>JALJEV010001430.1:7505000-8130000 GCA_026586105.1 Hylodesmum podocarpum | reverse complement strand
GATGGATGGATGATGTGACGTTGTGATAGGGACTTATGTATTATACGGTTCTATGTCCCATATTGAGCAGTGTGGGATGTCCAATGGGGTATTCAAGTGGCTTAGTTCTTCCCTCTAGTTAGCTTTTGAAGGTAGGTTCCCCAAGTCTTTAGATACCTATCAATTGGTATAAGTTGCCTATGTCTCAAACAGGGTTACCTATTGGCTGATTAAGGTGCAAATCAAATACTGATAGCTGAGTGAAGCCGTTAAAAAGGAAATGTTGCCATTGGGTCAGTGTTGATAGGGTGAAAGTTGTCGAGACATCGGCTCTCAGAGGCAGTGTAGTATGGGAAGCCTAAGTTCCGCATCGAGTAGTATGAGATGCTTGATGGGGTACTTAAGTGAGTGGCCGCGTTCTTCTCTCTTATGAGCTAGCTTTTAAGGGTGGGTTCCCTGAGTGCTTAAATACTTACCAGATTGATAGATACTGATTAGGTAGTTAGGTTTATTGGTTGCAAAAATGAGGCATATTGTTATTGCCTATAAATAAGAATGGAGGTTACGTGAGAGATATCACTTGAAATATGAGAATAATTAAATATTATTGCTTTTAATTTTGATACACTTTTAGCGTAAATATTTTTACATGGGAAAAACATGTTTTTGGTATGTACCTCTAAAATTCTAAAAATTTGGTTTTAGTTCCTCTAAAATTCTTTGTCCTGTTTTGGTCTGTCTAATTTGAAAATGTATCACTTTTGGTTCTCAGTAGTTTAGCTAGCACTTTATCATTTTTAAAGCACTATCTTAACCACTTTGAAGCCAATAAGCACCAAGAGTATCTTAACCATTTTTGACAACGGAAAGTCAAGCACTTTCAAATTAGAGAGACCAAAACAGGACAAAAATTTTCAGAGGGACTAAAACCAAACTTTTAGAACTTTTGGGGGACCAAAAACACATTTTACCCTTTTTACACTGTTAATCAATTTGAAATTACCGTAGATATGACTTTTAAAGTAATTATTACACAGTAAGCAATTTTCAATTCTATGACAATTCATTATTAGATGATTGTGTAAAAATATCTTATTGTGTGTTCTAATTAAGTTCTACTCTTTTCTCTAACATTTTTAATGCAAGGAGATTACCACACCATAGGATTATCAAGAAAAATTGAATTATAGGTTCTTTTAAACATCAAACCCCTTTATTTAAGATGAAACCCTTCATTGAAAACAAATCCTATAGGGGGATCAAATTTTCTTAACTTTAAAACTAGAAAGATTGAATTGACTCAAAACACCTTAGGCGGATAAAAAATGCAATTAAATTTATAAGATGTTAAATAACAATGCTACAATACCTATGACTCAGTAGCTTGAACAGTGTGGTTTATGCCACATTAGCATGAACTCCAGTCATGTACAATATCTGAAACATCAACCTGACAATTAATCATATTTTACCCTTGTCCTACTGCAGTGGATTTCTTCTAAAATGTAATGAACATTTGTACTATTTTTGTTTGCTATTGTTGCTTTACGGCTTTTGTTTATTGCTTTAAAAGGTAATATTTCTAAAGGAGTGGTTGATAGAGGCCTTTACAATAGGATATGATATGGTGTTTGTGGATTTCATTATCAGAAACATTTGAAATAGTGATTTCCACTATAATTGATAGAGGCTCTAATGGTAGAATCATTTTGTCTGATTGGACTTGCAAGCAATTGAGACTATGTTTGAAAGTTTAAAAAGTATGGAGTGGTGGAATGGTCTGGAGTAGAAAGGTTTATGCATACAACTCCTTATTTGGAATTGGAAGTTTTGGAGTGGAGTTTCTCTCCACTGATTCAAAATCACAATGGTAATGAATTGAGTAGAATGGATTACACATTTGAATTCCAATACCACTGAAAACATTGAGTTGGAGGTTATTTCACAGGATTTTTTTTTTCCAGCACAAGATTATTACCACACTTGTTCGTTCCTTCCCTTAGCAAGCTCCTCATAGACTGTATAGGGTTCAAATCAAGACCTTGGCATGATTATATGGGAGTTGTTGCAGGCTGGACCCTTGAGTTGGTGGCGAGGTGGTCAATTGCTTCTTGAAACTAAAAGTCATTTCCACTAATCAAATAACCTTGGGCTTTTTTTCCTCCTTTCTGTTTTTCTATTTTTGTGGTATTTTTAGAATTTGATGAAAAGTTTGGATGCGGGAGGGTTGAAATTGCAGATAATCATATAAAAATACAGAGAGGACTATGCTACTCCATTTATTACTACCATACACTGTCCATCCATACTCTTAAAAACTTCATTGCCACCTGTTTCTTTTTCTTTCTTTCTTTCTTTTTTTTCTTGTCATTACAATTTTGGTGTTCAAATTGAAAGTATTTGAACTATGCTGCTATGAAATACAAAGTAATTTTTTGAGTACCTTGGGTACCCTTTAAAATGATGCTTGTTCATTTAGGCTGAATTCTATCTAGTCTGTGTATAATTGACTTGTATCATTGACTATTAGAAAATTCATTTGGTTTTCTGTCGGTTTGCTGTATTCTAGTTGCTGGAGACAATCATAAAGAACTGTGGAGATATTGTTCACATGCATGTTGCAGAGAGAGACGTGCTTCACGAGATGGTGAAAATAGTAAAGAAGAAGGTATACATAATTTCTTGAATATTTTCATAGTTTTCTTATTTTTATTTTCTTGTAAAATTTGTTGATGTCATTTGTCATGCCAATTGTAGCCTGATTCTCATGTCAAAGAGAAGATACTGATTCTTGTAGATACTTGGCAAGAAGCTTTTGGAGGCCCAAGGGCAAGATATCCACAATATTATGCTGCTTACCAGGAACTGTTGGTAATGTTTACTATGAAGTTTTTAGAATAGTGATTTTGTTGCCGAGTATTCCTCTTGTCATTGTGTGAATGAAGGAAAGCTGTTCATTAGAGCAATCAGCAATCAATATTTAGCATTTTTCTTTGGATGCAATGTTCTTATCTGATTTTTTATGTATATCACACTTGGAATATTTACACAAACCTTTTAGAAGCTAGTTTTCCATTTAGTTTATTATATAAAGGATTTGTTTTTTTCAGCGTGCCGGGGCAGTATTTCCTCAGAGGTCTGAACAATCTGCACCTGTATTCACACCTCCACAAACACAGCCATTGGCATCTTACCCTCAAAATATTCGTGACTCAGATGCTCGCCAGGACACAGCTGAGACGTCTACAGAGTCTGAGTTTCCAACACTAAGGTATGGACTTAATTCCTTATCTTTTTATTCAAAAGGAGGTTGACTTAATTCTTATTGATTCATAGTCATCCAATTTTTGGATTGTTTTAAGTTTAATTATGGTTGTGACATGATGTTATACTTGTTCGTGTGTAGTCATAAGTATCATAACTACATAACATATTTATAACAATGAAACACTGGTTAAGTTGAAACAACCCCATGCCAATTGATCTTAGTGCTCAGTGGCTTGGGAACTGGTATTTTAATACTCTGAGAGGCAGTTCAGTAACTATCTGTAACAGAATTTACTTCTTGCACAACTAACTGCTGAGCTGCAAACTAAAGTACACACATGTTGTTCTTTTCCATTGCTTACAACAGAAGCTATAATATAATCATCTACACTATTATTGTTCTTTTAGTATGTACTGATATTAGTATTATTATGATGACGATGAGAGTTATGCTGTGGTACAGATTGGCATACATATTTATGCATCATTTTGTTCTAATTGATCTTTCTTTTACAGTTTGACTGAAATCCAGAATGCACGTGGCATCATGGATGTTCTTGCCGAAATGCTCAATGCCTTAGACCCAAATAACAAAGAAGTGAGTTACTCAATTCAGACATTCAAATTATGATGAAATAATTGAAAAAAAAATACTTTTTATTGTAATGATTTATTGAGTTTTCTTGGGGCTTTCAAATTATAATACTATATAGTGTAATGATAAATAAATGAATAAAAATATTTTCTTGGTGTTTGTAAATGATTTATTGAATCAATGTGAGACTCAATTGATTGACTGCTTTTTGTGTTCCCTCCTTTTTATTTTTTTTAGAAACCCTCTTCCTTACTGTCTCTATGCTATATCTGCATATACGGGCATCATAGTTATTTATTGGATGTTGAAATTTTTTTATGGAACAAGGCAAAAATAGGTTTTCACTAGTGATAATACTGACCGATTATAAGCATGAGAAATGACAAAAAACTTGGTAGTGATGATTTAAGTTGACTTCATGATAAGTTTGGGGATAAACTTAAAAATTAATTGAAGCTACATAGATGAGAATTGAAAGTTGGCAAATTTTTCAGTGTGTCATAAGGCTAATGGCTTGTATAGTATTTGGGACATATTATCAGCTTGAAAGTATTAACTTTTATATGATCATGATCATTTTTAGATAATATGCTGCAGCACATTATGAATGTTTAATTGATACACATGTAGTTAGTTTGGTGTTTCCTTGTTTCTTTAACCCAAAAGCACGAATGGTAATGACTAATTTCACTTGGGAAGGTTCGACATTAAATCACGTTTCATGATTGGAAAACAACCCTGTGATATATTTTTTTGAATCATGGCCATGTTTGGATATCTAATGATGGATTCAATGGAATGAAAATAAAAGGGGTGGAATGAATTAACATTATGATACCAGTGTTTCAATATTTTGCGATGGAATGTATAAATGTTTCTGTTTAATTGTTTGGGAAGAAAATGGCATTAGAAGTTATAGCTTTATTAGAATACTTACACCCCATAACCTCTAATTGAGGGAAGAGGGTAGAAAAATATCAATATTGAATGGAATAGATGGAATAAATTTCATTTGGTTCACCTTTATTTATCATTTTTAAACAACCTAAACAGTGGCAACCTATGAAGCCTAGATACTTAAAATGACACAGATACAGGAATATGACTGAGTGTTAAAAATTTAAGACATGATATGTGTCATGAATTAAAAAACATGTAAAGATATGTTGATCATTTCTCATTAAAACATAACTCTATCTATTTGTTTCGACATTTAATTTCAAGTTCCTATTGATTGGTATGCTGTAAATTACAAGCACCTACTTGACATCTCATGGATGACCTTGGTTATTATTTTCAGGGGATTAGACAGGAGGTTATCGTTGATTTGGTGGAACAGTGTCGAACTTACAAGCAGAGAGTGGTGCACCTTGTCAACTCAACTTCGTAAGACTTGGAATCCCTTTCCATGAGATTATATAATGATGTCTGCATATGATATTTCTTTAGATGCTTAATTCATGTTCATTATATTTAGTAAAACTTGTTCTTTCTATCCAAACAATGTAACAGATATTTTGGACCTTTTCTGTCTATTTTTCCAGGGATGAATCACTGCTATGCCAAGGACTAGCCCTGAATGATGATCTGCAGCGTGTACTGGCCAAGCACGAATCTATTTCTTCAGGAACTTCTACCCAAGACAAAAATCAAGCAGAGAATGCGAAACCTGCACCGGCTGGAGCTCTTGTAGATATTGATGCTCCTTTGGTTGATACTGGGGACACTAGCAAACAAACTGATGGGAGGTAATCAAGTTTCCTGTTTCATTACATTATTGCTTTGCTCATGTATGTCATCTGCATTCATTGGCTCTGTTATCAGTATTGTACGTTTCATGATATGATTCATAGATACAGTTTGAGTGGCTGCCAATGCAAATTGGATGCTGACTCGTTTTGGTTCTTGATTTGCTGCTGAATTGGGGTTGAGGCTGAATCATGAAATTCTACCACAACCGGGTATTTGAGTTTTGAAGATAGGGTATTTGAGTTTTGAAGATAGAGAGAAGAGCGAGAGAGATGAGGTTTTTGAAATGTGAAATTGTATACAACCCAATGAATCAGAATTACCGTGATGTTTATACAGACCTCTGATATCTGCAAGCCTCTAACTAATAGGATATGTTAGGAACAGCTTGCTGAGAAAGCAATTACTAACACTAACTGCTCCTGATCAACTGTAAGTTGGTTAGGGTGCCAGCTATCTAATCATTAAGCTATACTACTGCAGAAGGTAAAACTCAGAAACCTATGCTACTGCTGTACAAGAAAAATAATAGAGTAAAACTATACTCCAATATCGGGTTATTCATCCAACTTGATTAGGTCATGTTTGACCCTGTTTTGTTTGATCATGACTTTATGCTTTCAAGTTTTCTTTTGAAGTTGGATATGGTGTTTTTTTATTATTGATCATGAATCTTACGGTTTGTGATATAGTTCAATTAGCAATATGGAGATTAGGCCATCCGATTCACGATTTGAATTTCAATTCATCATTGCTGGCTAATTCTGTGTAAACAAGTGTACTTTTCAATCTAGAAACTTGTTATATTATTTCTATTGGAATGATAACTTTGATATTAGGAATAGTTTATCCTCCGATATATAAATTAAAATTGAGTTCCAATTGTTGGCTTTTAGAGTTTGATGCGATGTGGAATTCTTTGCTATTCTTTCTTCATTTTGAATAGTTTAATTTCAGTCATTAAGATTTATCAAGGTAAGTATGAAGTGTTTTAACTTTTAAGATCCATGTATTGCACTTGGAACTTGTTAGATGAGATAATTGTGTGTAGTTCATTCATCATAATCAATTGATTGAGTATCATTCATGAGCTAGGTAATAATAACCTTTGATTTTGGCTGCCGGCCTACATTTGTTGTTTTAAACATAAGCATGGAGGAATTTATTGATGCATGAACTACTTTCAAGTTGATCTGACCATCTGATGCCTTTGGCTATATGGCTCTTATATCTATTTACTTATATATATGTGCAGTTCCTCTTCTAATGTTGGAGCGGGATCCCAAACACTGAATCAATTACTGCTTCCTGCACCTCCAACTTCAAATGGTTCGACAATACCTGCCAAGGTAGATCCCAAATGGGATCTGCTCAGTGGTGATGACTATAACTCACCAAAAGCAGATGCTTCAAATGCTCTTGTTCCTCTAGGAGAGCAACCACCTACCAGTCCTGTTTCTCAGCAGAATGCCCTTGTTCTTTTTGATATGTTTTCTAATGGAAATGATGTACCTACATCTGGTAATACCCAGCTACCCCAGCCAGCTAATGTTGCTGGCCAAACCAGTCCATATACTCCCCAATTTCAACAACAGCAAACAGTCACATCTCAAGGTGGATTTTATCCCAATGGAAATGTCCAAAATGCAGGTGCGCCCCAGTATGAGCAATCACTGTATGCACAAAGTACAGGTCCTGCCTGGAATGGTCAGGTTGCACAACAGCAACAGCAACAGCAGCAGCAGCAGCCACCTTCGCCTGCTTATGGTGCATTTAATGTTTCTTCATTAGATCTAAAGTATTCCTATTTAGCAAAAATCCTTCACAATTACATTCTCTGTCTAGAAATGGTTTAAAATTGGTTCACGTGGAATTGTGCTAGTCACAATAGTTTTCTTTCCTTTACTGGCAGTGATATGCTGGGTTGGTTCCTTGATGGATTGAAAATGTAAATAAATGTATTGGATTTTTGCCTTCATATTATGGACCTTCATTGTGTAACTCACTTTCTTTTTTTGTTCAACAGGTACTCAAAGCAGTGGATCATTGCCACCACCTCCCTGGGAAACTCAACCAGCAGCAGATAATGGAAATCCCGTATCGACTGCTCCTTATCCACATGTGCAGAATGCTGCACATCCTCCAGGACCTCAAGGAATGGGCAATGACCAGGGTGTTGGCATGTATATGCACCCAAATGCTCACAGCCATATGTCAGCAATAAATAACCATGTTGGGAGCAATCAAATGGGCATGCAACCTCAGCATATGCAAGGTGTTACAGGGCCCTACATGGGTATGGTTTCACATCAAATGCAAGGTGGTCCTGTGATGTATCCTCAACAGATGTACGGAAACCAATATATGGGTTACGGCTATGATCAGCAACAAGGAGTTCAATATATGCAGCAACAAATGTATGGTATGTCTGTTAGAGATGATAGTGCTTTGAGAAACCCATACCAAGTTTCTACAACATCTTATGCTCCATCTGGGAAACCTTCCAAACCAGAGGATAAGTTATTTGGAGATCTTGTTGACATGGCGAAAGTGAAGCCCAAACCCACTCCCGGCCGAGCTGGCAGCATGTAAAAACTATCATCGGGTTTGAACATTTCATTCGACTGCTAACTTTTGACCCCATTTTTCTTTGATCTTTTTATTTTTTTTGTCTTTTTTAATTTTTTTTATAATATTATATATATAATTTTTTGGGGTTTCTTGTGGCATATTGTTTGCATGTTTGGGAATTAGCCTTTGATTATGTACATTTGTTCTAGAGAAAACATTGAGAAGTGGGGGAAGAAGGGCTAAACCATCATTAGGTTGGATTGTAGTTTGTGGCAATTCTCTTGTAATTTGTGGCAATTCTCCCTTGTATTACGCTCCATTTGTATGGTTGTAGTTTTGGTTTAAAGCTGCTGTAAGCATAAACGCCCATCCAAAATGTGGAGAAAGGTAACCTTTCATGATTGTATCGAACATTGTAGAAACCAACATGTGTCTCATATATTTTCGTGCACAATTTTATTTTACAGTCAATTATAATACGCAACTAACTAGTTAATTTACGCACAGTCATATTATGTAGAGGGGTATTTTTGGAGACACATCCCTCTCCTTTGTTGAACTTGTCACTTTCTTTGGTGGAAGTGTGAAAGACTAGATGAAAATGAAATAAGCATGGGATAAGTTGTGCTAGCTGGGCAAAGGCACCTGTGGTATAATTGGTTTTTCCAAAACTGTGATTCCATCTATTAGCCATCCCTTGACAAGAGAAAGCAAATACTTGAGTAACTTGTGCATCACAAAGGTACTATGGGGAAGGACGACCCATCAAACAATGAAATGCCAATTTTGAATCAATTTCGATAAAACACATGGTACAGCCTTTTGCATTAAGGGTTGGCAAGTAGAACCTGATTCAACGGGTATTTGCAAAAAAATATGCAATGGATAGAATCTCATAAATGATGGAACAAGGTTGGTATGCATGAATATAATGTGTTTGCTATGCATATGCGTTAAAGAATATTATATTGGAAATATTGGAAATCTCACATCGCCTAAAGATAAGACCTGTTGTATGTATATAAGTGAGGAGTAGTTCTCACCTCTCAAGCCGGTTTGTAGGGTTGAGTTAAGTTCCATCACTCGTTTCTAACATATTATTCATATAGATTATAAATAAATATAGAGATAGTAATCTAATAATTGAGTTACAATGACCAGATAAAACACCATTTTTTTTATCAGTTCATATTTTGCCCTGTAAATAATCATACAAAATTAATAATTCACTTAAAGAAATATTAAAAATAAGTAAATGCAATTGATCAAATAATTTATAGTTTTTAGAAAACAAGTTATTATTATTAAACAGACGTGTTTACGTATTGCAATTGATCCAAACCCTAGATAAACTTCTATTCCTTTGCATGCTTAATGTCGATGGCAACATATTGTTGTTGCTTGTAAGAATAGCATGCTAAAAAACAACTTAATTCAAACTATATTTTAATCTTATAATTTTCTTCCTTAATCTTTTTCCTGTCCACCTCAATCACTCATTGGACGCTGTAACAGAACTTGAATTACTTAACCAGCAGGGCGGAGCAAGGAATTTATTTTTGGGCCAATAAAAAACTTATGACTTAGAAAGGAGTAATTAAATTAAATTTTCACGTTCATTACATCTGTAAAAATTTAATATACTTTTCTAGTCAAATTTAATATGCATATGCAATAGTCGAATATAAAATAAATTGGCAAGTAAGCATTTGGTGATTAAAAGCACGCTAAAACGCAATACAGTACAAATATAATAACATTAAATAAATAAATAATTAATGAGAGGAAAGGATGCAAGAGACAAACAAAGTAAAGAGTAAGAAAAATGGTTATGAGTAGACTTGATCCTTATTTCTTGAATAGTTGAAATTCGAAAAGTATTTAGAAGAATTGAAATATAGGTCATGGTATTTTATTTTTATCTCTAGTTGATGGTAAACTTAGAAAAGAATTTTCCTTCATTTTTGTGTTGAAATTCATTATTCATAAAAATTTGCAAGAATATACTTTCATAATTGTTATCCAAACATAATCATTGACTAAATTTATCAACAATTTATCACTTTTTATTCAATCAAAACCATAATTTGAATTACATCATACTGTGGTTGATGATGACAAAGAGGATGGTGAATATCTACAAACTCTAGCTTCATTGTAGACAAGACCATGGCTACATAAATACCCCTTTTGTGGGCTACAATGTCTGTCTTCACTACATATGCATAGTCCCTCCAAAGCACACCCATCACTTTTTTCTAATTCCCTCCCATAAATTATGTCATCTGACCACTTACTAGAGAACACATTTTGTGGATCCAATTTTTGTTTTGCTCCAATAAACACATTAAATTTGGGATACTTATGTTGCACTCCTAGGAATGCTATGTTCCTATTCTTAGCCCAATGTGGCTTAGCCCCATACTTGAAAAAAGCCAATTGTTCCAATTCCTCCCACACATCTTGATTTAGTCTTGGATTTAATGGGTCACTTGAACGATAGTAATTGAAATCAAGCACCACAGAATCTTCAGATTGTCCTAGATATGCACTTGAGCCTTTGATGAAACGAATTAGTAACCCATTATAGTTGTCCACCCCACAAAATTTTTCTGGATTCAGGTCTCTAAGTTTTCTCACATCACGAATGAAGTCACCAAATGTGGATGCAGGAAAGATTGCTGTGCTCTCATAGAAAAATAGCCCTTTGATTCTTGGATCCCAAGCACATGAGGTGCCAAAATTTGTTGAATATAAACATGAACCTGATGTTTGCATTTTGCCTTGGTAACCCACTACTGGGTAGCCACTGAAAATTTGACCATTGTTCTTCAACCCATTGCCAATTAGTTTCTTGAATCCCAAGGTAGTAGCTGCTGTTAAGCATTTCCCATTCGGGTTTCTTGTCATTTCTAGCAAATTTTCTGCATGTGGATTATGTTCATGGCATTTATTAAAACTCTTTTTGGATTAAATGTTTTTGTTTTCTCCAAAACACACTAGTGTGAAAGAATTTGTAATAAAACTAATCAATGTTTTGAGCGGATAAATAGTTTAGGCTAAATTATATTTTGATGGTTTAAGTTTTAATTTTGTGTAATTTTAGTTTGTAGTAGGATTGATCATTTAGTTTGTGAAGAAAATAATTTTTATTTTCATTTTTTACTTTTACTTTAAATTATGAAAATGTCACACTAATTTTACTATTTTTTATACAAAGTTTTGAAAATAGAAAAGGAAATAGTATAACAAAAAGTTGATATTTTGTAATAATAAATGAAAATAAAAGGTGAAACTCGAAATATTTAAAATTATAATGACTTTTAGGCATTATTATGCATGTTGAAAAGTGAAAAAAATAATATATTATAAAAATATAAATAATTAAAATGATACTTTTTTAATCAAAAATTACTTAAAAGACTAAAATGTGATTCTTTGAATACATAAAGGACTAAATCAAGACTTTTTAAACTTAAAGATTAAAAAAAATCATATTTAGCTTTTTTTTAAAGTAAATCAAATCCATTTATATATAAAACCGTGTTTATATAAAATTACCATACTCCACTTAAAATGTTTACAAAATAAATGGATTTATTTTATAATTTTCTTATACTCAAAACTCACCTATCTTTATAAATTAAATATTCTTTTTACTCAAAACTTACCTATAAAAGTATCAACTTTTTTCCAAAAATTCCATTTTAAAATATTAAAGTCACATTTTAAAAAATATTTTGACTTTTATTGAATATTCAAATAAGTATTTGCTTTTAACTTCTGAAATTACTTCATATTTCAAATCCATCATAAGCCTCACATTAGAAAAACTAAGAATGTGAGAATATGAAATAAATAAATATATATATATATATATATATATATATATATATATATATATCAAGAAAGAGACTAAATGAATTTACTTCAATCTCAAAGAGTTTAGAGATGAATACAATACCTGCTGCTCTTACTGATTCAGAGATCAGAATGGAATTGGCTTGAAACCCAATGAAGTCATTAATTCCATCACCTGATGCATTCATGGGAACCCTATAATCATATCTGTACACTGCTGTGTGTCTTGAAGGATACCAAGTTATATCCCCAAATTCATACTTTTTTGCATGCTCTATGTACAAATCTTCAATGTGATCATCTTGGGTGAAATTGTAGGTTATGCTTCTTTTGAACCTATGCTCAATTGATAATTTTACCTGTACTTCCATGTTCATAAATATATTCATAAGTACAGTTTAAACCATTAAATTTATAAAATTGAGTCATATAATGATGTGCAATCTACTCGTATAAACTATATATCAATC
Organism: Hylodesmum podocarpum; assembly: GCA_026586105.1. Taxonomy (NCBI): domain Eukaryota; kingdom Viridiplantae; phylum Streptophyta; class Magnoliopsida; order Fabales; family Fabaceae; genus Hylodesmum; species Hylodesmum podocarpum. The sequence continues at coordinate 8,117,508 of JALJEV010001430.1, read as the reverse complement.
TACATGTATATATTTAATATTGGGTTAGTTAATACAATCATATAACTATTCTAAAAGGTGTCATATAAATATAAATATTTTTTAGTTAACAATTTAAATCTATGATATACACTTTTCTATTTTTTTTATAATAACTAATTTTTTTCATGGTTGATTTTAGCACCACATGATTAAAAGACGCAAATTGTTATCACATAATTCACCAAATAAGAACAGAAACACGTAATTATATCCATTAAATTAGAATCGGATACTTAATTACAAAGGTCACATAATCTTTAATTAAAAAGGAAGAAAATCACGTGAAATAATTATTGTTAAAATAATAAAAAATTCAAATTGCGTATTTAATTACAAATGATATGATAATATTTAATTAAAAAGGGAAATATTATAGAATAATTTTATGATTAAATACACAACATAAACCATTAGTTTTAATTTAAGAGTTAAATATTCTTATTTTAAAAATTTTATTAGAGAATTTTGTGAATTTTGAAAAATTTTAAAATAAAAATTTCAAATTAAATAATTAAATAGTAAAAAATATACAAACACAAAGTATTTTGGATAAAACATTTGAATTAAAAAAATAATATATAAAGAAATTTAAATTTTTTTTGTGATAAAATGAATAATTAGGATAATTTAATAATTTAAAAAATTAAAAATTTTAATAAAAAATATAAGATAAGTAAATGTGAAAATTATAAATTCCACCTCAATAGTCAATATTCAAAAATTAAAATTTTCTTCTTTATTCTCTCTCTCCTTCTATCTTTTCTCTCTCTTCTCTTTTTCCCTTCTCTCTCACGTGCTTCTCATTTTATTCATCCTCTCTTCTGTCTTTGATTTTTTCTCTCTCTTGCCTCTATTCTTCTTCTTCTTCTTCTTTTTTTTTCTCTTTTTTTTTTTCGTCGTGTTTTACGTTACGTTACTTTAACTATACATTAAAAGATAAAAATTTTAAGTACAAATATTTCTAAAATTTATATCTTAATTACCTTAAAATATAAAAATTTTCATCCAGACCCACTAATAATTTATTAAAATATGAAGAAGAAGATTGAGTGAGAAAAAAATATAATTAAAAGCCCGTGAGTGATTGAAATTGAACATCTAAAAAATTAAATGAATTAAAGACAGGTCAAATCAATCGTATTCCCGTAATTAAGAATAAAAATAGCAGGATTCGCACAGAAAGGTATTAGTTGTAAACCAGTCACATTAAATAATGTTTTTTCACTTGTGAACGTGGACAGCACCACCTTAATTTGATTTTCGTATCTCAAATTTTTTTAATTTGATCTATTTTTTTAAAAGATATTCAATGTTAAAAAATTAATTTTTATATTTTTTAAAATATTCAATGTTATCTCATCTACAAACACTTAAACAATGAAAGATATGATTAAGCATTGTAAATTTATATACTGACCTTAGAGATGGCACCTAAAAGTCCAAGTGAGAGTTTGGCAGCATTAAGCAAAGGATCCTGTGCTTCTAATCTCAAAATCTTGGCATAGCCTTCAGATTTAGAAGCAGGGACAACAACACTAATCCCCAGAATGTGATCATGAACAGCACCACCTTTGCCCCACCAAGAACTTCCATGTGCACCAGTGCTTATAAGCCCTGCCACACTCACACCCTCCCAATATGGTGCAGCCACCAAGCTGAATCCAGCTCCTTCAACTGCATCAATCAATTGACGAAGCCCCACACCTTTATCACACCATTCACACCCAAAAAATTAGCACCACCATCAACTTCAATGCAAAACTTATATATTTTTTATTATTTTTGAAAAAAATAAACATCTTTGAATCACATAAAAATGATCATAAGATAGAATACAGAAAAACACAGGCAATAAAAATAAAAATTATATATAAAAATTAACACTGTTCAACTAATTAAGCCCAACATGCAACAGTATTATTTATTGTATCATCAATGTAGATGCCGGCTTACCTACCCTCGAACAAATAAATAAATAATCTTCAATTGAATGTGATACTAATTACTTATCGATTTGATAAAAAACACGTACATTAAAAGTGGTCCAAATTTTCAATAATAAACTACACACTCTCCAAATTTTGTAATTGAAGATATTCGTGTCCAAACTGACACCTTCTAGATTTTAAAAATAACCACAAGTAAAAATCTTATATATTTATTCTATACATTCATTCTATCTTTATACAATTAAATCCATTTATTTCAGTTTTTATTACTCCAGATTCTATGTTATTGCATGTCAAATATCAGCTTCACACGTCTCGTTGAAAAAAACAAACATCTTTGTATCTTACCCACGTTCATAAGAGGACACAGCTGTTTTTGTTTCAAATTAAGAAATTATACTACCTGAAAACATTGGAAATCTTTTCAAATCAAATAATTAATTTATTATCTTATTCACTTTTAAAATGATTGATTACATGTATTATTATATTAATTATTTTTCATTAAATTATTCAACTTTACTTTTATTCGTGATAGATCAGATAATTTCAAAAATATAATGTTTAATCTCTTTTAAGAATAAAAAACAACAAAACATGAATAGTTTAAAATTGTAGAAATTGATTGAAGTTAATCAATTTGATAATATTTTTCAAAACTTGTAATAAACATGACTGTGAATAGTTTATAATTCTAAACCTGATGTTTCTGCAAATCTGTTAACATAACTAGAAATAACTTCAAGACACAGAATAAAGAATAGGCAAATAATAATTCAAACGAGAGATAAGATCAGAATTGAATAGGGTTGGAAAAACCAGATACCTGCATCAGCGGTAACAACCATGTTGGTGGAATCAATTTGAATGGAAGAATCATAGTTCTGAGTACTAATGAGCAAAGTGGGAGTATTGTCTTGTGGGCAAGCCAATTTGGGAATGGTGTGTGAGAATTTGGTGACAACTTTAACTTTGAGGTTGTTCTGAACAGCATAAGAAACTGAAGAACGAAGTTGTTCTTCGGTTGATGGGTATGTAACGTTGAGAGCAGAACAGTCCTTGCGATCAGCCCACGCGCCATAGGAGTTGCTGAGTTTGCAGCCAGAATTGTTGCATTCAACTGGGGATTGTGGGATCATGCCATGAACCGTTTTGATAGAACACAAGGATTGTAGTGTGTGAATGATGACAAGAAAACAACAAAGCAAATTGGTGATACCCATGTGAATGTGAATGTGATGATTTTGGATTGTTATCTATGATGCTTTTGTGTCTTATTTATGCTTTCTTTGTAGGTAACATCATTATTACAAACGGAAGAATGAAACGTGTAAGGAAAAAAGTTGAAGAAAAACGTTTCTTGGATTGCAAGATCAGAAGTTTGTTTTTAATCTTAATAATTTATAAGAAATAGTACTATTGTCAAAAAAAAAATTGAAAATTATTAGTTAAATGCAATTATATAATTTAAAAATCAAAAAGTGAAAAAATATATATATTATTACAATATTTTTCCCTAGTTGAAGGTTTTATTTTTTTTTTTTCATTAAAGGAAATTGAATCCGTGTGAGAAATGTAACTATTGTACTAATGAATAATATTTTTTTTATTTTGTAAGAATCCAAATGATGATGTACAATCATTTACATATCTTATTTAATTAATGGAATTATGCCACTTATTAGTAATATTTAATTTTTTTTAATTCATCGTAGTAATTGATTTGTTTTAATATTCTTTTTTTTAAAATATTTTTTTTATTCTTTACCTGTGATTTTTTTTTATTTTGTGTGAAACCTGCGATTTTAATGAAAGAAATTTATCATAATTTTTTGTATTATTAAGCTTAATATTTGACTGGTATATTTGCATCACCGTCTTTACAATTACAAAAATCAGAAATTCAAAAAGAATAAGGTATTTTTTTTCTATAAGTAATTTTCTCACATTTTTAAAAACTTAAAGATTTTTTTTCAAATTTATGGTAATAAGTATCTTTTTCTTCTAATAATTCTTTGCTATACTATTTGTTTCCCTTTTCAATTCTTTCGTTGATAGTATTTTAAAAAATAGAAATATTTCTCGCTACAATACTTTCTTGCCATCATAGTTTTAAATTTTCTATTTACTTTTCTTTTCAAATTTCTTGTCACAATAATTTTATTCATATCGTAATTCCATGCAATAAAATTGCTTACCTTTTCAAATTTGTTATTGATTGCTTTAAAATCATTTTTAATTAATTTAGCAATAATTATTCTTAATATTAATTCAATTTTAATAAAAATAATTTATATTCCTTTTGATTTAGATTACAACTAACCAAAATTTCACATTTTTTCTGAAGTGTAAATTTTGTTTAATAACCTTTATCCCATTTTAATGCGGTTAAAGTACACTTCAATTAATTTTATATTTTAATCTTCAATTCTCTGTCTTATGTTCAATAATTAAGAATAAAGAGGATAATTTAGAAAAGAAATTGAAACTAATAAAGTTTAATATGGATATGCGTTTGAAGAATTTAAATTATAAATTTTAATGTGGATAACTAATTCTGTGTGTGTTGGATAACTGTGTGTGTTTTTTTATTGCTTAAAAATATGGAATTGAAAAGAATATCATGAGACAAAAATATTTTTAAATAAATCTATAAATATAATAAATTTTTAATAAAATATAATTAAATTAATTATATTCGAAGTTAAATTATTGCAAATAATTAAATTTATTTTTTTATATTCATAATGATTCAGATGTATTTACCATAGACTTAAATCGATACATATTGATTGAAGTTAACTAATACCCATTGACATTTAAAAAATATAAAAGGTTAAATTTGATATAACATTAAAAAAAAGTATACTTACCTTAATATTTAAACTAATTAAGGAAAACTCATGCACTATAATGTTAAAAAAGTGTTTACATCACCTCTAAAAATTATTTTCAAACGAACCAATAAGTTTATATATATCATCTTTATAATTTAACATGGCTAAATTATAATAATTTAAAGTAATTTATCAAATTAAAATTTAATATTTATTATTAAAAATAAATTAATTTATATGATTTTGTTTTTTATAAATTTAAAACAACAATTTTGTGTATTTAGTTAGATTAAAGATGGTCTATGTTGAGTGTATTAAATCTAAAAATGGTTAAAAATAAATTATAACTCGTAATTTTAATTATTATAATAGTTCATTTCAAAATAATTTATAAATGATATTTTATTATATATTTCAGATGTAGATTCGTTTTACGGACAAACGAATAATGTTAATCAGATGCTTAAAATATAGATTAAAAGATCATATTAATGAAAAATTAAACAAAACATGCAATACAAAAGATTTTTAAATGATTATTTTTAAACATTAAGTTACTTATTTATATATTTTGTTTTGGAGATTTGGTTTACTCAAATCAAATGTGAGAAATTTACTTGCTCAAATTAAGTACGAGAAATCTATCTATTCCTTATATTAAGAGATGTATCAAATCAAATAAAAAGTACTTCTCAGACTTGAAGATTTGAAGTAGAAAAATATTTATACTTTTCAACATTTTTCAATTAACAAATATCAACTGTCAAAGTATAGAACAGACTAATAAAATATCATACGCACATCAAAATAAAAGCTAAGTATTAATTCTTTTAATTGAATCTACACACTCATACTCTTATTTTACTTTGTTATTTTATGTGCATACTAGAAGGTCCTTATAAGAGCCCACATTCAAAATTAAAAGCTAACCTAGTACTCGTGAAAGTAAAGTACGAAAAACAAAATAGATATTTTTGACACGGAGATTTATACTAGAAAGAAGATCAACTTTTTAGAATCTTTGAACATTGTAATAGGACAAATTTTCAACACTAATGTTGACAATGCTTGTGCTCACATTTGATGCAAATGAAAGTTTCACACTCAAGATATTTGTTAAATGAATATTTGTATCTTACTTTGTTTAAGACTACATCAAAATCTTCATCTACAAAAGGACTCAAGTATGAAGATTACAGGTTCACAAACACCTTGCATCTAAGAAGAACTTATAGTTCTTAGATAAACAAATCTTTTAGTAATATATTTTTGCGAGCTTAACTTGTAAATCCTTCTCTGTTTAGAGGATGAATTTTGAGAGGATATATTTGCAAATCCCTCTTTGCGAAGAGGCTGAACTTTTGAGTGAACTGAATTTTTAAATCTCTTTTTGTGTAGAAGTTATCTAAAAAAGAATTAAACACTCTCTACAACCTTGGCGGTGTTTAACCTAAAAAGGTTGTTATAAAAAAATACTTGGTTTTCTTGAAGAGGTTAGAATAAAAGAATACTTGTCTACACCTGGAGAGATGTCTAGCCTGAAGAGGTTCTTATCACAGAATACTTGATTCGCTTGGAGAGTCTGATATAAAAGAATATTCGTTTATACTTGGAGAGGTGTGATACAAGCTTGCTTGGAAGGAAGCTTGAAATTGGCCCGATATTCATTCTCCAATTGGATCTCCACGGTTAGATGAGAAATGGCGGAAGCAACACAAGACTCAATGACTCAAGGACTTAGAAGAAAAGAGAAAATGGAAAAAGAAGAGAAGATGGTGACGCCATGCCTAAGCAATAAGTCAAGAGGAAGAATCGCTACAAGGATAAGCATCCATTGATAAGACTCAAGGTTCTAAGAAGAAACCTAAGAGAGAACCCTCTCAAAGATAGCTCAAGCTATTCTCAATTCATCAAATGATCAAAAGGTCCTTACACATTGAAAATGCACCTACATATACTAAAGGCTCCTAAGGCAAATCGGATGGCATGCTATCCATTAGATCAATGCTTGATCAACGTATGGAAAGCCTCCACTTAAGGCACCTCACACGGTTCAAGCATTAGCCATTGGATGAGCAAAGCAATCAAGGGCCACGGTGCTAGATAAAGGAGGCATGAGACATGTGACATCAAGTTCCATTCTTAGCCTCTTGATTAAGTCTTGGATCATGAGGTTGAAATTCACTTTTGAGTGGTGTGAAACATGTGACTCAATTATGAATTGTCAACCCTTTGATGGAAGCTTTGATCAAGGATTAAGAATCAATCATGCATCATGCTTGCCTTGCTTTTGGACGGATTCAAGCTAGGCCATTTGATTTGGATCAAATCAAATGGTTAAGCTTGAATTAGAGTTAGTGGAAATTCTACTACTTTGCATCCAAACTCTCTCCACTCTCTCCCAAGGAGAGTGTGCGCCACTCTCTCCCATTTGCCTTGCCAAAATTGGTCCAAACAAGAGTTAACTAGGCCGTGAGCTACATGCTCCAAGTTATGGCCAATTCCAACTTAAATGCCTAAGGAAAACTATTACAAAACTTGAAGAAAATTACAAGGTTTAAAATTAAGAGTAAAGTCTTCAAGAGTTGACTGTTGACTTTGACTTGTGGTCAACAGTTGACTTTGAGTTAACTGTTGACTTTGACCTCTAGTCAACTCTTCTTGAATTTGCTCTTGAATCTTCTTGAGCATGAACCTTGTAGTCCTTCTTCCTTGAGCTTCCAATGGTGGTGTTGAAGATGGTCCTCCATCAGTGTCTAGTCTGAAGAGGTTATAGTTAAAGAATACTTGGTGTTCAATCTGAAGAGACTATTATTAAAGAATACTTGATGTGTTAACCAACAGTGGCTAGGTTTAAAAAATACTCGATTATATTTTTTCACTCGGTAATAGTGAAATCTTAGCAAGTTGTTAAGAAACTAGATGTAGTCTAACTGAGATGAACTAGTATAAAAATCAGCTATGTTATCCTTCTCTCTCTATTGTCTCTACTTATTACTGTAAATTCATTGCCTTATATCTTTGTTATTTTAACTAGAAATAACAAGGATTAAATAAAACTAAGTCTTTCAAACATTTTTTTATCATCTACTAAGAACTTATCTTTGTCTACGCCTGATCCTTTAAGATGGAGTAATTAAGTTTATAATTTTCAAAAAGTTTGCGGAAATTATTTTATACACAATTCAATCTTCCTTCTTATATTTTTATCTTTACGTATATCATCAACATAAATTTGTACAATAATGAAATGCCTATTTAAGTTTTTCTTGTAAAGAGTTATATCCATTTTGCTTCTCATAAAATTATTGCTTAAGAGAAAATAGTCCAGTCTGTCATACCAAGCTCGTGAAGCTTACTTAAGATCATACAAAGTGTTTTTAAGTTTGAAAACATGATTTGTAAAAGTAGCATGTTTAAAATCAAGTGGTTGTTTAACAAAGACTCCTTTTTCAATAAACCCATTCAAAAATGCACTTTCAACATCTATCTGATACAAAATAATGTTTTTGTGAGCTACAAAGGCAAAAAGAATTCAAATTGCTTTTAATCTAACTATAAGAACTAATATTCTAATGAAGTCAATATCTTCTGACTATAGCCTTGAACTAGTAATCTAGCTTTATTCCTTATCACTTTACCAATTTTGTCTAACTTGTTTCTAAAGATCCATTTTGTTTCAATGAGGTTTTTGTTGGCTAGTTTTGGAATAAGACTCCATACGTCGTTCCTTGTGATTTGATTTAATTTCTCCTTCATAACAATGATCCAATGATTATCTTGAAGTGCTTCATCTATGTTCTTTGGTTCAATTTTTGAGACCAAGACATAGTTTGACTCATGTTTCAAGGATGATCTGGTATTTAGTCGTTGATTTTTGTCTTCAATAATCAAGTTTTCATAATGATTGGTTAAAAACTTCAAATAAATGAAAGAAGATTTGAAGTTGTTGAGTCAAATGGTTACTTCAAACTCATCATTTATATAAAATCCAAAGATTGAAAACTAAAGATGGAAAACTCTTTACAAGCTCACACTCTTGAAGTTTAATTCTTAATCTCTCTCTTATTCGCAATTATACACAATCTTCTATAAAATTCTTAAACTTTAGTAATTAGATGTTAGCTTGAAAAAGTTAGATATCAAAGAATACTTGCAGTTTTAAGCTTGAAGAGGATGAGACCAAAAAATACTTATTTAACTTAAATGGTTTGGATAAAAAAAATACTTGTATGTCTGCATAAAATAATGAAACATAAGTGGTTATTAAGAAATTAGACATAATATTGAGTTAAGATGAACTAAAATAAAGATGACTGTATTTATTTCTTTATTATATAATATGTGTTTTCTAATTAAAGGAGACCGATGAGTTTACTAGTCTTGATCGTTTCAAAGGACAATACTACAACATCAAATCTATTGGGTTAAGATGAACTAAAATAAAAATGAGTATTTATTTCTTTATTATATAATATGTATTTTCCAACTAGAAGAGATTGATGGAGCTTACTAATCTTGATTGTTATAAAAGACGATGCTACAACATCAAACTTGTTGTTGGAGAAAAAAATTAATACATTATCTACAAAATCTTTTTAATAAAACAATTGTTAAAAGACTGAATTTGATGTATTAGAAACAGATTCCATATGTTCAGAAAGCTTACGAAAAGATTTAATTATCACAATTCAATTTTTTAATGTTTTTAGTTTGACAAAATAAAATTTAAATAAATGAAAGAATATATGTTTATTAATTATTTATAATTAAAAATAAATATTTTATATAGATAAAGAATTTGAAGTGAATTTTAAAAACAAATTAATTAGATCATTGTATTAATTAAACTTAGTGATAAGATTTAACTATGAACGTGGTTCTTATAAATTTACGAGTAAAAGATTAGTCTTTAAAAAGATAAAAAATAATAAAATTATATTATTATTACGATAATATTAATAGTATGTTGACAACTCCCAGCACAACTTGATGATGTTAACTACCCATCACATCGAATTCACGAATCCCATATTCTAAACTACTTCAGCTCAAATATAAATGAAGGCCCATCTTACACTAATCCTAATGAATGTTACATACCCAATGCCAACAAAAATGACTGGCTTATGAATATCCAATTGTATCCATCAGTCCTTTCGGGCCAAATAATACTTTCTACATTAGATTCTTTTCATTCCATTAATCCAACAAAACAAGTACCACCAAATCCGAATGACATTGCCCTTGTGGAAAATTTTTAGTAACCAAGTCCAACTCCTCGTGAAATCAGACTCCTACTTGAAGTACTTTGGCGACGGAAGAAGAATTCCACGCAAATGATAATGGCAATGGGTACAATGAAGTTCTTGTTTTATTGTGATCAAATGGTTGTGTAAATGTGTACTAACCCCACCGGTGTATTTGTTGGGTCTAGTTTGGAAGTTTCAGCGTGAGATATTCCACCATATTATGTTGACACGTAATAACTATATATTAAAAATATAAATTTGGTATATTTGTCACCCACGGATATCTCTAACAAAAATAATCTCTATAATATGTTTTTAACCAAATCAACGAAATCATTTTCATCAATCTACAAAATATTCATCCTAATATTTTTTTATTAGCCAACATAACATTATAATCATTTGATTGGATCAAATGAAGGGATTTAACATCTTACATGAATCATCCTTTCTTCTATAACATAAAAAATAATAATTTATTTTCTAAATTTTTTAAACTTAAGAATTATTATTCTATTTTTTAAGGGGATTAAATTATTTAATTCACATATTTTTATGATTTATATTTTAATATAAAATAATAAATGTAACATTTTAAAAATTATTTCATTATTTTTAAAAACTAGATTATTTAATCCATATAATTTGAATAACCAAAATAATAATTTGTATTTTTTAAAAATAAAATAATAAATATATTATATATTTAAATATTGTAATTATTTTTTAAATATATTGAATGCAAGCGAATTTCAATTAATTAAATGCTAACTAAAAATAAGATTTACGAATTACCGTGCTTCATCGGCGATATTGTGGGTGTTTGGGAAGAAGAAGATAATAAAACCTCCGGAGAGGATAACGGACAAACCCTAAAACTAAAACTTTCGATTTGCAAAATTCACCGCCGCAGTTGCAATTTCAAACCCTCCCTCTCTCTGCACGTTCCGCAGTTAACCGAAGGTTCTTTTCCTCTTATTCTCAATCTTCATTTTTCAATTGCACTCTGTATGCTCTTAATTTTATTTTGCCCTATCTGTTACTTCTGCTATTGAATATATGAAATTGAATCTGAGCCCTACTTCTACATTCTTGTCTTTTGGTTTTCATTTTCACCACGTAGAAAGCAAGTCCTTTGATTTATCTTGTTTTGTTTAAAACTAAATAGAAAAGATATGTTATTGTGATCAATGCCTGAAACTCAATGGGACTAGGTTTTAAGTTGTGGACGAGGTTTTGTTGTATTCCTTGGTATTACTCAGCATTGGAATTGTGTAAAGTTAGTTATTTATGGATTCAGAAATATTTTCTTTTGGTATTATGTTTAGGGTTTTGTTTGTCGAAAGTACTTGTGATTTTACTGTTTAAATTTCATTCCGTGGCGTGGGTTGGTGAATTTAGAACAATAATTTGGAGTTCTGATACTTAATTTGGGGCTGATCTCCACTTTCAATTGACTATTTTTGCAGGATTTTTAAGAAGGTGCATTGCTAATTAAAGATCTGTGGTTGATGGATGTAGTAAATGATTTGCATATGGGGTCTCCAGCAACAACCAATTTGGGAGATTCTTTAACAAGTACAGAGAATGTAAGTCCATCGAAGAAGCGGAGAAGGGCAAGAAAGAAGAACAAAGGTGGCGCTGTTGGGTGTGAAAGTCCTCATTTACCATTGGATGATTCTTCCATGAAGACTGATGCTACAATAAAGGACACATTACATGAGTCCCCAGTTAATTCAACAATGAAGGATAAAAGGAGAAAAAAGAAGAAGAGAAAATTTAATTCTAATGAAGGCAATGTTGATGGTTGTGAAACTCCAGAGAATACTTTCTCACCAAAATCTTCCACGCCTGCTTTGGATGTGCCCGCAGAACATCCAATTCAGTGTGTTTTCACTGATCCAATAACAAGTCAATCTTGTGTGGAACTTGGTATTAATCAAGTAAAGGAGCATAATATGATCAATGAAGCTGAAGAAAATAGCAATGCACAGAATGACGTTCAAGAAGTAAACTGCGGCCACATTTCAGTTGTAGCATGTCCCAAACCTTTAGCGAAAGAATATGAGTCAGAAGTTGTAAAATTGAACATAGAGCATGGTATAAAGCACACATTACATGAGTCCCCAGATAATTCAACAACGAAGAATAAAAGGAGAAAACGGAAGAAGAGAAAACATATTGCTATTGAAGGCAATGTTAATGGTTGCGGCACTCCAGAGAACACTCTCTCACCAAAATCTTCCACACCTGCTTTGGATGTGCCTTCAGAACATCCAAGTCAATGTGTTTTTGCTGATCCAATAACAAGTCAATCTTGTGTGGAAGTGGGTATTAGTCAAGAAAAGGAGCAGAATATGATCAATAAAGCTGCAGAAAATAGCAATGCACAGAATGACGTTCAAGAATTAAGTTGCAGCCACATTTCAGTAGCATGTCCTGAAAATTGTACCAATGAACCAACTATTCAGGATCATCACAAAGATGATTCACACAAATTTTCTGATGGACCATTGGGACCTGGCTTGATGGATGGAGAAACAAAATTTTCAATTGATCAAGTTACCGCACAAAGTGAAGCTGCAGCTGATGAAATAGAGTTGAGCACTGACAACATTAATGAGCAAAGATTTGTGACTACATCTTTTGAAGTAGACGTTCCTGTGGAGCAACTGGAGACAAATGGTAGACAGCTAGCGCATACTGAGATTACACGAAATGGTCTGTGTTGTACAGGTGATGTTTCTGGTTTAAACAAAATTGTTCATGGCAACTCAAAAAATAAGTTTCTCATCCTGTGTTGTGCAGCTGATGAAATAGAGTTGAGCACTAACAACATCAATGAGCAAAGAGTTACGACCTCTTCTGTAGAGGACATTCCTGTTGAACAACTTGAAACGAATGGTAGACAGCTAGATCATACAGATATCACAAGAAATGTTCTGTGTTGCACAGGTGATGTTTCTGATTTAAACTTACACAAAGTAAGAGATGGTGATTTAAAGATTTCACGATTCTCACTAGACAGAAGTCTTACTGGCAACTCAAAGAATAAGCTTCTCATCCTTGATGTGAATGGTATTCTCGCTGATTTTGTCCATGTCAGTGACGATCGAGCTAGATATTATTGTCCAGATCCAGTAAAGGAACTAGAGCCAGATTTTATGCTGAAGTCAAGAAAAGGTGACATGGTCAAATATCTTATTTCCTCATTCCAGATTTTACATCTTGGTCTAGGTTGAATTTGACTGATTTCCTTTTGCAGTCTACAAGAGGCCCTTTTGTGATGATTTTCTACAGTTTTGCTTTGACAGATTTCATGTGGGAGTATGGTCATCTAGAGCCAAGTATTTGCCAATCCACGACTGATTTTATGTCATTGTTTTTGTTTATTAGTTTGACCTAGGCCTAAGATGCAAACACAGCTGATGATTTGCATTTCAACAATAGAAAAGTGATCTTCGTACATTTATTAATGTGCCTCTATTGGCAGGTCAAACGTTGATAAAGCAATGGAAATTCTTTTGGGGGAATCAGCATCTAAACTGCTCTTTTGTTGGGTAATCTGTTCTAAATCTTTTGTAGTTTTCAGCATATGTTAAGAGGTTTTTGGTTAGGTATAAAAGTCTGCTACAAACATCTTGTCTTCTTGTAATGTATTAATATTTTTGTTATATGGCTTTATGTTTTGCGTGGACCAGATGTTGATTGGTTACGGAGATTGATTTGTATTCATTCTTTGCATTTTGAATTATGGGTAATTTGGTGTTCACAAAACATTGCAATATTGCTGTCACGTATTTAGTTTTATCAGTTTATATCTAATGTCTCTGCAACACAACTGTTATGCTTTTACTTCCTTACTGACTTTTATGTCCTCTCTTCTGCAGGATTTTCCGTAACATTACTTCTATGATTTTTATTATCATCACCAAAAAGAAGATACCTTGTAGTAGTAGTTGTCATCACTTTGACTTGTGTGTATATGTGTGTGGACGAATTTCTGTATCGACAAAATGGAATTTGATTGATGTTGTAAATCATAATTGCATTTTAGTGAAATGTTTGTTGTTCATACCATCATTTGATGCAGTTAGCACTTGTAAATGGTTACTGTTATCTATTCACTCCTACTTGGAATTTCTCTGGAAGCTATTAATCTTTGTATAATGTTATATGCAGAATCAGTCCCATTGTACTGTAACACATTTCGGTACTGTTGAGAACATAAGAAAGCCCCTTGTATTGAAGGAGCTTAGAAAATTGTGGGATAAGTCAGAACCTGATCTACCATGGGAGAAGGGAGTGTTTAACGAGTCAAACACATTATTATTGGATGACTCCCCATACAAGGCACTGCTGAATCCTGTAAGCTCTTGTTTTGTTTTTCCTTTTATGCAATAAGTTTTTTTTTTTAATTGGCAAGTGTTAAATTTTTGCTAGCAGGAGGGTTTAAACCCATGCGTGACCTTCCTCTCTCCCCCCTTCACCCTTAAGATCCATTTGATAGAGTAGAAGAGAATGAAATAGAATAGAAATATTTGAATTGAAGTAGAGTGTAGTGAGATCAGCATAAAAGTTTTTAAAAATTTGTCTTCCTTTCTTTCACATTCACCCCTTTCAAACTAGTACCACGTCTTCTTTCCTAACCACTAGACTGATCAACTCCTTAATAATAAGCTTTACTTTCTTGTGTTGTGTCACAATTCCTCCTCTTTTGTTACTCATATATAATTTATTTTCAGAAGCATTCGGCAATATTTCCTTATTCTTTCACGTACTTCGACACCAGAGACTCAGAATTAGGTAAAACATTCTTCCGCACATCTTCCTCTTCTTCTCACCTGTATCTTTTTTTGCGAATATCAAGTGCTTTAAGCACATGATGTGAAATTCATGTTAAGCCTCCTATTCGTCTGTTCACAGGACCTGGAGGTGATCTTCGGGTCTATCTAGAAAAGCTGGCTATGGCAGAGAATGTGCAAACGTTTGTGTCGGAAAATCCATTTGGGCAACGGCCTATAAGAGAAACAAATCCATCCTGGTTGTACTATAGCAAAGTTATACAAGCAGTTAAAAGTCGCCGTGCCGCCGCCGAGAAGTCAACCACTCGCAGTGGAGGTAACTGCTAACAGAACAATGCATGATGAAAACTGCTGAGACTGTTCTTGTTCACATTGATACAAGCAGTGCATTTTTCCCTTACTGAGGAACGAATTTCCGTTGAGTTTTTGGTTGGTAAGGTGTTTGAAACAGTTTAGGTTATTATACTTTGTACTTGAGCCAAATTAGCTGGGCATATAGTACTTCAGGGTGATTTTGTGTACTTGAGCCAAAACACCAAATTAGATGAAATATCAAAAGAAATTGCACACGCTGATTTCTAATGGCAAGGTTTAGATTGGATGCATATTTATTATCACTTTATACGCGCTCAAATATCAATTATGCTATGAATTTTATGAATCAATTTATGCATAATCGGTGCAAAGTTTACACGGATGTTGTAGAAACAATGTCAAGATATTTGAAATCCTCATGTAAAGCAATGTTTTCTTCAAACCATGGTCATTTGAGTGTAAAAGGCTGCACTGAATTTGATATGGCATGTTCAAAAAATGATAAAAGATCTTTGGATTACTTCATCTCTGTGGAAGGGAATCTTGTAAGGAGTAAAAAACAACTAGTAGTTTCTTCTTTGTGGAAGGGAATCTTGTAAGGAGTGATAAAGCAACTAATAGTAGCCAGATCAAGCACTGAGGCAGAATTTAAAATTTAGAAGCATGACACTTGGAGTGTGAGTGGATTAAAAATGTATTATCAAATTTGGGTACTGAACTAAAGAGGTTAAAATTATATTATTACGACAATATACTAGTTAGTCGAGTTCAAGATGATCTATTAAAATTGATAGATTATGATATTTTATCTAACTTGATATTGAAGCATTAACTTTGTTAGCTATAGAAAGAAATATTTTTTATATTAAAAGCTTTGTTTTGCTACCTTTCTGTTTATAAAATTGTGATATTGTTTTATTTTAAATAATACAAAAACAATTACAACTTTTATGGTGCATCCACTTCGTCAGTGGTTTCTTGTGGATTTCTTCTTCCAATATAGAACGTTAGATTCCACAGTTCTGCCCGATGTAATAGTACAATGTCTATACTAAACTATTCCCCCCTTTTTTCCTCTCCTTCCTAGGTCTATTTCCATCCTCACCTACACATTGCTTAACCATTCCCTTGTTGGCCATGACTTTTTCTTCCTTTCTTCCCTCCCCTCCTTGGATAGTGATGTCAACCTCCACCACAAACTCCAGTGGAAAATTCATCTAGAATGTTATGCCAATGGATCCTCTTGTCAAGAAGATGGACAAGATCAATTGAGTTTTAATTTTACACATTTTGCTCACATAATTTTGTAAACATTTTTATATTGGTGAGTTGTCTCAATAAAGTTTTTGCAATTATTTTCAAAATGGTTTAAGCTTAACCATTCTTGTGTGTGTTGCAATTTTGATTACATTTTGTAGGTCATAGAATTGCTGTATTCTGTGAAAAAAGTTATCATTGTATTCTGTGAAAAAGTTATCGTAGCAAATTGTGAAATTGAATTACAAAAATTATATTAAACAAGCAAATAAAATAGGAAAATCAATCAAGTTCTAGTCTTTAATTAACTAAATAAGCACAAAGTAATTCTTTTATTATCTTTAGTATTAAAAAATTAAGTTTTGTGGAGGTTAATTAGTCTTAAACAAACAAATTGAACACTTGTATGACCAACAAATTCTATTGACTGACAAAAAAATTGGCTATAAAATTTATTCATATTGAAAAATTTATAAAAATTAATATTTATGGAATGAAAAGAATATAAGCTTTATTATTTAAGAAAAAGATAAATATATTACCAATATAAAATATTTTATATAATCAACTAATCACGCCTCATCATTTATAATAAATTTATTTGTTTTAATAACAAGATTGCTAAAAATCTTACAAAATCTAATTTATAATTAATTAATTAATTATATGAATTTTTATTATCTTCTAATTCATAACACTCTCAAACTAGAAACAGACATTAATCACAATCTCCCAATAATAAAAATTCGTCGAAATTCCAAATTTAAATCGTAAAATCCTTAAATTAAATAAAACCTACCACAATTTACTGAAATACGAGGTAGATCATCAATACTCACAATTTAAATTAGTTTCAGACCTTATTTAATAATTTTCTTTCTAACCAGATTTGCTTCTTAAATTCGTTTAAGTACAAGCTAGCATGTCTGGAACAGCTTTAATGGGGACAAACATGTTTGTTAAACCTATGGTAACAATGATGCACCTATGTCATAATTCTACTAATTTTGTGAGGTGCATTCAAACTCCACAACCAATGGTCAAGAATGACCTATATCTCAAATTCTAAAAGAATGAAATTATTAATAATAGTACTAACTATACTAATGAAGTAGCATTGACAAGCAAGGAATCATGTCCTGAATCTTGAACCTTATTTTGTAAGTTTTATATGTCACAAAAATTGAGTACAAGTAGTATCAACTTTTTCAATACTCCTAGAAAAGAAATCATTTCCTCCAATAATAAACCATTAGGAGTATGTTGTATACACAAAGTAAAGTAAAGTAAAGTCGAAATAAAAAGGAAAAAGAATTTAGTAATGCTCACAAAAGACTTTGCTTGCACAGGTTCTGACCCGGTTTTCCATCCCAAGCCAAATTAGCCCATAAGTTTTTACTCAGATATTGTGTGTAAATAATTTTGAGTAAATTAAACTAACACCTTTTTAGATTTTTTTTTAAAATTATATGAATATTTTATATTTTTTAATTCTTACACATCATCTAATTATTTAAAAAATATTACACTGACCCTTTGTATATTTCACTAACAATTTTTAATTTTGAAAAAATTACTTTGACATCCTACAAGGGTAAAAAAATAAATTTTAAAAAATTAAAAGATATTTAGTGTGATCTCATAAAATATCAAGTATAATTTACTTTAAAAAAAAAGAGTTTCTATGGATTTGTTCCGACCAACGATAATAAGTTCATGAATTTAATTCACAATTTTTTTTTGTTTCTTATACTTAAAAAAAAATTATGTTTTAGTTTTTGACTTTAGATATTACACATGGGTAGGGTAAAAGTTTTTATAATTACAAATTATATTTTATATAATTTTAGGAATATTCTAATAAAAGTTAATAAACTTGATATATATAATCTATTATAATTTTTATATTTTAATACTTGTTAATTTTGTGGTATTCTAAAATCACTTCAACACAAAAATATGAGGACTAAAACATAGAAAAAAAGTTATTTATATAAGACTTAAACATAAAAATTTTAAATATAAAGACTAAGACGAAAATTTTACACAAGTTTAAGAAGAAGAAGATTAATTAAACCAAGGGAATATTTTCATGCCTTGCTTGCATGTATATAATAACAATGATGACTGTGAAAATGTGATGGGGAATGGAATCCCACCCAATATTGGTCTAAACAAAGAGTCCAAAAGTGGTTATATGGCATTTAGAAGGATAGAATATGTGAGAGTTAATTTACTTGATGTTCCTTCTCATCTCCTTTCCTTTAACAACCACCATAACATGCCTTTGTTTTATCAAAATCACATTCAAATATGTTCCCAAATTTGGATCTCATTCTCCTTACCCTTCTCCATGGCTCATTCATTATCTTTGTCCTATTAGTAGTTATCCTCATCATGCTTTTGCTTCTCTTAATTGCATTCTCCCTAGGACTCTTCTCACTTTTCCTATTTGATTTGCACCATTTTTCCTTCACCATTTCCCAATATTTCAAAATGGTAAAGGATGATCTTGAATTGGGTATAGTTCTTGTTATCATTTCCCTCACCCATCAAGCTATTGATTTTGTAACGGTTTCTAAACCGTGGCAAAAACGCAGGCTTGGCAAATTTGAAGTGAAGGCTCAACAATATTCCAAAAGACATTACATTCATGGCTTGAAGTGTGTACAATAAGATCAATCTTCAGCTCCACACGCCACAATTGTTCACAATTTGTTCTCAAGATTCAAATTCTGGATCATGTTCTCAAGATCCAAATTCTAGATCATGTCTCAATTGTTCAAGTAAATATTGTAAATTACAATAACATTGAGGCTTAATTTGGGTACAATAACTAATGGTTCTAGAGATTTAATTCACAAATCTCAACATGTTTGATAATTTGTACGCTTAAGCAACATTATGGCACACTTGCTTAGTGTCAAGTCCGCAACCATATCTTAATTCCTAGAATGCCATTTATGCCGTTGAAGAGTAGAACTTAGAAGCAGAGTTGGATAACAGATTTTTTTTTTTACTTGAAATTGATATTTAGTGCCAACTTTTACTGTAAATATACTCGATCCAATTATTTTTTCCACCTTTGAAAATACTGGAATAAAATTTCTCAACTATCATTTTCATAATATTATGCTATAAACAAATGTTCTCAATTACTTAGTTATATATATATATATATATATATATATATATATATATATATATATATATATATATATATATATATATATATATATATATGTGTGTGTGTGTGTGTGTGTGTGTGTGTGTGTATTTTACATTTAGCAATTAATATTTAAAGAACTGATTTTATAAAAAAAAAAAGAAGTAATCCAATGAGCTAAATTAACCAACTTCAACCAAAAATTAACTTTAAACATTTAACTGATCTACTATTTAATTTTTTCCATACAAAACCTAAGAGGAAATTGTCATTTTAATCCTTGAAATTGTGGTGCATTGTTATCATCATTCCTAAAAGTAGAAAAATATTAAATAAGTGAAATTATATGGCATTTGTCATAATATTTTGTAAACTTAGAAATATGTGAAATAGTTAACCTAAATTTCATCTGCTAACTAGTCTAAAGAACTAGCTCGCCAAGCTAATATTTCTTGCACCAAAGTTGGCTTTTTATCTTCAATTTTTGTCTTGAACCTTATCTGGATTATTCTTCTTTTGACTTGATTTATGCTGATAGTATTTTGCTAGAGGTCTCTTGTCTTGGTCAAAACTATCTTAATATTTTAAGCTATTAGAAGTTGTTTTGTTGGATATCATATTTTCTAATGCATGCATCAACTACTCACATAAGAAATATAATCTCACATAGTTTTATGTATGTTGATCCCAACCCAACACTATGCTCAGCTCTTGATCACTTAAGTTCCATTATAATTTATTCAAGTTACAAGTACTCTATGTATTAGAAAACTTGATCTATTGATCCTCTTGAGATTCATATATGTGTACATCTTGTATTTCATTCATATCTCTGAGTAATTAAAATCTAAGTATTATCCAAGTAAAAGTTTCTCCGGAGTTCCACTAATTAATTAAGGGTAAATTTTACTAACTACTATCAACTTATCAAACAAATTATTATACAGATTTCAGCACAAATTCTAATGATCTCAACTTTACAAAGATGAAAGATTTCTAAGATTAAAATCTAAGAAATTTAGAACATGAATAAATTGTAAGTGAATGCAATTTACATGAAGCTCTCTCCTACACTTCATCTCTTGTGTTTTCAACACATAATTTTCGTTTGAAGTCCACGTTGCAATATTAGGATGAGCTGTGATAACAAGTTAAAAATATAGGTCGGGTCTAACTCAACCTTACAAAGAAGATTGTTCTCTACTTATATACATATAATAAGTCTTATCTCTAGGTGACGTGGGATTTCATCACACCTCACGCTAATAATCGAACTTCTCAAGTATAGAGACTATGTAAATAGATATGACATGAGACTTCCAACACTTCAATATCTTTAACCTTTAAGCAATTTACAGCCAAAAGCAAAGTGACACTACAATTATAAGTTTCATATTAGTTAGAAGAATAACTGAACTTATAGTAAACTATCAGCCAACAACACAGTAAAGAATTTTATAAATATGTACACATTTATAAAAAAACAAAAACCAAAAATTTCTAAAACTCTAATTGCAATCTACGTAAATTTGACAACACAAATATAGCTAGTCCATGCAATACAAAAATTAGTGAAAATTTTGGTACCAAACTACTGAAGAGTTCAGTTATTAAATTGGAAATTTCTTTCTTCCCAACATTCCCAACCCAACAATAAGCAGTTCCAATTGGTTCAAGAGTTTATCTTATTAGCTCAAGGAGTATCTTATACATATTACTGAAACTTCTTCGTTTTTGGGTTCATAATACTAAACCTTCTTTAGTCCCACCATTGTACTCTTGTTCTGTTAAAGGCTAGTTTGGATTATTTTTTTTTGGAGAAATAAATTTCATTATTTTTTTTCTTAATTATTTCTTCTGTAAGTCTTTTTAGAGAAAAAAAAAAGAAGAATCAAACTGACTTTTAGTTTTAGATTGTGTTTGAATGATGCTCAATGTGAGAGCTCTATGGTTGAAGGTGCATTGGAATTCAAGAATCTTGTTAAATAAACAAGGACTAAATGCTTAGCAAATTCCTAGTTCTCACGGTACCAATCTAGGGTTGAAAGTAAAAATATATTACATTTCCTAATCACCCCTTAGTATTCTTCCTTATCAATATCCTTCAACTTGGCCTTCATTTTTTTCTCCCTTACAAGGTCCATAAGCCCTGCTACAGTAAAGGTAGTGAAGGAAATTGGCAAACATGACTCCAAAAATAAGCCAGCAATAGTAATCATAATGGCCCTTGTTTATGTTGGTTGAAACCCAACTAACTTTTCCCTCTCCCTTGGTAACTTTGTCAACAAGGTTCAAAAGCAAACTAGCAATGAGATTTGCACCTGACATCCCTAACCCTGAAAGAGTTGACCCTATGCTAGACATGGATTGAGGAAGTTCACAAATATAGAACTCATTTTGGCCAACTGCATTGAAAGCTTCAGCAAATCCATCAAGGAATTGCCTTGGCAATAGCCACAACACTGACATGTTTACAACTCCTTCATGCTCTTGTAGGCCTTCTTCTATAGCCATTTTCCTTCTTATACCTTCTACAACTGCTAATGATGCTGTTGATAAACACACTGCAAAAAGGCCTACTCCCATTTTCTGTTTCACTCGGAGACGAGTCGGTTTGCTTCGGAGTTTGGATGCAGAGGGGATTATAACACGATCATACAGGATAATCCAAACAACTGCAGAGATGATCAGAAATGTCCCTATGGATGCTGCAGGAATTTCAAAGTTTGATGTAATGTGGCGGTCCATGGAAGATGCCTGCACTACAGATAAAGAACCTTGACACAAATATACTGATGTTATCATTCCTGCTATCCAAATTGGGATGATCTTGATCAAAGCCTTGAGTGCTTCCACTTGCTCTACTGTGCAAAGATTCCATGAGCTTTTAGCTATTACATCTTCTGTAAGGTCTTGTAGAGGATTTTCAATAAGGCAGGCTTTGTTTAAAAAGCTTCCAAATAGAATAGAAACCAGAAACAATCAATGATCAGGAGTCAGTATTCAGCACTCTCAAAACAAGCTCAGGTAAGGAGGAATAAACAATCATATGAGTTCCTAAAACTAAGAAAATTCTAAACAAGTCACTGAAAGTGTAATCTGTCAATCACTTTGGTCTGAAATTCAAAACAATATGATTTTAAGTAATAGTCTTAACATATGTTTATAAAGACCAAAATCAGGTTAAATTTAAAGACTTCATAAAACAACAGAGAATTTCAGGGACTTGTATAGAATTTCCTTAGTTTCAGAAACAAATATAACAACACTACACATTTTGATGGACTAAATGGTGATTTACTCCTCAGATAAGTGGTTTATTACAAATTCTCTAATTCAACATATCACAAATAGTATTGAATGTAAATGTTTGGTCGAACATATCGTGTTTGCAAATGTTCGACCAAACATGATTCATAATTGCATACCTTAGTTTATCACTTGGCATATGCATTTCTGAATCCTCTCCACAATAGTACATTCCATCAGAAACGTGTAGTGGTAAGCTGAGGTGTTTGTTCTTGAGAGAGGCTACAACAACTTGAGCACAGTTAATGATCACATTGCCTTTAGGTTCCAGCTTGACATAGAATGAAGAGCCTGAAAAGAATGATATCATAGACATGAACACAAAGAATAAAGGGACACCGAAACCCACTTTCCACCCTAGATGATCTTGAAGATACACCAAAATAGTCATTCCAATTAGAGTTGCCACCAAGGTTAAAGCATAGGTCCAGTTGAAGTAGCTCTCTGTGATTCCTGTATTTTTGTTCTTGCGGCCTAATTGATCCATTCCAAAGGCTAAGGAAGAGGCCCTTACACCTCCAGCTCCAATAGCCATTAGGCCAAGAGAAACATATAAGAATGAAAGTTGTGCTGTTGATGGAGAGTTGCAACTCTTGGTAATTTGGTCACAAGAAGGACTTAGTTGAGGAATCATAGCTGTTAGCCACAAAAGTAGAGTTCCCTGTAACACTTAATACATAAATGGTCAAAAACATTGATTCTTAAAACACAATTATTTATTGTAAAACAATTTTTACATACCTTTTTTTAATTATTATTTCATTATCTTTTCATTACATCATACTCTCTGTTTTCTCTTCTTATTTCCGTCCCTTAGGTAAAAACAGTTGTAAAAAAATGTTATAAAAATAATATTGCCCATTCTTAAATATACAAAATGAAAGTTTTTTGGTTCTACTTCCTAGTGATTTAAAAATACTTCTACTTCCAAATGATTTTTCTTAAGTTCTTAAAATTGAGAGAGCTGGGAAATTTAGTTTCTAAATCCAGATACCAAAATGATGCAGCAGCACTGTGATACATCAAATGTTTCAAACAAATTGAATGTACTTGAGAGAATGACTATCTTAAAGGACTAAATTGTATATTCATACTTGAAGACAGACCCAAAATATTTGAGTCACTCTTGTTTTTTTCATTCTAGTTGTGTATATAGAAAGAGATCAGATGCTCACGAGTAATTTGACAAGAGAACCAAAAGCAATTGTGGGGTATCGACCCACATAAGAATCAGCAAGAAAAGCAGCTACAATGGGTGTAAAATTAGTTGCAGCAGACCATAGGAGTATAACATTGCTAGCTTCAGCAACTTCCATTCCATATTCTCTTGTTAGATACAAAACCATATTCGGCACTATCCCATAACTTGCCATCTGATCAAAAGCCTCACTCCCTGTCAAATCAAACTTAAATTACTGACATGCAAAAACTTCCAAGTTTTCATCAGTTTAACTTATATCATCATATAAGAAAATCCTAATAACATATTTTGCAAACAAAATAGATAATGGCGTTGACTTATTATTATTATTATTACCTATGATGAATGGCAAGGTTTTGAAGCCACCCTTGTGCTTCTCATTGTCTATTAGAGGCTCCTTCTCTTTCAACACATTTTCCATTTTTTGAGCATGCAGTGCACTGCAGATTGATTTTTCAGATGCTCACTTATCTAAGTTCTCTTTATTAAATTAACTAAAATAATATATACAGGCTCGAGGGTCACACACTCACGGCAACTATAAGTTTAGAAATTTATTTTTAGAAAAATATTTAGTAAACATTTATAATATACTAATAATTAGTTATAAAAAGTGAATAAAAAAAATACATGTATATAATAATGAATAAATTGATTAATTAATGTATATTATAATTCTTAATAAAAGTAAAGTTGTTATTTTTTAAAAGATGTTAAATGTCTACATGTATATTTTAATTGTTACTATTATGATTAAAAATTATCATTATTTTATATGAGTTATTTTAAGATTTAATTTACCAGTAATGTTTCCTTAAAGTTAAACATTATTTATAAGATTAATAAAAATAAATAAAAATATCTTATGGAAAAAGAAAATAAAAATATTTTTTTTAAAATTTAAAAAACTCAAATATAAAATTCCAAACTTAATAATATAATGACAAGTTACCATCTAAATTATTTCCTGTACCTACCTGATTATTTATCTTTTATTCATCATAAAATTTGTTTTTTTTTATTGTCTTAATTTTAAAGTGAATATGAGTAATTTTTAAATGATAAATGCTAATAAGTGTAAGAATTTGTTTTTATTAAATTATTTAAGATTAATTTATTCAATTATTCTAACTCATTCATAATCGGTAAATTAATTTTTTTTAATTTCTTAAAAAAAAATTGTAACACATTAATCAGTCATGATACTTTTCAAATTGAGAAAGATAGATTTTTGAAGATCTTATAAACTGCGGTGGTGCACTAAATTGGTTACAGGGTGCACAGCTTTTTGCATGTTACAAACACATTTATCCAATGGAATTCCTCCACCTCAACTCAATCCACACCACACGTGGTGCTTACGTTGTTCACAGGTTGCACAGCTTTTTGCATGCTACAGTTCACATGTGCTTATATTGTTTAAATATGAATATTTTTGGAGCCGTTGAAGATATACAATTTTATTCTCCATCATCTTGTAAAACAGTAAAAGTTATCAAAGAAAAAAAAATTAAAAATAATGATGATAAATAATATTTCTCTTAACTTTTTGAAAAAAGGGTGTTCCCTCTTATCTTTGTTAAAATTTATATTTACTTCAGTTTTGTTATAAGAAAATTGATTTATTTTATTATAAAAAGGGTGTTCCATCTTATCTTTGTTATATTAATTATTTTATTATAAAAATATACATAATTAAAATTATTTCTTTTACTTATATAATTACGTGATAGAATGTTGACAAATAACGTGATAATAAGATAAATATAATTTATTAATAGTATTGATACATTGTGAAAATAAGTTAAAAAACAAATATAAATTTAAAATAATTTAATGATTTGAACTATATAATTAATTTCCTCTACTAATTATTATTTGAATCTAATAATATGAATGGATAATAAAGAACTTTACATTAATATTCAATGTATGATCAATTTATTATAATTTTAACATCAATCATCTTGAAATTATATATTAAATTGAATTATTATTTCGTAACATAAAAATAATTTTGAATTTTCAGCAGCCCCACTCGCAAAGAACTGGTTTTCTAATGAGAGTGTTGAACACAAATTCAATTCTGAAAACGATGAAGAGATATTGAAACAAGTAGAAATAATAGTAATGAGAAAAAAAAATAAGAATTATGGATTCGTGTTAAAAGTTGAATAGGATGAGTTAATAAAAATCACAGAGTTATTTTTATTATGTTAATTAAATGTATTAACGGACAGATTATAATAATTATGAATTATTCTATTATAGATAGATTATCCATCTATATAATTTATATATAATTTATGTGTTAATGAATATATTTTATCTTTTTATTCTTTCATAATAAAATATAACGAGAGTTTAAGTTTTAATAATCAAATAAATCATTTACCCTGTGAGATGATCTATAATGCTTTAAATTTGTTTTAATTCTTTTTTCTTACTTAAGCATAATTACGGTAACTAGTATCATCGCATAAAGATTTTGATAGGTTTCTTTTAATGTTGTATTTAATTTGAAAATTAGGATTCTTTGTTGTAAAATTAGAATGAAACTTTGTTAAAGATAAAAAAAAAAAATCACCAACACTTATTTTCATCTCTCAAAACTTAAATGAAGTCGCGTTTGAGACGCAGCATCCAGCTCCAAAGAAATCTGGAGGATTTTAAAGATTTCCCTATAAACTTTTTATGAAGAGTTTGAATTATTGCTGATGAAAGAATCTGAGTCAATTTTAGATTTTGACAACTGGGTGATAATGGTTATAACCAAATGAAGCATTATAAGAAAAACATGAAAGTTGTTCATGTTATAAAGAAAGTCCTTTGTTCTCTAACAACAATACTTTGATTTTGTGGTTAGTGCAATTTAGGAGTTAAAAGACATATGCAAAAATGACCATAGACCAATATTGTTGGGTTTAGAGTAAGTTCTTCAAGGCAAAGCTTCTTTAATAGAAAATGGGAAAAAAAACGCTAAAGATGATGTGGGTGAGAAAGAGGACATGGGCGTAGATATGGCCAAGGTAAAAGAAATGTTGAAGTTGCAGTTGATTAGGTGAAAATTATAAGCTTGACAACAAAACCAAGAATTGTGTACATTGACTTGAAAGTAAGCTACAATGTGTAAGAGAATTCTATTCTATCCCTCTTAAACTCTTGTGATGTTGTAGTGTAGATTATGTTTACGACTGAGACTCAGTGTCACTAATTCATGATTTCTTTTAAGAGTAAGTAACTATTACTGTCTACTTAGTTTATAACATGTGCATGTTACTTAGTAGAATAACACATGTAACTCAATAAATATTTATTTAGACATGGCTCTCCATCGATTAATTAATGAAGGATATTTTTAAAATAATTTATAAGTTCTAAAAATAATGTAATGCATTTTTTATTAGAAAATAAAATTCTCTACAATATTTAGTAGAAAATGAAGTCAACGTAAAAATGAATAAACATAAGAAAATGAGTACAAACGAGAGAACCATGAATGAAACCCACACGGGAATATAAATGGAGTTAAGATGAGTTCTTAATAGAAAGAAGGGTCAAGTATAATTGGGCATCCTTAACCACATTGCATGAGTTACTATATAATATTGTTTCAAAATAGCATCAAATGATATCAATCAATTGACGTAATCATACATAATTTTTCTTTTGACGAAACGTAATTACATATTTCAGTGAATTAACGATTGAAATAAATTGTCATATGCAACAAGTTGTGAAAGAAACAATTTTTAAACTAAAATTACAAGAGACATGGAGTTATGAAATTCGCAAATATTTTATATAACAATATTAAATTTTTCAGGAGGGAAAATTATATCAATATAAGTCGGTTGATTTTATTATAATTTAATGATTATAATATGTTTATTATATTTTTTTCTTTATCTTTAATATTAGATTATTAAATATAATTTTCAAAAAATTAGAAGATTAAATTAGAATAATTTAATAATTAATTATAATTAAATTTCTTATATTTTAATATATTATGATAATATTCATTATTGTCAACCAACTATAATCTTCAACTTGTTTTTACAACCGCTATATAATTATTATTATTATTTTTATGTTAACAAGCTTAAATTGTATTAAATGACGAAGAACATTAAACATATTTTCATTATGTATAATGAAAACTTTTAAAAACTTTTAAAGTTATTGAATTTAACGTCTCTTACAATATATTTACTTATATTACAATATATTTACTTATATTACAATATATTCACTTATATAAAGACTCAAAGTTAAAGAATTAAAATTAATCAAAACGTACTGATTTAAAGAAGAAAAAATTCTAATAATCTTATTCTGTAACTTCTTTTATAACTTCTTTTATCCATCTTTTGTAAATAATTTTTACCTTGAAATTTATTATTAAAGGCGCGTGTTTGTCTAAAATCACTGAAAGGTAGAGCGCATTTGTTCAAACCAGAATTAGAATGTAAAAAAATTTGAAGTGGAGTTATTACATAAGGAAAAAAAACGAGCAAAATGGGTAAAAAAGCTACAAAACTTGCACCTGAAACCCTTCCTCGTGAGTGAGGCCCTGATGCCATTGACGGGTCTCCACTGTTTACACCTCCCGTCGTTAGGAAGACACTCCGTTGCCGCTGACAAGCTCCACGAATTCACTCTTTAACAAACCATACACACCATTAGGAACCTACCCAACAACCTAAACAAACAACAACAACAATCAAAACATAATGCAACACGCAATCAAATAATGCTTTTGGATTTTAAATTTTGAACGTTTCCAAATTTCTTTTTTCTTTTAGAAAATATGTAGAGTATTTCAGATCTCATTTTGGAAAATACATAAAAGATATTTATGGTATTTAATACCAAAATAGAGTGCACGAGGAAAAATAAGAAAGTATAAAAACAACTCAATTATATTATATTAGGTCATGTATTTAAAAGAAAGTAAACAAGTTATATTTTTATTCTTTATTTACTTTAGTCACGTAGTATTTTAATTGGTAAATTTTAAGTTTTTCAATTTACTATTATTTGTAACCCTAGTAGACTAGACTCATGGATTACTTAAATTATATTGTTTTAGTTCAAGTAACTTTTAGTGTAGGATTAGTTTTGAACAATGGTAACTGCACTTTGATTCCCATAGACCAAATTTTGGGTGATGGATACGATATAGTTCAGTTTTGGTGTTGATTCAAATAATATTACTTTTACTTTGAATTCATTGAAATTCTATGGCCGTTCGGTGTTTACTTGTTTCTCGAACCATTTTAGTTATTTAATATGATTTTGATTATATTTTTTATTTTTTTGTCTTATTTTCTATTTTATTAATTTTATAATATATTATAATTATAACTCAAAAATAATTAATCAGTTACCCAACCCAATCCAATGGAAAGTTGGATTGAATTGCTCAAACAAATAATAAATTCAACTCAACCTAACCCAAACTATTACATCCTAATATTAGTAATAACATATAAAAATAATAAATAAAAATAACAAGAGAAAAATATAATAGAAAATTAATTTATTTATTTTTAAAATTAAAAGAGACAATAAATTTAATTCTAACTACTTAAAATCTAATTATTATAATTAATATATCAAATTTTGACTTATTTAAAATAAATAAAAATATACTTTAAAGAATATAGATTAATGTACATTGAAATAATTTATGATAAACATTCAGGATTTGTTTCGGTATCGTCTTAATTATGTTAAAATATTAAAAATTAATATTTATTGATATTTAATTAATTTACATAATAAATAGTACAGCGTCGTTAACGTAGAAAAACGAGACAATATAATTAACCTAAATATTTTTATAAAATGAACTACATATAAAATAAAATATAAAATTCAATACATCTTTAATCATTAATTTTCTAATTTATAATATTATTACCTTGGAACCTTTTATTCATTAAATACATCCTATTCTCACTTTAAAAATTAAATATACGTGTATCAAATTTGGTCGTGAGAATCCCTCGAAGAGTTTGTAAGACAAAAAAAGGAAAAAAAAAAGAAAAAGAAAAAAGAAAAGAATCTTAGATTTGATGATGACAAAAACAAAACAAAAATTGAGGATCAAAATGACGCAATTGAAAAGGTTAAATTAATCAAAAATAAAATATAATAAAACCTCAAAATGTGTTCTTTGGACAAACTGACGTGCGGCTGATTTTAGGGACAACAAAATTGAAAAGATTTGAAACGCATGCACGCTACCTTCCTGTCATGCCACGTCATCAATAATATTAAAAATACAAAAAGCGAAATCCCCAAGTTACCCCTATATTGGAATGTATTCTCTTCTCACTACCCTTATTCTCTTCTTATATTCCAAATCCATGCGTTGCAACTTCTGGCACCAAAACTCGTTTGATTTTGCTTTACCTCTGTGTGCGAAGCTTCGCCGTTTCGTTTTCAGAACGTCGTATCGTTATTGTCGTTCAGATTTTTATCCCTGTCGTTTCGTTAGTTTTGGTTTTAATGGAGAGAATCCTCGGGGGGAAGTATAGAATCGGGAAAAAAATTGGGAGCGGATCATTCGGTGAAATTTACATCGGTCCGAAACTTTTTCTTTATCATTATCAGAGTCATTTCTTATGTTAATTTTTCAAAATTTATTTCAAATATTTTCTATTCTCGACAACTCTGACAATTTCAATTTCAGGTGTTTGATTTGAATGATTGATTTTTTTTATTTTCTTTGAAATAAAAAATAAAGATAAAAACATGTTTTAGTTGATTTTTTAAAAATATTTTTAGAATCAGGTGAAAATAAGAAAACATTTTTAAAAAAATAAAAATTAAAACAAAAAATAATTTCTCATGCTAAACACCATGTTAGATTATTGAGGGCCAAATTAATGATAAAATAATTTTTTTAAGGAATTTATTTCCTAATAAAATATTAGATCAGTTAAAATGATGACAAAAATGTTTTTAACGAGATAAGTTAATAATTAAAATTTGTAGAGATATATATTTGGTGGACGAAATTAAGAGTTCTATTATTGTTATTATTATTATTATTATTATTATTATTATTATTTATTATTTAAATAAGTATATGTTTATTGCCATTTCCAGGGGCACATGTCGAGAATTCTGAATTTGTGGCAATCAAAATGGTTAGTCTTAATTTCTTCACCGTACCACTGGAAATTGAGTTACTTCAATTTTTTTGCTATCTTTGCTTTTTAATTTCCTACGTATTTTTCATGCTCTGTAAATAAAAAAAAAAAAGAGTGAATTTTTTATGCGTGTTAGTGACTAAAAGGGCACGAGTAGAGTTAGTAATAGGTTTGTGGTTGAAGTAATCTTTTTGACTAAAAATATTTTTGTTGCAATCTTTTGTACTTTCAAGATTGATTATGCTATTATTATTTGTGTTGCAATCTTTTTGTAAGAAGCATGCATGGTTTGATCAGAATTTACATTTAAAATAAATGCATGACTTCAATCATGTTTTTTTTTTCTTTTTACATATTTACTTTAATGCATAATTTTTTAGAAGGTTTTCTTGTTAACATTTTGCTTACATAAATTAGGTGTGTGAATAAGGGATGTGCAATAAAACTACTAATTGTAGTTTTAATTTCAATAAGAAAATTATTTCTTTTTAATCTTTACATTTTAACAAAAGCACGTACTAATCCAGATGCTAACAAAAAAAAAATACTACTCCAACTTAAATATAAATAAAAAAAATACCTAATTTACAAAGATTAATACGTCTAGTTTTCATAACACTTTCTAAACCATTCTTAATCACGTTTATTAAAATTATCTCACATTAAGAATGGTTAGATTAATGTAAGGATTTTAGAATAAGAATGGTTGAATTAGATTTATATTCAAGTTCCATTGTGGTATTAGTCCAAAAAAATTCTAGTCCTTAAAATAAAAACATATAAAATCTAAAAAATGAAATAAAATTTTATAAAAACTAAAACTAAAATTCACAATATTTTAAAGAATAAAAAAAAAAACCCATATAAGAAAATAAAACCTTGCCCTTTACACCAGATGAAATTCCACAATCTGAATGAATATGTGTCTTTCATTCTCCATTTGGTAGGTTCACTATCAAAATGTAATAGATCTGAATTAAAATAAAAAATAGGCAATTAATTATAAAATGTGAAGTAAGAGAAATATGTATATGTATGTATGCACTTGGGAGTAAATTGACTAGTTAGTTGTTTTTGTAATTGATTGTGAAGTGAAGTTATTTTGATTTATCTGTTATACCTATGAATTCTAATATTTGAGAACTATGGATTTAATATAGTAGTAATTTGTAAGAACAATACATTTTTGTTTTATAGGAGAGCAGGAAAACCAATCAGCCACAGCTATTGTATGAGTCCAAGTTATATAATATGCTCCAAGGAGGAAGTAAGTTTAACAGAAGCATAACTGTGTGTTGAATCCAAATGCACTTGCCACAGTTTCCATGTATTTTGTTAATAGATTCTGATTCCTCATAGTTATGGAATTCAAGGTGGTATTCCAAAAATCAAATGGTGTGGTACTGATGGAGACAACAATGTTCTTGTCATTGAACTTCTTGGACCAAGTCTTGAAGACCTTTTTTTCTTCTGCGGAAATAAGTTTTCACTCAAAACAGTTTTGATGTTGGCTGATCAGATGGTAATCATTGATTCATTTTCAGCACTGGTTTCTTTAATCATTGATTCATTTCCTGTCTTTTAAAACTTATAAAACTATAATCTTGTTTTCAATTAATTTTTTGTTTCTAAAGATCTGTTAGAGAAATAGTAGAAACAACAAAAATAAATTGAAAATAAAATGACAGTTTTGTAACACAAAGTCACTTCATTTTTTTTTTTTAACTGAATGCAGCTTACAAGGATAGAGTATTTGCACTCCAAAGGATTTTTGCATAGAGACATCAAACCAGATAACTTTCTAATGGGTCTTGGGAAGAGAGCAAATCAGGTTGCTTCATTAGCATTCATATTTAAGTAATTAACTTATGTGGATAAGTTTTTTTTGCAGTAATTCCTTTATGGCTGAAATTTTTAATTATTAATTGCTCCAATCAATTACACTTACAGGTGTATATGATTGATTTTGGACTAGCAAAAGGGTACAAGGACCCTATTACAAACAAGCATATCCCTTATAGGTAGAACTTTTGCTGCAGGTTTAATTATTTTTTACAGTAAATTACCAATTTAATTCTTGAACTTGTGTGGATTATTAAAATTTAGTTTCTAAATTACTTTTATTGATTCATTCTCAGTGTTAATTGTGCTTTACCAGTTTAAATTCAACTAGCCAGGTTATTTGTGCTAAATGTTTGTTCTTATATTGATAAACTTATCCAGAGATAACAAAGGCTTAACAGGAACTGCACGATATGCAAGTTACAATACTCACTCGGGAATTGGTAAATACAAAGAATTTTGCATTCTTTTTTCTCTATAGATTGTAACCAACAATTTTTATTCAATTTTGAGTTTACATCTTCAGAGCAAAGTCGGCGAGATGATTTGGAGTCTCTTGGCTATGTTTTAATGTACTTTCTAAGAGGAAGGTATTCTCATACTGCTGACTGTAAAAAATGTTTGTGAGTATCAGTTGGCCAGATTTTTCATCTATATAGGACTTGATCATTTGGTTCTTGCATGTTTTAGCCTTCCTTGGCAGGGTTTGCAAGCTGCCACCAAACAACAGAAGTATGACAAAATTTGCAAAAAGAAGTTATCAACTCCCATTGAGGTGAGTTTATCATTTATCAATTATTTTCCCATATGCCTGTACTTATTCTGTTGCATTAGTAGTAATTTATATGAACAATTTTCTGATGAATTAATGCTCCAAAAACTACTTTAGAAACAGTAATGTAGTTTGATTGGGGTAGATTTTCCTTTCCCACCCCCCAAGTCTTGTTTTTGTTTGATTTATTTTTTTGGGTTGAGTTGTAGGCAAGGCAAATGGTATTTAGAATTATGGAAAACCAGTGTTTCAGAACATGTAACAGGATTCCCGGGAATTTGTACATGAGAATATTATGTACCTATGTTTTGTTACAAGTTTTGAAAACATATTTGATTCCTGAGAATACAAACAAAACTACTCATATTTGGCTTGTTTTTTATTCCTATACTAGGAGGTGTGTATGTTTCATTCCCAAACATGATATTTACATGAATATAATTTCTGGGAATACAATTCTATATCTTGAAACAAACGCTCCCTAAGGTTTGAAAACTAGAATCCCTGACTACATAATCAAATTATGAGCTTTTTAAAGAATGATATCATCGCTGGTTTAATCAATGTTAAGCATATTAGGGAGATTTACATTTAACTATTGAAGTATTTGTTATACATAGAAGCTCGCTGACTGCATATTTATTGTTTTCAGGTGCTTTGCAAGTCATATCCTGTAGAGTTTGCTTCTTATTTTCACTATTGCCGTTCTTTGACATTTGATCAAAGACCAGATTATGGACTTTTGAAGCGCCTGTTTCGTAATTTGTTTACTCGTGCAGGTATTCGCTGTTTGTTTTATCTTATATAAGTGACAATTTGTTTAATACATCAATTTTCATGTTAGTTTATTATTTTAGTCCCACTGGCATTAACTTTAGAAGTATTATATTCTTAATTGAAATGAAACCATTCTGCTATACAGTGAATTTGAGCTTCACTGTTGTGGGCCTTGATTATGTTTAGGCCACAAAAGTGATTATTATGTTCAAGCTTGAGACTTGAACTTTAATAGGATCATGTATTGCTGTGTTTCCGGACTTCATATATTATATGGCTGGTGGTTTCTTCTATGTTTTAGATTGATGTGTTATATTTATCTTCTATGCTAATGTTATAAAATCTTGTTTGGCAGGATATGATTCGGACTACTTATTTGACTGGACCATTCTAAAATGTCAACAGATGCAACAGGAAAAGATACAAAGTCAACCACCTGTTAGTAATTCATTGGCCTAGTTTTTAATAGCTATTGTGAATGAATTGCTGCTATAAGCACCCAGTTCTGATGACATAACTTTTGCTTTCTTTTCTAATAACTGACAACACCTCTTGAAAATTTACTTTTAATTATGGTTTTGTCGATTTCATAACAGGCAGTGAAACATTATGTGGTCTTTCTGATAGCATAGGTGTTAAATATGTATTGATTTCCTCACTTGAGTATTTTGGTATTACAGGCTCCACTTGCTGTGCCTACTAGTCTCGAACCAATGGATGAGGATAATAATAAAGGTAGCTTCATCCTTGTATCAGGATGTTTTCAAATAAAAATGAAAAAACTTCATCCTTAGAGTATCATGTGTTTGAAGAATCAATTCTTATAATTGGAAAGTTTTCACAAGAAAACTAATGTTTTTGTATTAAATTATGTGATTTCCTTGCTGAGTTAGGAAATTCAGGTTAGTAGTTCCCACTGTGGATCATTTTCATGGACATTTACTGGCGAAATCAGAACAATATACTATCTGATATACTAAGCTACTATCAATATGGTTCTGTTCAGTGTTTACCAATTTACTGTTTTCATTAATTGTGCTTTGTTTGATAAGGGATTTTTATGTTGTGCTATTGTGAATGAATGCTGTTCTATAGAACACATCCTGATGCCTTAGTTCCTTTTTCAGGAACCAATGGTGCAATTAAAATTGCTGTGGCAACACCATCAATCAATGTTGATCATCCGCGTGTTTGTAAGATCACAGCATCCAATGTTCAGAATCTTAATCCCAAGATTCCAACAGAGAAACATGTATACTCCTGATGAAAATTTCACCATTGTTTTCTTGCCTCTATCCCTTTTCATCAATATTAGGAGTCAACTTATATTTTGGTTCCTGGAAATGTACTTCTCTCACAACTTAGTCCTCCCTACATTTCATTTCTTACATTATTTAAACTCATTTCATGTTACCAATTTTGCTGTCTTAGGTAGGATTAACATGGAATAATTTATAAGAACAGAATCATGTAAGCAATTTATTTAAGGACTAAATTGCAAGTGAAATACATTTCCAAGGACTTAATTATCATTTTACATTTCTAAGATGTCAAGTTCCTCTCTGCTTTGTGTACAGTTTTTAATTTAATTATACTGATCCTAAGACTGAAGTAATACATTTGATTGGCATAAACTTTTGCAGCATGTGAACAATGGTTCATCTATGGCAACTGCCATGCCTAGAGTCTCCACAGAAAATGTCTCAAAACCATTAAGGCCTGTAGGAACCTCAAATGTGGGTCACGGATTTGGGAATAAGCCTGGTGTCTCAGGAAGCTTTGTTCCTTCACTACGCCGCGTTTCATCAACCAAGAGATAGGTAAGGGAACTACTATACTAGAATTTGAATCTGAACTCTGATTAATATTATGTTTTCTTTAAATGTTGCTTGTATTCTTATACGAGAAATGATAGTGTCACATCATCAGACACTCTCTCTTCCCATCGCTCCCTCTTTGATAAACTTAACTTTAACTTCGCAATCAACTGTAATACGCAGCCAACGAGCTAACTCTCTTACAGAAAATATACATCTACATATACGTATTTTTCTCTCTTCACATTGTATAACCAGTTATCTGGTTGTCGTCTGCGTAGTGCAATTGTCTATTAAATATTTTTCATTGACTAAAATTTATTGAATGGGTTGTTAAACCCATCAAAATTTACAATATTCATTACATTTCAGCCAATCCAAGAGAAGGATAGAGAGTGACGCTTGCATTTGACTTCTAGTATTGTATCACAAATGCTAAGCATTATCTGTAGAATGTTTTACTGAGACACTTCGTTTATTTCTCAGACATGGATGTGTTTCTAACTCTGGCAAATGCCATGACACTCACTTCATCAGAGAAACACTGGACTGTTATGTAAAAGAAGACGCCATACCAACTTTCCTGAGCATGACACAATACTACCAAATGCATTTGTGGACATAATGAGTGATGTAAATGTCCCCATTGAAGAGCAAGGTGTGATGGTAGCTGTTCATTGGTGTCATGTTACACAAGGCCTCAGAGTGGAAATGTGGTCACTGTGAGAAGGATTCAATTCAACTCTTTCTTTCCATGTTTTCACATTTGAAAAATAATGCTATATATACACAATTAACAACTAAACATCAATTAATTGGGGGTTGGCATTTGCTCTGTATTTGTGACGAATATACATGGGTGAGGGGATTTGACAATACATCTTTTGGTCAGACACAACAATTTATAAATTTTTGTTGTTCTTTGTGTTGTAGTTTCTTTAATTACATTTTAATATTCTTAATTCTTTAAACGGAAGAAGCTGAAAGGAATAAACCAAGTCCAACACATAGAACAAATCATCAAAGTTCTTAGATCTATATCATGTTTGATTATTATGGGATAGAATAAGTACATGAATCTATCAAGCGTTCCTCCTCTTAGCATTCACCAAAGGTTGTGCAATATTACAAATTATCGATCAACAAGCA
Source organism: Hylodesmum podocarpum (assembly GCA_026586105.1). Classification (NCBI taxonomy): domain Eukaryota; kingdom Viridiplantae; phylum Streptophyta; class Magnoliopsida; order Fabales; family Fabaceae; genus Hylodesmum; species Hylodesmum podocarpum. Next base: position 8,079,873 of record JALJEV010001430.1, on the reverse strand, counting down.
ACTTTATGGTTCTTCTTTGATGGAGTCTCTTGAGTTCCCATAAAGAATCTTAGCATCTCTCAGAGACTTTGGGAGAAGAGACTATAAGTTTCAGGAACCTAATAATCTTAATGACTCTCTAATGAATAATATTAAATGCTCATTTAAATATATATCATCTTATTCAATAGTTATTAATCTCATTTAATTCAATCGCAACATAACTTAAAAATTTATTAATAATAAATAATTAATATAATTATTTTATAATACTAACTCATTAATTACTAAAATATAAAATTTCAACATGCATATATTACAAGCAAATTTGGTTGCTATTTATGTTATTGCAACTTAGTATCTAAGGTTTAGATACATGATTATACAACTAAGATTATTAGGATATGATGTATGATATTAATTATGAATAAGAATATAGAAAATCATTTTCTTGTCTTTTGAGTAGTTATGTTTGAAATTTGAATTTTTACAAAGGGATTTCTCTTTACATGGGTGTAATAACATACACGTCAAATAGAATGACCTTTGTGGTACTCTATACTCTTGGGATGAAATATTATTTCTAGGAAAATGTGTAATCACACCTAAAAGATTATATTATTAAATTTTTATTGTTGTTAATCTTCTTTTCCTTATTCACATCGAATTTGACGATCTAAAAATATTTTAAAGATGGTAAAAGAAAATATATTTCTTCCTCTTAATACTCAATGTGACATATGTCTTAAGTTTACTCAAACCATAAGAAAATGAGATCAAGATGTTAGAAGAGTAATAAAAGAGGAATATGTAGGAGAATGATGAATACATTTATGGTGTTCATATTCTAAATGTTATGCATTATTTGATATTTATTAATTCATGAATTTGAAAAAAAAGCTTTGGGATGAACTAGAATGTAAGAAATGTTTCGTTGGTAATTTTAATAATTACGGAATGACCAGGCTAATAATGGAATAATTTCATAAAATGCAAAAGATACTAAGAAGTTTTAAGCAAAATAATATTACAATGGAGGCTGACTTTCATTGTTTCTTTTTGACAAATTCCTACCAAATTGGAAAGATGTCAGGACATGCAAGGAACTTGTGGAAGCAGGGAAAGACATTGAAAGTGCATATTGGGAACTTATAGTAAAGGATATCCAAGATGCTTGCAAACTATTTGAACCAATCTATGATCAAACAAACAGAGGTGATGGCTATGTTTCTGTGGATGTATCTCCGAAGCTTGCTGATGATACTGAGGGAACCATAGAAGCTGCAAAGTGACTTCTAAAAGTGGTTAACCGCCCCAATGTGTATATTAAGATTCCAGCTATAGAGGCATGCGTGCCTTCAACTAAGGAAGTTATTGCTAATGGGATAGTTGTGAATATGATGCTAAGTTTGTGCATGACTACACCCTTTCATATAAATCAGTATCATATATTTTTATGGTCTACTAGGTTCCATCGGTATTGTTATTACATCAATGACAGATTGTACAGGTACCATTATTTTTTTATTTTTTTTTGCAAGTTGGGGAATTAACGTACGATGATATTTTAATTTGAATGCAATAGTGTGATATCAATCCAGGGATTTAGTTTGTGTATGTAAAGAGTGTTACTGCTTCTGTTATCTTTCCGAAAATATACAGTAGATTTGGTGAAAAAAATAGTATTATTACATGACTAATTAAAAATAAAATGTCATTAAAATTTCTCAACTAATAATATTTTGATTTTAAAATTCCAAGTAAATATAATTGACTCAAAAATTTAACTTATTTTTTAAATACTGAACTATTTTCTGCATCAGTTTTAAATATAACCAAAGTAGAAAATTCACTTTCTGCATCAGTTTTAAATATAACCAAAATAGAAAATTTACTTTATAGGTGAGTGATATAAAAAAATTTATACTTTTACATCGGTTCGTCAATTGATATAGAAAGTAAATTTTAACCTATTGTAAAATGCATTTTTTTTACACCAGGGGAAGTTGTCATAACATGCACAACAAAGAGAATTGCCTTGCAAAACTATTGAAACACTACTAATACAAAAAGGTAAAATCTTTGTTTCCTTACAAAACTATCTCTTTTGAAACACACAAGGTAAAATTTTTGTTCCTATTAGATGTAAATTTTTTGGTATGAATTTGAAAGACAGATTTTATAATCAACTTTACTACGCTAACAACTGCAATGTCAGTCAACCAATCAACTCATTCACAGAATATCTGTGTATTTCTCTCTCTTCACACTTTATACACACTTTATACGTATACGTATTTTTCTCTCTTTACATTTTATATCTGTTTGTCTGTGTATTACAATTGTCTATTAAATATTTTTCATCCGTAATACCTACACTCTCACGAGGAATGAAATATTACTTTTGGAAAAATGTATCTTCACCATAAAAGATTATATCATTAAGTCACGCATGTTTATCCCTTACCTCATCAAATAAACTGTTTAAAAACAATTCTAATTTATATTTGATCGTATTGAATTGGATTGCTTTTTAATGTGTTAAATTCGGTGTTAGATTCCAACTTTCATCCTTTTTATTAAGGTCGCTCGTACATGTATCAAGGTTTGTGCTGCAATAATAAACCTTCCGGTGTTAACGACCCAAGCTAGAAAGAGAAAGAGAAAGAAAGGGTGCATGTCTTTTGATTAATGAAAAAAGTGATAAGCAATTAGACTTAACGTGAAAGATATGGTTAATTTTCTCTCTTATATTTATCGAGAATATTGAAGTAAAATTTGTTGTGTTATTCTTGAAGATGAGTAATTTAAATTTTTAGGGATTAATATTCTTTGAGAATATTTTTTTTTTCAAAATTTGTAATAAATATGGGTGGTCATGAGATAATCACCCCTAAATCCATAAAAATAATCAAACACCAATCATTAGTGTTTATGAAATAGCTCACACTAAGTATATAAATTTATTATTAGTGAATTAGGTCTAATTTATGCAAGGTTTTTAAATAATTGAAATCGAACCGGTAAAGGTAATGGTTTGATAATTCATTGTTCCAATCGTGGTTAAATCGGTTTTAGTAAATAATGTATATTTTTTAATTTTTTAATATAATACATATAGTAGTATTAAATAAAATTAAAAAATAACATAATTATATACACGATAAAATAGGCAAAAATTTGTAATGAAAAAAGTTAATAGAAAGAAAATCATTAATAATAAAAGCAAGTTATTGAAAAGGTACATAATTCGCATGTAAACAAAGTAAAGCACACCAGTTATACGTGTAATTTGCTTTCGTATTAAAAGAAATAAGGAAACAAAATAAATTATTTAAATAAAAAAATATAATTTTGAATTGTCGAAATCAATTAAGCAGCTATTTTTACTAATTTTATTGATTGTTTAACCAGTTTAATAATTAGTTTAAAGTTAAATTGGTTTCGCAAGTCAAGTTGATAGTTCAGTCAATCAATTCAATCTCAATTTAATAACATTGTAGGTATACATTACTTTTAATCTTGTATATAAGAAATATATAAGAGTATTTTTTAATTTTAATCATAAGAAACGTAGTTCCACTTTTAAATATATTAATTGTTGAGTTTTTTTATTACCTCGATCTATATTAAAAAAATGGATGTATTTGTTAGGAAACGTACGTTAAGTCTCTCATTGCTTGAAAATTTATTTCTTGAATTACTAGTGACATCATTAAATATAATTACAACCTAAGCCGTTTGGGTTCAATTGTTGATAAGAAATAGAATAAAATTAAAATATATGACATTAGTAATTTAAATGAACTAACTAAACTATTTTTATTAGTTTTATTGAATTAATAATTTATTTTAACATATAATCTTTATTAATAAATTTTTTATTTAAAAAATATTTAAATTAGATTTTAAAAAAACTAGATTATTTACATATTTTTGCATCCAACTTTCAGGATTTTATGAATTTTGTCACTGAACTGTTTTATTTGTAATTTTTGTCATTCAACTTTCATGAGTGTACAAATTTTACTTCCTAACTATTCTATTTATAATTTTTGTCACATAACTTTCAAAATTATGCAAAATTTTCAACTACATTAGTTGCTAAGTTTGTGAAAAATTTGAAACTTAAGCAACAAAAATTACAAATAAGATAGTTAAGTAACAAAATATATAAATAAAATAATTCGCTAAAATATTAAAGTTGAGATGTAAAATTACAATTAAGCCAAAAAAATTATTAAGTCAAGATGAGTTAACGTCTTAATTTTGATAATTACATAACAAACAAATAAAGTATCAGACGCAGACGGAACAATGATCGGATCATTGTTTGAAATTAGACGAAGAAAGAATCTACAAGGTTAGACGAACAAGAGTTTCAAGACAGGGTGTTCAAGCCATCAAGTTACAAAGCAACTGTATCAGTTGAAAAACCTTCAAAGATCAAGACACAATAGTTAAATCAACTTCAAGTCATGGGTTTCAAGTATGAAGATATTAATACTGAAGGTTGAAGACAAAAAAACAGACGAATGATTGGATTATAAAGTTCAGTCTTAAATTTATTCGTCTAGTGAAGTTTAAACGTAATCTTAACAGATGAACCAGTATAAAAATATTATTGTTTTATTTATTCTTTGACTAACTAATTAGGGATAAACAATTTAAATAAAATTCTTATTGAAATCAACCTTTGAATAAAAAATCACCTGATTTAAAGTCTTTTCTAACATATGCAAAACGTATCGTTTAAGAAGATTTTAATTAATTAACACAATTCAATCTCTTTATTTTGTTTATATTTTATAAAATTTTAAAATTAAGTTTTTATAAAAATAAATCAAACCAATTTTTTGCACCAATTTTATATGAATTTTTACCAGTTCAATTGGTTCTCATCGATTCTGGAATATCTTAATCTTTAGAATAGTTAGACCAATTTTTAGTTAAATTGATTAGTTTTGTCCGATTTTAAAAGCAAAGGTGTGTGTATAGTTAAGCTGTTTCACCAGCACAGTAAGAGGGAGTGAGAGTGAGTATAACTCAAACAAAAAGTTATTTATGCAATTAGTAACTTTACTTTACAGTAATTTTAGTATACAACCAATATGCTAACTCATTTATTATTATATATTTCTATTTTTTATATTTTATAATTAATTATAATTGTTTAATTATTAATATTACCATTTTCTATTTTGCTGCAAATAAGTGACTGTGAGATGTATTTGCAACTCAAATTAAACTCTATTTCTATCTTTTTTTTTTAGTCTAATAAATAAGTTGTATAAGATCTTCTTTTAACTATTAGATTTTGTAAGAGATTGTCACGTGGCAAAAAAAAATTGTAATTAATGTAGTTGTATAGCATGTTGATACATAATTATAAGACTTTTTTAACTATAAGTATAAGGAAGTTAGTATAATTTACTTTAGAATAAACCTATCAACCAAATGTGACACCAGCATTCAAAATAAACTTTCTTATTCATACTCTACATATTTTGTTTTTTGAATAATAATTCTTATCGGTAAGTCTTTAGAATACTACATGAAACTTAAAAACTCTACGTGTAGTTGAATTGGATAATATTTAAATAAAAGTTTGAATATCAAAGTAATGTTGATGGCAATATAGCCATGTTTGTATTTTTAAACTACCCTAAATCTTTTGATCACAGAGCTAACCTTCTGAATTATTTTCTTATAGCCAATGTCATGCTTGAGTAATACATCATCAATATATTTTTATTATCACAAGTTAGAGAGTTTTCAAAGTAAAGGTCACGTGCGATTCAATATTTTTCTTGTGACATTGGAAACCATTTCATAATCAGTAAGTCATTGAGAATCCTATTTGTTGCATTTTCAGTAAACATTTTGATGAAGTTTTGATTAAACACTAGCAAAATCATCCTCAAAGGACAACAAATATATTTAAACCTATTTTATTAAAATTTTCACTCTATATATATACACCCTTAAAAAGTGTACAGGAAAACAGTTCTTACAAGTTACAAGGCTGCAATAATTAATGATCAAACATTTGAAGCTAAATGTTTTTGCTCTAATTCTCTTGAGTTTCTCTCTTGTCCTGCAAACCATTGAACTGTTCGTTGAGAAATTTGTAACCAAATCTTTCTCAACCTCTCTTCTCTCTCATTGTTCACACTTGATGCCACACCTTCTTCCATTCTATTGTGATTGCAAGTTTCTATGAACCTAGGAACATGAGTAATCTCAGACATAGATCTCTTTTCAACACTATTCAATAAAGTAAATGAACTTTCACCCTCATTGAAAATGGATGAAACGCTTGAATTTCCATGATGACAAGTAACAATTTCATTAGAAAATTTTGTGTTTGACATGTCATGAATCATCTCACAGTTCAATGATAACATGTCTGAAGAGTTAAGATCACTCCACCTGCTCCTTCTAACAACATCAAAGACCACAATTTTGTGATTGAACTTACAAACCTCATCATGATCAATGAGATTTTCCTCTTTGTTGCTCCTGCCAAAGTTCCAAATCCTGTTTCCAATATTGCTAAACCTTGATGATGATGATGATGATGATGATGATGATGGTTGTTGTTCCCTGTGAACAAAGATTTCAAGGTTAGTGTCTTCTGTTAAGTTTGAAGGAACTTTTAGGAACCTTGAACTTATTGAGGAGGTGAAGTTCTTGATATCCAAAGGGTCAACTATGTTTCTACAAAGAGGGCAACTAGAATGATCTTCAAGCCACTTATCAATGCAATTCATGTGAAAAGCATGTTTGCACTTTGGCAAGAGTCTAAGAATCTCATTATCCTCAAATTGTGACAAACAAACTGTGCACTCTAACCCTTCTTTGGACCCCTTAAGGGAAGAGAATTTGAAAAAGGGTAGTGTTTCAATCACCTTTTTATCTATCCCTGAAAACCTTGATCTTGATCTTGATCGGGTTGGTGCTTGAAGATTTGGTGAATGATCACTACTTTGGTGAAAATTTTCACGAGGGGTGACTCTTTTGAACCTTATATAGAGAAGTAAGAAAAATGACAAAGTGAACAATATTGAGAGAGTAACAATTACAACAACCTTGCTTGGACGAATAGGTTGAGATAAATCTTGCATGGAATCTGTGTAACTACTATTTTGTGCTTGAACATTAGAAATGAAAGAAAGAACCATCATGAACACTACCACATGGTTCTTGAAAGGATTACAACAATTAGCCATGTTCTTGAGAATTGAGATCTTGCTAGAGTACTAGTGATTATGTGTGGATTTTTTTTTCTTCTATCTTATTGTTAATTAACATATCTATTTAGGTAGAAAAATAATATTTGGAATAGTATCTTTAGAGCTATGTCTATCAAACGAACGAAGACAATTAGATAACGTTTCAATTTTGGCTTTTAATATGTATTTTCAGTCTCCAACTTGGAAGCTTTATCTATTTGTTGGTTTATGTAATGAATCTTCCATAATTAATTAACAATATCTTGTGGTCGGTGTGAAGACAAAAGGTTGCATCATTCATCTTGGAGAATGACCATGAAATTGAAATAGAAAAATATATTTGTATGATTATGTTACTAAAACATGACATAATAATAAAAAAAACATAACAGTCAAAATAATATTGACTTTTTTATGCTTATTATTATTTATTTGTATTTTTCCCTATTTTTAATGGGTCAATTGTCACTTTCCTTTTCATTGTTTTTCCTTCACATTATATTTTTCTTTTCCTTTCATTTGCACCAAAAATTTATAGTGTACAATGATAATTATCTAAATAAATTTGTTTTGTTAGGTAGCCTTCTATATCACTACCAATTATGCATCGTTTACTTTTCTATTGAAAGATCCATTTGCATGAGGATCAACATTTTTTAATATCAATTATCTACTCGATAGGTCAAATTGTAGGGTATGATCCTACTTAAATATACTTTATCATACGTCAAGCCATCTATTATGATTTCAGAGAGATTAGTTCAATAAACGTGGGGACGACCGACTCAATATAAATAATAAAAGAAATGTAGAACTTGAAATTTTCAACTCTTTTTTTGTACAAGGGCACCCGTTTCCATAAAATTTTATAAAGTATTTTTTTAAATTGATTCTTATAGAGAAATAGTTTTCAATTATTTTTAAAAAAAATTTATAACTTTTTTTTCGTTTTTTAAATAGTTTATTAAACATCTTAAGGATTTAACTAATTTTAGAGTGAGATTGGGCTTCTTTGAGGATTGCTATCCAAATGTTACACATTAAATCTTACTCAGGCGTAAATTTTCATAATTTTTTAATACATTATTTTTAATAATTAGTTTTTGGGTAAATAATTCTGAATTTCATAATTTTTGAAAAATTTACCTTTAAATAATTTTTTTTTATTTAAAAGGACTTGGTATAATTTTTAAAAGTATTTTGAGACCACAGAGTTTATGGTTGTACTCTTCAGACAACCTAAGGACGTTCTTGTCATTTCACTTTTATAATTTTAGTAATTCTAAAAACTTAATATTATATTTATCATTTAATGCATTTTTAGTATAGAAATAGTTTCAAACTTTCGTATATATTTTTATCAGTTTATCTTATCATTCTCATTTTTAGAGATGTAACCGTTATTTTATTATTTTCTTAAATTCTGCCCGTGAAAAAAATCATTAAAAATCTGAATAGGATATTATCAAGGGACAGAAATGCAATCACGACGATAAAAGTTTGAGATTCCTATCCATTTTTTCAGAAATAAATAATGAATAAATAAAAAATAATTCAATTTATTGAGTGTTATTGTTACAGCAGTCACCACCACGTGTTGTTTTAGGTTATAAAGTATTAAAATTTTCTATTTTGGTAAATATTTTATTAAAATGTGATTTATTAGAAATATAATATAGTCTAGGTTCATTTGTTGGGCCGACGGTGCCTATAGAAATTGAAAAGTGTCAAGCCCGGTTTGTTGTGTCTTTAATAAATACGTTACATGTAGTCTAATAATAGTTGAAGGTGTTTGGTGCCGTCCAAGTTAAAGGCCTTGGCAGTAGGAAGTGTCTAATTATATCTAGAAACTACACTAAGAACGATCGCATGTATGAGCTTGTTATAAGGCGTCTTTTGTTATAAGATTTCTTATGTATATTTGTCACATATTATTTAATAATATTTTGAATTTTTTATTTGGTGTGAAATATATATATTTTATATTTGTTCATTTTGAGTTAGTTCCTTAAGTAATAATAACTTAAAGTAAATTATCCACAAATTATATGAATAAAAAAATACATGTTGTAAGGATTAAAACAAAAATAACAAGGACATAAAATCTTTTTAAGAAATTATACAAACCATTTTGAAAAAAATTATGAGGACCAATATAAAAAATACAATATATTATGAAGAATAAAAGTATATTTAAATTAATTTATTTAAAATCCCCCATCATAATTGATGAAATTTAAATAAAGAAAAAAGTGTCTCTTACGTTAAATAAAATTCTAGTAAGAATGGTTAGAGTGAAGAACAAATTCATAAATTTATGATTTCAATGTTATTAAAATGAATTTATATAATATATCAGTCCATTGTCCAATTAAATTATAGACAAAATCTTATATAAAAATTGAGTTAAAAGAGTTGCGAATGAGTCAAAATAAATTAGCTTGACCATAAGTGTTAATAATATGTTTTCTTTAAAAAGTTTAAATTAAAATTAAATAAAAATAAAAGAAACTTGTTTGATATATTGATCCACCCATTTGTTCCTATCAAATGGGTCAAAATGTTTAATTAAACAGAAAAAATACACTCTAATCTTGATGATTTATTTTTATCTCTTGATTTAATTAGTCAATATTTTATCCATCTCATTTCACATCTTTATTTTAATTGAGTCAACTCAGTACATTAAATGAAAATTTTCAAGTTTCTCTATTCCACAAAGTGTAAACTTGAGTGTTGAGGCTAAGATAGAAAAAGTGTAAATCACACAACCCCTAGTCCAATCGCACACATTTGAGTCCTTCCCCGTGATTGGGGATAAGAGTATAATTGATTGCTTTAAGGTTTCACTTGATTTAATTTATTTTATAAAATGATTAAGCTTAGTATTTAAGAAAAGGATATATAAATAATACAGTTTGAGAACATATTTTCAATAAATAATATAAACTCTTATTTATAATTAATTGGCCGTGTTTTATATTATCAATATATTGTTTTTAAATTATTTATTAAAATTTTTGCTAATTATATACTGTCATTACAATATAAATAATTTTCTATCATAACATTATACAAATCACTAGTGTTTTTAAAAAAGTGGCAAAGAAGGCATAAAAAACAAAGGAAGAAAATTTCTTTTGTTGTTGCTAGTTTCCTATGTTAGAGTTCAAGATGGTTTTGTCGATATAAGAAAATACAATACAATACATAATATGGCCACGGTAACATCATAGCACATTTTAATAATTGAAAACAACCGTTTTTATGTAAAATTCATAATTCAAAGAGTTTTAAAATGGATCAAGTATCTTCAACTTTTTAATTTTTTATTTACTTATTTTCAAGGTTTTGAAAAGGCTTAGAAGGATGCATGTGTCTCAATAACTCCACTCCAAGTAAAGTTGTGATTCCAAACGATAAATAAATAGATTTTAAAAGATTTCGCAAGAATCCTGTTTAAGTTAATCAGACACTCAAAGGGTTAAATAATCTATACTACCTTAGATTTGAATATATTAATTTCCTAACTTTATCTAGTACAAGAATTTTTTTATGTTGAGGCAAAATGTCTTTGAAGCATAATAAATATTAAATAAACAAGAATTTCTAAAAGCTAGTTTTGATAAATATAATAAATTATATTTTTTCACAATATATGTTGAAAATAGTATGTACTAGTGTGTTTTCATCAAATTTCTTAAGAATTCATAATTGTGTATTTTTTTATGATATTTCTCACACAATCTTGACTTTTACTTTATTAATAATTTAATAATTCAAGACATTATTCCGAAAGATAGTAGATATTTTTCTACGAATATTTTTGGTTGTAAAAATGTTACATATACATGCTTCAAAATTCCTATACTTGCATATAATTGAAAGATCAAATTTAGTAAAGATTATTAACTTAAAAATTGGCACCGAGATAATTGCATATCTCTAAATTATGGAAACAAACAAATTACTATTTTAAATATAATATATGGACCTGATCATAATATTAATGTTGGAAGCTTTGGAAAAGTGAAAAGTAAAAAATCTCTAAGAGATTATATGATTAATAATTACACACTAAAAAATACAAACCTAAAAATCATAATATACACTTTGAAAATATGATAATGATTAATGTCTACAACCCTATTCTTATATAAGAATATTGCCTATAGAATTAGTGTTCTAAACAAGTATCTAACAAAAAAAAAATTATTTTTGAGTATAGGTATTAAAAATGTGAAAAAATCAAAAATTAATTTTACTTGATCTTAAATATTTATTTATAGTTATATATAAATACATATCATTTTCATAAAAAGTTGATTAACTTCCTATTAAAATTTTCTATTGTTGGTTTCAATGATTATTTAGAGTGCATAAAAAATAAAGATAAGTAAAATCATTTTCTTTGTTATCATCTTCTTTTTCTTCCCTTTTCATTATCTTGTATGGTTCTTTTCGTTTTCTATATTATTATTTTTATATTTAAAGGAAGAAGAGAATTTGACAACGGGAACTGAAGCTACCTATCATCAATTCTACAATAATATATTTATTATTAGATTTCATGAAATTGATGCCATAGTCTTTGTTATTATCTCTTTTATTTGATTTTAAAATGATCATCCAACATATACTTAACTTTTCTACGTTATAATGGTAACAACTAAACTCAGAACTTTGCTATGAACATAATCTTTAATCTTATCTTCATAGTATTTAATGGGCTTGTAAGAAAATAAAATTTTATTCCTTTTAATACCATATAAAAACACATTTGAATTCATTTCAAGTAACTTTTCCTTTAATCAGTTTCATAACATTGTCCTTCTTTACTACTGAATTTGAATTATTGATAGAAAATAAAATAAAATAGATTATAATATAATAAAATATAATAGATTTAAATGTTATTTCTTAAACCCTAGACCCTAAACTTTATAATTAAATGGAATAAATATTCTATCCCCATTTAAAAAAATGACAAAAGAGATTCCTTTATAACTTTTCAACATTTATTCTACAACTAGTATAAGACTTTTGGTTTTTATATCTGAAATGTAGGAAAAAAAAATTAGAGTCAATTAAGTTTTTCGTTCTTTAACTATTTCATGTTTCAAGTGTTAATCCTTGTAAAAAAAAATTTTGTCAATTTTTAGTTATTTTTTTTATCAGCATTTTTATTTCACGTCACTTATTTGAAAATTTAGAACTATTAAGTATTGACTAGTCGGGTATTGTGTGTCAGTATGTAAAAGTTTAATACAATGTCAAACATTGAAATAAATAAAAAATTAAAAGGCGACAAGAATTTTAAAAAAACTAAAAATTAAAATTTAAAATGTTGAAGAAGTAAAATATAAACTAACACATGGAAAATTCGTAACACGAATGTTAGGCTAAAAGTTGTAATACCTAATAACACATTATCATCCAATTAACACACTTACAAAATTAACATTTCTGAGTACTATTTTTCGAAATTATTTTCGTAGATTTTAGTATGTTTCGAAGAGGAAAATTTCACTTTCTCAGTTGCTAAATTTGAGAGAATTCTAATTATTCTTTTTTCTTACAATATTGCATGTTGCACGTACAAAACTAGTGACACATTGCAACACAAAAGTGTTTCTTTTTATCTTAACACTCTTGTAATTATGGCAACCCTTTCGAGTCGTGGACCACCTCTTAAATATTGCATAATGAATCAATGATATTTATTATTATAAAATCCAATTGCAGTACACATGGGAATTATTAATCAATATTTATTGTATATGACATAGGTAAGCATTTTTTCTCTTTTGAAAAAAAGGAAAATTCATAAACATGTGCATGAATTGAATTGTGGCATGAATATATAAGAGGGGAATTATTAATGTTGTGTAGAAAGATATAAAAATAATATTAAAAATAAAAATATTATATATGACAGTTCAAACCTCGTAATCACGATAGTATAATCAATTAGAAATTGGGAGAGTGGGACCCACATTTTGAAAAAGAAAAATAGAAAAGCATAGTAAATGACAGCTTGACTGACGTCAGCTTACATACAACAATTCAATTTGGAGTAAACAGATTGACTTTTTCCTTAAGGTTGCATTGATTGTATTTGTTCAAAAGATTTTTATTTATTTTTTTTTATTATTAAATTGTTGAAAGGATATACTCAACGTCTACCTCATTTTGGGTTGAATTTGTTTTAGAAAATAGAAACAGAAAAAACAGATAGAAAAAAAAAGGAAAAAAATAAAATAATTATAATAATAATAATCTTCTGTAATTTTATTTTTAGAATTAATTTCATTGAATAATTTTATAATTTTATATTTATATAATTATTATTATGTTTTTATAATTTAATTATTGTCTTTCATTTTCATGATATATCTAATAACATTTAAATATTAATTTAATTTATAACTATTTTTATAAAATATTTTATTCTTTATAATTTATAACTACTAATAAAAGGATTTCTCATCTTGTAACTCTTTTGGTCTAAATTTTTATTAGGTAATTTTACTTTTTCTAAAGTCATGAAATTATTTATTATGTTTTTATATTTTAATCGTCATTTTTCCTTTCTCAATAATATTTTTTTTTTTATTAAAATTTAAATATTATTTTAATTTTATATTTTATTCTTCACTTCTGTAATAAATTTTATCATACAAAAATGTAAACACATAGTTAGTAGAGTATTTTTGCGAATAATTATAATCCTTACTAAAAATTATATTTATTTTCTTATAAACATAAAATATTTGTAAGATTTTCAAAAAAATACAAATTAAATTACAAGTATAATTTTTTAATAAAAATATTAGAAAATATAATTAGCATTGAAGATTTGATTCTTCCAAAATAAAAAAAATACATTTAAATGGATGAAATAAAAATAAAAATAATTATAATATTAATTTTGATTTTAGTAATAACATTAAATTATTTTTCTTTGGCATAAATTAATTAAAAAATTTAATATTTATTTTCCAATTCATTTTATTAATGCCTTATTTTCATATATCTCTGTTTTCATAATCAATATTAATCATAAATATATTAAATATTATTACAAGACCTGGGTGTAAAAATAAGAATTAAAAAATCATAATTGTCATTATAAAAAGTTTTGCATTACTGATTAATATTAAATATTACAAAGAGAAAAGGATAGCAATATTAATACATAACCCATTTTCTCTAAGAAAAATAAAAAATTTCTAACTAAAACTTGAACATATTAAATATTAAATAAAGCATGTGAAAAAAACATATTTTTTTACTATTAAGATGTTTTGAAATTTTATGTTGAATTTAATAGTTAGTATATAAATTTGTTTTACAATATGAACTAATTAAAAATTAAATTTAATAAAATCTTTAAAATAATTATTATAAATATTAATAAATTTGTCATGAATAGTAAATTGTGATTCAACTTTATGCATAATTTTTTTTTCTCTATTATGTAATAGTAAAGTCCATGACCAATTTTATTTTGAGTGACTCTACATTAATAAATATAAACACTGTCACGTAAAAATCCATGGCCAACTAACCAGAATACTATTAAAAAATTAAAATAATATAATTTTGAATATTTTAATAAAAATATTTCTCCTTTTCAGATTCTTTAAAAAATATTACTAGTAAACATACCATTCACCGTGAAGATTCGTAGGAAAGTAATAAAATTAGCATTAATGGTAAGTTTGAATAGGTACAGTAATCAACACCATATGTTCAAACAGTAGTACTTTGCTTTTAATAAATCGAAGATCAAAATTTTTTCTCAGTTTCAAATGTGTAATTAAAAAATAGATGAATAATTAAATTTCATTATTAAATATTTTCACCGATTTTTCCAATTATTTATAAGGTAAATATTATATATTTTATTGAATATTTTCTTTATAGAGAGCATTTTATTTTTCTTGTTTGTTGAATTTTCTTGCGGTTTTCTTGATTCGGTGGCTAATGGTGGCGTTTTGTCTGAACATGACAGCTTGAGCAATGCCACATTGTAACTTGAAAGATATAAATACTGTCACGTTCTTATGATTTCTAATTTTTTGTGTTTGAAAACTCAAAACCTGTGAACGCAAGAGTGTTGAGGGAACTTCCAACGTCGGAGTCTGTGCCACGTAAGATTACAAAACAAAACTATTTTTCAACTCTCTTTTGTTTATTTTTTATTACTAATATTAATATTAAATAATTCTACACACACCCACCTTGGTGTTTCTGTTAAATTGCATGCAAAAAAATGAATGAGAGAAAAAGAACAAATCTTTGAACCTTTGAGGTAATCATTATCTAAGTAAGCACAAGATTCTTTTCTTCTTCTTGTGTGTGTGTATCCACAGCGGTGCTCAGTTTTGTTAGTTAATATGTGTATCTGTGAGTGTTTTCTTTCTTTTCTTTCTTTCTTCTTTCTTTTCTTTGTTTGTTCTTGATGCTTTTCATGCCTTAAGACTTGACAGATATATGAAGAAATGGTTGATGTGGTGGCTTTTAGTTTGGAATTAGACTTGTGGGTTGAATTGGGATTTGCATGTTGAATGAAGTGTCATGAGAATTGAGTCTTTTCTGTTTGCATGTCACTGTAAACTATTAGTTTGGTGTTTGGAATGTTGTTAGATAACATTTTGGTGGGTTTTGACTTTTGAGGTAGGAGGATATTGCATTTGTTCTGCTTTTCTGATCTATTTAGCTTTTGCTTCAGAATTAGGGAATCATTTGGGTTCTCTGTGTTACTGTGGTTGTTGTTCTATGAGCAATTAACTTCCATTTTTTAATTTCATTTTTCTTTTCTCTTTGTTCATTAGGCCATTTTTTGCGTCTGAGTTTCAACTAAAGCTTGGTAGAAAAGTTGAGTAAATTGACAAAAGAGCAAATTCATGAATCTGTTTTCTGAAATGTATTCTTTTGTAGTCTTTGGTTTGGTTAGCATTTTTCTCCATGATTTTCTGTATTTCAATTGGATGAGTATGAGTAGTACAGAGCAAAAATTTGCATAACTTTTTGTTTAACTTATATGACATTGTTTATTTCTTTGGTACTACCTGCAGAGGTGCTATGCGCATTCCCTTCAACTGAAATAGTTGAAGAATTTCTCAGCTAAATGGGTCAAGAATTTTTATCATGGTTTCAGCTGGAAACAAAGAGATTGATATGGATTATAGGCATTACTTTTGCAGCGATCTTAACTTTTCAGAGTCTTGAGCTTCCATACGGAACTGCTCTATTCTCTCTATTCTCTGCTAACAACACACCAACACCACCACCAGAAAGTAGAAGTACATTCAAGATTTCAGATATGCCGTCTGAATCGGAATCGGTTAACAATGTGACAACACTTCTCAGTCCAGCAAACTCTACTGGTTACAATGCAGTCCATGATTTTGATATGGCAAATAAAACTTGGAAATCTGAGGAAAACAACACCATTCCAAGAACTGGTTTTGTCTTGAAACCAGGAAACACATTGAATGAATCCTTACAATTTGATGAGTCTGATCGAAATTCTGTGGCGGAAAGTCCTAAGAGAACAGACAATGTATCTGAAACATGGCCGGCAGGAGGACCTGTACCTAGCAGTTTTAACAATTCTAATGGTTTGAGTTTCTCTACAAACCATTCCCAAGAAGACAATGGTTCATTGAGAAGTCAACAAAATTTGGGAAGTCCATATGTTTATGGGACAAATGGGAGCACAAATATTATAACACCAGTGATATCCAATGTTTCCACCATACCTTTATTTCAGAAAGACAACATTACTAACTCCATAAAGGAAGAGAGTTCTAGGCCATCACAAAATGATGTTAAGATCATTGTGCCTAGTGAGAATAAAGATTCTCATACACCAATTCCAGAAGTTACAACAGTATCTGAAATGAACAAGTTATTACTTCAGAGCCATGCTTCATATCGTTCTGCGGTGTGTAATTATGAATTGCGAAAATTTTCAGATTTATTATAATGAATACAAATTTTTGCCTTTCGATCTAACAGAGTTCTTTGATGTTGTTAAATTGATTATAGAGACCAAGGTGGTTTTCAGCTGTTGATCATGAGATACTGCAGGCCAGATCAGAGATCGAAAATGCACCAATTGTAAAGAATGATCCAATTCTTTATCCTCCCATTTTTCATAATTTTTCCATGTTCAAGAGGTATTATTTGATTAATTTCTTCAACATTGCTGCATTTTGTAACACTGAAGAATCTCCTTGTTTTTTCTACTGGCAAAGTTATATTTGGCAGACTTGTTCATTTGATTAAACGTAAAAATGTATTAAGGCCTGCTTTCATCTTTTCCTCCATGTTTAATAACAATATTTGTTCTTCACAATAGAAGAGATTACTAGTGATTTTATAAAAGGATTATCCAACAGTGTAGCAGACATGATGCATAAAACAGGATGCTTATTTGTTATAAAATTTACATTTCACCTTCTTATACTGTCAAATTTTCAGGAGCTATGAATTGATGGAAAAGACTCTAAAAGTGTATGTATACAGAGAAGGAGCCAGGCCAATACTACACTCACCATTTTTGACTGGAATTTATGCTTCTGAGGGATGGTTCATGAAGCAAATGGAAGCTAATACAAAATTTGTTACTAGAGATCCTAACAAGGCCCACTTGTTTTACTTACCTTTCAGTTCTCGAATGCTACAGCAAGTATTGTATGTACAAGGTTCACATAGTCACAAGAACATGATTGAGTATCTTCATAAGTATGTGGACATGATTGCTGGGAAGTATACTTTCTGGAACAGAACCGGAGGAGCCGATCATTTTCTCGTCGGTTGCCATGATTGGGTATGATTTTTCAGCTTCAATTGTAGTCATTTCTGTGTTAATCTGTTGTTGGCACTAAGTTTCTTAATGAGAAAACACAAACCAAAATAATCTGTGTTTTTTTCTCAACAGCTAAAAAAATAGTAAAAAGGGCTACCTTGTATGCCCCCACTTAGCAATTAAAATGTGTACAAAACCTTGTCCTGCAATTGGATTTGGTTTATGGAAAGTGAGGAATAAAGTTCACTCACAAATTTTGATTAGAAAATCAACAATTGATAAAATCAAATACATATAAAACAAATTTTTAGTTGGATACAAGATTTCAATAGGCTTGACCCTAAATGTGAAAAATAGCAATTTCTTAAAAAAATGTTCAATGTTATATGATATCATACAAAATATTATAATCAAATGTTTACTTTTATCTCCTTTGTGGTATATACAAACAAAAACTTGATATTTTCAATCACATTAGTCTCATGAATTATATCTTACAATACAAGATACCTCTCCATTATGCAGGCACCAAGTGAAACAAAAATTGACCTGGTTAATTGCATAAGGTCTCTTTGCAATGCTGATGTGAAAGAAGGATTTGTTTTTGGGAAGGATGCTTCACTTCCAGAAACATTTGTCCGGAACGCTCAAATCCCCAGTAAGGATCTTGGTGGTTCTTCTCTTTCAAAGAAAACAACTCTGGCATTTTTTGCAGGCAGCATGCATGGTTATTTGAGGCCAATCTTGTTGAAGCACTGGGAAAACAAAGACCCTGACATGAAAATCTTTGGTAAATTGCCAAGGTCTAAAGGCAACAGAAACTACATCCAATACATGAAGACCAGCAAGTACTGCATTTGTGCCAAAGGCTATGAAGTGAATAGTCCTAGAGTAGTGGAAGCCATTTTCTATGAATGTGTTCCAGTTATAATATCTGATAATTTTGTGCCACCTTTTTTTGAGGTTCTGGATTGGGAATCCTTTGCAGTTATTGTTTTGGAGAAGGATATTCCTAACTTGAAAAATATACTCCTTTCCATCCCTGAAAAGAGGTATCTTAGATTGCTAATGAGGGTCAAAAAGGTTCAGAAGCATTTTCTTTGGAACAACAACCCTGTCAAGTATGATATATTTCATATGATACTTCATTCTATTTGGTACAATAGAGTCTTCTCCACACCATCTGTGTAACTAAAAGAAAAGGTTATGAGTAAATTTATAGAATTTTATTTTCTACATTGTTTTTAAAGATTAGAATTTTTTGTCACCAAATGAAAATATTAATGAAGATCATTTGTTGTGTACAGCTTTGGATGTTTGTTTGTAAGTAAATGCTTTTTTGTATATTTTTTCAGTTTAGATTAAACAGTTTATAAGAAGTTTGTCTTACTCTGAATACTTTTGCATGGTTAATGGCTATCTAGTATTCTTTGTCCTGTGATTCTGTTTAGAAGATGCAAACCATTGTGAAATGTGAGAGACAACAGCAATACGCAGTTAATCTGACAATTAGTTATAAAATGTGAAGATAAAAAAATACATATATACGTGTATGTTCTGTGTGAGTGAGTTAACTAGCATCCTTGAGACTTTTTTCATTTATTCTATCTATATATAGAATATATATATATATAGATAGATAGAATATATAGACATAATTTTCTCGTAGACTGTCCCCTCTTTTCTAATCAATTTCGAATAAAAAAATCATGTATGGGTTTATTGATATTATATAGGATTAATATATAGGTTAAATTCATGAACTCAAAGTGATTATTCCTTTCTATTCTTAAAAATCTCTTAAGTCATAAATAAATTATAAGATCGTATATTTGATAAATTTCAATTTTACCCTTTTTCTTTTATTGTTTTTTCTTTCGGATAAAAAAACCCAAAATTATATTTTTTTTTGTGAATCAAGATAAAAGATTTAAATATTTTTTTATTTACTTTATTTCTTTTTAGTTGACTGTATATTACAGTTGACTTTCATTCATCAATAAAGCATTCGACCGTACCTTCAATACTATTTTATTTCATTCATCAAGCATGCCTTCTATAGTATAGTTATTAGGGGCTTTGCAATATTTATTCCATGACTTCACCTTATACTCTTATTTTATTAAAAAAAAAATTGCTTGACAAAAATACCATTTTGACAAAATGTATATTATATTGGTTATGGTTAGGGATGGAAATGGCTTAACGCAGGATTTCCTACACCTGAGTTGGGCCTTAGTTAAAAGTATAAAACCAGGCCTAGTCTATATACTTGTTAATAAATTATTATATCTTTTTAGGCTTGACCTGACTTATAAAAGTCTAACTTAACCCATAAGCTTATATAAAAAATCTGTTTTATGATAAGATAATTAACTTGTATTACACCTAACTTATTTTCTTTTTATTGTACTTTCTAAATGTCTTCTTAAATAACTTGTGCTACCTGACTCAGCAGAGAGATAATTTAACTTTGCAATATTTATATACAACCTTTTTTCAACTCTAGCAATTTCAACTTCATCAAAATCTTCCATGCAATTGATGTTTCTTTCATTTTTTTAATAATATTCTTTTCTTTTTAATTTGTATTTTCCTCACCATCAATTTTGTTATCCTCAAGCTTATTAGACAATTGAGGTATATGTTTATTGCCTTCATTACCAACCACAAGAGTAGACATAAATTACATAAATTAAGAATAGCAGATGATGATCAAAAAAGGGCAAAGCATTGAGCAATCTGAGCATAATTGTGGTTGTGTTGTGAGAGAGTGGACCATAATTCAAGGAGTTTTCTTCCTTAGACACGCAAGTTTTGATTTAAAAACCCTTTATCCCTATTTCTAATCCTAACTTTTAAATTCTAGTTTTTTTTCCTTTACATAGATAAATGTTTATTTTTTAAAAACTTGAGCCTGACCCTTCTTATTTAAACAGGCTTTTGAAAAAGTCTTACCCTAACCTTTATGACAAACATGTCAAGATTCCGCAACAGGTAACATAGTTTCTATATTGTATCTACTTGATGTAACGAAAATTATATTTAATTTTATAAAGTGATATTTTAACTGTGAGAAACATTCAAGACAAACTAACTCTTAGGAAGAGCTACAGTTGTAAGAATGTTAGGCTTAGGCACCAACCGATCATAGGAAATTTTGGTAGTTTAAAGGTATTTTTGTCACAAATGAAATAAAATGAAATGGAGAAGTAATGCGAATTTAGTTGAGATTTCCTTGGATTTCAGAAGAATTTTTGTAACAAAAAGTCAAAAGTCTTGTGATATTCTTTCATACTTTTAAACGATGAAAATAGTCTTACACTATTTAATCAAGACAATCATGATTTTTTTTAAATGTCATCAAAGTCATTATTGTGGTATTGAACTATGATAATTATGAATTTTTTAAAAGTTATCAAAGTCTTTTATATTCAATTTAAACTTTTTACAACTTAAATAGTGTTGTGATATTTAAAAGTATAATTTTGATGGATTATTTGATATAATAGATTTTGCAACAAATTTTTAGTAAAAAATTTAAACATTTCACACTTCTAACAATCCCACCAGATTCTTAGATTTTGGGAGACTTTTTTTTTTATTTCTTTTTTCATGATATATAACTATATATATATAGTAATTTCTGGTTATATATTACTGTTTTTTCACTACCATCACATGTTAATATTACTACGACATATTTCTTTATCTCAATTGTCACCATTTTCTTCATTATTATATCATTATTATTTTTATTGTTATTATAATCATTAATAATGATGATAGTCATGATAATAGTGATAACATGACAATATAATAATAATAAAAACATTTAAAATTATGATAGATTTGAACGATAAAATAAATTTTTATAATTCTATTATAATTTTAATCATAATTTCTTTTAATTATAATTTAAGAGTTATCATCTTTTTTACATCCTTACAAAATTTATTAAATTCTAATAAATCTATAAAATCTTTTCAAATCTTATAAATTCTTACTATATAAATTCAATAATATTCAAATTACAAAATTCTATAAATCATTATATTCTTATGAAATTATAAAAGTATTTTTTAAAAAACTCACAAGTCATTATAATCTTATAAAATCTTTTAAAATCCACATAATTTTTTTACATTAAAATAGTCTTTTAAAATCTCAATAAAATATACCCTTATAATAATATTTTAAAATCTCAATTTAATACACTCCTAAAATATAAGTAAGCAAATAATAAATAACAAAGATAGGGATAGAAAAAAAATTGATGAAAGCAAAAAGAAGTAACACAACCCTCCTTCAATGAAAAGAGCAAGCGCAAAGCACCACTTGCACAAGAGCTGTTGCAGGTTGTTCTCGTAGTTGTATTGTTACGCAATATGCACAACACGGCATTAAGTGTTATGCCACATTTTTTTTTTTTTTTTTTTTTTTACAGAATCGATTTTATATATATATATATTATATATATATATATATATATATATATATATATATATATATTTCAAATTTGGTTGTATGGAATTTTTTTTTTTTTTCAACTAACAAGTTAAGAAAACATTTAAATAGAAAGAATTTTCCCCATGACTAATTTCTATGTTACAAAATTAGTTAGTAAAAAAATAATTGTATATGTTACAAATCACTGGGTAATACTCTTTACTCGGTCCATTTTCATTGAATACTCTTTAACTAACTCATTCTTAGTCTAGGGTAATACTCTTTACGAATCCACAATGAGATAAAAAAAGAAAATACTTAATGTGATATTAGATCTTATCATAATAACCCAATTAAAAGATATTAACATTTTTAATTTTGAACTGAAATTTCTATCATATCTATAAATAAAAAAATAAGAAACTCACCTCCATAAATAAAACATCACATCAAAATTTATAAAAGTTTTATGTTAAACACTTTGAGCAATCACCAATTTAACCAATTTAAGCACATAAAGTGCCTTTATAGATACCCCATTTGCTTAGGTTCGTAAAAAGACTCATTTTCGTGCTTTTGACCTTTATTTACATTGAACCTAAAATCCTTATTCAAAGGGTAAAAGTGTCTTTTCCAGAAAGGATACAATCCCATACTTGTACGTTCACGGTAAGAAAACCAAACCCAAGGGGTTATCCTTCAGTTGGAACACGACAGTTACATAAACATTAAACGGCAAATCTGAACGTATCTTTTTTCCTCTTCATCGTACTTCTCCAGACAAGAGAAGAGAAGCGAGAAATTCACCAAGACAAAACAAACGGCGATGAAACATTGTAATTGTGAATGAAAATTGAAAAGGGTAATCAAGAAAAAGGAAGATTCAATCGGATCTAATCTAAATTCAGATAATTTGCATAAGATTCGTGTATGGCCACAGAGACCAAAACCAGCACTGTGAAACTCAAATCAAGTGCCCCAGATGGGTCTAATAAGGGAAAGATTGATTCTTCAGTTGTTAAGAAGAAAGTGGAAAGTTCAAGCAAGGTCTCTGCTGATTCAAAGATGAAATCTGTCTCAACTGTGACAAAATCTGAGGTACCAATCAGTCTTCAAAATTGAGGATTTTGAAAATTGGAATTTTTATCTTGTTTGATTGTTTGGACACAATTTTGGGCATATGGGTCATGTTATTGGATTGGAATTAAGGTTTTAAATTGCGGTTGCAGTTTTATAATGATTCCTTGTCATTGTGGGAAATTGTAGGCAAATGTGGCCTCAATTGAGGTTGTGGACACTAAAAAAATCCTTGACATTGAAGCTAAGATTGATTGGAATGTTAAACTGGATCTTTTAATTTGTGAGGACTTGTGAATTTGTTAGGAGGGTTTTGATTAACTGCATGGAGTTAAAGATTTTGTTCTCAACTTGGGAAGTTGGGTTCAGAATTTTGAGGATTGATCAAATATTACATGTTGATTTATACCTATAACTTGCATTTGATTTCCCTTGTACATATTCATAATGTGAACCTGTTTTTGTTTTTATTCCAATTTGAATTGAATTCTGGTTCCATGT
Organism: Hylodesmum podocarpum; assembly: GCA_026586105.1. Classification (NCBI taxonomy): domain Eukaryota; kingdom Viridiplantae; phylum Streptophyta; class Magnoliopsida; order Fabales; family Fabaceae; genus Hylodesmum; species Hylodesmum podocarpum. Next base: position 8,055,810 of record JALJEV010001430.1, on the reverse strand, counting down.
ACCATATGTTTTGTATCTCAATTGTGTTAATTTTGAGTAGGATGGTTGTCTCTCTAAATAATTTTTTTTGTTTTTTTGTTTGTGATAAATATTTGAAGGTTAAATCCAAATCGACATCATCATCTTCTAAAACACCATCTTCTTCGACATCAATAACGAAGACCACTGTAAAAGTGAGAGAGAAGAAAGTGTACAGTTTGCCTGGGCAGAAACATGATCCTCCAGAACAGGTTTTGATCTCATAGCTTTTGATTCCTGGAATTATAAAACTGATGTCCATGTATAGTGATCCACTCTAACACATGTTTCTGGTTTCTTATTTCCTTTATTGACAGAAAGAACCCTTGAGGGTTTTCTACGAGTCATTGTCAAAACAGATACCGGCTAGCGAAATGGCAGAATTTTGGTGAGGACCCTTTCAATCTGACAGTTGTTTATCACTCATGAATGAACATTCGTAGCATGAAATTTCCACTTTAAAATTTGTAATATAACTTGGAGAAATTTGCTTTAAAGTCATTCATGCAATTTCTGATCTTACCATCACATGTTGAAGCTTGCTGTCTTCACTTTGTATTGTCTCTTGTTTTGAAATTTTCTGAACCTTCTTGCTTGGATTCTGATGCGCCATAGAAAAATGAGACAACCTGTTGTAAAGGCTAGTTTGTGTATCAGATAAGGAAAAACAGAAAAAAGGAACATGGATGAAAAATTGATGAAAGAATGGAATGAAGGATTGAAAAGATTGGGGAGGAGGATTAGAGTATCATAATAGTAATAATGAGGAAATCATATAGGGGAAGGGTGATACAAACTGGATTTCATGGTAATAGAAACGAAAGGAATATAGCAAGAATGGAAAACAAGACGTTTATGCATTATTTGAGATTAAGGAAAACTCATGTGACGAGCTCAGCTCCTATGGAGAGCCAGTGCTCCCTACCCATAGGTAACAAAATGATACACAAAAGATACCCTCTTCTAACACCTTTTATCTTTTCTTTTCCAAATCACATTCCACTATTTAGTTAGTAACTGTCTCTTTCCCTTTCTCTCTCAAAAGCCAGGTCATCCTTTTCTGGTTTTTCTGAGTTTCTCTTGCCTTAGCTACATTCTTTATAGCTGAATATTATCCTCTTCTTAGTTTGTCAGATTCTCCAGTAAATGTTTGTCCTAAACATACTCCAAATACCAATTCAAGCTCTGGTTATGCAAAATACATTTATAGTGATACATTATCTAATCTTTGTTTTGGGGCATGTGTCTAACCCAACTTATTCACAACAGTGATGTAATAAGTTAATAATATTAACCAACTGTTCTGTAATAATTAACCAGAGAATAATTATATATCTTCCTCATAAGTTTTCTAGTTACTCAAAGAAGAATGAACTAAATGCTTTTTGAATTTTTAATGCATTACGTGCTTCTACTTCTTTTAAAACTTTGTTTAGAGTAATTAAGTGCATGTTAAGATGATTTAACATCACCTTGAAACAAATTAGTGTTTAAGGTCATTGATATTGAGTACCATAATTTTACTGACATAGTTATAATGCTATTTATTAGTGACCTGGGTTGTAAATACTTGTCTTCATTTGCATCACATTTATTTTGTGGTGATAATAAAACATGCTAGAGCATCTGCTATTACTTCTATTCTCACTTCACTTCATAAAAATTGGGATTTTCTGCTTATGTATATATTATATCTGTTTACCATGGAAATGGTTGTGTTTGTTTCCATAGATCTGAAGATTTGCATGGAATTTTTCTCTTTTCTGAGTCCCTTATGATCCAACTGATAGACATTCTTGCCTAGATGTTGTTGAATTGGTTCTTGAATTCTTATTGCTTATCCTAGAGACCAAAATATTATCCATATTACTTAGTATGAAACCAATTTAATTCTTACTTCCATATAAAGAGTTAGTTAGAGTCTCAACAACTCATTTCCTATCATGTCTTAATCACATTTTAACACTTAATTAAGGAGGCATGTATCAACTGAAAGCAATGTTTCCTCCTGTCTCATTATAGCTTCCAGTTTGTAGTTTTAGCTCTCTGGCTCTAATGAGTTATAATTCATAACTTAGTGCCTGGATGTCAGGGAAATCGTTACTACATGAGAGTGATTCAATGTGGATATCCTTGTGGTCTGCTTTTGTCCTATCATCCCAAAGTAGAATTTCTTTCTGCTCTATAGCTTCCCTGTTTGTGTTTGGATCAAATTATTTTTGCTGGAAAAGTAAAAGCATTTTCATCTATGACCTTTTTTCTTGGACTATTGTGCTTATTTTCTTTAAAGTATACTTTCCATTACAATTTGTAAAACAAGTGCTGCCCACAATTTGTGAAAATCAAAGCTGCTGAAAATTACTAGTTTCAGTGGGTTATCCGGTTACCCCATTGTGCCACCAAGTTGCTTCAGCAGTAATCCATTCTCAGAATTGACAATATTTTGAGTTTATTACAATGATTTATTCTTGTTATTTTCATTGGTGAATTTTGATGAGTTAAATAATTATACATAGTGTCTTTTGATAATGTACTTTTGAAGCAAATGGAAATAATCTCTGTTCTTATGCTGTTGATGAGATTATCAACAGAGTATTGGCTTGTTGAATGTGTGCATGCTCAAGGGTGACAGACAAACCAGCCTCCAGTTTTACCATGCAGGATTACCCAAATCTTTGATACACTAACTGAGTAGTCTTAATAGAACACCATAGATCATACGGTATTATAGGAATTTCATGTATTGGGTAAATGTGACAACCAGAGGATCAGTCTTTATGTAGATCCATATCGAGATCTTACTTGGAATTTGCAGCTTCTGTTGGTTGCTGTAAAGCATAATACTGAGTAAATTCATTTTGCTTACACCTGCTTCTTCAAACTTTTTACCCACAATTTAGTGTCCATTGTTCCATTTTCTTTCATTTCATGTAAATTGAGTAACCGTTATCTATACAAGTATAAAGGTCACCGTCCTTTACTAAATTAGTCATGAGGAAAGGAAGAAAACTGTAATTTAGGATTTAACCGTTGGAGTTTTCTCCTGTCCTATATAGTACAAGTAAAGTGCATGCACATCTGTTCATAGTACTTGTCATGGCTCGTTCTGTCCAAACAGTCGCAAATGTTAGATCCATTTTTCAGTGCTTAAATCTTCCATTTTTGTTTTCTTCTTCTCCTATTCACATAGAATTTTTTTGCATTTAACTACAATTAATCTAAAGTTGAATATTCTCCAACAATGAAAATGGAAGCAACTTGGTTAAATCTTTTCACTGAGACAGAGAGGAGAGTGACAAATGTTAAGCATTCCTCATAGAGACTGGTCACATAATGGATACTACACACCTTCTTGGCCTGATTTATTGGAAAATAATGACTGAATCTATGAAATAACTACAGTACTTAGATTAACATATGGAAAATGTTTAACCTTTGTTTTAATATAGTAATCTATTGACTATACCAGAGTCGAAATATGACAGAATTGACTTCATCTTATGCTGACTTCAATAATAACACTCTTCCCTGAAACATTCAAGAATGTTTTGTCCTAACCTTCCCACAGGTGAAAATTTGACGGAAATATTAATCACAGTGCATTTTATGTTGTTAGGTTATAATGCAATAATGTTTTTGTTCAATCCAAGGGGTCACCTAATTCATTTAGCAATAGATATCGGTGCAATATAACAAGTATTTGTCTCTTGAAGATTAGTATTCGATTGAAGTCTTATTCTTCTATCATTTCCTGCATTTTTTAGAGTAAAACTTGTCCCAATAAATATTGATGCAATATAATAAGTATTTGTCTCTTGAAGATTAGTATTCCATTGAAGTCTTATCCTTCTATCATTTCCTGCATTTTTTAGAGTAAAATTTGTTCAGAAATTACAAACTAATGCATAAATACTTCGATGTGCAGGTTAATGGAACATGGGATGCTGTCTCCAGAAAGAGCTAAGAGAGCATTTGAGAAGAAGCAGAGAAAGCAAAAGGAGCTACGGACAGGAATTCCAGTTAAGCCATCAAAGCCAGCAACTAAAACTGAAACTTCCCAGAAGCAACAACAGGCATCCAAAAATGGTGACATAAAATCCAAGAAAAGACTTGTTGAGAGCGATGATGATGACGATGATGATTTCATTTTAAGTCATAAAAGAAGAAAAACATAATAAGAAGGAAAGCATTGAAATGGCTATAACATTGCTTCATAAATCTTTATTAAAAAAAAATGAAAATGTGAAAAGACAAAATAAGGAGAAGAAATTTGCCAGACTACCTAACAAATTGTTAGATGAAGACATTCTTTATGTTCTAACATACTGAGTCAAGAAGGAACATACAATTCATATGTGAATTTGACAATCTACATGATGACAATTAAAACTTATTTTTTTCCTTATTATTTGACATTTCACTGCCATGAGATTGAAAACTAACAACCCTCTTTAATAGATCCTTTTTACTTATATATTTGCCTATGAAGTTAAGATCTGTAGCCCTCCCTCTTTAGTCCTCCTCATTCTTTTTTTCTCTCTCTCATGTATTTGGTAACCTGGTTGAGCTTGATTCAAATTGTCAGTGTTGAAAGTCCTTTTTTTAGATATAGTTCCTCTTAAGGCCACAATGTCCAACCTTCGAATAAATAGGGTAACCTTCACAACAAACACATTTCAATTTAGATACACTATAAATTCACCTTACGTGTTAGACCCTTTTCCTCATTTTCTCTATCACTTGTCAAGATAATTACTAAAAACTTATCCAGGTCACAAACACAATGCTAACACACGTGGTCATGTTTATAGAGTTTGTATTGTTTTATTTAGTTTCCATTTTAACTCATCTGCATTTCACTCTTAGCAAGAATATCTACACAAATGACAAGCAAATGAGAATAATTCATTTCACACACAATCAGATTTGTAGATATGTTTGTCCCTCTGAAAAAGTCGACCTAGATTTGACTTTCAAGTGTCATATGAAAGGACTGGTAGCTGTATGACATTTATCAACCAAAAGGAGTATTTCAGAACGTGTTTATGCATGAAGATTGAATCTTTTCTGCATTGAGCCAGACAACTGTAGCAACTTTATTTAAAAGAGATTGAAAATAACTTCCATTGTCTTGTTATAATGTGACACAGCAACAGAAGAAGAAAAACTAGACTAGCACGAGATCCTGAATGCACCTTAGGAGGCACGGCACTCGGCATGCAATTAATCATATGATTTGGACAGGAACCTAAACTATAGTATATATTAGCATTCCACTATCTCAATCCACTGCTAGCTTGTATGAAATCAAACAAGTACAATTAATTGCAAAGAACAAAATCATGGCAGCATTGTAATTAATAAAGTCTGAATGAAACCTCATATCCAGTGAGAATGCATATTATTTTTGTAAGAATCGTAAACACCAGAGAATTTATAATAATTTATGCACCATGCTGAGAGCTAGGCCCCTTTTAATTAACAAAATCAAGGCAACAATGTAATTAACAAAACCTCAATGAAACCTCATGTCCAATGAGAATGCATATATTTTTGTTCTCCATACTAAATTGAAGACAGTTACCAGAGAGTTTACAATAATTCATGCCCCTTGCTTAGCTAGTACCCCTTGTAGTTAACAAAATCATGGAGGCATGGTAATTAACAAAGTTTCAGTGAAGCATCATGTCTAATGAGAATGCATATTTTTTGTTATCAGTACGAATCAAAACGAGTACTAGAGAATTTAAAACAATTCATACATCTTGTTGAGCTAGATCCCCTTGCCCCTTGGACAATGGAAAAATATTTGGTAGATAACTACAATACGCAGACAACCCGTTATAAAATGTGAAAAGAGACAAATTCGTATATGTATATGTACATATTATGTGAGTGAGGTGGTTGACTGCGTATTGCAGTTGGCTGCGAAGTAAAGATATGAATAACGATGGTGCATATAATAAGATATAGAATTAATTAGGAGTAAAATTTGCATATAAATTTCATGTAAGACCTTGCAGATATCACCTGACTTGCATGTGAATAGAACATGAGGTAACATTAGAATCATCGAGAGACCATATTATGCATGAGATATATTTATTATTGAACCTTTAATTTGGTAATCAGAGGGCCCCACTTACAACATATGTAATTAATGTGGTAGAAATTTGCTATATCCTCTATGTATGGGCAATGCATGTGACACTATTGCTAGCAAACGGTGAAGCTGCATGTTTCAGTGAGGACTCACGACCCACCCTTACCTCTATTTTGACCCATGAATAATTAAATTCATAGCAAGCACACCACTCAATGAAACAAAAGCATCACACACATTGCAGCTACTTATTTTATGTATAATTATAATATCCATGTAACACCCGAGGTATTGGACTGCCATTGTGTTTTTCGGTACATAAATGCAGAAGACTCTACAAACATGGGAATATGGGGCCATCAGGGTTAATTGGTACGTCTAATCGAGTCTTTTATTTATACTAGTTACTATGATTTAGGTTCAATTATCAGAATTTTGTTATTAGTAGACAATATCTAAATTTTGTTATAAATTCTGGCTCAAGTCTGGTAGTTTTTATTGACTCTTTTTTATCTGTAAGAACAAAAAATATGTATCACGAGGATTTCAATAATTCATACACTCCTATCAATCAATCGAGTTACACCCTTTTGACTTTGCATTCAGGTGGTCTTTTCTGACTTTGCAATGAGGTGTATATTCCTAATCTAAATTTTTCACTGCCACAAACAAATGGGAATATGGGGTGAGCAAAGATTATTCTTTATGGCACAGTTAGATCATTGTCATTAACTCATTACCTTTGACTACTAGGTGGAAAATCCTTACCTACAAAAAGAGACTTGAATGATGATATGCACGTTACATATAGAATGAGAAGGTTTATAGGAATATAGTTGAGTCAGATCAAATTCTCAGTAAATGCACCTTAAATCCTTGACACTGATCAGATGCTATATACATAATTTTTTTCACATTCGGAATCCTCAATCTCGTACATTGCTTATTACTAAGCTTAAAGTTTCAATAGATAATGCCATTTGCCAAAGATATTACATTCAAATTTAGTAATATTATATGGTTAATTAATATATAGCTTTCTAGTGCTCAAAATTTGATGAGAATATGCAACAACATATAGTTAATGAGTCCTGAAATTGAAATTAAATGCTTTCTTTTCTCGCCCTTCCCTACAACTTGAAATCCCAATTTATTGATTCACCAAAATAGATTATAAGTGGGAGTGGCCTTGTCGGGCCTTGAGATGAAGATCCATGCTAGAACATGGCCCATATGTGTCAGCATTAAGGTTGTTTAACCGTTTTCTTATTAAAAATGAGTGGCAATGGTTAGGTTTCAAGAGATTTGTTTTTTCTTTTGCACAATTTTATGTGTTCTTAATAACATTAATTTTATTTCACAGTTAATTATAATACGCAATTAATCAACTCACTCACATAATATGTATGTATCTCTCTCTTCACATTTTATAACTAATTTAATTATTTGCATATTTCAGTTGTCTACCAAATATCTTTCCTTTAACGCATGCACAATTTAGATTGAAAAGTTAATTTTATTCATCCAAATAGGTATCCATCAAAACAGACACCAGCACATTTCGTAGGTACAATGCATCTTTCACAAGTAGGCATATACTACTCTAGAGAAACCGTACATAGAAAACAACAACCATGAGGACAAAAAATTAATTTCTGTGTCGTTATTAATTAAACCCTGTCTCCGTAATTTACATAGATTTGATGTCAATTTTAATTTTTTTTGGGGGGAAACGAATGTGTCAATTCTTAATAACAGGGAAAGGGTCCATATGAAAAATTGGACTTATAGCAACGTCAATTTGATGTTGGGATTAGTCCATTTATTACTATAAATCAAATGGGTGTTACATATATGCACGTGGCAAGAAGTGCTCAATTGGAACCACCTATGGTGCACCATACGTGCAACACAAACGTAGCATAATGTTTCGGAGTTGGGACCCATATGCAATTTGTGATTCCTGTTTGGTGCATGAGATGTGTGGGTTTATGATGATGATGATATTGATGTCAATACAACATTGCAACTACTACCAAATTGTGAATTTGGACAATCACAACATGGAAGATTTTGATACATGTAGCTAGCAGACTAATTTGTCTAGATACTCGTGAGCCTGTAATTGAAGAAAAAACACAGAAGGAGGTGATTGCACCTGCTAGAAATGGGAAATAATATATAGCTAAAGGGAAGATATCAAAGAAAGGGTCCAAACACCTAAACGTTGCTGGCTCTTGCTATCTAGTTTTAAAGGCTCTCACATGCCTTGCTTCGTTACATGATCTTTACATCATAAAGAGGATATACGACTGTACCAATTAATTTAACAATTCCTTTTTCTTTTTTCACTTATTATGGTACGAAATATCCATCATCAGATACCGTGACTAATTTTCGTGAGAACATTAATCGCTTTACAACCAAATTTGAAGGTATTAGGACCTAATTATAGTAGCACATGATATTCCATGGATGATGTGTTTTAGCAACTCATTCTCTAGCACACTATTTTCTAACACATTCTAGTGTTTAATGTGTATAATGAGAAGATTGGTTAACAAATTTTAGTCAATAATTATTATGAATATGTTAAAAAATGCATTGTTAGTAAGAGGAATGTTAACATCATCCTCTGGAAATACTTTGTTTCTAGTATTCTATCTGTCATTGCATTAAATTTACAAATTTTAAAAGGTTCCGGATCTAACTTAAGAATAAATTTTTCTCAATAATGAAAAATATTGAAAAGAAATAAGTTGAAAAAGTGTGTTAGCAATTTAGCATTCTAGCCATTCTTGATATAGTTAGTTAGTTAGTTCAATCACGTTTGAGTTGAAATTGGGGTCAAAGAATTTAGAGCTTTCTTATTAAAATTCTTCACAATGACAAAAGCCTTTTGGTACCCTTAACACGTAATCAAAAGAATCATAAGGAAGACTTAATGCAGCATGGTGGCAATAAGAAAAGCGCATTAATCATAGGCTGATTATCTTATTCATTAGTGGGATCACGTTACGTCACCACCACATTCATCTATCAACAACCAATTTTGCTACCAAGATGCACGAATGATCGAGTTACACACACCATACATATCAAAATTGAAATGTTAATCTAACTTCTTAGACACTCTAGTCCTATCATTTTTTTTCTCGATTAGCTATAATAATTAAACATTACCGTTTATTTAATAACTTTTTCCTTTGATTCAAGAGTGCAATTCACTTATCTAATGAAAAATGATAGATCGCAATAGGAAAAAAGCAAATCGGAGATGCTGCAAGGTAAGTAAGTGGTATGTATAATTGGGCTGAAAAGCTGTGTGCATGATATCTTGAACGAATACACGGATAAGGGATAAATGAACAGTGCAACGTGGGTGAAACCGAGGGCTGGATTAGTAAAGATTAGGTTGAAGTGAAGTGAACAGTGCTCAAGCACACACTCACACACACTCACACACACATACACAATAAAACTAAAAGCAAATTTGCGTGGCACAAAGAAAGGGTGACCCATCGTGTATTTGTACCCACCACGGCAAGCAGAGTGACCCATTTCCCTTGTGGACCCTCTAACCCTCTATCAACCTTTATAAGTGTTTATATGACTCATTCACACAAGTAACTCTAAAAATTAAAAAGCATGGCTCTTCAATTTGTTCCCTTGCATGCCTCCTTAACCCTCCTTGTTTCTCTCCTTCCACACTCCACATAAAACTTCTCTTAATCTCTTAGTTAACTTTCTCACTTTATTTCAAAACCAATTTTCTTACACTCATGTATTTAACGTGAACAAACACCTCCATATATCCACACATTTAATGTCTTGTTTGTGTACATTCCTTACACAAATACAAATCAAAAACCTTTGATAATGAGAGATTCAAACTCTGAAGAGGAGAGAAGTTCAGACTCGTTATCATCACTATCATCGTTGTCATCACATGAGAAAAGTGAAGAACAGAAAACGGAGAAGAGGAACCGGGAATCGAACAAGCACCCAGTGTACCGAGGGGTGAGAATGAGGAACTGGGGGAAATGGGTGTCTGAAATTCGGGAGCCACGAAAGAAATCACGGATATGGCTAGGAACATTCCCAACGCCGGAAATGGCGGCAAGGGCACATGACGTGGCAGCTTTAAGCATAAAAGGGACAAACGCCATCCTCAACTTCCCCGAACTCGCATCCTCGTTGCCACGTCCAACATCATTGGCTCCTCGTGATGTTCAAGCCGCCGCCGCCAGAGCTGCACACATGGACTTGTCTTCAACTTCAACTTCAACCTTAACTTCCTCGCCATCATCTTTGTCTTTAGTTTCAACAACTTCTTCTTCTTCGTCTTCTTCTTCTTCTTCTTCGTCTTTGTCGTCAATGGTTTCTGCGACGGACTTGTCTACTGCATCGGAGGAGCTGAGTGAGATCATTGAGTTACCGACATTGGAAACAAGTAGTTACGACTTGGCAAACCAAGTTGTGTTCGTGGACACGCACGACACGTGGATGTATCAACCACCATTGCCGTGGTTGTTGCAAACTACATATGATGGTTGTGATCATGTTGATGAGTTTACAGTGCCGGAGAATGGGGTTGTCACTAGTTTTCAGAGTTTTCTTTGGGATTGATAATTACTAAGATTTCTTTCGTTCATTTCTGTGTTTTTTCTTCTTTTTTGGAATGCTTTTGTTATTTGATGAAATTTAAGTGGAGCATTTGAAGTGTTTTGATGCTGATTTTGTTTTTTTTTTAAAAAAAAAATTAAAATTGAGTTTCAACTGTTGACTATGTCGATGAAACTCAAATTTTGATTAAAGATCAATATCAAAATTAACTAAAAATACTTAGCCTAAGTTTATTTTTTTTGCTATTACGTTCTTTATTATTTATTTTTTCTTTTTGTTTTTTGATTTGGTTTTGTGTTCTAAGCCCTTTTGTGGTTTTTTGATAAGGGGTTTTGGCACGGTTCTCTTCGTTTGATTTTGGGTTTTTTTTTTTTGTCTACTATGTTTGTTTGCTGTGTATTCTATTATCTATTTCTATTCTGAATTCAATCCCAAATGTTGAGGAGTGAGAAAAGTATGGAAAATGGTCATAACTTTCCCTGTTTCGGCACAAAATATTTGGTGTTCTGCTCATGTTTGAGTTGTCAATCAAGCTTCAAATATTTCATGGTTATTTGTCTCTATGCTACGTAGCAATGTTATGCATTAAGTAAGTTTTTATAACAATTGGTAATATATATTTTTTTATTATGTACACAAATCTATTAATAAGATTTAATTATTTTAATTTATCACGTTGTTTTATTTATGAATATGATGCAGTAATAATTAAGATAGTTCTTACTGGATTTTATATAACAATAAAAAATTATATACCTTATTGACGTAGAAAATATCGTAAAAAAAATGTATAAATAATGTTATTGTCGTGCTATTATTGCTTGAAAGAACAGTACTTGCAAAAAAGAAAATCAGAACAACCTCACTTTAGGGGAATCTTGATGATATTTTTGTTGACCATAAGCTATTTTTTTATTGCGGCTAATTGTTCGTTTGGTACTGAGAGTTTTTTATTCGAATAGAAAAGGTTAAGGAATTAGTGAGAATGAATTGAAAAATGTTTCGAGTCTTCTCCATATGAATTAGGTACTTTGAATCATTCAACAACAAATACACCATTACTTTATATGAAATAAATAGGTAATCTTTTATATCACACGATATATATAATTGTTAATTATATGATTTTAACTTATAAATACGTAATTTTTTAACGTAAACTTTCCATGTAAAATTTTTATCTTTTCTCGTATTTTGGCTCAATATAACTGTCATTAAGATTTTAAGAAAGTAAATAGAAAAAAATTTAAATATTTTTAAGCCACTTCTTTTATCCTTCAACATATGAGAATCTTATAATTAATTTTTAAAAAATAAAAAATAATTTTAAAAATATAATATATTTATTATTTAATCCCTAAAAGATATATATATATATATATATATATATATTATCATTTGGATTCTTGAAATTTATTATTTATTATCATTTAAGTTCTTAATTTAAAGGATTAAAATGAAAAAAATAATTAATCAAAGAGTGAATTAATAATTTAAAATTAAATTAAGAAATTATAATACTAATTAATATTAATATTTTTTAGATATTATTTACCATTTTTCTTTTATCAGTTACTAATCTACCCCATATTCATGCTTCTAGAAATTAAAATAGTAATTTATACTAATTTTAGCTTTAAGGAAATTCAATTTAATATAAATATATTACCCAATTTAATTTATCAATAAATTTTATTTCACTTAACAAACAAATGAAATGGTAATATTAGAATTAAATACTAATTACTTTTGAAAATTTTGAACAGATAATTTATAATGATAATTATTTTAAAATTAGAAATGAAATTAAAAGAGAATAAGACAAGAAGATGTAGGGAAGTATGAGGATAATAATAATGAATAGCACCTCTGCACATTCTGCTATTAATATCTCATAAAAGTTTGGGTACACTGTTGGTATATGGCATATTGTGATTAGGTGAAGCCAAGTGGGTTGTGCATGAGACATAACAAATTATTTCTAGAAAAAGATATACACGTGTCTACGTGAACAACTAAGATGGTGCCACCTCATCTGCCACTGCCACATGGCGTTTTCTAAAAAATCCTGTAAGTAATTAGCAATGGATCTAATTATTTTTGTATGAGAACTTTATAAATACACGTGTCTAAAATTAGAGTTATTTTACTTTCATTTTTAAATAATTTTGGAGAGTGTATTTGAATTTCAGATGGATCGAGTAATCATGATATTATTAATAAAAATATTTTTTATAAGTTTAAAAGATATGAACAATTATGAAGTTATTAAATTAAGTTTTATTTAATTTATAAAAAAATTTGTTGTTAAAATTAATAACTTTATTATGCATGATAAATTAGAATTAATTAATTATATTAAATATTTTCTATTGTTAATATATATTTTTTATTTTATAATACTCTCATACAACAATTCTTAATTATATAATAATATAAAAGAAATTTATTGACGATATGCATAACCTTTTCATAATTTTATTGTTTTGATTATATTTTAAACTTGGGTTAAGTATTCATAGTTTACAAAATCATATATTACAAAATCAATTAAATGAAAGTTTATAAACTCATAAACAGTTAACTAATCAATTTAAAACATCTGTAAAGTCAATAATATATGGCGTACAATGTCCACCATTCTTTAATTAATAGTTATTTTTTATAAACTTTTATTTAATTTAGACTCTTTATTTAGATGATCAATAATCGGAATTTAGAAAGGTAAATGGTTGTTAGGGAAACTTGACTTAAGTCTTGGAAATGAACAATTTATACAATTACTGATCAGATAAGCATGCCAATTAAATTTCATTTTTACAATATTACATTTTACCATCAAATTGAGCTCTCCATCTTTTATGAACATAAGATAAAAAGTGGATGAATCATGATATTGGATAATGCAAAAGGCAGTAAAAGGTTCTTGAAAAGTTGTCCCTGTTGCTTCTTTTTCCACAGATGAATCAGACCCAATTAATTTTAATCCTGTGGTTTTCCATTCTTTATAATATCCACCTTTTCAAGAACGCGTTATGTATTGCTCACGATTTTATTTTTTCCACACTTTCACTCTTTCGTAGAGGTGATGAGATCACTGATATGAAATGAATTAAAGAGGAACTTAAGTATTAAGCCTTCGTCTTAAGTATATGTTCAATCAATTTTAAAATCAACTATTCTTACCATTACACATTTTTCCAAGGTCATTACTAGAGGTTAATTGTTTTTACTGCTACTAACATGACAAGTATTTGCATCGAGTAAAGATCAGGTTAAATTATTCTAAATAACACAATCAATTAAATGAAACTTTATAAAATATATAAAATTAAAATCCTGATTATCCTGATTTAGTCAAGTAAAATCTTCAAGAAATTAGTCATAATTTAAATAATTGAAATTCTTTTAACATTAAATAATATCTAACCAAATCAATTATCATTTAGATAGCTGTAATTCTTTTAATGTTAAAATAAGATTAGATGCTATCAAGGTTTATTTTTATTTATCTGTCTAAATTTTTAAGTAAAATAATTAATTTTTTTTTTAATATTTTTTTGAGATAAAATAAAAAAAATATTTAAGACTATAAAATTTTGGGACCATTTGACATTCACTTGTTGCAATCCTTCCTAGACCAGCATGCAACTGTACATATTTAATGATTCATACAACAAAAATAGCTTACCCCAAATAAAAATAGGGTTAAATAATCTAATTAAATATGATTGGTTTAATCTTCTTAGAGTATCTTTAACGGGGATCTTAGCCAAAGATCTTAACTAAAAGATCTCTTATACTCAACATCCTCTGTCAAACTTGTAATTAAGATCTCCAGAAGGCTCAGATCTCGTGAAAATTTGTACTTTTCCAACTAAATATAGAGGAAAGCAATAGAATTAGGAAAATGTAAAAAATTATCACAAAATTCAGAATGAAATATATTATTATAGTTAAAATAGAATGAGATTTTACATACAATCCCATGTGAGACAATAGTACAAAAAGTAGTATAAGATTTAAAATTAAGATCTACCACTAAATATACTCTTATATACATTTTAAGATGATTAATTACATTTATTTATTACATTAATGTTTTTCGTATTTGGATAATAAATTAGACACGCCATGATAGTGTCTAATTATTAGACTAGCAATTACATCATATTATGATCGTACATTTAAAAGTAGGAGCAAAATATCTTATCCAAGAAGACTTTGCTTTAGAAAATTAAGTCAAGTTGCACTTTAGATAATATATTTGCTGATATTTTAATTATATTTAACAATATATAAAAATAAATTCACTATTTTATTTTACCGCAACTTTATAACAAACAAGATCTTAGTTACTTGATGCGGCAAATATGATCATCATATTTTTTATTTTTTAAATCATGATGCATGACGACGTAATTAAAAAGAACTTGAAAGTCAACATAAAGATAAGAAAGTTGTTAGGGCTAGGGATCAAAATTAAAAATAAAAAAAAATAAAAGGAAGAAAAAGTGGCGCCATTATTAAATAAAATCGTTAATTAGTCATCTTCAATTTGTGGAGATTTCTTTCCGTGATAGTATTTGCAGCTAACACATTGAAAATAATAATAATATTGTCATATATAAAACCTGTCCACAAGCTTGGAAGATATTGAAAAGTCCAAAATGGTTAGACTTAGATGCATGCCATTATCTTATCACCACAAATGGAAAACGATGAAAATAAATCATGATTCTAATGGGAATGGAGTTTCCTATATTCATCATCATGAAAGTAATTGATGAAGGGATTCCAAAACTACAAAATTTAGAGGGAAACGTCATTGTTTTATAATGGCAAATAAACAACGCTATCATGCATGGAATATAGTATATATAGTGCTTCTAGTTTAACAAAAATGAAGTCAAATTAATATTAATTCGATATATACCTTCTGACCTTACCTAAATATATACATAAATATGAAGAAAAACGTGACAACTTAAACCAAAACAGTATTGTAAAAAGCATTAACGTATTATATAGCTGAACACGTGATTCTGCTTATTAATGCAATTGGTGAGTAAAGGTTTTATATAGTGTAATAATAACATTACAGCATGGGTGTACTCAATATAATACATGGACATTTTAACAGCTCTGTGTTAGTTATTTGGTCTATGATAGTTTTTAGGGTAAAAAAAATAACTTTTCAATCCGAACGTAAAAGTAAATTATAACCCTTAACAAAATTAACAATAATATATAATTAGAAATTTGAAAATTTGTTAATTTTAATAAAATTTAATTACAAATCATATTAATAATAATATATAATTAGATAATAATTTAAAACTATTGTATTATATGGTAGTAGTACATCACCATTATAAACTTTAAATATAATAGGCAATTAAAAAATCACAAATTACTAGTTAGAGCTCTTACTCATGTATAAGGTATAAGTATTTTTATATGCATTTTTTGAACCACAAGATCAGGAGACGTTTTCTTTCTTGCACTGGGTGTTTTTCTCTTTCTTTAAATTTTTATATCTCAAAAATATATTAAAATAATATTCACCATAACATTTAAATATTACAAAACTATTTTATTTCTACTCATTTTTTACTAAAGTTCATTCTTTTTCATAAAGATATTAAAACATGAGTGAAGTAAACAATTAAATTAATCTAAAACTAATTACTAAATTATAAATGTGTTAAAATAATAAGATATAATCATTTGAATAACAAAAACATAGAGTAAAACGAACTAGAGCTATATTATTGTTTTTAACCTGATTTTCTTATTATCATTATTTCTTGAATTATGCTCTTTGTTTTCTTATTCCTCTGAATTTGGTCCCGTCCACAATTTTAATTGTGCAATTTCAACCCATCTACTGGTTGAGATTCTATATTTAATAAAAATGTTGATGTAATAGTGTCAGTGTTGATGTGTTCACATGGAATGTCATGGATGCATAATAAAATATTATGTCAATGTTTCTATTTAATTATTATATACAGCTGAACCAAAATTCTCACAATTAAAATATTGAGACCGGATTTAACAAAAATAATTGGGAAAACAAAATTTGAGAAATAAGAATAATAGAGAATCAAAATTGCAACTAAATTTAGGAAATTAAATTTAAATAGTTTACCAAATACTCCAATATTCTTCTATTAATATACATAGCTGCAAGTATACAACATATTAAAACATTTTATCACACATACATACAAAAACAATCTACATCAGCCATTACCACGACAGTTAAGATGATATTATTTGCAAAAATAATTAATGATAGAATTAATTTTAATAAGATATTAAAGGAGTCAAATGTGTTGGCCTTTACCCTACCTAGCTGATTCTGTTTCGTCATTTAAACTAAAATAATGAAAGCAATATTCCAAAAGAGGCAATAAACTCAAATTCCGTACATGAATATTGTGCATTTTGTTCGTTAATTGTTTATTTAATCACATGCTGACAGTTAATATTCTAAGGTATGCCACCCACCATTGTCTTCTCCCCCTACTAATGTCTAATGATATGATGTGCATAATTACACATTGTTTTATAAGTAAAGCATATATGCACCAAAATTTATTATTATATCCTTTCATATTTTTTATAGATGAATAAGATACTCAAAATTCATATGAACTTGAAAATTATTTTATAAGAAATAGATAGAGAAAATATTATAAGAATAATTTTAATTTTGATATTTTGCTATCTCACTTGATATAAAATTAGATAAAATAATTTAATTTTAATTTTATTTTGATGCATGAAAATGCTTTTAAGATCTACTTGTTTTAAGAATATTTCTGGATGAAAAGTGATTTTAGAATTTCTTTTGATCTCTCATATCTATTTCATTTTATCCATTTTTTTCTAATAATATAAATTTATTCATCAAAAATTTAAAATATAATTTATTTGGTAAAAAACATACATTTTTCATAAATTTAATTATAATACCATTTATATTTGAGAATATTTTTATTATAAATTGTTATATATATATATATATGTTTTTGATTGTATATGATATATTTAAATAATAGAATTGTGTGATTGTCTTCAGCTCTACCACGGACTGAGTATAATTAATATATATTATCTCAAACTGGTGACATGTTGATATGCTTTTAAGTTCGTTGAATTTCAGCTGTTGTCTACCTGTCTTTAGTTTTTAGTTGTCTAATCAATATTGGTCTAGTAATTATATTACATACAATTCACATTACAAAGTTTATGGATTTTTAAGTTTAGAATTAATTTTAGATAAATTTTAATATATTTATTTTATTTAAAAATTTAGTTTAACTATGGATTTTGAATTGGTTTTAAATTTAAATAATTTGAATAACTTTTACGTTAAATTTAGATAAAAATATCTATTGAACATATTTAAAAATTAAATTATATTTTTGAAATTATTTTTAATCAAAATTAATTATATAAAATTAATTCCATTTGAAATTAATTTTGTCAACACTCATTCAATCGTTCGTAATAATTTTGGGTTTAAAGTAGAAAATTATTTAATTTTAACAAAAGATATCCATTGATCAATAGTTGAAAATATTTTGTTTGGGTGATACAAAATGTAATAGAAGCATATTTTACTACGTTTGACAAAGTCTTCTCCTTTATTCCGAATAAAAAGAAAAAAAAAAAAAAAACTAAGTCTTCTCTATACTATCTACTAAGAATATTATGGTTCGTCAACGATACAGAGTTTTTTTTTATGAAAGTAATAGTGTTAATCTTTACCTAAACTAAATTTTATTCCATTTTGAAATAAAGTGTTATTTTATTATTGATAATTAGATGCATGAGTTCAAAAGAAAAGAATACAGAAATTTAAAGCGGACTTATCCATTGAGATTATATATCATATTAATATAAAATAAATATGAAATTAGACAAAAATAAATATAGACATATAAAAAGCATTTAGATCAATTAATTATTACAGATTTGATTTGAACATATTATATATGTATTTAAGCTATCAAGTGGTTCTCTGAATTTATATTGATTAATTAAAATGACTTATTTTAATAAATATTACGATAAAAGTGAATAATACAAAAAACTTATAAATTAACTATCTTACGTAAATTTTAAGATTGATTAATTTGTTTTTCATTGTTGATTAAGACATAGTAGCTAATATAAGCAGTCAATTCTCGTATAATAACTCACTATTTTTCCAATAGTTATGAAGTAGTAAAATTTTTAGAGAGGTAAATATATATTTTTTTTTGTTGATAGTTAAATATGTTTTCGTTGAATGATTTGTTGAAAATATTTTCTCATGTGAACAAGTATTTCTTAACTGTTGTATATAAAACTAATTAAAATGTTTTGATGCTTTGTTAGCCGTTGTTTTTTTTCACACTATTTAAGTATTTTTGCTAATAAAAAATTGAAAAAAAAAATAAAAAGAAATCTGGGAGGTGTAAATTAAAGAGATGTTTTTCTTAAAATTGAACTTCTATTATTTTTGTTTTCGAACTAATTTTAATATTACGGGGTATTGGTTTGTTGTATTTTTTTTAAGGAGTTTTCAAACTCATAAGGGAAGATTATTTTATCTCGGAAACAATAAAATTATAGATTAGTACACAATTCAAGCAAAAAATGTAAAACATCTTAAAGAGAATAACTTAATCTAAATATTTTTGTTGTCATTATACTTGCAACATCATGTTTCACTTCAATTAGAAAATTAACCTTTTTATTTGTGTTCAATTGAAATTTAACCTCAAATTGACATAAACGATAAGTATTAATTCGAGTTGACTATAATTATTTATATTCCTTCTAATACAACATAAATTCTAATAGATCTAATTTGCCATCAAATAATCATATCTTATTAGATGAAGAGACATCAAATTAGTTATTTTAAAAAAGTTATTCTCCATCATTATTCTTGGAGGAATTGATTCAATTAAAATAAAAAAAATAAAATAATGATGATAAAATAATTAATTTAAATTATATATAAAGTAATTTAGAAGAGCTATTTTAGCTAATAAAATTTATCTTAAAAAATAAAGAGAAAATAATGCATATACGGACAATATAAGATAATTTTATCCTATCAATTAAATATAAATTTTTTATAAGATTTTAACTTTCAAAATAATAATTTAAGTTGTAACAACGTATATTTGTTTGGTAAAGGGAAAAACTCAGTACTTGTGATTAATTTTTGTCATGATTTTATACTTATTTATCATGTTAAAATATAGAAATTATTTTAAAATAATAAATTAAGAATATAAAACTAACTACAAAT
Source organism: Hylodesmum podocarpum (assembly GCA_026586105.1). Taxonomy (NCBI): domain Eukaryota; kingdom Viridiplantae; phylum Streptophyta; class Magnoliopsida; order Fabales; family Fabaceae; genus Hylodesmum; species Hylodesmum podocarpum. The sequence continues at coordinate 8,035,744 of JALJEV010001430.1, read as the reverse complement.
GTATTTACAAAAATTTAATTGATATGAAGCATGTTTATCCTTGATAGCACTCTGGTTTAAAAATACTTGTCTGGTTAGATGTCTGGCTTTCACGATGACTAATTTTAGATTATAATTATAAATAAAGTAATCTTTGTTGCTAAGTGGGGAAATTAAAGCAATGCCTACCAATTGCCGACCATATCTTTCATGCAATTTGGGCATTTGATTAAAGCCGAAATTAAACAAGCAGCTAGACCTAGAACAATTAAATATATAGCTTTTCAATTATTGTACGGGTTTAGTTTATAATATAATTATTACTGACAATTAATCATTCATCGCATCAAATTCTTAAAAAAATGTGAAACACAAAAGGCTATAAATTAAAAAATAATTAGTTCAACAATGTTAGTTTAATTAGTAAAATACATAAATTTACATATAAAAATACAAATGGTAATTTATTTAAATATTTTATAATTTAATAATTTAAATTGATGTTATATTTATTTTACTTTTTATTTTAAATAATTATTCTGTTTAAAATATTTTCATAATAAATATTAAGATTACTGATAATGTAAATGAAATCGAGATTTAAGTAGATTATGAAAAATAGGAAGCATAAAAACTACTTAAAAATAAGAAAATATTTAAAAATAAGGAAATAAAAACTTCAATACGCAGACACTTCATCGAAAGAAAGTGTTTGAATCATCGTGAATACGAGGGAGAGAGGGCAAGGTTGGCTCACGAGCAAAGCAAATAAAATTCACACTTTACATGCATCAATAAAAAAATTGTTAATTTCTTTTAAAATATAAATTCTAAAAGTATTCTTAATATATAATATTTAATTCTCTTATTGATGCAAACCCACGGTGAATTAATAGTGAATTAATCTTTAATCTTTTGTTGGTCTGATTATGTAAATATGAAATTAATTACATCTCTGTTATGTAACAAAACTTATAAAAAAGTATATCTTTTCTTTAGAAAATATCGTCTTAATGTACATCTGGCATAATTGTTATTATTTCACTAACGTTTGATTATACAGATGATTTTGTTCGTCTTTAGTATTGATATGGTTTGTAATCATCAAAAAAGGGAGATTGTTAGATCAAGATGTTTAACACTCTTAAGTTTTGATAATTACAAGACAAACGATATGTACAGACAAAACAAGTACAGACGATTGAGGATCATAGACGAAAGATGACTCCTCATTCTGAAAAATTCTATATTTCTTTTCAAAGGAGTTTCATAACAAAAGAGCAGATGATGCAACAAAGAGCAGACAACACTATCTTAGAACTCCAAGTTTCTGAGAGTAGGAAATCTCACTGCTAAAGGAAGAGTTTTGCACAATCTTCTGTTCAACATTTTTGCACCAAGAATTGGGTCTCGTGACAATGTGAGCAACCGAGAACAATTCTGCCTCTTCCATCTTCTTCAGAGGAGAAGATCAGCCTTACCTCATGTGATCATGGATCACTGGATGGATACTCTGAGGAGAAGGGACTTGCGCAAGAAATCAAGTGTCCCTTATCCTGTTGTCTTTGCCAAGATCATCCAAAACCAAGAGTTTGAAATCAAAGGATGTGAATGGTACGCAAGTGGCCTTGAGATCAAGATGGGCACTTTCTCGAGGATGCGTCTGGACCTTGCTCCATGGACGATAAACGAGATGCATGAGAAGTACCTTAATCCTAAGGGTTCTCAATCCTTCTATTCTCAATCACAACCACCTCAACCACAGACACAAACCTCTCAACCACTACCGTCTCCTCCACAAACTCGCCCAAGACACAAAACCCTCATAAAAAGACCAAGAAATGCACCCATTCCACCTCAAACACAAACCCAGATACAAGCCCAAACACCAAACCCTCCTCCATCTATATCCAAAGTGTCGTCTGAACCACCTGTACAAGTTACAAAGGTTCCTTTTGAGACGACAGAAAAAGTACCACTTGTTAGACGAAAAGCGAAGTCTATCAAGTTGAGAGTGCCACGAGTTGAATCATCTACTCAAGATGATTCATCTTCTAAAGAAGCGTCTAAGGATGCAGAGTCTGCTAGTAGGCGGAGCGACGTGCGCAAAAAGGCCAAGCTAGACGATGACTATATTTCAGGCAAGGAAATGAGAAAGGCATATGACAAAGGTGGAAGAAAGGGCATTGTTGAAGTCTCTGCAATCTTGGATGAACAAAGAGAATTGGAAAAGGCTAGAAAAACATTCATTCTCTCTGAGAAAGCGCTAAAGGAATTGGGTCGTCTGGAGCTTCTCAAGTTCAGACTACTTCAAAGGGCATAGACGTTGAAGAAAATGCCCAAATCCAAAAAGACAACGCAATCCTTGCTGAGCAACTGTCTACTATGCTCAGTGAAGAATTGCCCTCTATGGAGTTCGGATCTTCAATTCTAGTAGACGAATCAAGACAAGACGATATGGTCTTGATTTCATTTCCTATTTGTGTCATACCTCTTCGACGATAACCTGAAGTATTTGAAGAAAGAAGCTGCTTACAGACGATGCAGCCGTCATTTGTCATCCATGACTTAGATCATCAGACAACGAAGAGTGTCTTGTCACAAGACATGTGGTACCAGATTTGAAGATTCCAGCAGAGGTCTTAAATGAAGAAGACCTTCCACCTAAACGCAAAATGGACTAAACCTTTCTCAAAGATCTCGTTATGCAAAGGTATAGTATCATTGGATGTGCTGAGAGGCCTGGATGGATACTTTCAGATCACGCTGTGGAAGCCTCTGATCTTTCTGAATCTGATAAATCTGAGTCTGGCAATGATGATTATTGCGCAGACGATGAAGATTCGCTTATTGAGGAGACAAAATCTCCCTACATTGAAATAGACGACCCCTACAGGTATAGAGGGAAGAAAGGATTTCAAGTGGGAAGATATATCAATCCTATAAACTTTTACCAACCTTTGAAGCCTGCTGACTTTGACATGTCAAGAAAATATGACAATAAAGAGTAGAATGAATGGTTGAAGCGTCTACCTTGGGATGCTCTTGCTGAATTGAAGATTAAGGGTTTAGAAGGCATAGATGATTACAAGCGTCATCTTGATGGTCTGTTGATTGAAAGACCAACTTTGGGGTATGAACCAAACATCATCTCTAGAGTCACCTCTAGAAGATTCGTTCGCCATTATCCTGAGAGAGCACCAGCTCATCATCACTGTGTATTTGGTGACTTTATGTCCTAAATCTCCATTCTTGAATGTTTCTCTCATTGACACTTAGATACAATGGATAAACATGATTCCCAACCCTTGACCATCTGATGGAGGACCATCCATCTCCAAAAGCTCAACCAAACTCTCCAACCTTAATCTTTAATAAATTGGGTTTCTAATAAATTCCCAATGTTTTTACTGTCTGACCAGGTTCAGTATTTTGACCATAACTCACGCTACACAAATCCAATTGAGGTGATCTTGGTGCAAAATTAAAGAAGACTTCAAGTGCTACAAAAGCTATGAAAACAATAAAACCCAATTTAGACTGCAACTAGTTGGAAAATGAGCTTGAAATTAGCGTTGAAATGCTTTCAAGAATTTTCAGCGAAATGTTTTAATGTTTATGCTTATTAGTAGTTTTCTTTCAATTATGTAATTGTTTTAAAGATTTAATTTGGGCCTAAACTTGTAATAAACAAAGAATTAGTGACCCTTAGATAGGATTCTAATCCAAGGGTTAAGCTTAGAAGCTTGGAGTGCAAGCTTGGCACCGTGACCATTAGATGAGGATACTAGTCTAAAGGCTAAGCTTAGAAGCTTGGAGTACAAGTTTGGCGTCGTGACCATTGGATGAGGATCTACATCCAAGGGTGGAGGATTGATCCTTGTTCTCGAAGTTAATCAAACTTGCACCATAAGCTTCCTTCAGTGGCCATTAGATTAGAATCTAATCCAAGGGTGGACATTAGTTCCTTGCATAGCAAGCTTGGAATCAATTCTCTTAGTATAAGTAGGCCATTTTCATATTTGTAAAGAACTTTTGATAAATTTTCTGAATATTGAATTAAGCTAAGAGCTTATTCTTGAGAGTGTTCTCTCTTGTGTTCTTGTGAAGAACCTTGAATCTCATCAATGACTTCCTTGTCCATTGTGGCGGTTCCACCTCTAGCTTATTGACACTTACCATGGCGCTTCCATCTCTAAACTCCTTCCGCTTTCTATTTCTTTTTCTCCTTGAGGCCTTGAGCTTCTTTTTCATTTGTTCAAGCCTCCATTGAAGCATGAAGATCCGCAACTTATATGCTCTTCTCCTTAAGGATTGCATCACCATCCCAATGAATAAGACGGAGTTCATTGGATTAAGCTACACCATTGGCCTAACTCTACCATGGCTCAGACCTCATTGCTCTGGCATTCAACCATCTTACTTCCTCAACTTCAATGAGTATGAAACTTCTGAAGAATGCTATCACTGTTTGCGCCTTGATTATGATGCGGCATACACTCTAATGTCAAGAGCTTATAAAAATGAGATCAAGGACAAACTAGAATCTTTTCGTCTGATTCAACAGAGAGCTGAGAAAGATGGACATTTTCTACCTTTTCTCATGGGCTCTCAATTCTCTGCGCTTGTATCTAATGAAACAAAATTCTTTGTAAGGATAGACCGCTCAAGACCATGCCTTATAAGAATGCTTGCAAAAGGAAAAGAAAAGAAAAAATACCCTTCCCCCAAGGAGTTTAAGTATGTTAGACACATTGTCAAGTGTCTACCCCAAGCTGCTTATGATCATCTAAAAGTTATTCAGACTAACTCTACAAGGCCTATTAATCCTAATATTCAAAGGATGATAGAGGAACATGAGAATACTTCAAGATTCTGCTCAGGCACTTCATTTGATGAAGAATCCGTAACTTGTGGCAGAGTCTACCTAGGTGGAGCCTATGCGTACACTCTTCCACCTCATATGCCTCAGCACTATCAACTCACTACCTTCAACAGGACTTACAAATGGCAATGGGAGGAAAACTTCAACTCTAAGATGGACTTTCCTTTGTTCACCTTGTACTTGAAGGCAACTAAAGTAGACCCCATTGTGATAGAGGCTGATTCATATGAAGAAGTAGTTATGCCTACTTCTAGACAACCTCTTATGATTGAATCTGGAAGTCCATCGTCTGAACCGCGATCACCTCAATCATCAGACGACTCTGCTGATAAGTACAATGCTTTGAAACGAAAGTATGATGCTCTTGAGGATGATTGCGAGCACTTGAAGAAGAAGAACAAAGAGCTAGAAGAGTTTCAACAGGCCACCAATGCCAAATTTGAACATCTTCAAAGCCTTGTATTTGCTTTGTTGAAGCAACAACCTCCACCTCTGTAATCCTTTTTGGTTGATTTCAGTCCAACGGGGAGAAGAAGTTTTGAAGCATAGCATCTGCTCAGGGGGAGCATCTCTGAAGATGAGCGTCTATAGTGAGCTTTGGGGAGAGCTCTTGTACATTGGTTATTAGACTTAGGGGGAGAGTCTTGTATTTTTTTTTATCGTCTTTAATCTTTTGTTGATCTGATTATGTAAATCTGAAAGTAATTACATCTCTGTGATGTAACAAAACTTATAAAGAAGTATATCTTTTTTTCAGAACACATCATCTTGATGTACATCTGGCGTAACTGTTATTATTTCACTAACGTTTGATTATGCAGATGACTTTGTTCGTCTTTAGTATTGATATGGTCTGTAATCATCTAAAAGGGGGAGATTGTTAGATCAAGATGTTTAACATTCTTAAGTTTTGATAATTACAGACATACAATATGTACAGACGAAGCAAGTACAGACGATCGAGGACCATAGACGAAAGATGACTCCTCATTCTGAAAAATTCTATATTTCTTCTCAAAGGAGTTTCATGACAAAAGAGCAGATGATGCAACAAAGAGCAGACAAAACTATCTTAGAGCTCTATCTGTTAAAGCTTTTCTACTCTGTCAAATACTCATCGTCTACAAAAAGTAAGGTGAAGACAGACGACATAGAAGATGAAGACAGACGAAGTTACTCATGCAAATATTCAAATTTAGTCGTCATTCATGGAAGTTTCCTAAAGGCATTTGGGTACTGTGCAAAACCTCTGCAACACGAAAAGCAGAACACGCTTTTGTTATCCAATCTGATCAAGTCAGAAAAAGGTACTGAACATGCGCTGACTCCGCTGTAAAACATTAATTATTCTGATTGATCTCTGTCAATGATGGGAAAGCTTCAAGAAAAGGACAACGGTCAAGACTTTGAGTCTAACGGATTTCTCCAAGACTGTTGTCTATATAAAGGACCTCTCTTCACCATTTCAAGTTGGCGAAAAACGCTACAAAAAGCTCATTATTTGTATTCGCTCTTGAATACATTCTTCATTGTAAAATCTCTCTCTGCGAAGAGGAAATCTTAAGTTTTTCATAAACTTCTCTAAATCCACTTGTGTGGTACTTTAGCCTGAGGAGGCTGTGTTTGCAAAGAATACCTTTTTTTAGCTTGAAGAGGCTGTGTTTCAAAGAATACTTGGTAGGTTAGCCTGGGAAGGCTGTGATTAAAGAATATCTTGTATTAGCCAGAAGTGACTGGGTTCAAACAATACTTGTAACCTTTTCACGGTTGATAGTGAAAACTCAATTTTTGCTGGGTAACTGGACGTAATCTTGTATAGACGAACCAGTATAAAAATAGTTGTATCCCCTTGATTTTATCTTATGACTAACGGGGATAATTAAAGAATAACTTAATATCTTAAAATCAATCTTTTAAGATAAATTTGCATCGTCTGTACCGGTTGTAAAAGATAAAACACAAGAAGGGAGTTGAATTATGTTATTAAATTTTTTTGGTCTTTTCGTCTGTTGGTTTAAGATAGGTTCAGACGAAACAATTATTTATCTTCAAAGATTAGTTTTAATGAATAAACATTATAAGTTGATTACCCTTGTTAGTTACAAACTCAAAGCAGATAAACACAACTATTTTTACACTGGTTCGTCTATTCAAGACTACGTCTAGTTACCCAGCAACTACTGAGTTTTCACTACAAACCGTGAAATGGTTACAAGTATTATTTGAACCCAGCCATTTCTGGCTATTACAGGATATTCTTTGAGCAAAACCTTCTCAGACTAAACAACCAGGTATTCTTTGAACACACTACCTCCTTAGACTAAAATACCACACAAGTGGATTTACAAGGTTACTTATGAAAGAAAAGTTTTCCTCTTCGCAGAGAGGGATATACAGTAAAACACAAAAGTAGCAGTGAGCGAAATCACAATGACTTAGAAAATTTAAGCGTGTTCGCCAATTGAAACTTGAGAGAATGAGGTCCTTATATAGGCAGATTCTTCAGATATCCGTTAGAGACAGAAGAATGCCATTGGGCTATCTCCAAGTGCAGTCCAAAAAGGTATCAGAGTGCAATCAAGTGATAGATAGCGTGTGCAGCGGATTAGATGGCAGCTTAGTCCTTTTTCGACTTGTACCAGAGATTTTCTTGGAAAAGTAGAACTCTTTTCGTGTAGCATAGGTAAGCTCGAATCCCCATATTGATCTTGGAAGCTTTGAAGAGTACTTTAACATATTTGAAAATTTGGCGCGAGTTACTCAGCTGTACTTCACTCTTGTGACAGACGATGCAGTTCTTCAGTCTTAAGATTGGTTTGAGAGTTCCATCTGGAGAATTTCGTCTATCCTTCCGTCTGAAGACTTGGCTTTGTGACAGACAAATAACCTTACTTTTGAGGGGTCATCTTCCATCTGTGCTTGTTCCGTCTGACTTTGCTTATAACACTTTGTCTGAGATGTTCCGTCTGTCTTGTTATTAATCAAAACTTAGAGTCGTTAATCTCTCTTGATCTAACACTGGTTTTAAAACAACAGACGATAGGAGAAAATTTCATTAAAATCACAATTCAACCCCCCTTCTTGTGATTTGTTATTTACAATAGGTCATATTTGGACCTTTACAATGAGATTGAAATCGACTTCGGATCTTTTTATACAAGGGTGTTAAGATCGACTTCGGATCTTTAGCAAATAAGAAAAGGTAATCTTTAGACCTTTATTTGATGTAAGATGGAAATAGGTCATCCTCAGATCTTTACAGTAAGAATAATAGGTTATCTTCGAACCTTTACATAAGAATAATAGGTCATCTTCGAATCTTTACAATGGAATTTTGATTAACTTTTGATCTTTAACATAATAAGAGGTTGTCTTTGGACCTTTAATGTAAGACAAAAATAGGTCATCCTTAGACCTTTGCATTAAGAATAATAGGTCATCTTCGGACCTTTGCAATGAGTATAATAGGTCATCTTCGGACCTTTACAATGAGATAGAGATCAACTTCAGATCTTTTTATACAAGGGTGTTAAGATCGACTTTGAATCTTTAACATAACAAGAAAAAGTCGTCTTCGGACCTTTATTTGATGTAAGATGGAAATAGGTCATCCCTGGACCTTTACGATAAGAATAATAGGTCATCTTTAAACCTTTACATAAAAATAATAGGTCATCTTCAGACCTTTATAATGAGATTGAGATCAATTTCGGATCTTTAACATAATAAAAGTTTATCTTTGGGCCTTTAATGTAAGATAAAAATAGGTCATCCTCGGACCTTTGCAGTAAGAATAATAGGTGATCTTCAGACCTTTACAATGAGAATAATAGGTCATGTTCGGACCTTTACAATGAGATTGAGATCGACTTTGGATCTTTTTATACAAGAGTGTTAAGATCGACTTTGGATCTTTAACATGATAAGAAGAGGTCGTCTTTGGACCTTTATTTGATGTAAGATGGAAGCAAGTCATCCTTGAATCTTTACGATGAGAATAATAGGTCATCTTCGGACCTTTAAAATAATAAATCGGATCATCTTTAGACCTTTAAAAATAAAGAGAAAGATCATCTTTGGATTGTTTTACATAGAACCGAGGTTTCTTTGGACCCATTTACAATAAACACGAGGAAGGTCGTCTTTTTAAAATGAGAGATCTCTGTAGAACCTCTTTTAATAATAAATGATGGGTCTCTTTGGACCTTTAAAATAAATACAAGATCGACTTCAGATTTTGGCCTTTTATCACAAAATATAAGAGGGAATCGAGAGGTGTTTACACTTGTGTGTGTCCGTTGGTTTGTCGATTCTTATGGTCCCTATAGACGCCAACCACTTTCTCTCTCGACTCTAACTCCCTATTTTGGTGGTGCATTTTGTATCTTACATTGGATTCACACCGCCTTCCACACTACCCTAGACAACAGAGATATTTCGGGTCACGTGGCGGTACTTGTTTGTTGGAAGGAGGACACCCCTGGTTACTTATTTGTGATCCCGATGGTCATGTGTCTCGCCCTCATTATATACGCGTCCACTGGTGGATTCGCTTTTGTGAACTTCACGAGACCCGCCGGTCTAGGGGTCCTCCAACCCAGGTTAAGCGTGAAGTCGGTGTTTAAGGCCACCGCTTCATAACTCGGCTTCGTAATTAAGCAGGAAGTCAATATTTGTTTTATTCCTTTGGTTCTGTAGGGATGAGTCCCCTGTATTGGCCTCAAAATGTCTTTGACGTTTGTGGCTTCGTTGGTTGTCATGTTCTGTCTCGTTTGGTCTCATGGGTAAAGTCAAGGCCCATTTCTTGTGATATATAGGGTCCCATGGTGGGTGCCAAATGTTCTTCGGGGTTTGATGAGAACCTTAGGGGTGTTGTTGGGGATACCTTGGCTCGAAAGGGCATGAGTTGATGTGTGGGATACATGGCTAGTGATTTATCCAAGATGAGGTGTACCTGCAAAAGACACTCCGACACCAAAGTTAGTGTTTGGCTACGTATGTAACACAATAATATTATAGTAAAGGAACAAGATTAGCATGTAAACAGTGTCATAACGCTCCTTACTTAGGAGTCAACTTTAAGTTATTAACGAGACTTGACCCTACTCCTCTAGTGGTACCGACGTCATAATGAGATATGATAATGGAGGAGATATGAATTTATTCACATGTCTCTCTTTAAATGAATAACGCAAACACAAGTAATAGACCGAAGTAATACACCAATAATATATATATATATATATATATATATATATATATATTAATATGATCTTATATGTGAAATAAGTACAAAGATAAATTTATATTTTATTTTTTATTATATGTATATATATTAATACGACCTTATACGTGAAATAAGTACAAAGATAAATTTATATTTTATCTTTTATTTACATCTTTTCTGAACATGAACATATAAGAAAACATGTAATATTAATTAACGGAACACAATTGAAAAACTGCTTGACTCTTTTTACATATCCTCCATTAATAAACCTCTATCTTTTACCCTTAATTAATCATACAATAGTATCGTATTCCTTTCTAATTTTTATATAACACATATATACAATTATAGAAGAGTAAAAAACATGTGAAGACTTATTAAGCATTATGTAAGGAGTTGCAGTCACCGAGATAAATGTCAAAAACCTAAAAAGGTCTTTAGGTTCTTCTTTCTTTCATTGCGCCTACCCCATTTCTTGTATCTCTTCTTTCCTTTCCAATGTGGTTTAGAATTTACAAAACCTAACTAAGCTCATTTTAACTAATCTAGTTATTATCTAATTTCTTCCAATTATAACAATACCTCTGATTAATATTATTTATAATTTTAAGTAAGCTATTCTTATTAATTTAATTATTCTATGTGGAATATTACAAACTCCATGATCTTTTATTCTTAAATATGTCTCACTTTCAACTTGCCTAAATCCGTCAACTTAGCCATTACCTTGCCTTCATTAGTTGATCTTTTCTAATCTCAAATCTCCTGCGTCTATCGGTTATCCATAGCCCACTAATCATGGACTCATTTTTTATGTTAGCAATTAGTAAAAGCTTAGTTTTCATAATAATGTCCATACGGATGCTTCTCACAATACCTAATCATTTTACAAACGCATTATTAACGAGTAAATAACTATGTTGTTCAATAAATTAAGTAGATATTTTTTAAAAAAACAAAGTTCTAAAAATTATGTTAATTAAGTTAAACATTAAAAAAATCAAAGAAGATTCTATTTGTTAAATTAATCATTATATGAATGTATATTATAAAATTGTATCAATCTAGGAGATTTATTAACTGTTGTCCAATCTCACATTAGTTTTTATTTTTAATCCGTTTTCTTATTTTTTATGTTAGTTTTATCTTATTTCATACCAGATTAGATATATTAATAAATAAAATAATTAATTAAAAAATATATAAACTTTTTTTTTCTCTTAAGAAGTTAACTAAAAATAGTTATCTAATCCGAAAAAATAACACAATTTATTCCATTATAAATTTGATCGAATAATAAATACTAAACTTTGAATTATATTGACCTAGTTTTGACCCAAATAATTTAGGCATTGATCCATCGATTACTGACAGATTGAAACTTGGCTTGGGTGACCGTCGAACAATGCCTCAGAGAGGTCAAAATATATCTCTATCAGTGTCCGCGACAACTTGTCAATTCAATTTGTGTGGTCCCCTAACATTATTTATTTGAATGAATAAATAATCTCCCACTGCATTCATATAACAAAAAAATGGCAATTGTTTTAGTACTTGTTTCAATTAGGGGGTTTAAGTGTTCTTGTAAACTGGATCAATCACGTTAAGTTAATTGTGTTCATTAATCACGTCATGTTGTACTATTTTTAAGGGAGGAACAAGTTACAAATAATTGTAATTTAGGGCAGATAAACAAGTTTTTATGCAGTGTAGATTAATGGCACACTCAGATGAAGAAGACGATGGCGACTATGATGCCCACATGAATTTTGATAACAAGTCTTTCCTTTTACAGTTTAATCTGCATAGTTCTTCTCCCTCATCATCATCATACATTTATATTTTATTCATTTGCTATGTTTTATGTACGATTATGTGTGCATATTTGTCCAACAGCATTTTTATATATGGTTTGGTGTTTGTTTGCGTATCTAGAAAACACGCTTACTTTTGAATGGTGGTTAGTGAGCACAGTTAACCTCACTGATCGAAACATGCAGGTAAGGAATTATTGGAAATCTAACGTCGGTGGGATATGAATTCTCGGTTATGATTTCAAATCTTTTAGAAATGAGATATGTTATATATATATAAGTGATAATAAAAATTTATTTTAAGATTAATGAAGATATTGAATTATTCGTTATAAAATAAATATTAAATTATTTATTAAATAATTTTCATACTAAAAATATTTAATCTGTTAAATAATTTTTATACTTGAAAAATCTCATCCATCTTATTTTCATCATAAAATAAAAAATTCATGCTATCCTTCAGTCCATTACTCACCGTAAAAAATTCATTGCATCCTTTTCTTCTTGATTCAAATTAATTGGTCAGGATCACTTCACTTGTTATTTCATTGTCTCCACAAAGCGCAACGGTACATAGAATCGTACAAAAAATAACATAAAGATTAAAGTAATGGGGATGCATTTTACATGTAGGTTAATTAATTATTAGCATTGGACCTTTAGAAAGAGTAGCCTCAAACTCAATAATTCAATGTTATGTGATCGACCATGTTTCATAGTCCATGTGTGATTCATAAATGAGAATCTTATCACAAATAATTGAAAGTGAAACTTCTTTCTTTGGGTGCAAAAGCCATTTCATTTTAGTTGGCTTTTTGGATCACTATTTCACATGCAGACGGCGTTTTCTTGGGGGAAAAAGAGACTATTCCTATTGACACATATATGTATTTGCTATTTGATGCAAACAATGAGTGGTGTGTGCAGTCTCTGTATGATTATGAGTGCTACTGCGCGCTCTTGTCTCTCTTTCTCTTTCTATGGCATTCTTTTGATATGATATGATGTCAGTGAATTATATTATGTCAGAGAGATGGTCAATCAATGTATTATAAAATACTATATAAATTTGTATTCTAATTGTGCATACACTACATGAATGATATTTTGGTGATCATTGTGTGAACCGGCTTAGTTTACAACAGATGGACTGAAAATCATTGATTCAAAAGCTTTATAGTTAATGTCATTTCATGTCACAAAACATATCAGGCCAACCCAAAAGCTGGGTTATAGTTTTGGTTAAGACCCATTATGCAAAGTCTATTTCTATCACGATAAAAATATTGAATCCCTTCTTATGGGATTAATATTAGATTATTTATTAAATAATTTTTATGTTTAAGAAATTCAATCATTAAATACGAGAAAGATATACTAGAAATTTAATATTGTACAAAATTTTAAATATGTGAAGTTTGATATCATTTAAAAATAAAATATTTTATATGAATATAAGTTGGAGTGTAAACCTCACATTATAAATTGATTTTGTGAAATTTATTTAGATTTAACTAACAATTTCTACACCTCCCACAATAATCTAAATTATAGTAATTAATCGAACTCTAATTCTCTTATTTAAGCGTATCTAGGACACTTCGATGCAAAAATATGAAAATAGGTTGTTTTAAAAATTAATAATATATAAATATGTTTTGAAACTATTAACAAGATTTTTCTTTTAAGCAAGTTGAGCATGTAAGTCTATTTCAGACTAAAACTAATAATAATCTTATTTTATTACGTAAATAACAAAAAAAATAAAATTATATAAATTATATATATAATATTATAAATTTTGAAGATGAAAGAGACTTGATTCATTAAATTTAAGTAATTATAATGGTAGGAAATCGTTATTATATCTAGGTATCATATAAATTTAAAAGCATGATTAATTTTTTTTAATCAAATCGAGGAGTTTACCATAATCAACGCAATCAATTAAACTAGACTTCTTCATTTTAATTGACAACAGATTTTATTTAAAGCAAATTTAGTTTCAATATGTGAATAATAAGAATAGTACAACTTTTTTTTTTAAAAAAAAATATACCACAATAAAAAATTAACTGTTCATTTTTTTTACTAAGAAATATTTTGGAAAAATAAAGTAGCATTAAAATTTAAGTTTAATTGTGATGTATTATTAATGTAAATCTTTTTATATAACCATCCCATCAAAATTTATAATTAGTACCACTTTCAACGTATTGATTACGTAAAAATTAACACACACACATATATATTAGTTTATTATTGAATCACCATGTAAAACTATTCAGGTAAGGTTCATGCATACCGATAGAACTCAGCAAATTTATGGTAAAAGAGATCAGATAATAGCGAGAAAGGTTTGAGAAAGACTGTATTTGTGAGTAAACCGTTCAAGGTTCAACAGTAATTGGGATTAAATTGCGATTGAACCTGTAATCATAAATAATAAAAATTGATTAATATATAAAATAATATTAAGTACAATATAATATTATAATTATGTGCTGTTAGAAAATTAAAATAATATAAATTTGCATGTTCTTAACATTTAGAATATATATAAAAGTTCATGTCAAGATATAAATGAAATTATGTTTTATATGATAAAAAATTAATAGTAATAATAACATAATTTAATAAATGTATAATATCTACTAAATATATATTTATTTATTTTGAATTATTTTCATAAAAAATAATTTTTTTTAAAGGATCAGTTCGAATCGGTTTACACCAATTTGGCTAGTTCAACAATTTTTTTGCTCATCGATTTTCACTGATTCAACTATAAACTAGTTCTGTGAGTTGGCCAAATTCACCGGGCACTAGACCGGTCCGGTTTGATTTTAAGAATAGTGGTAACAAGAAAAATAGCCAGCTAATAAATAAAATACGAAATGAACAATTAATTTGACCATGTAGAAGAGTTTTAGGTAGTCAACAAATCATAGATCATTATTTATAATATCTTCGTTGATTTTTCTATAGATATTAGGCACTAATACCAATTATAAATTACAATTAAATAATAATATAAAATATTTTATATTATCACTTCGTATTAATTAAACTCAAGAAATATATAAAGTACAAACGGTTATTATATATATAACAAATTTTGTCAATATGTTAACGATAATCCAATTTTAATCTAAACTCTTAATAATGCTACAACGAAATCAATAGAATTGTTATCTCATTTCTATTAGGAATCTTTAAAGGTTTCGATTTTCTTGTAGGCTTTTGTATTCTATCTTACCTTACTAACAGACTTATTAAAGTAGATGTAAACTTATTAGCCTCTCTTTTCAAAGATGGTTTTAAGATCTTTATATATCTTGTTTCACTAAGGTGAATGCTCAATAGAATTGTTATCTCATTTCCATTAGGAATCTTTAAAGGTTTCGATTTTCTTGTAGGCTTTTGTATTCTATCTTACCTTACTAACAGACTTATTAAAGTAGATGTAAACTTATTAGCCTCTCTTTTCAAAGATGGTTTTAAGATCCTTATATATCTTGTTTCACTAAGGTGAATGCTCAATAGAATTGTTATCTCATTTCCATTAGAAATCTTTAAAGGTTTCAATTTTCTTGTAGGCTTTTGTATTCTATCTTACCTTACTAACAGACTTATCAAAGTAGATGTAAACTTATTAGCCTCTCTTTTCAAAGATGGTTTTAAGATCCTTATATATCTTGTTTCACTAAGGTGAATGCTCAATTTTTTTTTTTGTATGACCTTCATCTAAGATCATCTTCCTAAGCTTTGTACATTAGGAACACAAAGTATATCTTGGAGCTTTAGAAATCCATCCAGTCCTACGTTGAAACTACAATCATTCCTTGATGTTATGGCTTCTAACTAGGCTTTTAAAAAAGAATGATACTTTTGACCTTCTCTATAATTCCTTCTAACAATCCACTTGTTAATATCAATGCTCTTAGCCTTATATTTGTACGGGTAACTTCACACAAGAATAAAATATTTAAATTTTTTCAAAATCTTTAGCTCCCTAATCATCAAGATAAACACATGTAGAGATTCCCTAATCCTTACCAAGATGATAGATAAGACCAAAGTCATCATAATCCTTAAGAAATTCTAACCACTTTCTTGAAATAACTATATAAACTCAAGAATGGGAGGAGTTGCTTTGTGTTTATCAAAATCTTTCATTTTCTTGAAAACATTTTGCAAATAAGTTGAAAACAAACCCTGTTTTAGAAAACATTTAAGATTAATTAGATTGAAGAGTTTAAAATGTTGTTTTAAGAAAGATCGTCTAACGATTTAACAAATATATGTAGAGAAAACATTTAAGTTCAGAAAACAAGTTTTAAGATGATTATTATCCAATAGCTTCGAAAGGAGATAAGGAAAAAAAGATGAATGCATGTATTTATATTGATTCATTCAAATTGAGCTACATCCAGTACCTTCAAAGTATCAAAAGGATTTTTACTAATCAAACTAGTTACAAGTATTCTCTTTTACAAAGTCACTTCTAGCTCAACCTAAGTATTCTTTCTTATAAAACCACTTTTGCCTCACAATCCAAGCAACTTATACCTTTAGCTTACTAACCTAAGTATTTTGTCACGGAGACACTTCTGGCTTTCACAAACAATAAAGTGTATGAAAGATATAAATAACTCTTAAAGAAAAGACATTATAAGTAAGCTCATAAATGAGTTGTAATTTTGTTAAGTAAAGGTTATGAAAAAGATATACACTAAAAAAAGTGTTTTCAGAAATCAAAAGTTTCGTTCAATACTTGTTTTTTCTTTTTTGTTTTCACTAAACTAGTTTTGTTTCTATGTTATTGTATCATTATGTTGACAAGTTCAATCTTTTATAAACTTGATAACATGATCGTTGGAACTTGAATCATACGAGATAAAAAAAAGTGATTGTAGCTTCGAAAGGAGATTTTTTTTAGTAAATCAGATCAATTCCTTTTTTTGGTCTGACACGTGTTATCACTTTCAAAATTGAAACACTAGTGTGTCATTTTTATTATTATTACTTTGAAGTAATGTTTAATCTTTTCAAAATCGAAACATTGATCTTCTAATTACAATAAATGCAATAGCTTATAAAAATATAAAGAGATATTTAAAAAATATATCAGCCAAATCTCTAAAGTTTACTTGTTACTTTATATATATTTAGTGTTTGGACACTTAGATGAAATTAAATATTTATTTAGATGAAACTCTTCTTTAAAGTTCTAGAAATTAAAAATATCGCTATATTTTATATTTATTGTTAAGTCAAGATGATTTAGCATCTTAGTTTTGATAATTACAGAATAGTCTGTTGTGCCTGTAGACGGAAGAAATAGAACACTGAATGATCAGACTAAAGAGTAGACTCAGACTGAAGAGAACAGACTGAAAAGATCAGACTGAAGGAACAGACTGGAGAGAACAGACTGAAGGATCAGACCGAAGGAACAGAGCAGACTGAACAGTTGGAAACTGAAGAGAGTCATCAGATGCAAACAGAAGAATGATTAGACGAATCATTAATGAGCATAGTCAAGATGCACCCTCAAGCACATATGCACAAGACGAAGTATTCAAGTCATCAAGCCTCAAAGCTACATCAGACGAAGAACCTTCATTGTTCAAGACAGAGAGTTCATCTCAACTTCAAGTCAAGTGCTCAAGAAGGAAGACTTTGAAGACTGAAATTGAAGACGAAGGAAGAAGACAGACGAATGAATTCAACACACAACTCATTTATTTATTTATTCGTCTACCTTGTTTAATGAAGTTCAGACGGAGTAACTCGCGCCCCAATTCAAATCTAACCGTTACTCGTAGAAGTTTCCAAAGACAGAATAGAGATCTATGCAAAATCCCTACAACACGAAAAACAACTATACTTTTCGTTGATGTCTCTGATCAAGTCAGAAAAAGCCTATGCAAACATTAATTATTTTGATTGATCTCTGTCACACGTTTGAAGACCTCAAGACAGAGGACTAACGTTCAAATCTTCAGTCTAACGGATATTTCAAGAAGCTCTCTATAAAAGGACTTCATTACTTCAAGAGAAGGCTGGCGAACTGCATAACAAAGAAATTATATTCAAGCTTCAAGCTCTCAAACAAAGTTCACTCGCCCTGAACTTAGAATAGATCTCATTGTAAAACCCCTCTCTGCATAGAGGATAAACTTATTCTTTCATCTTCCTAAATCCACTGTTGTGGTGCTCTTAGCCTGAGGAGATTGTGTTTCAAAGAATACCTTTGTATTAACCTATGGGGGCTGTGTTCAAAGAATACCTTGTTTAGCCTGTGGAGGCTGGGTTCAAAGAATACCTGTTTAGCCTGAGAAGGTTGTGCCCAAATAATATCTGTTTTTAGTCAGGAGTAGTTGGGTTCAAAGAATATTCAACCTTAGCGTGTTGCTGGGGAACTGGATGTAGTCTTGATCAGACGAACCAGTATAAAAATATTATTGTCTTTTTTATTGATTTATCTGATAACTAACAGGGGATAATAACTTGAATAGTCTGATAATAAAATCAATCTTAAGAAGAAAACAATTTTGCGTCTGATCAAGCTTCAAAAATAATAAACGCAAATACATCGTCTTATAGAAAAAAATTTTAAACAGTTTACACAATTCAACCCTTTTGTATTTTTTGTACTTTACATCTATCTTCCACACGTAAAATTGAGTAAATCCATGTCTTATTGAATACTACACTTTCGTTGGATGATGCCATATTTCTCTCACGATAATAAATTTCTAAAAGGAGGATAAGATTTGTCCAACTTCTAAACTCATTTTTATGCATCACAGTAAGCCACAAGGGTTTTTTAAGGATTTGATAGGACTAAATTAAGAGCAGTTATTTACTTCTTCTATACTGCACCTAACACCGACAATAACCATTTTCTTAATCTCGTACCAACAAACAAGAAAATTGCAGCCTTTCAAAGTTTAAAATTTCCAAGTGTTACACGCAAGTACATGTTCGAATTACCAACCGTTTCTATTATTCTTTTACTGATCCAGTAGTCAAGTGTATATTTTGTGTTTGTGTACAAACATGTATGTTCTATACAGAACTATATTAAAAACAACAAACAATTAATGACAAGAAAAGTGAAGATGAAACGAGAAATATAAAGATAAATTATTTATTAATGGCCAATTTCTTATATATTTTATCCGTTTAAACAATTGACAAAAATTACAAATTGATTTAATCCGCAAATGAATGTAAAAGGAATATTAATAACTTCATTTTATTATATATAATCCATAACTATTTATAATAGTTAAAATAGCAATAACATAGAAAATAAATAATAACTAGCATTTATCTTGTGTATAGCATGGGCTAAAACTATATTATATATTTAAAATAAGTTAATATTTCGTACTAAAACGACATTGTGACAAAAGAAATATATATATATATATATATATATATATATATATATATAAAGTTTTATATTTTTATTTCTAAAAAACATTTTTTCTTGAAAATTTATTTTTTTTATAATAAAAAATTAATTAAATAATACAATCAAATAAAAAAAAGATCTCTTATAAAAATAAATTTAGAAATATAAGAATATATTTATTATTAATTTGAAAAGAGGTAGAGTAAAACAAATATATATATATATATATATATATATATATATATTAAAGGATGTTGAGAAAATTTAAAAAAAGATAAAAATTATTCAAGAATTACTTTTAAGATAAGAAAATGAAAATTTTAGTTACAATAAAAAAAAAAAAAGAGTATAACTCAACACTTCCAGAAAAAGTATTCAAATAAAAATGAACATGACAGAAAATAAAGAGAATGAGTGAAACATTTTAAATAAAAAAATTATATATATGCACACACAATTTAGTTACAAATAATTATTGATTATATATCAAATTAATAATTAATAATACACTTTATCCTATAAAATATATAGGAATCAAATCCATTTATTTTATACCGTGATGATGATTAGGTCCCTATACATGACTTTAATAAATATGCTTATTACATGGCTCATATTTAAAATAATTTTTTTAAAAAAATGTATATACATGTATTAATTTTACATCTTTCAACACTTGTAGACAATTTTGTTTTCTTAACGGTGAGCACTATTAAAGAGATATAATGGGTTAAAATATTTCATTTCCATTTTCTTAGAATAAGAGAAATAGTGAAATTATACAAACATTTTTTGAATTTCTAAATAAAATCTCTTAATTGTTTTAAAAACATTACCTTTTTATACATTATATTAATATCCCTTAATTTTAAAAAATATTATACTGAATCCCATATAAAGATGATAAAAATAATTCTAGAAAATAAAATAGTATCTAGTTGAATTATACAGTACATCAAGAAATATTTGTGTGATTTACTTTAGAAAATAAGAAAGAGGTTTGGCTTGTATATTTGGCCAGAAAACAATAATAACTGTAGCTTGGTCAAATTATTGATTAGAAGATTAGAAAGAGGTTTGGCTTATATATATATATATATATATATATATATATATATATATATATATATATATATATATATATATATATTATTCATAACATAAATGCATGTACATAAATATACACATGTATTGTAATATTTGATATAAATTGAATGAAGTATCTATTAGTAAAAAAATTAATAAAATTCTCTTTTATTTTTAAATATACAATTTTTTTATTTATTCATAAACAATAATCTTTTTATATTTATTTAAATTGGATTGAAGACTTTGAAATAACTTTGAATGATAATTTGCAAAGTTTATTCTTGAGATGATTTTATAAAACTGATTTTTGGTGATTATCTTATAAAATAATTTGTTTGAATATTTATATTATAAAATTAAATTTATAATGGAATTTAGAGTAAATTTTTCTATTTAATATAAAACTACTTAAAATTATCTTAATTATTTCTAAATTCTATTTTAGCATGAAATCAAACAGATTAAGATTTATCTAAAATTAATTTTACATTTGAAATCAATTTGTACATGGTTCAGACACGAATATAATAATTAATAAACTAGCATGTGGTTACAAACCAATAATTGGTCAGAAATTACCATCTGCAAAAAAGCACTTTATGGCAGTTGTATTCCACTTCTTCCGAATAGTTTCTATTTCAAAATTGTGGATGCCACAAGTTTGGTTAACATATGAGAGCCATAGAGATATTTGTTCTATCTTCAATAAGAATAACGTCAATGAAATTGTTAACATGGACCCCAGTTCTTGTAGATAAAAAAGTTTGAATAAGACATTAAGAGATTAAAAGAGAACAAATAATAAGACATTATATATGTACATAACTTAATATTATTAAGTGTTCATATATGAAATACTACTTGCACATATACATACAGATAGATGCATGCTATGCATGACCATGTACGTTTTGTTTAGATGTATATGATTAAGTAAGATATAATTAAGCGTATTACAAAAGTATAAAGGAAAAATTAAGCACTCAATGGAGATTTCATGAGGAAAAAGTAAAAAGGAACAAATAAGATTAAGCGTATTACAAAATTTAAACTACACTTTTAATCATATTAAACCTAAAATACACATATGATATTTTTTATATTTTTATTCATTGTTTATTGAGATTTTTAATCAATGACACAATTATGATTAAAATGTTTTTGCTCAAGAAGATTTTTTCGCATGCACATGAATTTTAAAATATTTTGAGAGATAAAAAAATATATTTTACCCCAATTTTCAATTACCGAAACTTAAAAAATAATTTCTAATTGATTTATAATTTTTTTCACCTATAATATATATGCTATTAATTAGAAAAGTAACTTTTTATACCCGTTTTAGTTACCATCGAAGTATAAATAGTCAATTTCTACATAAT
This sequence comes from Hylodesmum podocarpum, assembly GCA_026586105.1. Classification (NCBI taxonomy): domain Eukaryota; kingdom Viridiplantae; phylum Streptophyta; class Magnoliopsida; order Fabales; family Fabaceae; genus Hylodesmum; species Hylodesmum podocarpum. The sequence goes on along the minus strand of JALJEV010001430.1, from coordinate 8,013,933 downwards.
GATAACCAGAACGTTTAAAACAATAGGTGTTAAAGAGGATTTTTTTTTTTTTTACTTGATATTGATTTGTCTTTAAAAATACTTTTTTTACCTTGAAAACTAATATATTAAAATTGTCCAGTCTGTCGAATTCATTAAATATTATTGCAATTAGATTCACTAGATCAAATTTACACATTTATATAATATAATTGTAATTAAAATGAAAGTAAGTAGAGAGAGTAAGCAAAATCTTACCAAATCTATTCAATAAAAAATGTTAAATTCAGACATTTTAAGAACTTATTTATTTAAATAGGTTTGGTTTGGACTTAGAGAAAATCTATTAAACTTAAGAAGTTGACCTAATTATCTATTCAAGTTTCTTTTTTTAATTTCGTAATTTTTTTTTAAAAGGTGAATGAAGGATTAATATTATTATTAATGTCTTTTTCGTATTAGACTATTAGTATGTTTTGTCTTAAGATTGCGACCTATAAATAAGCTTTTTAATAACATTTCAAATATGAGTATAATTCTTATTTTAAATACACTTTTAAAAAAGTGACTGGGCATTTTAATAACTCAAGCTAAGCCAATAAAAAAAAGTAGTCTAAAAAATTAAAAATTTTAAATAGAGTTTATATTTATGTGTATCAAATTTTAACCTAGTAAAACTTAATTGTCCTATTTCCACCATTTAGCATCAGCTCTCATAGGCCTCTGTCTAAGCTGTATCAATGGAAATTAGAACACAAATTGGAACCAAATCTTTGGACCTCCTACATATCCAACAAATCCTTAGTCTACCACTAAACCAACTTCAACTTGTAACTAGTATCACGTAAACATATATACATATAATTTTATTATAATTTACATCAATGTAAATTCATTGATCCATTAGTTTTACCTATCAATGATTAGTTCTAACCTCGTAATTAAATGCGATCGATAATGCTTGTAACTAATATATATATCTATACATATATAGTCGTAAAGTTAATACGCGTTGAAATAAATGCATTGAAAGAAAAAAAAAGATTAATACGCGTAATAGCTTTAGTGAAGACAGATTTTGTCTGGCTTTTTAATCTAGAACTATAATGAATACATCAAATAAGAAATGCTGAAAGTAGAATAAGAAAAATAAAAATATGATATATTAGGGACAAATAAAACACGTGAAAGTGCTAAAACGAGAAAGGGAAGAGACACTAGTTGTAATTATAGATTCCCTTTTAGACCCATCACCGTCAAAACCACCCACCTCTTTGTTAAGAAGGATAGAAAACCACATGAATTGGGTAGCATTGAATTGTAGGTACCAAATCTAGCTATTGGAGCAAATCTAAAGTACGTTAAGGGAAAAAGTCTAGGCCCCATTATTCTGTTAGATTTCAATGCTATAACTTGTTCCTGCATTGTCTTGGTCGTGGGGAAGGAAATATTGCAATATTATTACTTGACACTAAAAATATATATTATATGTATCAATCATCTTTGGTGGAAAGGAAAGAAACAAAACCAAGAAAATTATAGTATTCACTTTTATCTTTTTAGAAAGGCTTATTTATTTTTATTCAGGGGAGTCCAACAATATTATTCATACACAATTTACACAACATGTATTTATTGGTTGTAATAATGCTCAAGGAAGCCTCTGTTTTAAATTATTATGTAATATAGCACATAGACTAAGAAACACTTAGTTAAGATAAACTTAGACTAAATGTTCTTAGTTTCTAACGGAGTAAATCATCAAATTGGGTCCCTAACTATCATCTTCTCTCTTAAATAATCTTTAAAGTATTAACAATTTATATAAATAATCTCTGTAGTACTAAAAAATTATCATGCTACATAGTTTCTACAACATATAAAAATCTTTCCCATATTAATCCCTTAAAAACACCTGAGTCCTACTGTATTTATTTTGTATTTTTAATTTTTAAAAATTGTTTTCATTTACAGATTTTGAAAATTGAAAAAATACTAGAAAGTTTTAAAAATTACACCCATGCTACCGCTTTTTCATTCTTTTAGTATGAAATATTATAAACAAGTTTTTCTATTTCCTATTTTCAGCTATATTTTAGAAATATTTGTATTGAAAATAATTCTAAAAATTTAATTAATTTATATTTTCATTGTTATTTTCTATTTTCTTTGGAGATGGAAACCGAAATGCTCACACCAAAACAAGTCCAAGTCTCTGCATAAGCCCTTCATCGATAACCCAACATAGTAGGATAAACTCAAGACTTATATTTTATATATTTTATGTATCATATTTCACGGGTTTCAAAAGGAAAAGTAAGATAGTGTGTAGCTCATTCTTTGACGATATCATTATGTTTGCTTGTTATGATTAACAATTATTTTACAATGTCACACGTATGTTTTAGTGATTTTATTTTTTTAAAAAAATTATTATATTAAAATATTAACATTAGTTAGATTAAAATAATTTTAATTTTAATGAAAGTAAATTTAATTTTAAATTTAAGATTTTTTATTATTAAATTAAATAAATTTATAATATTAAATATTGATATTTTTTATTTTTATTGTCAATTATGAAGAAATAATTTATGTAATTATTACTTAAAAATATATTTAAATCTAAATAATAAATATTACGTAGATATTTAATTTTTATTTTTATTTTTATTTTTACATAATATTTTATTTTTATTTTTATTTTTATGTGATGTTTTATTTTTATTTTTACGTAATGTTTCACGTAGATGTTTAATCTAATAGTTTTATTTTTATTTTTATGTAATGTTTAATTTTTTATGTAATACTTATTATTTAAATTTAAATATATTTTTATGTATTTAACATATTTTTATAAATTTATCCGTACTTAATATTATAAAATTTATTTAAATTTTTTTTATTATCAGTAAGTCAACTTTATTTTTACGTATTTAATTTATTTTAAATTTATTTATAAAATTTATTTTAAAATTAAAAATATCAGTATTTAGTATTATAAATTTATTTAATTTGGTGGTAAAAAGTCCTAGATTCTGAGTTGAATTTATTCTCATTAAGTTAAAATTATTTTGGTCTAACTGATGTCAACATTTTAATAGAATATTTTTATGAAGAGAAAGGAATCACAAAAACCTGTGTGATAGTGAAAAAATTGGGTTCCGCTCATAGGTCAGACGTAATCGGTTACGTCCCGGGCTGAACATAACCTAACCTAAACGAATCCGTCCACGGGCTGGACGTAACCTAATCCATGTTGGTTTCGTAAATAGTTTGTGAACTACCCCAATTACGTAAAAAAAAAAAAAAAAGAAATATGAACCATATGGGTCAAACTGCCCCAATTCTAGCCCACCTTAAGTAAACATAAAATATATAACACTCTCTTCTATTTTCTTATTTTAATTTATTGATTAAAAGCTTATTAGGAAGGAGATTCGAAAACTAAAGCTTTATTACATAATAGATAGATTTCTTACATCCATATTGTTACATATATTGTTTTATAAAACCTCTAAAACTTTTATTAATATCTATCCCAAAATACAACAACAAAACATAATATGCAACCCAAAAAAATCTTCAATCATAACCAGAGACAACGATCATACAAATCCCATAATCAAACACATCATGATGTATGTTCTTAAATCTATATGATACATGCTCCTTAACTATTTATTCAAAATGCAATGTGACACCATTTCACCGAACAGTCTAGTGGTAACTCATCAGCAACCATTAACCTAGGAATTCCTTCGTGACTAGTTGAGGTATCTTTGTGTCGCGCAAAACTTTCTTTCATCGATTGATCAATACTAGTAAGGTACTCTCCACCACCAAGATCACCTTCAAGCCCCTAGAATTCCTCCCTCTCTATTGGAATCTCATTGGTCTCATATTGTGGGCCTCTACTATTCGGTTTCACACCGTTTGTTTCAAGAACATTGAATTATGTAATGACCTATCAAAATACATATTTTGTGATACTAACCCATCCTTCAGATAGTTCATAGTAGAACACTCTCCAAGTCCTTAAGATTCTCCTATACAGAGAAATCTCTCGAACTTAATCTTCTTGGTTATTATACACTCCATGTTCTCTATCTGAGCTCAATGCAATCATCTCTCAAATCATTAAGTCACCACATATATCTCATCAAGAACTCCATTCAATTATACTTTAATGTATAATGCAACACATCTTTTAAGATACAAAGATCTATTCTAAAACAAAGAATATAGAATAAATTTTTTTACAAGTGTTTGTAACTTTGCCAACAAAATGATTCTAAAAGAGTATACAGTACTTAGAAATTTCTAAAAATGAGTGTTTCATCCACCAAAGTTTAAGCATTTTGAATTTTTGTCAATACTATCTTCTTTTTGATAAGTTGACTTCTCATATAGACACTGAAAACTAGTAATCATTTGAAACATACAATTTTGAGTCATTTGATATTGTAAATACAAGAGGTAGATGCTTCAAAATGTATTATTTAAGCTCTAGAATATGTTTGTTCAAAGTAGTTTCATAGACCTCTACTATGTTGACACATGTTATCCCTTTCTGAACACTCTGAACCACTGTTATACAGTCTAACATTCGAACTCGTTTGCTAATGAAAAAGAAACTTTGCTAATGAAATTTGAATGTAAGAAGCTTTCAAATTCATTAAATTTGAGGATCATACATTAGCTCGTAATCTTAGAAAGAAATATATCATTTCAGAATTTGAACACGTTAAGTTCATATCAAAGGTACTACTTACTTAATCCATGCATTGGATGCTAGAAGAATCATACTAAACATTGGATGCATGTCATTGAACATTGGATGATTCATAATATGAACAAATTATAATGGTCAAAACCAAATCGTATTCCAGAATACTTTTAAGATATATTAACATGTCTTACATAAACAATATACTTAACTAGCTTATGTCATCATAAAAATTTTCAATTTGTTAAATGGATTGAGGGTTCATTGATGTATGATGTCTTAGGTTCACAATCTTCTCCTTTTTTATGATAACAAAACTTGTTAATTTTGATTAAGGGTTAGACATAATAGATACTGTATGGATTAATATAATAGAAGAAGAGGAGTATAATGACAAGAACTATGAAAATATGGCTCATGGACCTTTCATTGATTTTACCCTTGATGAACCATATGGATCTCTTCAACTCTCAAAAAGTCAAGAGTTCAAACCTCAACCTCTTCTTCTTCTTCCGACACCGAAACTTATTCGTACAAAGTTAGCTTCTTCTGTTTCCCAACCTAATTACCTTGTGGCTGCCTTTTCCTCAAAGAATTTGGCTATTTTGCCAACTGCTAAATCTTCAACATCATTATTTTCCCTTGCTACCCCTCTAACCTAGGAAGAAGTGCAAGCACACGAACTTGAAGCTAGACTTACTCAAATTCTTCAAGACATGCAACTCGTGATGAATTTCATCAATGCTACTATTAGGCAACAACAACCACCTTCACCATCTCTTCAATGGTTATTGTTTGTTTTACTTTTTACTTACTTTATTTTGTCTTTGAACATTGAATTTTATTTTTTAACTATGATATGATCTTTAAACCAACGTCTTTCTTAGAGCATCTCTCCTTTTGCTGATGTCCGGGGGGGTATTATTCTATGCACAATATCTTACATTTCATCTTGTTTATATCTGAGTCTAATCATATATGCTCTAATATCATTATGCCTTTTTTGTTGTGATATACTATTGCTCTAATAAAATAATGTATGTTATTAGACTCAACACGGGTGTTCAAATTTGTAAATTATATATCGTAATTGAAATCTTTTCTATGATATTGGTGAACTTACCCTCACTCAAAATTAATCAATTTTGCTATTATAAAAAATGGGGAGATTGTTGAAACCTAAGATGTCCATATCTTATGTCCTTAAAAATTTTTATGAATGAATGATGTTTTGATGATAAAAAGAAGGACTAAATATAAATTAAAGACTTGGAGAATGTGTTATGTATTACGTAGAATTTTGTGATTATAATGATGATTATATATAAGTTATATATGATTGTTGTGGATAGGCTACTGTCTTCTAATACAGGGACATAATCGTTATATGATTGGTTTCCATGCATGACTATGGATGATAAAAATACTTATGTCATTAATATACGTGAATATATGGTTATGCATTACCATTGAAGCATGCATATATTATATTGAATAGGACTTTTGTCAAAGTAAGCTCATAAGGTAGGATTACTAGTCAACCTATTAATAAATCTCTGAACAAGAATAAGTGTAACATTATTAAAAAATTTAAGCTTGATTTTGATTTGTTAAAAAATTAAATTTTGTTCATTTCGTCTTATATTATATTTTAACTTTATTAATATGGTATTTATAACTATTTTAATACTATATAATTAAAAAAGAGTTTAACATGTTATAAGTGAAATTAAGGAAAAATTAATAATATTGTGTTTAATAATAAATTTAACTTTTTAAAGTTATTTACGAATTTTCTATATTGAAATTTTAAAGTATTGACTTGACTCATTCAAATAATCAAGACTAGTTTAAGGCTTAGCTTTGTTTATGATCTTGAACAACTAATTAATGAGTAAAACTCATTTCTAATAATGACACAATATTCTTCATCTAGTTTTCAGCAATCTAAAGACATACTTTTTTAATGATTATTGCTAATATTAATTGTGAGAAACTTATAATGCATTTTGATGTCATAGATTTTTACAATGTAATAATAAACTTATCCTTTTCATTAATAATATCTGATTAATATAGATACTAAATTTTATGATAAATGCATGAAATTTCTCTGTGATATACGAATCTGGTGGTTTTATTTGTCCATCGGAATTGATAGAACCGTGAAACGGATGATTGACATCTCTAATCTTGAGTCTTTAAAAAAATGTTTAGCTTTTTTTTCTATTTAATTTTTTTTCCTAGCAACGTTTTGATAAGTTACAATTGTAACTGATATCTTGCTACATATTTCACACGAAATTTAATTCATAGTTTTGTCCATGAATATAGGTATAATACATGATGATATCAGATAATAATAAAATAATATCTCGTCTCATGAAAATATACCAAAGAGTGGACCATGCACTTTTTGCGAAACGGAAAGAATTAATGTCGCTTTGAAATCATGTGTATTGAAATTGAATTGGCAAGGTAGCCAATGGCATATTAAAAATATATGTTGGTCTGAAAATGAATATGATGGATTAAAAATCTGTTGGTGGCCTTTGCAAGAAAAGTTGTTGGTAAGGACAAATGGAATGGGCCTTAATGCAGATCCATTTAGAGACCCAAAGTAAACGGTAAAGCCTTAAATAGTGCCACTTGAAATATTTGTTTGTTTTTATGTGTGTCAGTGTGTTGTAAGAGAGTGATCAGCATAGGACATGGAGGGTGTTTCCTCTGCCACACCATGAACAGTTGTTTGCTCTTATGTCTCATAGCCGAGTCAAACTCATTTTTCAAAAGTTTTTATGGCATGTTTGCAATGCATGTGAGAACCACTCACCCTTTAAAGAGTAGTAGACACATGAATATGATAGAGGTTTGGCTCATTTCATTTGTGCTGAGATGATTTATGAGAAATTTGATTTTGGTAAAAATTGTGTTTGATTTTATATGATTTTGTTTATATTTTTCTATAATCATAAAATTTAAAATAATTTTTTTTATTTCAATACAAATTTATATTGATTCATAATCAATTTTACATTATAAATCCAATATTAAACTACTCATTTTAAACCGTCTCCACACTTAAAAAGTTCAATTCTCGACGTAGATATATCGAAAATCCGCTTAAAAATATAACATGCTACAACATGCTACATGTATATAAGTGAGTGAAAACTCTACCTTTACCCACCGATTTTTTAAGATTGCATGACATATGTCTAAACAAAATATACAAGAAATCTTGTTATTTAATAATGTAGTCTCAGCCTAAAACTAACGCACCAAATGTTAAAGTCTGAATATTATGTTTGTTTTAAAAAAAAATGGAGTATTGACTGATCGTTAAAGATATTTGGTGTTTGGTTTAAATATATGATTGTATAATTGATATCTTCTCGATAAATAATTTTAAGTATCATTGGAATTTTTTATCATGGTTTGTGGTACTTTGTGATGTTGAAATGTGCTCCCCACCACTTTAACATTGGGAAAGAAGGAAAAGACATCAACGGCATAGCTTATGCACTTTGATTAATGTGAAAAGGTGAAAAAAGTAAGTAAAGAGAAATAGAGAAGAATGCTAATTTCTTATATAGATGAGAAAAATAATGAAAATGAAAGGAGTATAGATCCCACAAAATTCCTATTTCCCATTTTAGTTGCCTTGACGCTAAAAGTGGTCTTGACGCGAAAAGATTGTGATTGCTTAAAAGGTAATTAAAAGCATTGTACATATATGACAATTTGTCTATCTTAATTCGGGTCATAATGGGGTGAATTGAAGTGAAAAGAAGAGAGATAAAGGAAAAACACAACCTAAAGAGAGGAAATGATAGAAGAATAGGTATATAATAAAAAAAGGGGGAAGAGAAAGAAAAAAGGGGCTGAAAGGGAGATAACAAAGAAAATAATAAGTACTTTCCTACGTATAATGAGAGCATTAGAAAATATATTGCTAACAACTTGTTTCAATTGGGACATTGAGACGAGCATTCTTATTCCAAAGATCAAATAAAGGGTTGACAAAAACTAAAGGAGCAAGACACCATGTCCTTCTAAGTGAGGAATTTCGTCAATGCTAAGAAATGGCTTTCACTTTTTCTTCCCCTTGATTAGATGACCCTAAAATTTTAATTACCTAGTACCTCTCTCGACTATAAACATTGAAACCTTACATATTAACATAGTAATTAGACACCTTACCCTCACATGTGGGTTAACACATTAATATAGTGATTAGATGGGTTAATATAGTGATTAGATTAGTTATGCTTAATACGGTAAGACAATCTATTTACTTAAAAATCACATCCTAGGTAAAAACTTGTCAAACAAATAACAATCACGATACCACAAATAAAAAAGTGATTAAACATTTTGCACTCACATGTGCATAGGGATGAATACGGGTCAATGTGACCTAACCTATTTAAAGCTTGACTTGACCTAACTCATTTGCTATAAAGATTATGCCCAAGATTTTTAAAAATTTGTTTAAATAAAAAAGTCAGGCCCAGGCTCTAAAAAGAGCCTATTAGGCATGTCAAGATAACCTATCCATATTAAAAATTAAACATTTAGCTAAAAATAATTAAAATGATAGGAAAATTTTTATATATTCTTACTGTTATTAGGAAAAATAGATAAACGGATGACAGATAAAATTAAAAGGTCATCAATTAAAATAATATGAAAATATTTATACATCAAAATATAATTTTATTCAACCTCATATTTCATTTATACATAAAATTCTAAAGGCAACTTAAGACTACATGCAGTATTTCTATTCTTTAACATGTAACTACCCATTAAAACACAATTTAAAAATAATATAAGATTGATGTTAAATTTAAAAGGAATGGTGAAGGATACATTTTAAATTTTTACAGGTATGTTGTTATTATTAACAAAAATACCTAAACTTAAAAAGTGATATAGCAAATAAAATTTCAAAAAAAAAGTCCCAAATTAGGATATTTATACAATATAGCAAATATTTTTAAAAAATTATACTAAACATATTATTATAAAATAACATTTTTAATAGACTTATAGGTCGGGCCAAACTTTTTAAACGAGTTAGAACAAACCTAACAAAAAGAACCTGTAACAAATAAATAGGTGAAGTTAAACTTTGTATTTTTAACTAAGAACAAACTTAAAGCCAATCAAAATTTAACCTATCTTTGCCCATTTTCATCCCTACACGTACATTAACATGTGGCAAATAGACACTTTACTCACATGTTCTAAAGAAGTGAAAAACTATATTCAATCCATTTTATATGTAAAAACTTGTCAGAATAAAAACATTTATATTGACATTTACATTACCGCAAGCAAAATTAATTATGATCCAATGATATAGTTAATACCCATAAGTCCAATGATTTGAATCCCGTAACAAACCAATACATATAAATTGACAAGTAACCTTTTTTAAGTTGATAACTTATAATCTAGCAAAAGCAATTTCTTCCAAAGGACAAATGGTAACGAATTTATATAAATTGTTCTTTTTCTAGTAATTAATTTCTTCTTATAGAGATGGAATGTTGATATAAACACTATCTTACACTCGTCTGGTTTTGCTATAACGTAATTAGGGAATGATTGTGTTACTATCCAGAAGCCTTAAAAATACGTTTATCCCACATAAAGAGTGCATTTGATTGAAAACAACTGAACTTAAAATGGCAATACAGACATCTCACCTGTTTGCAGTGTAGCTTACTTCACTCCTCTCTGCCAAATGATTTTGTTATAATTTTGTTATAAGTAAAATTGGTTAAACTCACTCTAATTCTTGAAAAGATAAACAAGTGGGTTAAAATTCCCGCTAAAATAATGGTTTTAATACTTCAAATAAAAAATAAACTTACAACTAAAGCTCGAACAACTGTTCTATGTCCATGCAAATTTACAAGTGACAGCTACTGGAAAATCCAGTAGTTGAATAATATTACCATTCATCCGTCACTAGCATGATATATATATTGGTCAGAGACTATTCATCAAGTATGGCTCGACCAAGATTCGTAGCTAAAGCCAACCTAATAGAGCTTAGTGCATCAGGGGGTAAGCTAGGCTCAGTGAAGTGGGGGCGCAGCCTCGCCATTGATAACTCTTGAAGTTTATTCAACAGAAGGTTGGTCTCAGAAACACTAAGAAGAGGGCAATCCTGCCAATTTAGCAGCTTCAACTGCGCCCAGAGGAAATAAATAAGGCAATCATATAGGCAAGTGTAAAATATGCAGCTGGCCCTATTGAACATGAAAAATACACCTTGTATAAATATAACATGCAAAAATCAATGATGAGCTGCAAAGATGATGAAAGAAAAACAATTAACAAAATATATATTTACAAATTCGTATTAGATTTCGAACTGCCTAGTGCTAAGAGTTTAATATATTTGAAGCAATAGAATCAAAAAAGATCATAGTATTGAATTAACCCAAATTACTCAACATCTAAAAGCAAATGTGGAATGATTTATATATATGATAGAGACTTGGGTATTATGAGGTGTCTATGTCCCACATCAAGTAGTATGGGATGTTTGATAAGGTATTTAAGTTGCTTGGTTCTTTCCAAGCAATGAGCTAGCTTTCAAGGGGTGGGTTCCTCAAGTGCTTAGATACTTATCAACATACACCGATGGTGAATGCATCAATTAGGAAGACTCATTATCAGGGAGGAAATAACGACATATTAATGGGGAAAAAAAAAAGACGAGTAAGCATACAATATGCTAAGAGATTACAAAAGCATCAAAATTTAAAAGAACCACAGCTACAGCATGCACCAAAAGGCATTTCTAAAAGGACAATTATGAGTAGTTAAAACTGGGCAGGCAAGCTATATTTCAAAATATAAATTTTCTAATTTATGCAGTCTTTTTGGCCAACTGATTTTCATTTGGTCCACTGGATGGATGCTAAAAGAAACAGTGATGGAAGGTATTTCAAGATGTTAACATTTGCATATAAACACAAGATTATACTGAACATTTTAAATAAGCTCACCGAGTCAAACAGAAGAGGCAACCAAAAGCGTTGAGGAGTCGATGGATTTTTCATCAGCTGCAGAATGAAAGGAAACGTATCAGGTTTTGAAGTAGTAAGCTGACTAATAGAACTTAATCAGAATTTAGTAAATGAATAGAAGTTTTATTGACAAAATCAATCAGAATTTAGTAAATGAATAGAAGTTTTATTGACAAAATCCCCCTATAGCTCTGGATCTCCACAAGCGGATAAGAGATCAAGATGAAAGTACAACAAAGAACGCTGGAACAACAAAAAGGGAATGCTGCACAGTCATAGTTTTCATTGGGCTCCTAACTTACTGTGTCTTTTTACATTTCTAATTACAGTTATCAGAGATGTGACAAAACAGAATCAAGTAGCCAACACTAGAGAGAAATTTAACAGTTATACTATGTGCAATGAATTTTATGTTTTAACTATGTTTTTCTTTAAAAAGTATTAGAAAAATATATATTTAAAGATTGAAATTCTGTGGAATGAAGAATTAATTGCAGTTGACCTTATTAAGATTTAATAATAAACCTTGACACAAAGTTGCTGGCCATTCTGGTCTCTTTTATGCTGTCATTCTTTGGGACATTCATGATATATTCCATTTAAGTACTCTTTGTTTTGGTGTATTTAGGGGGGAAGGAAATACAGAGGTAGATAGGATAGAAATATCAAATTCCTACTGTTTGTTTTAGGGAAAAAATACAAAGGAACTGTTATGGGTCCCGCATTAAAGTATTTCCTCCCTAATGAGCCATGAAAATAGGCAGAAAGTATATAATTTTATGTCAAGAAAAAGAATAATATAATCCAAACAATACATTTTCTATACTCTATTTATCTTTTATTTTTATCCATCCAATTTCTTTCCTTTTTCATTTCATTTGTAATTCAAATAGAGCATAAGTGTCTAACAGACAGTTATCAACATAATTGAGCCCCAATCCCTCATATTGAAACTTTTATTCCCAAGCCCTAACGCAGATCATTCCGATTGAAGAATGCTAACACTGACAACCAATACAGATTAAAGAAGCCAATGAGTACATGATACCAATACTATAGTATCATAGTATCATGTGTAGCAGGTGTGATGCAGCTATCATGGCAAAACACAGCTGTTGCAGCCATTACGATGAACAGGCAAAAACTCATCTTTGTCCCCATTTTCTAAGTTCTGCAGCCAATCTTTTTTGTGTGCATTTTCATGATCTCTCATGTGTCTTTTGCATCAGCAACATTATAGTTTGAAATAATTCCAGATCATTAATGCAAAATAAAAAATAAAAAAAACAGATCCCCATTTCAAACTCTATCTGACCGACTCCTCGTCAAAATTGTTTCCAGCGAAGTTTGCATTTTCCTGCACACTACTGCTTCCCTGTGTCCATTCCTAACCTTATTACCCACACATACTCCATGCAAGTCTCTGTTAAGTCTGTTCAGTGTTCAAGCAGTTCTCTGTTCATGAAGGATACATGTCTGTTCATTGCAGGTCGCCGATTTGCTTTTTGTGTTGCATGGATAGTTCTTCACACATTCTAGTGCATCACACTCTACTAAATTTTCTCTTTCAATTCAATGATCTTCCTTTTTCTTTACTTCATGTACTCTCATTGCTCTCTACAATGTGCTTTTCACACTTCATTGTTTTTATTTCATGGATGTCTTTAATTTTTGGTAATTTTTTATTTTCAAGCCTATATGCAGTACAGTATAATTTTATTTCTTTTTGTGTTATATAATCTTGGGTATAGGACAGCTGTCCCACTACAGTTTTCTCGGAATCGGTCACTCCGGCCATTATCCAGGATTGTTAAGTGTTATTAATTACTTAATTATAATCCAATCAGTGAATTTCAAATATAATATACCAAGGGAAAAGGCTCTATATTTTACTAGTCTAATTGTGACAACAGCAAGGTGCTGCCAAACAGATCATATAATGTTGTAAATAGCAGGGAAAGAATCCTAACAATTAAAAAGACTGGTTTGTACAATCAGCATTTGATATAAATGCAGCCAGAGTAATCATAGAAGTATGTGTAATACCAATATCAGGGAGCCTACGGCTTGCCTGGCTGCTTCAGGTGATTTTCCAGCCGATACCTTCTGAAGGGATTTCTTGAAATCCCTATACCTGTTATTTAATATTTAATATATGTAAGAACTAAGAAAATGATATATAATTAGATGAAGATAAAAGGAAAATGCACTGAATAGAAGATTCATACTTGTGCAAAAATTCAAGACCACCGGCAGGCTTAGATTCAGAACCCAATAGTTCAATCATGCCTTCCCATTGCTGTAAAATAATAGATTAAGTTAGAAAATCTAAATAATTATCAAGAAAATAAAATTTCATAAACAGGAACAAACAAATATATATGAAAATCTTTCAGCATGAAGTTTTTTGGAGTGTTATGAGAACTACCTTGAAGCTTTCTTCAGATATTGACTTTCCAACAGAATCAAATAACTGTTGGGCAATCTTATCCAGACAACTTGTGTCTTGGGCCTGTTGGAGCCAGAATACACCAGCACCCTTATGGCCATGCTTCCAGTGATAAACTCCAGCAATCTATACATTTGTTAGGCAGGCCAGTCTTAGTGTACTATATTACAAAAGAAAAGTGAGTTTTTCTAATCCCCAAGCCAGACACACAATCAAGAGGTGCAGGTTACCTTCATGATATTTGAACTAATATGATCAAGCTCATACAAACGGCATATCTCGATGTTCTGCACGGGTAACAATTATGTGTGTCAGTCACAAGCATATGAAAAACATACTAAACCATGAGGATAAGACTTGTGAAACAGATAATAACAATAAGAGCTAAGACAGTTACCTTAAGCAACACGTCATTATGTTGAACAGATTGCCTGTACAATAAATTCTCCAGCAAGCCCATTCCTTGCTTCATGCATGATGTTAAATATATTGGAGCTATCTGCAGATATGTGAACATTAGTTTTAGAGACAGGGGGAGCTCAAAGATGAGAAGAGCAATAAGCTTAAGTAACTAGCACTCACTTGCCAGGTCAATGCATGTGATGATAGAATTTGAGCATATACAAGCCGATGCAGTTCCACTATGCTGATTCCCCCCAAGTTATAACGCTCCTCGTGTAGAATAATCTCTGCTTGCTCACTCCCTGCAGTCAATAATTCTATGGCATGCGCCACCAACCTATTTTACAGATACATGGCACATACATAGTCCAATTATCATCAAGCCAAACTAAATGAGAAATTCAGGGCATAATTGGTTTTGAGAATTTTGATTGTAAGCTTATTTTGAAAGCAAAAGAAACTAGTCAAAACATGTATTAATGTATAAAGCTAGATTCAGATAACAATAGAATCAAAAGCAACTCACCAAGGACCAAATTCTCTAGAACACTCTGCTAAAACAACCTGAGACATTGCAAAATGCTCATCCAGTTTAAAATGTGAAGGGAATAACAGAGTAATGAGGGAAAAAGCAGCAACATCAGCAGGCCCAAATTTTTTAAAAAGATAAAGGAGGCGTGGACAGTAAAAGTCCAATAATCACCTCAGTATTTTCTTCAAGAATTCCAATCATAAGTCCTGTCAACCTATGGGTACTAGATCGTGGTTTCAACTGGATGCATTTTTCAGCCAAATTATACATGCTTTCTATTCCCTGTTTGCAGAAGTAAAAGGGAAGGTAGTGCAATATCATGTTAAGGTCCACTTAATTAACAAATATACAAGAAAGCAATTATTTAAGCCAACAACATAAAAAAATAAAATTAAAAATTAATAATTGCATATGCAGATTGAACATACCATTGTAAATGGTCTGATATACAGAAAATGAGAAATATATAACTCAACCCAATAACATGTAGCCATGCAGAGACTCTCCGTGTTGCCCAACATAATTTGTATTAAATTTCTCAAGCCCTCACGAGTTTGTTGATTATCACACTGAATCCAGAATGGACTGCAGTCCAGTTTGGTAATTTGTGACCTCCATTTTTCCCAGGCCTATAAAATTGAAATACACAACAGTATCAATATGCCAAAAAAGCATGAGTGATAGAACATCTTAAAGTATAGTAGCATCCAGAAATACCTTGATAAAGTCGGGCTTGGATTTATAACATTCACCTAATTTTCCAACAGATTCAGGTCGCAAGCGAGGCATTTTGGAAATAAGAACAGCAACAGCCTCTACAAGTCCATTTTCTAACTGTACAATCAAAAGAGGAAAGAAAATGAGACAAAATCCAAGTATAAATATGAAATATAGAAGCAGCAACAGAAATAACTTTAGATTTCAAAATAAATGAAGCTAGGAGAGCAAAATGATACTGGCAAGAGCGTGAAAGTTGAAACATTAGTTTGCTAAAAATTTCAAGAATTGAAAAACATCACAAAACACTGCAGATCCTCATGTTAATATAACATGCAATAGCAATGGATACTGACTAGGCTTTGCTAAATTAGGTCTGGCCTGGTCAAAAAATTTGTATTATCTAGTATTCACATATAACCTTATACAAAACATTTCTGCATTACCCATCCTTTTATGTAAAGTTGTGTGTCATAATAATTAGAGGTTAATATCCATGTTTCCCACTTGAAATATAAGAGTAAGATATGATGGCCCTTTAGATTACATACAAATTTTCCTGCTTCAAAAAAGCAAATCACTGAGATTTAAAGGGACAAAATACTGGAAGGAGTGGTAAAGGATCAAACTATAAAGAGATTTGAATCTACTTTAATATTCTAGATATGAGTCCAATAATAGAAATCAGACTTTACCAGGAAAGTGAAATACAAACTATTAAAGTACCAAATCTAAATTGTGCAAATTCATCTCTTTCATATAATAACGTTCTCATAATTTTCATGCCAACCTCTCGATTACTGAGTTGATCTAATTGGTAAGATCCATGCAACCGCAGCATTTTCACCTGCAAGTGAAAGCCAGCTTAACATTAAAATCTTTATTTACAAGGAAACATTAGATGCTGCAGAAAAATATCAGAAATACAGTAGCCTTTACTTACCACAATATCAAGCCAACCAACTGACAGCGCAGATGACAACAGGTCCCAATATTTAGGATCATCCTCAATCACCTGACAGACAGATTTCATAATTGTATTTCCTTATTCATGAAGATATTGATCATACTCAATGATAATAGACATTAGTTAAACAAAAACAACATAAGTTACATAAGGGATGATATAATGATTAATAAATAATATTCTCTATTTGTTGAAGTAGTACTTTTTTTGGAATACAAAGACAAGAAATAGCTTAATATTAATCGAGTATCTATTCAAAGCAAACCATCAGCTTATACATCAAAAGTAACAATTAGTTGCCAAAGCAAAATATAATAGAAATCACTTCTTAAAACCATAGTTATCTAAAAGGAATGGTACAAATCAAATTACAAATCAATGATGAATACAGGCATGGATACAGATGTCCACATATCAAATATAACCTCAAACTGCACGAAGAATCACATCTGAATTGTGAGAATCCCAAATCAGGGGTTAACCGTTTGGTTCATGCATAACCCAGCAATAGAAAATATATTTCAGGGCTACTCTCTTGCAACTTTTTTCTTCTATTTGAGATTGGACAAAATGTGACAAATTCTTTCAAGGTTGAAAACTTGAAGGCAAAGAGCATAGTTGTCATTCAGATTACATTTTTTTTCTTTTTCTTGTCTTCATTTTGGGTCAAAAACAGCATGCCATGAAGCAAGAAGTGCTAGATGTTAAAGATGTTGTCAAAGAAGAGAAAGTTGAGGAGATGGGTGTCAAGAACAGAGACTTGAAAATCATTGATGCATAAGTCGTAGAGGAGATAATGGGGGAAGAGGTTGAGGATTTGCAACAGAAAAATGTGGAATAAGATGATTTTGCATTTTTCATCAAAGAATCCAATCCTTAGGTAGTAAATGTCATCGAAGTTGAGGGTGACAATGGCTTCTTGATGACACCCAAAACCATAATTTATACAAGAGCACCCAAGATGATTGTCAGTTTCAAGGTCATAGGAAACAGACTATGGACAGGCAGGCAAGTCACAACTGCACAGAGGACTTTTCCCTCAGTTACACTTCATGCAATAAACTCTTTCTTGGTGTTCCTTGATCAGCTTGAAATTTCTTGCATGCCAACCAAATTTTCATCAACAGAACTTCAAGGCTGGAAGTTGCAGATAGTGGCCAAAAAATTCCAGGTTACCCAGAGTTCACTCTCCACCACCACCAAAACTACCGGACCTGATTCAATTCTGAAGAAAGAGAAAGAGGAAGGGGCAGATTTGGATCTATACATGATGAGTCATATGCACCCTCAATCAAATGGGTGCAGTAGTTTTCCAACAAGCAGAGACAATGTTTATCAGATCCAATATAATCATTGTTATTAGCTGTCGGGAGTGTTGATTTTTTTTCTATGGTCCCAACCAGAATTTGATTTTATATGTCAGTATTTCCAGTTTTCAGATTACAACCTTGAGGACAATGTTGTTTTTTAGGTGGGGTGTAGTGTTAGGATATAAGGATAAAGGGGTTTAGAATCTTGGTTAGTTAGTTAGTTAGAGGAGTTCAATTGATATAAATAGGGAAAATTAGTAAGGGAGGATGTTAGGAACCTACAATTGAAAAGAGAGAGGGAAGGGAGATTTTATTGAATAGAATGAAAAAGAACAAGGAAATAGGAGAGAAACTCTCCTCCAAGGGTTTCCCCTTCACAAAGAGCAAATGCTCAATTTACAAAAATCGTGGACTCTTCCTCTCCTACTAGCCTTCCCTGTATTTATATCAATTGAAATCTTCTAACTAACTAACTAACTAATATTCTTAACTCCCTTATCCTTATATCCTAACAGAGGAGTTTTTATCATTTTGTAAATTGAGCATTAACTCTTTGTTAAAGGAGAAATCCTTTGTGAAGGGGGAACCCTTGGAGGAGAGCTTCTATCCTAATCCATGTTCTTTTTCTTAACATTCAATAAAATCTTTTTCTTGCTCACTTAAATTCAGGGTTCCTATAATTAAAGCAACCCAATTAACTCATTGGTGTACTAGGGACAAAAATTGATATGATGAGCATGTACAACTTAATTTGAGCAGTCACTTTTTTGTTATTGTGCTTAATATGAGTGGAATATTGGTCCACTTTAAAGTCAACGTTCAAATTTGTTAGCTATACATTGAGCTATTTGACTTTGAAATGCCAATATATGGATGTTTTTAAGGATTCTACATGCTAAAATACGTCTAATACTCTAAAGAGTATTTTAATTATTTATCATGCATCTTACAACTCATGACATGGTATGGAGAAATTCCAAGAGAAGGTAGAGTCTTTCATACTGTAAATGGTGAATGAGAGAATTGTGTAACTAAGATAGACAATGAAGCCAAATTGCTAATAAAAAAATTAGAAAGACGATCAAGTCATAGAAAATACAAATAACATTAGAAACCTCCTAACCATCAATCCTCCCCTATGTTAACATGAGAACCAGTAAATACCATCAAGTAAAACAAAAACGGCATAACCTTGAGTTTTGAGAAATAAATTTACACAGAGAAGCCTGGGCTGCATAAGCATCCCACTGATTCTAGTCTAAGTCCATATTTAAGCTGGATAACCTGATGCCATATGGAATAAGGTTCTAAAGGAAAACAGATAGCCATTTACACATTCCAAGATTCCTGAATTAAGTTTTAAATATTCCCAATATTTAGAATTATTCATCACAGACCTGTATGTTGACAAGCTCTTTCTGGAAATCCACAAGCTTGCCATGAATCGTTTCATGTGTACTGGTAAAGAGGCTGTCATAATCCTGTCATAAAATGCAACCGTGAACTTAAAATAAGCATATGCAGTCAATGTTAACATAAATTGCAACCATCAATGCTATTGAAGGCGGATAGCTGAATATGGCGGAAGGTAAAAATTCTGCCATATAAACATGCCATTGCAGCCTTTGGCGCCTCCCTTCACAAATTACTTATGATGGTTTGCAAAAAACCTATCATGCCATTTCACAAAAAACCAATCACAAAAATAAAAATAGATTATTACAGCTAACCAATCAACAAGCCTTTCAGGTAGCCATGCTTGAGATTGCTTGTCCACATAAAATATTTCAATTAACTCCCACGCAGCTTTCAAACATGTCGGTTCCTCACCTTTCTACAGTAAGCATTAAAAAGCAAGGGATTAACTTCTCCGTATTATAAGTCCTACGAATCGGGTGTCATATATACTACACAGAGGATGACTGGAAAACGAATTAGAATTGAAAGCAGTACCTTAACAATTGTGTTTGGGTCCTCAATTACTGGACTAGCAGGCAACTTTGGCCCCCCAAGAAGTGAACCTATCTCCTTGCTATACTGAAGCACATGCTCCCACCTGAGAGTAAAACATGATAACCCATTGTCAACAACCACACTTACATGAAATTGCACAAGTGAAAACACCTAATTCAAAAAGAAACAGTGAGCAACTGCCAATGCAACCACATTTGAAAGTGAAATCATTTGCAGCAGATATCCCAAGCAAGTAGATAGGTAAACATAGACGGATAAAAATTAAAATTGAAGCCGAGACCATCATCATTAAGTTTTGATACAGCATCTGCTTACACGGAAACACTAGAATGACTCCAATTAAACGTAAAAATTCAATAAAACGGAGAAACAACAATCTTTCAATGTCCAAATATTATAATATCTTAAACAAATAAGTCAGCGAATTAAACAAATCCAACAAAACTACATTAGTATAATTGGTGAATAAACCACCAATTGGTTACAACAACTCACACTGTGATAGACCAACTGAGTTAAACTCCCTTCACAATATAGCATGATTCCACTTCTTTATGAACTTCTAACACAATTTCATTAGTTTACAGACAACTGAGGATAGAGAGTAATACAATAAAGACCAAAATTGATGGTTTATTCTATATTGATCCTTAGAAAAAACAAAGCTATCTCTACCCACGAGATTTTCAGTAAACAAAAGCTAAGTGAACTGAGCTTATTTAAACGAAATAGTCAATTTTTTAAAATTTCACCAGAAAAATTTTAACTAAAAAACCACATTGTTTGAAAGTTGAATCACAAACAAAGGAGCCCTAAAGGTGGAAGTCAATTACCAATCAGAATGATACGGAGAAGGAACCTTAGAGAGAGCGGAAAGAGAGCTCCTTCGACTCTGGAGCAGCGCGAAGGGCGCGACTGAACCATACGCAATTCGACGGCGGTGAGCGTCGGTGATCTCGGGATCTTCGCTGGCGAGCTTAACTTCGACGACCTTGGCAGCGGTGCCGGCAAAGAGGGAGAGGCGGAGAGAGTTGCCGCGGGACCAAGAGATTGAGATGCGGGAAATCGGAGGGGCGAGGCCGTGGTGGAGAGGGTATACCGCCGGCGAGTCTCCGGCGAAATGGACCAGATCGCCGTTGCCGACGGTGTCCGAAGGCATTTCCGATTGGGTACAGGGAGTTTAGGGTTTGGAGGGTTTAGGGCAAAAAAAAAAAAGAAAAAAAAGAAACAAATGGAAGAATTACTCTCTAAGGTTTAAGCTTAGCTGACCCAAAATTTGTTTACGCGGGAAATTGTTAAAACGATGGAAATTATATTATATATTTAACTATAATTTAATTTCATTTTTATTTTTATATATTATTTAAATTAAAATTTAATTAATAATGATTTTTTAAAATATAAGTAAAATAAGATTTATAAAAACAGTAAAAGTCCCTGAAGATTATTTTTAACCAAAAACAAAAAAATAAAGAGTTTTGATTTAAATTTTTAAAAAATGTTACAAAATAAAAAATAAATAAATATATGTTTTAGAGTTTCCACTCATTAAATATTAACATATTTATTGGGGAGAATAGAACAATGGAAGTTTAATGAACAAATAAATAAAAACATAAAAATAAGGTGAGAATATGAAGTATTTAATATTTTTAAATATTAATATATTTGATATATTCAACTTACGTTTACTAGTTGTTATGTACAAATACGGGTAAGTAAATTTAACATTTCTCATTTTTTATATTAAAATAATATATTTAAAAAAGTGAAGTATAATATTTAAGTTGAAGTTATCTATGAATATGTTCAATTTTCTTTTTGAGTAAAATATATAAATATTTTATTTTATTTTTAATTATTAAAATTTAAATTATTTAGTTTTTAAAATAATTAATTTATATTTCTTATCGAAGTAAAATAAAATAACAGGAATAAAAGTTGATGTAAAGTAAAGAAAGAATAGAAAGAAAAAGATAAAAATGTTGAAGATTAAATTTAATTTATATTATATGTTAAATTTAATTTATAACGTGAATTAAATTTTAAAATTATATATTTACTTAGTTATATTATAGATGTATAGAATAGAGTATAGAAATGAAAGTACGAAATTTACAATAATGTGTAAAATTTTATTGAAAGTTAAAAAGTATATAAGTTAATGAAAAAATATAGAAGTTAAAAGGCAATAAACTCTCGTATGTAAAGCACCGTTAAAGAAAGAATTTATATAAAAAATATTCTCGAATATAAATTTTAAGAAAATTTAAAGATATCTAATATAACTACTTATTTATATTACAAACTATCTTATGTAATTAATAAAATAACGATTTATTCAAATTCAAAGTCTTGATCTTTCTCCTTCTAGTATATTCTTGAAACTTCAACTTTTGTCTTAGCATGTGTAACTTTTGAAATTCAAAATTTGTTTTAATTCCTTTTGGATAGGTTTTGATGATTCGCTTTAAAAGATACTGATGTTGTGGAGTAATTTAAAGGTATCAAACGTCGTGGAGTGATTTAGAAGATTTTATTATATCAATCTACTCCTGTGTGATTCTTGTTGAAGCATGCACTCGAGGATGGTGTAGGGTAAACAATTTCAAAACGGATTACCCATGCATTAGATAGAGAAGATCACCAAGATTTCGTGATATGCTGTCAAACTTATTCCAATTGAAAAAGTCTATGATTCCCTAATCCAATTGTCATAGTCATTTTCACGAAACAAGGGTGGCCTATTCAAAGCTTTACCTTCATTTTCGATGTTCTTCTTCTTGATCTTTTCTCATGGCAATGTTAGATGCTCAACCTAGATAATGGAGACCATCTCAAGGACCATGCTTTCTCATGAAGTCCAACTTGAAGAGTCAAGAAAACAAAAACATGGATGATGCAACTTGAACTTATTGGAAGACTTCTAGGAATCTTATAATTTGAGAACTTGTAATTTTGAGAACTTTGGTCTCATGCCAATAGTGTAGGCGATCTTGTGTATGTTCTTTATTGAGTTGAAGAATAATTTAGATATCTTAATTAGATAATTCAAATAAAGTATAATTAAATATAATTCACTAATTAGATTTAATTGCATGTTAATTGAGATAATAGCACATGGACCATAAGATCCATATGAGAGTTGCCACATAAGCAATATCCATGTGGAAGGTTGTACATGTGTCATGTGAAACTATGTTTTGTATGACTTTACATGGATTATGCCTTATAGATTCATCTAAGGCCGAAATGCTCTTTCCTTATCCAAGAGCCCCAAGAGTAAGCTTCTTGTGGAAGCTTTTTGGGTTACAAATCTATTTACCTATAGTACAAGTAGCATAACGTATCCTCTAGTAAACACTTTTAAGATAATTGAATATGAACTTTTAGAATTGAAAGAAAGTTTCTCTTGAATTCATGAGTGAATTTATTGATTCTTACCAATGGTTATATCATCTGTGATTATTCTATACTTAACTTATTGATTTTTCATGACGTCATTCATTTCTTTCTAAATCCATTTTTTGTTTTCTTCTTCAATCTTCATTATAGCTTCCTTGATGCTTCAATTACTTGTGCATTTTCGTGGTTCATAAAAATAAATTGGGCAAAATCAAATTTCTCCAAAGGAGGCTTATATCACCCGAGGTTGAACTCTTATACCAACTGAAAGAATAAATATTATCACATAAAGGTTAAATTATGTTAATTGTTGAAAATTTATTACAAGTGTATATAAATTCAAAAGCATAGAAAAATATAGAAAACACTTAGTTTTGAAAACAAAAGAAAGAGAAAAGAAGATAAATACAAGGATAACGTATGGAAAGAAAGAAAATAAATATAAAGTTTTATATTAACTCACTCAAAATAACCTATGTCCAATATATTGGAGACACTTAAATGGTTTCTATTAATAAATTCTTTTACACCCCGTTATTATCCTTACAAAACTATTCTTATTTAACAATCTAGCAAATTTATAATCCAAATAAGAGCTTAATAGTACTAAATATTTTTTTCATTGAACTATTCTTAATTTTTATAAACAACAATTTATTAAGATTATTACTCTCAGTTAAAAAATATACCATAAAACTTATTCTAACTATTTATAAGCAAAATATTCTAATAATACAGATGATTACTTGGATTTTTTTATTTTAATAATCGAATCTTTAGTTTAATAGAATCTTACATTTTTTTTGGTTAATTCAATAGATTATAATACATGCGTTGTGTTGTTTTACTTTCTCTATTTACATTCAATTAGAATTCAATTAATATTTTTTATTTGAAATATACTTTGTATATAAGGTAAATGTTTCTTTTCAACAAATGGAGAAAGGAAATTAATCATCGAGAAAAGAAAAAAAAAATTGCAGAGTTTAATTTTAAGTTTATGCGTATACAAAAATAATGTTAATTTTCTTGTTCATGAACACTTATTATTTTAACACGTTCACAATTTATTATACATGCATATCCAATAACAATAATTGATTTTCTTGTCAATAACTGAAATAGTTTAGTTTAATCTCTTGGCTCAATTTAAAAGTCAAATACTAAGAATATAAAATTATAACAAACACTTCTTTTTCTAATAAAACTTCACTAGTCTTATACCCTTAAATTCAGTTTTAGATAAACATTTTCTTTTTTTTTTTAAAAAAAAAAAAAACTCTAAATAACAAGTGAGCTTGGCACCAATTGACTGAGAAGAACAAAGAAGGAGCAAATGATACCCCATGAGAGGATTATAGAACAACTAAATATAGCATAGCAAAGTTTTCTGTACATAACTGAACACCAGAGAGGCTTACAAAAAATATGCAGATGCAATACTAATTCTCCACCTGTGAAGATTGTGAGCATTCATTTATAATCTCGTTGATCCTTCTTTTCATCAGTTTATCTTTCACACCAGCAAGCATGTTTTGATAGAACACTTCCAACTTCATTAGCTTTGTATGATCTGCTGCCTCTAACATGTTCTCCCATTCCTTTGCAATGTCAAATGCACCTGAGTTTTGCAATGTAGTTGAGACTTCTTGTTCATCAAAAGGTTCTCCAAAAATAGAACCATGAAGTATACTAGCATATCTTTCCATTACAGTCAACTTTGTTTGCAGGTTCAGTTCATTCAATGCAGAAGATATTCTCTCATCTGTTTCTGTGAGCCCTTTATTCTCCTTTTTATCATATTCACCAGAGCTATTATATTGCTCCCCTTGTTTGAAATCTTCCATCAGTGGAGGCCATAACACTAAGTTTGGAGTGTAACTATCCATAGTCTTACCATTTCCAAGAACTCCACTCCTTCCTCTACCCCAAGACCAAAGCTTATACCCCTCTTCTGCAACAATAACAGTATGAGCAGCTCCACAGGCAACTTGAACCGGTTTTGTAAACTTAGGTTGATAAGGGTTGCATGAGATAACAAGAGGAGAAAGAGCATCACCAGAATCTGTTCCACCATAACTATCATCAGGACATAGGCCAAGACCCTTCTCCATTCCCCATGACCACACATTTCCATCAGAAGAAACAACACAAGTATGAAACAAGCCACAGTCAACAGAAACAAGACACACATTTTGTGGCAAT
Source organism: Hylodesmum podocarpum (assembly GCA_026586105.1). NCBI lineage: Eukaryota > Viridiplantae > Streptophyta > Magnoliopsida > Fabales > Fabaceae > Hylodesmum > Hylodesmum podocarpum. Next base: position 7,988,212 of record JALJEV010001430.1, on the reverse strand, counting down.
CCTTTAACAGGTTCAGGAAGCAATGTGTTTTCTCTTGTTCCGTGTCCAAGTTGTCCATTATCTCCAAGACCAAATGTCCAGCATGTGCTTTCAAATGTGTCACTAGCCCCCTTTTTGCGAGTGAGCAAAGCAGTGTGAAATGCACCACATGATATTTCATAAATTGACCAAAGGGATTCAAGATCAAATGTTTTCACCACTTCGGGTCTTGGTCTATTCTCGTTATCTCCTAAGCCTAATTGACCATGGCTGTTGTTACCCCAAGAGCAGCACACTAGATCATCCACACTCTTGTATGATTCTCCAGCAGTAACAAGTGCTACTACATGTTCATTTCCACATGCTACTTGAACTACAGTGTGACCATGAAATTCCCACACTGGTGTTGGAGTGAAATTGCTTATAAGTGAGAAACCACGTTCTTTGCTTTGTTGTGGACAATTTCCCCACATCCAGAGGGCACCAAGATTATCAATACCCAGAGACATCATTCCTCCTGCCTTGACAGCAATTATCTGTTAAACAGCTTAGAACACATACATTAGTGAGACACACAACTTAATTTGCCTCTTTGTTTTAAAACTAATGCAAAAGGGAAATGCATATTTCATAGGAAAAGAAACACTTATAAGAGAAGAATACAAGGTAAAATGAATTCAAACTTTCAAAATTAACTTATATAATTTTTAACTTGTTAACTATTTTCTTTAATCATGATATTTGTATAAAGTGTATATCATTAAAAGTAATAACTAACATCCTCAAGGAGCTTATCATCCAAACAGGATAACATTTTACCTTCAATGATGTTTTTCCTTCTTCTTCTTCTGCTTCTAAAACAGTTGATGAAGAATCAGGGGGGTGCAACTCAAGAAACTTATCCAATAGGCATGGCACTACAGAATAATCTCCATCAGTATATTTTTGGCTATGGAAGTCCTCTCCAGTGATACCAAGTTGACCATCCATGTAATAGTCAAGGATGTTGATAAACAATATAAGTTAATAAAATTTTAGAACTAGAACAACTGAACAAGGATTTCTAGTAATTCAATTCTACTAAGGGACTTCAAGCATATTAAGGATACATATATTGTAGCCCCAACACCAGACAGATCCATTATCTGTTACAAGTAGTACGAAAAGTCAGATGTATAGGAGGAAGAATCTTTAAATTCCATTTACAATTTGTTGCACTAAGTTTACATTAAGATACCTATTCACTTTAATTTATCAGATAACAGTCCTGAAAGATATTATAGGCTTTCAATATCTAGTTACCAAACAAACATTCAAAAAAAGAAAAAAAAAAAACATAGTATTCGATAACTAAGTCTCATCGATCTTGTGTCCCCATCAAGGATAAGGAAGTAGATTCACTTCCTCTGCTTCCAAGTTAGCAAGATCCTCAAGCACAAAACAAAAAAAAAGTTAAGCAAATATCTCCATTGCAATGCACTTCAGACAATGTAGAAATTTAGTCAAAGTTAGTTTCAAATCATTTCTTCCTTTTTATTTTAATAGCATTGACCATAAGAACTGTTACCATATAGGATCCAATATTCTTTTTTTTTTAAGACCAAAGGATCTAGGAATAAATGAACTGAAACATTCAAAAAAGTGAAAACCTCCAAAAATTTCTCAACCATAAATCATTGAATTCTGGAACTTGCAGTAAACATAAATCATTCAAACACTAAACACACTTCTACCAAATACCTTAAAAGAATATATGCTTCAAGGAAAGTTGCTATATAAAATTAAACCAATACCCTTATAAACCACAAAGCATTAACATCTATCTGTTACCAGCCCACTGTCCTAGAGTTACAAAGATGGTCTAACTAGGGAGATCATAGGGTACCAAGTTGAAGTAATTCATTTGGAGCACAAAATCAAATGAATTTATGATAACCAAAACCAACATATTCTTCTTTTAAAAGGACACTAAAATTTATTTTATTTACAAAAACTCGCAACACCTATTAACTTACTTTCTAATTCAAAATTCTCACAGTTTTATAATATATATTTAAATTTTTGTAATGCATTTTGCTTCCCAAGTTTCATATTTTGCGAATACCGCCCTTGAAAAAAAAAATTATTACAAAATTATTTTAATGGTGACAATTCAAAGAAAAATATTCATCATAAATATTTTAATTGTTACAATATTTTTAGCTAGGAGCAAATTATTACGGAATTATGAAATTTCTAGAGCAAATTGGAGTAGAAATCACAACATTGTAAAAATTTAGAAAATAAAAATTCTTATTTACCAGTAAAAGACCATTTTTTAGATGTGATACATGAGAAATGTCCGAACCTGTTAGAGCAAGACTATGATATGTACCAGCAGCAATGCCAACTATTCTGACAGTGTCTCCTTCTGATCCAAACTGGACCTGCACCGGAAAATGTTCGTCCAGTTCAGAACCTCGACCAAGCCTGCCAAGTGTTCCTCTTCCCCAGCTATATACATGTCCATCCCCTACACATAAAAGAAAAAATTTAAATTGAACTCACTCCTCCCAATAATGTTGAGAATATATTTAAATATTTTTAATTTAAATCTTAAAATTTAAATTTAAGATTAGATAAAGATCAATATTTCATTTTTGATAAATACCGATCATTGGTTTTAATGTATTAGTTTAAGGAATTAAAAAAGAAATATTATTGTCTAAAACATTTTTGTTTACACTCACCTGTATATTAATTTTTTTTTAATTTCTATTTTACTATATTTATGCTTTATAAACATGGGTGTGCATGCATGTTTATATACTTAGATTTATTTCACAGTGAACTACAATTAATTCTCTCTCTTCAGATTTTATAACTGGTTGTCTGTGTATTATAGTTATCTGCCAAATATTTTTCTTTATACACATGGAGTCTTGAATATTTTTAATTTAAATCTTAAAATTTAAATTTAAAATTAAATAAAGATCAATATTTCAGTTTTGATAAACACTGATCATTAGTTTTAAGTTATTAGTCAAGGAATTAAAAAAGAAATATTATTGTCTAAAACATTTTTGTTTACACTCACCTGTATATTAATTTTTTTTAATTTCTATTTTGCTACATTTATGCTTTATAAACATGGGTGGGTGTGCATGAACTGTAATACGCAACCAATCAGTCAACTCTTACAGAGTCAACTCTAACAGAACATATACATATGTACGTATTTCTCTCTCTTCAGATTTTATAACTGGTTCTGTGTGTATTACGACCATTTACCAAATATTTTTCCTTATAGACGTGGAGTCTCGAATAAAAATTTGGCCAACCCTCCGGCACAAATATACCCTCTCTTAACAGATAAGTATGTGATAACAGGTGACGAATAGAAAGTGTGGATAACTTAGTAAGAAAAGAGAGTAACGTACTCGTGAGTTATGACAGTTAATACGTTGCAAAAGAGAAGGAGTGGAGAGGAAAAATAGGTGGTTAGTTACCTGTAAGAAGGAGAGTGTGTGCTTCTCCAGCAGCTATAGAAACAACCTTGCTAGATAAGTTCCGTAAACTCGCAGTGTTATCCACCATTGTCTTTGATGGATATTCAGGTAAGTAGAGGAAATCAAACTAAATTTGAACCTATATTTAAGGTATGAGAATCGAGCTATATTTCTGGGAACATTCTTTCTTCTATTATTTACGTGTGGTACTGAAACTTATAGAATTAATTAATCATTACCGAGGTGGACATTTTCTATGTCATTTTCTCATTGTTTTTTTTTTAATTCTTTAATTTTATCGATGGAAAAATTTATTGTAATAATTATAAAAGTTTAAATATTAATTGAGATATAATTATTAAGGTACCTATTTGCTAAAAGATAAAAGTTTAAAGTAATTTTATGCTCTTTTCCTTTAAAAAAATATATTAAGAAATAAAGTTTATTTATTAGAATTAAAAGAAAATAAAAATGTATAGCATACATATTATTAATATATTTAATATCTATCAAAAAATGACTTTATATTTACTAAAAAAATTTTTATTTAAATATTAATTATATATTTTTAAAATACTCTTTCTAACTGTTTTATATAATTTTATAAAATAAAGATGTTAATAAAAAATGTATATAAAAAGAGGAAATGTAATTATACAATAACTAATAAGAATTATCTTAATCATAAATAAGTGTATAAATAACACTTATTCTAACTTTCCATTAAAAGTTCTCTTATTTATATAATACCAGTATGCACCGGTCAAATTGAATATTAAAAATTTATATATAATAATTTATTATTAAATATGTGAAACAAAATACTTATATCATATAATTAAAATCAATAAATCTATGTACTGAAACATTATTATGACAAAATGTACTAAAACAATAAATATAAAATAAACTTACATAAGATTTTTTTTTATCTGCATAACATTTTTTTTCTTGCAAATTTTTTGTTTAAATTAATTTTTTACTTGAATATTTTTTTATTTTTAATCAACTAATAATAAATATAGTTAAAATAAAATATAATAATTCGTCAATATTTATTTATTTAATGTTGTTCGAATAGCACAATTCAAATGAATATAAAAAAAATATTTTCTCTTAAAAAAAACTAGACAACAAAGCTTTTGATTTCTTTAAGCTTTATCTCTTTTACAAAATTCTAAACTTTAGTTTTATTTTATCATAACTGATCTTAAACATTACCTTATAAATAAATACCTTAAACTTTAATTTCATCACAATTGATTCTAAAACTTTATTTTTTATACAGACAAAACCTTAATTTGAATTTTTTCTCAATTAATCCTTAATAAATAGTTTATGTAAATATTCTCATGTTAAATGTTGATTAAATATTTATTTATAAATCCCAATAATTTTTTTTTTTAGTTTTATAAATCGGTCTCCATACATCAAAACATAATAAAATTTAGTATTAAAGAATCGAATTTTTATTTATTATTTTCTTTTTTGAATTATTTTTTTTCTAAGTTTCATTTTTTTATTGTATTTCAATATGAAAAATAATTTCAACAAAACAAAAAATATTAAGGAATGGTTGGCATTTAAAATAAATAATTTAACTCTAACTTAATATAAATAACCATATTAGAATAAATGATAAATTTTAAAGATCAAATAAAATGAAATGAAATTAATTTTTTTTTATTTATACAAATCATAAAATTTAAGAATCAATTGCAATGAAATTAGAATTTACAATGTCTTTATATAAATGGTATAAATTTTAAGGGATCAATTAAAATAAAAATAAAGTTTAGGGTATTTAGTTATCCACTAATCAGTAAGGGTTTATTTATCAGATAATGAGCAACAATCTAGGCGGCGCGTCATACATGCTGAAGTGGAAATTGACCCTTCTTTTTTCTTCTCTTTTGAATTTTAAGATCTAATGTATTAGTGGTACAAGTAAATAACTTTATTTTCAAATATTTTCCATGCACAACCCCTCAAAGCCACTCTTATTTGACATATATCAAAGAAAATAGGATGGATCAAACAACTGGCCTCTTCTAACAGAGTTTCGTTTAAATTATCTTATCAAGAACTAGGTTTAGCACAATTGATTATTGTAGATAATGCACATTCATTAACTATTCGTTTATTTTAATACATCCTTGGTGATGACTGTGATCAAATATATATATTGGTCAATTATCTGATTTAATCATAAAAACTACTTAAATATTTTGGAACTTGTTAATGGTTACTATAATACACTTGGGGGCTATGATGCTATGTGGAATGTTGTTGTATAGGCCAAATGTAAGCTAAGGTATGTGAGAAGGAATTAGATTCGGATAAGGCTTATGTGATAACTATGTCTACGTATTCCTTGTTGATTTTTTCTGGCATATATAAAATACCTTACGTCTCTTTTTTTTTTTGTTACAAAAAGTACTTTACGTCTCTACTAGCTATTTTTGCAATCATGTTCATTTGGACTTTAATGTTAAAAACAGAGTAAAGCAGAGGAATTCAATTATGTTGATTTTGTATTCCAGCTAAAGCTTTGTGGTATCTTAGCCAAATACAGGGACATGTTAAATGAAGACGTTACTTAAGCTCTGCAGATTAAATTTGACTAAAACTTCTTTCCATTTTGCAAGACCAATTTCATTGGTGCTCTGGACTGAAGGAGTAACACGCATATGCAATATAATGGAATCCAACCCGGTCAAAAATGGTGCACTGACCCAAATAAATTTATTTTTAAAAACTATTTAGTTTTACGTTGTATAATGTTTTATATCAATTTGTGTTTCTTTCTCTTCTCTCCTTACTTTTTTTTTTTCTTTCTCCTCTTCTATAATTACTGATAATTAATATATGAATAAATAATCGTATTTATTAATATAGTTTAAAGGTTTTTCATTGTGTAAAACATAATCATCCAATTATAAATAAAATTTATATAATTTTTAAGAATTTCATTATTAAAGTTCACAATCCCACGTATAATAAGTTGTGATTAGTTGCCAATATAAAATGTTTTACATAGTCAGTACAGTGTACGAATCTTTCTCTTTTATATATATATATATATATATATATATATATATATAAATATAAATATAAATATAAATAAATAAAACTCTACTTATTTGATGTAATAAGCATTACTTAAAACCTCAAACCTAAGAAGGTATTTTAAATATTTTTACCTGATTTTTTAAATAGATAAATCTAATCTTGTACGGTCTGTGTAGGTTTGTAATATTTGTTTTGGATATATGATGTATTTATATTAATTTAGAGAAAATAGTGAATTCATGTTGATTTAATTATGATTTGTCATGTATTTTATTATATCGCGATTTGTCTTTATATTTTTATTAATTAAATTAATTAACATTTTAAAAAATTAAAATAAATTTCATGTGAAATGTTAGGTAATGCGCTAAGTAGAATTTGTGTAAAGAAAAATTATATCCTTTAATTTTAATAATTATATATTATTAGGATAAAAGTTTTATTTATAATATGAATAAGGTTAGCAGACGAATTAAATCTTAACAAAAGATCTACGAGTTAATAGATGAATGAGGTATCTCATATGAAGACTCTATTTTGACTAATGAAATGACATATAAAACATGAAAATAAAATAAGTATCACTTCTATATGATAATTATACTCTAACAGACTCTAATTAACATAAACATATTTTTTGTAGAGTCTTATCAGAAAAGCTCATGTTCACAATAAGTATAAGAAAATCAACTAACTCCTTATAAAAAGTCGAGCTAAATCATAACAAAAAATGATGTTTCTAACACAAAGATTTGGTGCAGAAAGGAAAACACATTTTCAATACCTAATCTTTGGTTCATGAAGAACATTGCGACTCTAATGTTGATAACTCATGAGATTGCATTAATTGCATAAGAACGTTGAAAACGCTTTCAACGAATGGATTAAAGAAATTGAAGTTATCGAGTTAATAATTATTTCAAGTTTTCTATCTATATAAAGGCTGAAGATTGAAGATTTGAAGTTGAAGATTACTTTAGAAAGAAACTAAGCTACACTTTCAAATCTCTTCTAAAAGCCTTTTTCTTTTCTTTATTTTATATCCCTCTTTGCCAAAAGGTTGTATTGGACTTAAAGCTTGAAGATACCCTTTTAGAGTTTTGCTTTTGATGATACATGTACTTTTAGTTTTCTTAGATCAATTATAATAGGCTTTTTCACCGTATTGATTGTTTAGCCTAGGCATGTGCTTGTAGTTGATCTTGGATGACAAATCCTTAGCTTAAGTAAGTTTATTACTTGTGTAGAAATCTTTGATTTTACTCAGGAATCAATTACCATGGTTTGCTAATAGATTACCAAGCTTATAAGATTCAAATTATTCCTTTCCTTCTAAGTTTTTAAGTAAAATCAAGGAATAATCGATTACCTTCGTTGGTAATAGATTAATTCAATTTTCTGGTAACTGACTAAGGTAATAAATTACCAAAGGTTGGTAATACAATGGAAATAATAATCTGACTCTAGGATAATCGATTACCACTCGGATTAAACGATTACCATAGAGAAATACACATGGAATGAATTTGCTGCTTGCTCGGATAATCGATTACCTTCAACTGTAATCGATAACCACTGTTATAACGGTCCATTGATTACTCAAATGAGTTTTAAATCTTTTTCTATAAATAAACCCTCTTTTTAAAACTTAAATAGAACATTAGAAACATGAAAAGAAACATTCTTACACTTTCAAATACTTTCTTAAACTGAGTTTATATTTCAAGAAAAGAAATCCTTCAAGAACTTTAAAGATGTTTTAAAGAAATATTTTTTCAAAGAGCAATTTGAGTTGGAGTTAATGTGTCGTTTGTCTTTATGCTTTCATAGTGATCAAAATCTACACATCAAGTGTTCTCTAAACTGATCTTAATGGAGTACTTTCATTTGGTTGATTACTCTAAGAGAGAGGTCTCTCTAGGAAAGAGTAAAGGTGCTTTGGGAAAGGTTTTCTCAAAGGGTGAAAGATTTCTAAAAGGTTTCAGAATCTTTTGATGTTCTTGGAGTTGCCAAGAGCAAGATAAGTGTTCTTTGTGTTAAAGAATAGGTTGTGTTGGTGATTTGGTTTTCTTTTTTGTGTTGCTTGTGCAGAGTGAATGTAAATAACACAAAAAGGTTGATAAGGGAAACCAATTGTAGCAGTCGCTAGGTTGGGACTGGATGTAGGCTGAATAACGAACCAATATAAAATCATCTATGCAATCCTCTCTACCTTTATGTTTTTATCTTATGCCAAAAAGTTTTTCAGTAACATTGAAATCAACTGGTATTTGGTTAGTAATTGATTGCGTAATTGATACAAATCTGGAACACTTGATTATTGCACGTATTGGTTACAAAGGAATATTGATTACTAACTTGTTTCACTTATCTTTCTTAAGTTTCTGTTGTACCTCTCTAATCTATCTTGTTGTAACATTTTATTCACATCTTTGATTGATTATCTTGATATCATCTTTATGTGTGGATAGGTTAAACAAGAATAGAAATTTGTTTTGAAATAAAAGAAAGTAGAAACAAAGTTTGAATTGAGAATACTAGGAACTAAAATCTATTTACCCTATCTAGATTCGCCTTTAGGGACCAACAATTGGTACCAGAGCTTATCTCTAGTAGGATACTCTAGAATTGATCCTTAGTTTCCTAGAATGGCTAGTAATCAATTACCATTTGTTGAAGGTGTCTCTATTAACATACCTCTCTTGTCTTGTAAAGATAACTATCCTTTTTGGAAAGTTAGAATGAGAATTTTTATGGAGTCTGTTCATAGGAGTATTTGGCAAGCAGTGGTTAGTGATTTCAAAGTCCCTACGTTCATAGAAAATGGGAATGAGATTGAAAAATCATTTGAGATTTGGGATCAAATGAAATTGGGAGAGCTTAGAATGATGTTAAAGCCCTAAACATTACACACTCTGCTTTGAATTCTGATGAATTTTTCAGGATCTCAGCTTACACCACTGCAAAAGAAACATGGGAACTTATCAAGATCATTCATGAAGGAACTGCTGAAGTGAGAAAAGCAAGAAATAATACACTTATCCAAGAGTATGAAACCTTCAGGATGACACAAGGAGAGTCTATCATGGACATGCAGAAAAAGGTTTACACATATCATAAACCATCTTAAAGGACTCAGAAAGATATTCGTTGAAGAAGAAGTCAACGTTGAGGAAGACTACGAGTGCATTAAATGAGTTGGTTTTGACTTTAGGTGTGTTAATAGTTGAATTTTAGTTCTAGAGCATTTTGAGTCTAAATGATCATCTACATAGTTAATAACAGGCATACTAGGCTTACAAGAACCTTTAGGTTGACCCTAAAACTCATCTATGGAGTTTTCTAAACATTGCAGGAACTAATAGATTTGCCCAAGCGCCTAAGCTCACCTAGGTGAATTCTAGACCAAAGGCAAAATTCGCCTAGGCACCAATGGTCACCTAGGCGAGTACTTTGTCGCGGGTAAAATTCGCCTAGGCAAATTTTACTCGTGTTAGTTTTCCCTTGTTTTCTTGTTAACTGTGTGTTTATATTTAATCTTTTATTCACCTATCCTCTTATTTATGTTTTGTGAGCATATATTATGTTTGGGAATGATAAGTTTAGATGAACGAAGTTTTTTTTTTTTATGGTAGGAAACATATTACATTAATTAAATATCTTAGAGAATTATAGAGAATTATGATGATCATTGTTTTAGAATTTTTGAGAGGGGTTGATGCTCGCTATATGGAGATAGTTGAGTTGTCCTATTTGGATATGTTTGAGGGACAAGTTTTTTTGTTATGAAAATTGGATAAGACCATCATAATTGCTTAAAAAGAATGTTTGTGAAGATGAAATGGAATTAGTACAATTAGTCCATGATTAAGCTATTGAGAGATAGATGTCTTAGGACTTAGATGTTTGACACTCAATGGGGAAAACTACTACTATAACTGATCAACATGAGTGGGTAATGAGTCTTGTTGCCACTGGCAGAGCCACTTTGTGCCTCAGGGAGCCATCGCGCCGCCCCCCTCCAAATTATATATATATATATATATTAATAATAAATTTAATATTAATATATAAATTTATTATTAATATATATATATATATATATATAAATTTATTATTATTAATATATATATATATATTAGTAAGAAATTTATATAAATTAATAATAACTTTATATATATATATATATTAATAATAAAATTATATATATAAATTATTATATATATATATATTAATTTATATCTACTAATAATAAATTTAAATATATATTAATAATAAATTTTAATCTCTCCTAAATTTATTTTAGTCTCTAACAATAAGAAAAATTATTGTTTAATTAGTAGACTTGCGTCTAACCAATTTTACAAAAAAAAATTAAAAATTAAAATTAAAAAAAGTATTTGCCCCTCCCACCCCTTTTTTTCTGGTTCCACCCCTCTGGTGACTCTATCTGGTGTTGAATAGTTTTCCTTGGTGAGAGTGCATGTGGTAGCTGTAAAAGATAAAACACAAGAATGGGGGGTTGAATTGTGTTATTAAAAAAATTTTTTCCCTTTCGTCTGTGGGTTTCAAAAAGGTTAAGACGAAACAGTTTTATCTTGCAAAATTAATTTTAATGAACAGACGTTAGAGTACAATTATCCCTAGTTAGTCAATATCATAAAAGATAAAAACACAAGTATTTTTATACTGGTTCGTCTATTCAAGACTACGTCCAGTTACCCAGCAACTACTGAGTTTTCACTACAAACCGTGAAAAGGTTACAAGTATTCTTTGCACCCAGCCACTTCTGGCTATTACAAGATATTCTTTGATCCCAGCTTTCCCAGGCTAAACAACCAAGGTATTCTTTGAACCCAGCCTTCACAGGCTAATACAAAGGTAATCTTTGAAACACAGCCTCCTCAGGCTAAAACACCACACAAATGGATTTTTAACAAGATGTTTTAAAACCAAAGTTTTCCTCTACGCAGAGAGGTTTTTGCAATAAAGCACAATCAGAGTGGTTAATCACCTTGATATTTGAAGGGCCATGTTTCGTCTGTGCTGGTTTCGTCTTAGCAAGTCTTGGGCAGCTTGGTTTCGTCTGTCTTGTAATAAATCAAAATCAAGAGTCGTTAATCACCTTGATCTAACAATCTCCCCCTTTTTGATGATTACAGACCATACTACGAACATCTGCACAAGACATGGTTAGACAGAGACATACTGTCTCAAAAAAAAACCAGATTTACATCAAGACGATGTTTTCTGAAAAATACCTCTTTATAAATATTTGTTACATCAATGCGATGTAATCCTTATACATTATTACAATGGTATAGACAGAAAACCAATAAAAAATTACAATGTGTTCTATACTAAAGAATAAATAATAAATAAAAAAAAATACAATACAAAATGCTCCCTTATTGTTGAAGACTCCCCATCAGACGATGCATATACTTATTCTTTGCTCTTGCTCGCTCCCCCTCAGACGATGCTTTCCCCTTGTTTCCCTTTGTACCTTTCTTCTATGCTTCCCTTTTCTCCACTTTTCTCCCCCTTGGGTGAGAATCATCAAAAAACAGGATCAAGAAGAAGGCTTGGGTTTCTTGTTTAGCAGGGTCATCACAATGTCCTTCAGCTGCTGCACTTCAGATGATAGAGAAGCTTGATTGTCCTTAAGTTCTCTGTTCTTTTGCTTCAAGTGCTCGCAATTCTGCTCTAAGGTATCATATTTACGCTTCAGAGTGTTATACTCCTCAGCTTCTTTAGAATCAGCCTCAGCTACCTCAACTATTTCAGCAACCTCCACCAAATCATCAACTTGCACTTGTGGTGTTTGAGGTTCTTCCACGATAGGTACAGAGTCATCAATGATGAGCACTGTTGCAGTCTTCTTCAGACGCAGTGTGAAGAGTGGAAGGGTGAGGTAAGCCGTGAAGTTTCGTTCCCATTGCCATGAGTACATCTTTGTGGGAACAGAGACCTCAAGATCCGGATGCTCCTAGGATGGATGAGTGTAAGCGAAGGCTCCACCAGGAAACACCTTGCCACAGATGGTAAAGTCCTTATCAGATTCATCGAATGAAGTTCCAGAGCAGAATCTGGATGTGGCTTCATGGTCTTCTATCATCCTTTGTATCTTCGGATTGATAGGGCTTGAGGCTTGTGTTTGAACAGCCTTGAGGTGCGAATAAACAACAGATGGAAGACGCTGGGGGATGTGCCTTGCATATTTGAAGGTTCTGGAGACAGACGAAAGCTTATTTTCTTTACCCTTAGCCAAAAACTTGACCAAGCAAGGTCGTTTTCGGTCTAAGATGATAGTATATTTTGTTTCGTCGAAACCCGTGAAGAGAAACTGTGAACCCACCAAGAAGGAACAGTCTCTCATATCCTTCTTTGCTTGACGTTCAATGTGATAGAAAGAAGAGTCTCTAGCCTTAGCTTCCCTTCTAAAGGCACCGACCATCAACTTGAAAGACAAGTTGTAGTCTTCCGGAAGAGCGTGAGCGAACTCTTCTGGATCTTCGAATTCTTCGAGGAGGATAGAGTAGCGAGGGCTGATCCCTGAGCAATGAGGTCTCGTCCATGGGAGTACAATTCCCAGAGCATGTCCTAGACCAACATACTCCGTCTGATTCATGGGAATTGTGAAGGGTACTGGATCATGGCGATCTATGGCGTCGAGATGCCAATGTGAGCAATCTCTTGGCTCATAGATGGTGGAGCCGGCATCTCCATATCTGCAATGATGGAATGCAGGTGCATTAAGCTCGTACTGAACCTTCCACTTTGTGTTTTCTCTGAAGGGGATGTGGGGTTCATAGCCGAGAGCTGGTCCTTCAATCACCGACGCAGCTAAGTGATCCTTGTACCTCTGTATTGACCAGTGTGTCCCAGGGCAGACGCTTCAGCCAATCGCGTTGCTCCTCTGGGGTGTAGATGGTGTCTTCGTTGAAGTCCACTGGCTTCAGGGGTTTGTTGTAGATGATGGGATTGATGAATCTCCCCAATTGAAAACCCTTCTTGCCTCTGTACCGATAGGGGTTCCTCAATTCAATATAGGGAGTATCCTTGATATAATAGTCTTCATCGTCTACCAAGTTACCATCTAGAGCAGACTCAGACGATTCACCATCAATGGAGATTTCTTTATTCTTCTCTCCAATTACCCAGTCAGGCTTGACTGGTTTCTCAGCACAAGTGCTTTCAGCGAAACACCTCATAACTAATTCGTTGAGGAATGAATAGTCAATCTTGTGCTTGGGTGGTAGATCTTCTGGATTTATAACTTCGTCATGTGATCTCCCCTAGATGCATCCACTTTTATCACTTCAAGATGTTCTTCATCAGACGAAGAACTTATGTCTTCAATAAGAATGACATCTTCAGACGGAATCTCCTTCGTCTGTTGGTGAGATGCTTCCTCAGACGCAGCAGGTAACGTCTGTGCAAGGGCAGCATTCAGAGGAGACGCAATAATAGGATCAGACGCAGTTGTCCTATGTTGGTCTTGGAGTGATGATGGAGAAACCTCCATAGTGGAGACTTCTTCGCTGAGCATAGTCTCCAACTCCTCTGCAAGCTGGGCGTTGTCCTTTTGGATCTGGGCAGTTTCTTCACTATTTATGCCCTCTGAAGTTGCTGGAGAAGATGCACCTTCAGACGATCCAATGCCCCTAACGCTCTCGAGAAACATCCTTTCTCGTTCAGCATGAAGCAGCATAGAGACCCTCTTCATAGACGATCCTTTCTGTTAGTATCTTCACAGACGGAGCACTCTCAGATGATATCTTGGCCCCTTCATCTTCACTAGGGGATATCGTCTGACCTTTTGGCTTGGCACCAATGTGCTTAATTCTAATGGTCCTTTTCTTTTTCTTGAGAGGTTCCTCAAGAACATCCTCAAAAGGTACCTCATAAATAATTACGGGAAGAAGAGGTTGGGTTTGGGTTTGTGTTTCATCTGGTGTTTGGGTTTGTGTTTCAGTTTGTGTTTTGGTTTGTGTTTGGGCTTGTGTTTGAGTTTGTGTTTGAGTTTTGGCGCGTTTGATGCGGGCTCTGTGTGGGGGGTCTTTGGTTATTGGTGAGAGTGGGACATCTTCTTGTGGAGAATGTAGAAGGAAGCTCGGTGTTAGGTGCATCTTCGCAAATGTGCTTCCTTTGACTTCCTTCCCCTCTTTGTGCCACGTCACGCCAGTGACATCAAAGCCTTGGTTTATGATTATTTTGGTGAAGAGGGTGGCGTAGGGAACGCTGCTCTTCCTAAGTATGTTTTTATTCTTCAATACACTCACCCAGTGGTCGAGAATAAGATGAGGCAGACTCATCCTCGCTTTCCTCAGACAGTAGTAGATACAAAACCTGTCTCGAGTACTCACGTTGTCACGAGAACCTGTGCGTGGAGTGAAGATGTTGTAGAGCAAGTTGCGAATGACTCTTCCGGTGGGGCAGAGGTTCCCCGATCTGAAGAACTTGGGGTCTTCAGTGTTATGTTTCTTCCCATAAATGATATTGTCCACATGCTCCTCAGACTCGATCTTCATCCAATCTTGACTATAGAAAAGCCCTTCGGCCTTACAGTTGTCGGCTTCAGCAATGGCGTCAATGGTGATGATTGTTAGATCAAGGATGATTAACGTCTCAAGATTTTGATTAATTACAAGACAGACGAAACCAAGCTACCCAAGACTTGCTAAGACGAAACCAGCACAAACGAAACATGGCCCTTCAAAAGTGAAGATCTGCGTCTGTCCAAAAGCCAGGCCATCAGACGATACATGCACAGACGGAAGAAGACTACTCAAGCTAAAGCCCTTCGTCTGTCCAAAGAGTGAAGTCTTAAGACGATAGGATGAGACGAAACAACAACAACTGAATACACATATCGTCTATCCAAGAAGTGAAGTCAAGTTGAGACATTCGTGCCAAGATTTCAAATCTGAAGAAGTACTCATGAGAAGCATCCAAGATCAGTATAGGGATTCGAGCTTACACATCAAAGTCAAAAAGGTCGTCACCTTTTGTCACATCTCTGTACGAGTCAAAAATGTACTGCGCATGCAATCTAGTCCGCTATATCCGCTGCAACTCTTCATCAATCAATCAAGTACAACTGACAACTTTTGAAAGCTCTCAAGAAGATTTCTCAACAACTCTCAACGGCATTCAAATGAGTCTAACGGCTATTTGAAGAAGATGCCTATAAAAGGACTTCACAACATCAAGAATCGTACGACGAATACGCTTCTCTTATCCCATCTTCTGAGAATTCGCTCAATTCTGTGCTAAGAACTTTATTGTAAAACCCTCTCTGCGAAGAGGAAAATCCTTGTTTTTCAAACATCTTTCAAATTCCACTTGTGTGGTACTTTAGCCTGAGGAGGCTGTGTTTCAAAGAATACCTTTTGTATTAGCCTGTGGAGGCTGGGTTCAAAGAATACCTTGGTGGTTTAGCCTGAGAAGGTTGGGAGCAAAGAATATCTTGTAATAGCCAGAAGTGGCTGGGTTCAAACAATACTTGTAAACCTTTTCACGGTTTGTAGTGAAAACTCAGTTGTTGCTGGGTAACTGGACGTAGTCTTGAATAGACGAACCAGTATAAAAATACTTGTGTTTATTTGTTTCGTCTGTTTGACTAACTGGGGATAATCATAATATAACGTTTGTTTATTAAAATCAATCTTTCAATATAAACGTTGTTTCGTCTGAACCGTTTTGAAACCCACAGACGAAAGGGATAAAAAAAAATTTAATTATCTTTTACAATGATGTACTCCTTATTGTCGATAGTACCGACAATACCATCCTCGAACTCCTTAGCATCGCTCCAAAACTCGGCGTATGACTCCATTAACCATTCCCCTCTCGTAGCGGCAAACTCCATCCAACCGGTGTGAGTTAGAATCTTGGCGACTCTGTCAGAGACACTCTCTATAGTCTTTCTCGAAATCCACTTGCTGGGCAAGAACAGGTCTTGAGCAAAGAAAGTGGCTTCGGTAGCTTTGGTGTTCTTGGCGGCCATTGTTAGGTTTTGAAAAAGAGAGAGTTAAGTTCTTGTGAGTAATTAGTTCAGAAAGAATGTGAATGCAGTAAAGAGTAAAAATGTGAACTTTAAGATTATTTATAGGCAAATAAAAACGGTTGTGATTCATCAGACGAAAGAGTTTCGAAAACCGCCCCTGATTTGACGTGTCCACATCATTGCCTTTTCAATGATTGATTTGTCCTCTGCAATTCACAGCGCGTGCCTCTCAGTGTCCTAGAATAGTGCAATAAATGACAGACACATTTATTGCTATCTTTAATTTGTCCCTGCACACTTAACTTGAAAAATAATTAAATAATATCCTTGCGTCTGTCGAATTTTCTCAGACTGATTCGAATTGATCAGACGCAAAGTTTCGTCTTAACACGAAAATATAAATAAATGTACAGACGGAACAAGTTCAATAAATAACGCAAACGAAACAATTTTCAATCTTTTAAAGAAATAATTCCAAGATTTTCCTTAATGAAATTGAACCGTGTTTCGTCTAATGCTTTAGTAAATATATCTGCCAATTGAAAATCAGTTTGCACAAACTTTATATCGAAAATACCTTTTTGGACATAATCTCTTATGAAATGAAAACGAATTTCAATATGTTTGGCTTTCGAATGTTGAATAGGATTTTTGCTGAGATTAATTGCACTTGTGTTATCACAAAATACTGGTATATGATCTTCAAACCTGGAGTAATCTTCAAGTTGATGTTTTATCCACAGTAATTGTGAGCAACACCCTGCCGCAGCAATATACTCTGCTTCAGTGGTTGATAGTGCAATGGAGTTTTGTTTCTTGCTTGACCAAGATATTAGTGATGATCCAAGGAATTGGCATCCACCACTTGTGCTTTTTCTTTCCACTTTATCTCCAGCATAATCAACATCACAAAAGCCACTTAAACTGAAATCACTATTTTTCTTATAAAACAAAGAGAGATTAGTGTTTCCAACAAGATATCTTAAGATACGTTTAACAGCTTGCAAATGTGATTCTTTAGGATCAGATTGAAATCTAGCACATAGACAAACACTAAACATAATGTCAGGTCTACTAGCAGTTAAGTAAAGGAGTGAGCCAATCATACCTCTGTATACCGTCTGACCAACGGTCTTACCTGACTCATCCTTGTTGAGACTCGCTCCAGACGAATGCATTGGGGTCTTCATAGGCTTAGCATTCTCCATCTTGAATTTCTTGATAAGTTCCTTTGTGTATTTTTGTTGATGGATGTAGATTCCTTCTTTCGTCTGCTTGATTTTAATCTAGCTACAGGTGCAAAGGTTTCTGTAAAATCAATACCTTCTTGTTGATTATACCCTTGTGCTACTAACCTTGTTTTGTTTCTTACCACTTTTCCTGCTTCATCAAGCTTGTTTCTGAACACCCATCTAGTCCCAATGATGCTTTTGTTCTTTGGTCTCTCAACTAGAGTCCATACATCATTTCTGGTGAACTGATTAAGTTCTTCTTCCATAGCCAAGATCCAATCATTATCTTGAAGAGCATCTTCAATGTTCTTGGGTTCTATGTCTGATACAAGAGCATAGCTTGAGACATTCTTTACTTTTGATCTCGTTTGAACACCTTGGGATCTATCTCCAATGATGAGATCTTCTGTGTGGTTTGATGCAAACTTCCATGTTTTTGCAGGGGCTTGATCTCCCTGTTGATGAGTATCAGACGAAGAGGGTTCATCTGTGCTTCTATCGTCTGTTCTTTCGTCTGACCCTTGTTTGTCTCCTTGACTTGAACTTTGACCAGAAGGGTTAATCTGCAAGTTATCAAACAAATTTTCTAGGTCTGATATTTCTTTATCAGCCTTAGAGTTATCTTGGAACTTTACATGGATTGATTCTTCTACAACTTGCGTCTTAGAGTTAAATACTCTATTGGCCTTAGATGTATTGGAATATCCAAGAAAGAATCCTTTTACCACTTTTGAATCAAACTTACCAAGTTGATCTTTGGTGCTTAAGATAAAACATTCACATCCAAAAGGATGGAAATAAGAAATGTTGGGTCTTCTTCCTTTCCATATTTCATATGGAGTCTTATTCAATATTGGTCTTATTAATATTCTGTTTTGAATATAACAGGAAGTATTAATTGCTTTTGCCCAATAATATTTAGGAAGAGAACTTTCATGCAACATAGTTCTAGCCATTTCTTGTAAAGTACGATTTTTCCTTTCCACAACTCCATTTTGTTGAGGAGTTCTTGGAGACGAAAAATTGTGAAATATACCATTTTCAAAACAAAAGGCTTTGAACTCGAATTTTCAAATTGTTCCATGATCGCTCTTCATACGGGCGCAATACATATTCCTTTTTCTTTTTGAACATGTTTGCAGAATATTTCAAAGACACTGAATGACTCATGTTTATGGGCTAGGAAGTATACCCACGTGAATCTAGTATAGTCATCAACAATCACAAATCCATATCTCTTTCCTCCAAGACTTTCAGTCTGAGTAGGTCCAAAGAGATCAATGTGTAACAGTTCTAGTGGTCTTGTCGTGGAAACAACATTTTTTGATTTAAAAGAAGCTTTGAGTTGTTTCCGTCTTGACAAAGATTCACACACACGATTGGTTTTCCAAGATATTTTTGGCAAACCTTTTACAAGATCCTTTTTAGAAATTTTTGAAATATACTTGAGACTTAAATGTCCAAGCTTTTTGTGCCAAATATCTCTTTCATCGTCTGTTGAAATTAAACATGTTACATTCTGATCACTATGGTCAGAAAGGCAAACCTCATAAAGGTTATTCTTTCTTTTCCCAACAAAAAGAATGGATTTGTCTTTGTTTTTGACTATACATTTATCTGAGTTAAAGACTACTTCATATCCACTGTCACAAAATTGACTTATGCTAAGTAGATTAAAGTTAAGACCTTTAACATAAGACACATTCTGGATAAGTGGATATGGTGTCTTACCAACAGTCCCAATACCAAGAATTTTACCTTTTCCAGAACCGTAGGAAACAGACCCTTTACTTGGTCTGAGGTCTTGGAACATAGACAGGTCTCCCGTCATGTGTTGTGAGCATCCACTGTCCAGGTACCAACTTGAAGTCTTCTCTCTTCCTATTAAGGATATCTGCAACAGGAATTATGAGTGACTTTGGTACCCAAATCTTTTTAGGTCCTTTCTTGTTAGTTACAAAAGGCTTCTTCTTGTTTGTATTCTTAGCCTTTTTGTAGTTGTTAGGAACTTTGTTGAAATTCCTCCTTTTCTGAGCAGACGGAACATATTTGTTTTTCTTTTCGTCTGTCTCCTCAACATAACCAAGTCCACTTTTATCATTAGGTGACCTCCCATATTTTAAGATATTTTCAAGCATGGAGGATCCCTTTGTAAACTTGGTTAAGTCATTGAGTAAGGACTTATTTTCTTTCTTTAATCTTTCGATTTCAAGAATGAAAATATCCTTTCCAGACTCAGATAAAATATCATTTGATACTTTCTTTTCCAGTAACTCATTTTCAGATTTCAAAACTGCATTTTCTTCCAAGGTTTGTTTCAGCTTGGTTTTGCAGGTTTTATATTGCTCAGCAATAAAATGAGAGTTAGCTAGAAGTGTATCATATGACATTTCTTCTGATTCTGATTCAGACTCAGAAGATGAGGATGAAGAAGTTTGAGTGTCATTTACCTCAGTTGAGACATGATCTCCAGCCATGAGGCAGATGTTTGTTGTTTCTTCTTCTTTAGTAGATTCCTCTGAGCTTTCACTGTCAAGGTCTTCCCAAGTCAGTAAGCTCTTCTTTCCTTTATATCTTCGAGGGTTCCACTTCTTTTTCAGCTTGGGACATTCTGACCTCATATGCCCCGGTTTTCTACATTTATAGCACACAACCTCTGTGCTTTCTTCCTTGTTTGATGACTTTTCAGGGAGCTTCTTCTTCTTCTTCTTGAAGAAGCGTTGACCTCTGCCTTTCTTCATCATCATCCTTTTGA
Source organism: Hylodesmum podocarpum (assembly GCA_026586105.1). Taxonomy (NCBI): domain Eukaryota; kingdom Viridiplantae; phylum Streptophyta; class Magnoliopsida; order Fabales; family Fabaceae; genus Hylodesmum; species Hylodesmum podocarpum. Next base: position 7,967,673 of record JALJEV010001430.1, on the reverse strand, counting down.
ATCGTCTTGCTATAAGCGAGATTTCGTCTTCAGACGAACCATCAAACGATTCAGATTCGGTTGAATCAGCCTTCAGAATCTTCATTTTCTTCTTACTGTCCTTCTTGACAGAGTCTTCTTTAGGAGTGGTGTTTACAAACGGAAGAGTTATAGGCTCTTGAACCTTGATCTTGTCTCTTTTACATAAGAGTACCTCATGTACCCTTAGTGCTCCAATTAACTCATCTAGAGTTAATGTCTTCATGTCCCTTCCCACAGAGATGGTAGTGGACATAGCTTCCCATGGAGGTGGGAGACTATCTAGAATCTTCATATTGTTCTGGTCCTTTGTGAAGGTAATTCCCAGAGCAGTGAGTCCATTCAATATTGTTTGGAATCTTCCAAACATCATATCAATTGACTCTCCTTTCTTCATAGAGAACATTTCATATTCTCTTTGAAGAGTGACAGCTTTTCTCATTCTGACATCCTTAGTGCCTTCATATGAGATTTTGAGAGCATCCCGTAGTTCTTTAGCAGTTTTGTAGGCACAAAATCTGTTGTACTCGGTCTACGAGAGAGAGCGCACATAAGAGCGTATCTAGCTTTATTGTTCAGCTCCATGATAGAGTATTCTTCGTTTCCCCATTCTCCTTCAGGCTTTATAATGGGAATATCTACTGTGGTGATTATGTTCCATAATCTGTATTGAGTTGATTTGATGTACATCTCCATCCTGTCAGCCCAGTATGGATAATCATCTCCAGAGAACGCTGGAGGTTTGTTCATCGAGGCTCCTCCGGATAGAAATGACGGTCCTTGTGAATCCATGTTGGATCTTTTCCTCTAGCAGCTGTTAAGCGCTCAACCCTTAGAGGCTGAGCTCTGATACCAAACTGTAAAAGATAAAACACAAGAAGGGGGGTTGAATTGTGTTATTAAAAAAAAAAATTTCCCTTTCGTCTGTGGGTTTCAAAAAGGTTCAGACGAAACAGTTTTATCTTGCAAAATTAATTTTAGTGAACAGACGTTAGAGTATAATTATCCCCAGTTAGTCAATATCATAAAAGATAAAAACACAAGTATTTTTATACTGGTTCGTCTATTCAAGACTACGTCTAGTTACCCAGCAACTACTGAGTTTTCACTACAAACCGTGAAAAGGTTACAAGTATTCTTTGCACCCAGCCACTTCTGGCTATTACAAGATATTCTTTGATCCCAGCCTTCCCGGGCTAAACAACCAAGGTATTCTTTGAACCCAGCCTCCACAGGCTAATACAAAGGTATTCTTTGAAACACATCCTCCTCAGGCTAAAACACCACACAAGTGGATTTTTAACAAGATGTTTTAAAAACAAAGTTTTCCTCTACGTAGAGAGGTTTTTGCAATAAAGCACAATCAGAGTGTTGAGCGAATTCTCAGAAGGTTGAATAATAGAAGCGTATTCGCCAACTGAAATCTGATGCAGTGAAGTTCTTATATAGACATCTTCTCCAATTAGCCGTTAGACTCATTTGAATGTCGTTGAGAGTCGTTGAGAGATCTCTTGAGAACTTTCCAAAAAGGTGTCAATTGTACTTGATTGATTGATGTAGAACACAACGGATATAGCGGACTAGATTGTGTGCGCAGTACCTTTTCTGACTTGTACAGAGATTTTGACAAAAGGTGAAGACCTTTTTGACTTGTATGTGTAAGCTCGAATCCCTATACTGATCTTGGATGCTTCTCATGAGTACTTCTTCAGATTTGAAATCTTGGCGCGAATGACTCAACTTGACTTCACTTTTGGACAGACGATATATACCTTCAGTTTTTGTTGTTTCGTCTCATCCTATCGTCTGATGACTTCACTCTTGGGATAGACGAAAGACTTTAGCTTGAGTAGACTTCTTCCGTCTGTGCATGTTTAGTCTGATGACTTGGCTTTTGGACAGACGCAAAATTTCACATTTGAAGGGCCATGTTTCGTATGTGCTGGTTTCGTCTTAGCAAGTCTTGGGCAGCTTGATTTCGTCTGTCTTGTAATAAATCAAAATCCAGAGTCGTTAATCACCTTGATCTAACAGTAGCATGTACTCCTAGATATTGCTTAATGATTTTGATGGTACCACATGACATGTCTGAGAGAGGTGAACTAACATGCATCATTTTGGGTTGTGCATAAAGCAATGTAAAGTTATGCTTGTATGATTGGTTTACTAATATTTAGATATAATTTGATTATCCTCGTGCTTGTGTTTTTGAGCTAACCCTTCCATATTTTGTGTTTTGACATCTGCCATAATCCTAGATGGTTAGGTGAGTAAACGATCCACATACATAGTGGTTACCGAGGCGTTAAGATGAGGATGTTTTAGAGTTGAAACATTCCTTTCTTTTGAAGATCTTCCTTAATTCTCTAGTGTATGTTTTGATTGTATTTTGTATTTGGAGTACAAAACACTTGCATGTGTTTATGCTTTAGTGATGAGTTATTATTTTGATAACTTTCTATGCATATTGTATATCCTAATAAAGTATGATTAATGGTTAATTAGCATGATTTAATGCATTTATGAGTTTGAGCTCATTTGGGCTTTAAGTGCTTAATTTATTTTAATTTGCTATATTTTTTCAGATTTGAGTAGTTTCACTAAAATAGGCATAACTTCCTCCAAAGATATCGTTTTGAGCTCAGGTTTTTTGCAAATGAAAGAGGATTGACAGAGCTACAAATGTCATGAGACACGAAGAGCCAATTAAGATTTCATCTGGGGTGAAATTAGCCTTGAAAGTGGACCACGAAGTGCATGCGGGAATTTCCAGCGAATTAGACTCATTTAAATGCATTTAATTCATTCACTTTGTTTTGCTGTATATGGGATTCGAATTGAGGACCTTTCTCACTTAAAAATGACATGTGTCTTGCACATGAGGGGCTGGTCATTGGTAATTACAAGGGACAATAGCAGATTCACACACACAATTTGACGTTTAGGTTTTAGTTGAGGTTTTTTTTTTCTCTTCTCTTCTCTTCTTCTTCGTTTTGCTTTCTTTTTGGTTCCGGCCATCAATTAAATGTTCCAGCACTTGTGTTTTAGTTTCAGTTCATCAATCAATTTGGGTTTGTCTTCTTCTTCCTTATTCTAATTCAATTCCAATTTCATTTTGTTGTTATTACGGTTTCCTTTCATTATTGTTGTTGCTGTTTCATCTTCTTCAACTTTGTTTTACTGCAATTTCAGTTTTTCCATCTTCATTTACTACATTTTCGTTTTCGTTTTGGGTTTAATTTCATGTTAGTTCAATTCGTTTGGTTTAATTGATGTGGGTTCACTAGGTTTAAGTTTAATTAGTTTTCTATTTGATTTCGAATTTTGATGGAAGGCTAAATTTTAAGGATTATCCTCTTGAATTAGATTGTAGAGATACTTTGAGATTTTGTTTATATTGGTTGATTGTTCAATTTGTTACTCTTCATTATTTATTCCAAGTGTTGTTCATGTTTAATATTCCAGATTTGGTAGCAATTTATATTTATGTTTCATGCTTAATGGAATGAAATATAGGTTCTTGGAAATTGAGTGATTGATGTATGTGATTACTTAAATTACATATAGAAAACCCATAGTTAATTTTCGCTTAGTTAATTAATTTGGGTTTGATTGAGAGTTTAATAGATTGAGCATGATGTTTCTATAATCAAGGATAAGCAATATGTAATCTAATCAAGAGGTTAATCTCATTTTAATCATTGTTAATTCCTATTTTTACTAATCTGTTTGAACTATCCACCACCCCCCTTGTGAACTGTGTTTGATAGAAATTGAGTGATGGTCCTTGAGAGAAACGACCTAGGAGTCACTTCCTAATAGTGCACATTACTGCATATATTTGACCGAGTACGACCTCGATCATTTAGTCAATGAGATATAGTTATGTTAACTTTGAGAGACAGTTCACTCATGTAACTAATGTCAGATGTATGGTCTAATTATGAGTTATTATTGATGTATTGATTCCATTATCCTCTTATGTATGATGATATGTATCATGTTTTCATTAGTTAAATTAATTAACATTTTAGATAATTAAAATGAATTCGTGTTTAGTGTTGAATAATATGACATCAAATTAGGATGTTATAAGTTTAGTCCATATGGTAAAGAAGGATACTAGGCTATTCTAGGGTTAAGTTGTAACGACCTAATTTGTCACTACTAAAATATTTTGATTTTTTTTATTCTATTATTTTTTTTAAAAAAATTATTCTCTTAAAATATTATTTAAATTTAATTAAATAAATTTCATGATAAAAATCACATTTTTTTTATTATAAAAAAGTTACCATATTTTTTTATATGAATAAACTTTATTAATCATATCATCAATTATTATGTCATCCACCAAATAAAAATTTCTTGCAAATCTTCATAAAAAATATTTAATCTTTCAAATGTAATATATTTATATTTTAGTCCTTGAAAAATATCAATTATCATTTTGTCATTTGTTAACATTTTTGTCCCTACTACAACAAACTAAATTCAGATTAAATACTGGAACTCAATTATTAATAAATGTATTTTAAAAATTATTTTATTAATTTTATATAATATTATAGACTAAATTATTTACAAATTTTTAATATTTAAAATAATAGTTTACTCAATATATATTTATATGTCTATATTATTTTAATTAGAATTTTTTTCGGGTTAAGATCAAAACATCACATGATTGTTAAAGGATTTAATTCTCACTCTATCCTATTGAAGCTCCATAACTAATAATATAACAATATATATATATATATATATATATATTGTAAAATATAAATACATAAATAGGGGATTGAATTGTGTTTATCAGTTAAAACTTTTTCAGACAATGAGTTTTACATCTGTATTGAAATGTTTGATCAGACACAAATTTATACTTCTCTTTTAAAGATTAATTTTAATTAAAGATATAGTTCAAGTTATTATCCCCTATTAGTAAACAGATAAAAATAATCAAAATAATAATATTTTTGGAAGCATTAAATGCGAGGTGATGTGAATGTTCATTCACATCCAACACAGTACATAGTATATTCGTTTATTGTGTCAAATTAGTCATGATATATTTGTATCTATCACTTCATTAAAATAGAACCTATAAATAAAAGAAAATTTGATTTATTTTTCTTAAGTTAGGTTATTACATTGTCACTTATTTGGTTATCATATATTATAGGCATGTTTTCTTATAATTTGTTTATAACTTTTTACATTTGAAAGTCACCCTACCTTAATTAGTCCAAATAAAAAAAGAGTTAATATATCAATTTAAACCTCAAAGTGTTTTCGTAAGTCATGAGGTGAAAGGATGGAAGGTTTTTGTAAGTCATGAGGTGAGGGGATGGAAGGACTGGGAGATATCTTGCAAACAACATTCTCCAGTAGGCCTACCTCCTCATAGTAGAGAGAGTGTACCTCCAAAGACACTCGATGGTCAAGTTAGTATGTGACTGAGGTTTTTAAGAAATAGACAAATGTACAATAAGTGAATCAAGGGTTAGATTCAGTGTACTCCGTTGTAGACATGTGCATACAAGCTGAGAGGGTTGCATGTTGGGGGAGCCATAATGCTCCTTACCGAAGCCAAGTAGGTATGAACCGCTTCAACTTTATACTGCCGATGAGACTTGACATTGCTCTTCTAAAGTATTGACGACAGAGATATGAGCCTGTCTACACGTCCTGTTAGGAGCAGCTAACTCGATGGCGCAATATGACGCATCGTGTAGGTGGCGGACCCAGATAATACACATAATAAAATATATTTTTTCATTATCATTCTTAAATTAAAATATTTTTAATCTTTATTAATTAAACAAATAGACATGGGTATTTATGAATATTTATTACTTATTCATATTCCTCTTAAATATTTTTTATCGAAAAAAAAAATTAATAGGTATATGACTTTCTAAAAAAAATGCATTGTATACCTAAAGAATGAAATGTTGCTCCCCACCACTTATCCATTCATACATGATGTATTCATTTTATCAATAACCAAAAGTTGTTCCAACTAACTATACTCATTCATACAAAACGTTGTTATTTTAAGAGAATCAGAGATAAGAATAAATAAATATCTCACTATGTCAATCATGAACTTTTCAACCCTAATAAAATCCATTTACAAAAAGAAGTAGAAAATCTCTTCTACTTAGTTTTTTACATAATTTAATAATAATTTAATTATACTTATCTTATATTTTTAGACTTACAAACATATCTTAGAAAAGTTTAAAAAATATTATAAATACTCCATATAAGATATTTATAAAAGTCATGAAAGATAACTTATTAATAAATATTTATATAAACATAGAGTTATTAAATAAAATCTTTATTAACTTATTTATTAAAAGGAACCCTATTTCTCCTTGACACAAAATCACGTAAAGTCATGACAAATAATTGAATAAAAGATGAAATAATGATGTAAAAATAAAGAAGATCAGAAATAACTTAATAAATGTTATACCAATGTAAAATGACATGGGTGTGAGATCAAGTGAATTTTTTTCCTTCGTCAATCTTTAACCTGATTTTTTTTTTTAAAGTGATTTTGGTCTTCTAGAACATGTATTTTTAACTGTTTGGTCTCCTTTGTTTAACATGAGCCATAACAACAATTATGAAAAGTTAAATTATCTTAACACTTGACTCGCTCAACTAAGTGGGAAGACACTTTGAACAAGGCTGGTAGCACCCTTGTCACATTCTCACTCTTCTTCTTTTCCTTGGTGACCGCTTCCATTCAAATGTTAATTAATTTTCTAATTAATATCAAACAATTAAATAACCATTCATTTCATATCATATATCAATTCTAATATACTCTAACTAATTAATATCAAAACATTGGTGATACCGTGATAGTTATATAAAAGATCGCTCCCACAAAAAATAAACAAGCAAATGAAAGGAATAGTTCTTCCATTTTTTATCTGATTAATTTATGCATATAATACATAGTATAGTGAATTTGAAATGAAAACATGGTTATATTTTTACCCTTCCAGTTTTAAATATTTCATAGGCATTAACCAGTAGTAAATTCGAATAACTCTGGTATATAATAAAAAAGAGTTGAATCTTAAATCATAAAAAAAATTATAATTGAAAGAAAACAATATATCTATTTATGAATGTATGTTAGATGATTTAAAAGAGATCAAAAGAATCCATCAAAGGTAAAACATTGTTGTCCAATTACAAGATATTCTAAACTAAGCTTTGGTACTTGAATGTGCATTGATGTGTTGAGCAATTAACAAGAAAATGATTACAATTGTGTGCACAGATCCTTGTGGTTTCATTTTCCAGCAATGTCATCATCGTATATCACGTGCGCATAATTTTTTATTTCCCCTCCCAAAGTGTTCTCAAATTGATGTTCTAAATTGCTTCTAACCTAAGCTATAGTTGGTGCAACTATCTTAAACACGTGGCCAAAATAATTAAAGTGAAGGCAGACTACAAAAGTTCAAGATATTTAGTTTCCAGTGACACCAAACATTTATTCTTGCTCAGTACAAAAAGTTTGGAAATAGTCATTTTCAAAAAAAATTTATGAATCCATGTTGAAAAAAAAAAAAAAGATTATAATTTTATTTAGGTAGGTTTTTCAAGTTCTTATGAGAAAAAAAAATATGAATAAAAAATAAAATAAAATTTGCATAAGTTAAAATAACTTACTGATGAGCTTTTGTTTTACAATAAAACTCAGTATAAATTATAAATTAATTATCTAAAGAAAATAATATTACAGAATTTTCACATGATTAATTCCATCCCATCACATCTGAACCGTAGAAAAAACAACGTAAGATTGAGTCTCTCATTTTATCCGAACAGCTCCATATCCAAGTTATCTAAAAATTAAATCTGACCAATATGAATACCAACAAAGAAAAATAAGGAGTTCCATTTTCACGATAAGGATAAAGAAAGGACTTAATTATAGCTCCAAAACTAAAATTTCTTTCTTGAATAAAAAAAAAAACATAAATTCTTTAATTTTTTTACCTCAATTAAAGCTCGTTTAATTTATGTTGTAGACTTTTTATTTCACTTTAATTTTAGGAGCAGGAGACTTTTTTCTCCTTCATTAAAAGTAATGGAAAACGAGGCAAAAAAGAAGTCCTCTAATTTAGGTGTCGCTTGTCCCCTTCAAGCGCAAATAAACCCTCTTCTCCTTTTCTCTCTCTCCCAAGTCTCCACTAAAAACCACAACTTCTCTCACTTTTTTTCCCTCAAACTCCTATACTTTCTCACTCACTAATTTTCTTCACTCCTCTCTTTACGTCGTCATTGTCATTCTCATTCTCCCTAACCTTAAAAATTTTTTAGCTTCAAAACACAACAAGGAACAAAAACACACAAAGACAACAAAAATATATATAACTCATTTTCATACATACATACATACATTCATTCATAGCTATTATGGCATCACCAAAATTTTTCCAACAATTCAACCTTGACACTAACATGAACAATAACCCGGACCATTTCATCATTGATGACCTCTTGGACTTCTCCAATGATGATGACACTTTCATGACCGACGCCAGCTTCGACTCCTTCCCCGGCAACTCTGCCGACTCCTCCACCGTCACCACCGCAGTCGAGAGCTGCATTTCCTCCTCTGACCCCACCGCCCTTGCCGATATCGCTAGCCGGAATATCTCCGACACCCATTTCTCCGGTGACCTCTGCGTTCCGGTATATTGTCCATTCCATTCCATTATATTAATTAATTATACAATAAACTTTTAATATTATTACTATCACTATTTATTTCTAACATTAGTTGTTACTGCTCCAGACCAGTAAGTAACGTACATTACGTAAATAAAAATTTGACCTTTTTCATTTTTTTCCCCTAGAAAAATGCTAACTCGTTTAAATATATATCACAAATTTGTTTGTCCTTCTTATCTGTCCACAATTTCAGGAAACGTACGTAACAGAATTGCTCACATTTCACGGTCCAAATGTCTTGGAATAATTAACATTATAGTTCCTTCAATTATTACAATTTTTCTAAACATTGAAAATTTGAATTTTATTCGCTTCCTATAATCCTGCAAAAAATTAATTAATGTCTATATATAATATTAATTAGTAAAATTTAGATGTTGTATTATATAATAGTTTAATTAATGTGTATATATATATATATATATAATTATAGAGCTAATGTTTTTGTTATTAAAAATTGAAAACAGTATGATGACATAGCAGAGCTAGAATGGCTTTCGAATTTCGTGGAGGAATCGTTTTCGAGCGAGGACCCACAGAGGATGGAACTGATACCGGGCTTGAATGTGTTAAACGACGACGTATCAGAAGCCCACTGGTTTAAGCCGGAGCCCACCATAGTGGAGCCCACCATAGAAAGCCCAATACTCAACCCTGAAGTGCCGGCTCCACCAAAGGTTCCAGCAAAGGCCCGTAGCAAGAGGACCCGTGGGCCGCCAGGGAATTGGGCTTCACGCCTCCATATCTTGGCTCCACCACCGCTGTCTCCATTTCCAAGCCCGTTCCCATCTCCATCCCCATCGGGGTCGTCTGAAGAGCCTCCTGAAGTAATTCATCCCACACCTGTTGAGCCAAGCCCAAGCCCAGTGGTTGTGAAAAAGCCCGCTAAGGCAAACCCGAAAAAGAAAGAAAGTAACGATGGTAGCAGTGACGGACGCAGGTGTTTGCATTGTGCCACAGACAAGACCCCACAGTGGAGAACCGGGCCTTTGGGCCCAAAAACACTTTGTAATGCTTGTGGTGTGAGGTTTAAGTCGGGCCGGCTTGTGCCTGAATACAGGCCCGCAGCTAGTCCTACGTTTGTGCTGACAAAACACTCAAACTCACATCGCAAGGTGTTGGAACTGCGGAGACAGAAGGAGATGGTGCGAGTTCCCGTGCACCAACAATCGCACCATCATCAACACCCACAGCAATTCTTACAACAACATCATCAACATCAACAACATCAGAATATGATGTTTGATGTATCCAATGGTGATGATTATTTGATTCATGAACAAGTGGGGCTCGATTTCCGGCAGCTGATGCAGTAGATGCTAGAGTAGGAAGAGTACCGTGGAGCCTCGGTTAATCTATTTTTGTAGCGGGAAGTTATTATTTGTTCATTAGAGAGAGTTCTTTCTTGTTTCATTTTTTCTAAAAATAAGTTTTGAAGTTAATTTTAATGAAATATTAATTTATTCTTCTTCATATACTAAGTATTCGTGTCAATCCTAAATACAATGGTCAAACAAATTATCTTATATCACGTGCAATTTAACGATGGAATAAAACTTTATAAAAAGACGAAATAATCTTTTGGATGTGCTCTTGACTCCCTACAAAAGGTTATTATTACTCAACAGGTCAAATTTCTTTTTACATTTATAAATATGTTGTAAAAAGTATTAAATATTCTTATATTCTGAATATATCAAATTTATGCTTATATAATATTTATTATTAACTTAAGAAAATTATTACTCTAGAGATATTAGAAAAATATTCAGGAGAGTTACACAACTTTTAAATCAGGAGAGAAATCAGGGACAAATTAAAATCCATGGGCCAGTGATATTTTGTACGGTATTATATAATTATACCGATATTTCTTATTTTTTCTTATTTTTTTATGATAATTTTCTTTCATGTTAAATATTATACTAATGTCTTCATATCTTAGCTATAAAAGAGTGGAAAGTAATAATTAATTAAAAAAATACACAGTTTCAAGAAATGATAATATAATTTATTCCGTAATTTACCACACCAGACGCATGGTTCCATAATTTACTACCGTAGACGCAATGAACATGGTAAAGATTTTCGTCTTCCAGGCAGTGATCGCCAATTACAAATTACAAGAGAACAAATCCAATGAGTACCACATATATGATTGTAATATTAAGGCGAATAGGATGTTATTATCTACAAAGAGAAAAAGTGGCATTATGCATAAATATAATGTTATTATCATTGGTTCTATATGTTCATGATCATGATATTGAACATAAGAAGGAAATGTGTTAAGTTTGGGAAGATATTACATGAAATGTACAAAAGACATAAATATGTTAATTTTAAAAGTAAAGAATATTATGTTACACAATAGTTCATTTGTCATATATTTACTATACATTAATCATGAAACTGAACATCACACGTACTCTCATCTTCAGGTAAGGATCACCAACTTATGAGATAAGAAATCTTGAGTACTCTAAGAAAAAATTGTAATGTTATGATGGATAAATGGTTATTATTTGCAGAAAGAAAATAGCATCACACATGAATTAAGATGTTATTACCTGATGTGACTATCTGTCATTTAGTTCTATAGATCATAACAAGATATATGAATGTAAAAAAGAAATGTGTTAAGTTTGGGAGGCTTATGTGGAGCTAAAATGTATAAAGGCAGGGACCTGTTAATTTTAAAAATAAAGTGTATTGTGTTATACAAAAAATAATTTGTCATATATATTGTGCATTTTCCCCAAAATTGAACATGGCAAAGACTCTGGAGTCTTCAGATAGGGATCACCAAATTACAAGATAAGAAATCCAGATGAGTATCAGAGAAGAAATTTGTAATATTATGGTGGAGGATGTTATTAATTTCAGAAAGAAAAAAAGCAACATAATACCTAAATATAATGTTATTACCCAATTGTAATTAATTGTCATTGGTTTTATATAATCATAACATGATACATAAATATAAAAAAGAAATATTTTAGGTTTGGAAAATTCTCGTGGAGCATGTTACATGAAATGAAATGTACAAAGACAAAAACTTGTTAATTTTAAAAGTAGGATGTATTATGTCACACAATAAATAATGTGTCATATATACTTTGCATTAACCCAAAATTGAACATGGCAAAGACTCAACGAGTCTTCAGATAAGAATCATCAAATTACAAGAGAAGAAATCAGTATCAGGGAAAAAAATTGTAATGTTACAACAGACAAAATGTCATTATTTATAAAAAGAAAAAGTAAGATCACACATGAATAGAATATTATTGCCCTGTTGTGAGTACTTGTCATTAATTCTATATGATCATAACATGATACATGAATGTAAGAATAAAATGTATTAAACTTGGGAAGGTCACTTTGGAAAGGTCACTGTTAAGTGCATTGGACAAAGGGAGAGACTTATTAATTTTAGAAGTAAAATATATTATGTTACAAAAAATAATGTATCATGTATAATTTTATATTATATTATATTATATTTATTACTTTTGCTGTTAAAAAAATAATAGAGTACGCTAATATTGATTCGATTCCTACCACTACTTTATCAATATTTTAACTTCTGTCATTAATATATATATATATATATATATATATATATATAAAAGATAATTATTTGCTTAACACAATAATTAAATATTATAATATATAATATGTTTAACATATAAATTATATTTTAGATTTATAATAAAAAATATATTATGATAGAAAATAATTTTTTATTATCTTTAATTTATTTTAAGAGATAATTGAAATACAATATAAAAATAAAGATAAAAAATGTGGTTAAATTGTTTAAAAAAACTCTCAAATTTTTATTTAATATATATATATATATATATATTTAAATTCGTGAAGTCAGTCTTAATTTTATTCATATTTTTTTATTAATTAAAATATGTTGTATGAAGTACAAAAGGATGGAAAATGTAATTAATTATAAACTCAAAAGAAGTAAATACAAGTTTCATTTGTGTTTTATTCTTATCTTGAGTTTTGAAGTTTTGGAGTTGGTCTTTCATGCATATGAGAGAATTATTCATGTTTTTATAAACCACACAAACAATGCATGTGATTGTAGAGAAGTTCTTGTTGGGAATTCAGCCTGCCTCAAAAACATAATAGGGGAGAAAGAAAAGAGCACACAAAAAAGATTAACGTGGTTCGGTGCCTCAAGACCTAGTCCACGGGAACAAAATTCACTATGTGTAATTTTTGAACGGAAAAACTACAAACCCTCGCACCAATGTTTGACACACACTACCTAAAACCTAAAACACCCATTATAGATTCTAGGATGTGGTGCAAGTGAATAAAACCTAATATTCTCACTTATATAGGTTTTTCACTCATCTATCTTTCTAATACTCTCCGATGTGGGACTTTGAATTAACACAAGACTCAACAAATCTTCCCTTAATTTAAAGTCCTACACTTTTACAATAATCCTTATTTACATCAAAACAAATAAAACTCTTCTAGAGCGATATTCTCTTGCAACAGTAGAATCTCTTAACTTCTGGAGCAATCCTCCCTTGTAACAGAATCTTCTGACTTCTGGAGCAATCCTCCCTTGCAGCAGAATCTTCTGACCTTTGGAGCAATCCTCCCTTGCAGTAAAATATTCTAACTGGCAAAAATCCTTCTTCTCCTTCAAGCTTTGCATCTTCTGATGTGGGACTTTGATTGTATCCCAACAATCCTCACTTCAAACAAAGGACCACCGTACTTTCTCCCTCCTCACAGCGGAAGACTTTCAACAAAGGGAATCATCTCAAGATAGGTCCACCTGAACCTTCATGAATCCATCTCTTGTCAAGTTTCTCCTGACTTTCATGGATCCATCTCTCGCCAAGTCGAACCATCAGCTCTGATACCACTGTTGGGAATTCAGCCTGCCTCAAAAACATAATAGGGGAGAAAGAAAAGAGCACAAAAAAAAGATTAACGTGGTTCGGTGCCTCAAGACCTAGTCCACGGGAACAAAATTCACTATGTGTAATTTTTGAACGGAAAAACTACAAACCCTCGCACCAATGTTTGACACACACTACCTAAAACCTAAAACACCCATTATAGATTCTAGGATGTGGTGCAAGTGAATAAAACCTAATATTCTCACTTATATAGGTTTTTCACTCATCTATCTTTCTAATACTCTCCGATGTGGGACTTTGAATTAACACAAGACTCAACAAATCTTCCCTTAATTTAAAGTCCTACACTTTTACAATAATCCTTATTTACATCAAAACAAATAAAACTCTTCTAGAGCGATATTCTCTTGCAACAGTAGAATCTCTTAACTTCTGGAGCAATCCTCCCTTGTAACAGAATCTTCTGACTTCTGGAGCAATCCTCCCTTGCAGCAGAATCTTCTGACCTTTGGAGCAATCCTCCCTTGCAGTAAAATATTCTAACTGGCAAAAATCCTTCTTCTCCTTCAAGCTTTGCATCTTCTGATGTGGGACTTTGATTGTATCCCAACAGTTCTATGGCTCTTTGCACAGGGAACTCACAACATGATAAAGGGAAAATTTAAAGCCACTGTCGAATTCCCCTCCAAAGCCATGTGGATGTAGCATTTTGATCTAGGTGATTGATAAGAATAAGGTATCATACTTAGGAAGGGTTTGGTGGTGAGAGTGTGGATTGAATTTGTTGCAGATGTGCATGTGGCTTATAAGTGTTGGCACATTAACTTAAGGAATATGATACATTAATATTCTTATTATTTTTGAAAAACTTTATATACATCGACACTTCTTTGTAAGTTACAGCAACACTTTCTTAATTTTTTTTAAAAATATAATAAAACCCTTCTATTTAATAATACTCGAAAATAGAAAAGCACCAAATATAATTTTAATAAAATATGAAGGATCTAAGTATAATTATCATATTCTTATTTTGCTAGGGGTAGAAAAAATATATAGCAAAGATAATGTACGACAAAATAATAGAAATAAATAAATAAATAATAGTAGGTGTTAATAAGTAAGAGCTTAGGATTTAAATGAATAAAACTGGAAAAAATAAAAATATAAAATGAGTTAAAAATAAATAAAAGGTTAAAATCAAAATTAAACAAATAAGAGGTATAAATATTAATTAAAGAAGTGGAATTAATAATCGTATTATAGGAGGCTCAACAGTTTAAGTTTATTTTTATTTGGTGGGGCTTCCCAGCAAACCATAAACAAGTGGATCCATCCCTTGTTAGATCAAGAACTAACACTTATATTTTCAAAAATCATGAACTAATCACTTTCACTTTAAATATTTCTCAAAGTCTCCAAAACTAACATTCATTTTTTTCTCTCTAAAAATCAGAAAATAAACTGTATTTTCTCAACAATTTTCTCTCTAAATATTCTTTAAAAAATAAAATTAAAACTCAGGTTTTTTCGGAAAGAAAATAAAAAAGAAAAATTCTCTCGTTACAAAATACTCTGAGATTTCGATTAATTGCATCTAATTGAACTTTACTCTTTCATATTTGTGTAGACAGTGTTTACATTTGGAGAATTGTCTTACACCGTGCTAACATTTGTTTGCATTTAATTTGACTTTGTGCTTAATATAAAATGAGAAAGAGTTATCCGGTTGGAAATTCAGCCTACTTCAAAAAATATAAGGGAGAAAGAAAAAAGAACACACAAAAATATTAACGTAATTCGATACCTTAAAACCTAGTCCATGGAAACAAAATTCATTATATGTAATTTTTTAACGGAAAAATTACAAACCCTCCTTACATGTAATTTTTTCTGGCGAAAATTACAAACTCTTCCATGTGTAATTTTTTCTGGCAAAAACTACAAACCCTGTAATCAATGAGTAATTTTTTCTGGCAAAAATTACAAACCCTTTCATAGTGTTTGACACACACTACCTAAAACCTAATACACTCTTTTACTAGGTTTAAGGATGTGGTGCAAGTGAATAAAATCTAATACTCTACCTTCTATAGGTTTTTTACTCATCTTTCTTTTTAATACTCTCCGATGTGAGATTTTGAATTAACACAAGACTTGACAGATCTATGAAGAGAAATTAGAACCAAATTAAAATCATGTGCAAGAAGTAAAATAAATATAAGTAGGAAAATTAATGAATAAAAATATATAATAGATAATCATTATGTATACTCCATAGTTAAGGAAGCAAGAATTAAAATAAATTAACAATAAAATAAATAATTATATACACACTTAACTCGTCATGACTAATTAAATAAATAATATTTAATTTTTTTCTTTAAATTTAATTTCATAAATTTAGTATTATTTTTTTTCAATAATTCTCCTCTGACCGTTGAAGTTTACATTATCCTTTGACATTACATATTTATTAACTTATCTCACTCCTATTTTAACAAATAAAATAAAGTAATATAATTATTGAAATTCTAATTTTATACAAAGAAAATAAATTCTGATTTTATACAAGAAAATTGACAAACACGTGACAATATAATAAAAGTCTTTTTAGTCTATGTACAAAACCAATCCTTAAAAAAAAAAACATGAAGATAACTTATAAATTAAATGAATAATAATTATTAGGGAATCAAAAGAATGCTGAGAAATATAACGTTTTCGAGATTTTTTTTTTTAAAATAATATATTTATTTATTCTTTTATTGTGTTTAGTCAATTATTATTTTTCTTTTTTTTTTCACCATCACACTGCCAGTCCTGTCACTGTACCTTCTCTCCCTATCCTAAAAAAAAAAAAAAAAAAAAAGTAGGATTATAGTCTTTACTTCAACTAGAAATTTTTAATTTTTTTCTTGAGAAATTATTTATTGATATCAAAATATGAGAGATAATGAAAGGAAACGAAAAACTAAAAAATAAATAAATAAGTTAACATTCTTTCCCTCTTTGACCCAACTTTTTTATAATTTAATAATTAATAATGAGATCAACATTCTCTAACTTTATACCAAAGTAAATTTTTTTACATAATTTAATAATTAGATCAACATTTTTTTATAATAAAAATAATTAAAAATAATTATTTTAATTTAAATTTCAAACTTAAAATAAGTCACGACTCCTTGTTCAAATCTTCCAACTCCAAACCCAACCCCGGAGTTGTTTCATTCTCTACCCTTGCATCCAACCTTCCCTCCCACGTAACACCATCTTGTCAAACATTCCAAGATTCTTCCATTTGAAAGGCAAAATCAAAGTAACATTTCCATTTTTCTATTTTTTCAAAATAGAGAAGACCAAACAAGCCCTTGTCTTAACACTAAATAACCAAGCCCAAACTCATACAATAGAAAAAATCACTTTTAACTCAGTTACATAGGGAGAGCTACCTTTATTTGATACATAATTTAATATACCAAGGCTTTGCTCCAAACATATAGATTTTCATGTAAATTTCTTTTTTTTTAAAGTTGTATAGTAATGACATTTTTCATAATTGATAGATAGGTGAATCCTTAAAATACCATGACCAATATTCGAATACATTTCAAGACAAAAGATATTGCAACAAACACTGGAAAATTAAAATAAGAGAGACTACTAAAACTTTTCTAATAAACGGTTCATGGATAAATCTAGCCACAGAAAATTAAATCTACCAACAGTAACAACTCATCCTCACTACCACTGTTGATGATGTTCATACATTGATTTTATTTTTAAATGGCATCCACATTGTTCTTTGGCCCTTGGACATGATTTGCAGTAACAGTTCCCCCTGCGTTTTCAACAACTGGCATCATCTTTTGGGCTTGGCTCTTATTGATCTTCTTTTCAATTTTGCTTAAGTTTTCACCAATCATATGTGATAAATCATTTAAATCATTCATATTATCATTATGAGAAATGCTCTCAAGATTGAGAGATTGGAACATAAGATAGGTAATCTCTTTCTTCCTTGTTTCATCACTTAATTTCTTTAGTTCTGACTGAGCTTTGACGATCATTTGCCTCAATAAGATCCCTTGACTCATCATTTTTTTGCTTTTTTCCAGTTCAGACATTGTCCTGTATTTCGAAAGAACATTTTGAACTCCTGACTCAGACGGCCAAACCTTTGGCTGAGGATCATTAGGATTATAAATTATAGCACACGCTACAATCCCACAAAGGATGCTAATTTCATCCATCTTCTTCAACAAACCTATTCAGAATATATAGCAAAATCCATATAGAGAGAGTGTTAGAAATTATTTGAAATGAAAATTTTGAATTTTACATAACTTAACAACAAGGCTAATAAAAAAGAACTATCAAACCATTTTCCCTTCTCTTTAGTGTTGCATTCCTCTTGGAGTCATCGGTTATGTATGCAAGATCAACCTTCTTTCTCGTCATGAGTGTGATCGGAAAAGAAAAGAAAAGAAAAAGATAAGAATGAACAGTAAGAAATCTTAATTTGATGTGTGTTTCTCATTGTCAATGCCTCGCTAATTATATAGACAATGTTAAAATATAACGCTTCATGTATATATATTTTATTTTGTTATTAAAGGAAAAATATATAAAAGCAAATTAAAAAAACAAAACTTTCATAAAATCCAAGACTAAAATTAAATATTTGAAATTTACAAGGAAAAAATAATTAAAAACTTATTTTAAAAAATGAAAAAAATTAAAATTAAAATGATACCGACTCCTTCTGAATGTTTATAACAAAAATATCATAAAGAAAATATGAAACTTTAATGTTGATATTCAAGTTAATATTACTTATTTATTTTATTTATTCACTTAAGATAATATGATGCAATTTAAAATATATATTTAATATTTATATTTTGAATAATATTATTATCAAACTTTCCAAAAAATTATAATTAATATCCCTATTCATTTCTCATTTACAATACATGCACTTATAATATTATAAATAGGGTAAAAAATAACCACGTAACCAAAAAATAATAATTAATAATGTCTTGAATTTTCTCTGTACAAGTTCACAATTAATAATGAAAAGATCATAATTAATAATATCAATATTAATTAATTAATCCTTATATTTTTTTATATGATCAGATTTTGATTCTATTAAATGATTAATTGTTATTGTTGGACTTGAAGCTTGAAGAATGTTGTTGTGTCTCTCTTAAGTGTTTTGGTTTTGATGAATGAATTTTCGGTTTTCATAGATGAAGTGTAATTAGGATATATCTATGTATTGTTTGTTGAGTTTAGGCATATATGTGTTGAGTTCTTTATCTTAAGGCCCCAGAGATGCTTTAAATTTGTGTATGAGTGATCATGTGAATAATGGTTGATTTCCATTTGAGAAAAACAGTTTTAAAAACCCTGGAAATCCATTTTTCACTGATGTAATCGATTACATCCTTAGTGTAATCGATTACATTGAATTTGCTCTAGTGTAATCGATTACATCTCCAATGTAATCGATTACATTGAGCAAGCTCTCTGATGTAATCGATTACATCTGCAATGTAATCGATTACATGGTTTGGCCTCTCTGGTGTAATCGATTACATCCCCTATGTAATCGATTACATGCTTTGAAATTCACTGTTTTTGGTTTCCCTCTTCAATGTAATCGATTACATGCTCGTGGTAATCGATTACATGCCTGGAAAATTCAAAGTGGAGGGTTCTAACGGCTAGTGTAATCGATTACAATCATTTGGGATCAATTACATTGACCGTTGTAGCTCAGTTTTGTACGTTTTCTCCCTCCAAATTTGATCTATAAGTATGAACTTGATGAAACATGTGAAGGTGCTTGAAAACCTAACTTCTTGAAACTATTCCTACACTTTCATATGCTCTAAATCTA
This sequence comes from Hylodesmum podocarpum, assembly GCA_026586105.1. Lineage (NCBI taxonomy): Eukaryota > Viridiplantae > Streptophyta > Magnoliopsida > Fabales > Fabaceae > Hylodesmum > Hylodesmum podocarpum. The sequence goes on along the minus strand of JALJEV010001430.1, from coordinate 7,948,065 downwards.
GAGTTCATCAAGGTTTTCAAAGACAAAGGGGAAACTTGATTCATTCCATTGATTGGGTGGATTTCATAGTGCTCATTTGTGATCAGATTCTACACATAAGGTGTATTCTTTACTGATCTTTTATATTTCCAATTTTGGGTTGTTGCTCTAGGAGAGAGTCTCTCTAGATAGAGCATTGTATTTGAGAAGTGATTCTCAAAGTTTGATCTTGGAGTTGCCAAGGTCTTGGAAGTTGTTCTTGAGGTTGAAGAACGTTTTGGGTGTTTTGATTTCTTTGTATTGCTTGTTGCGAGTGAATGTAAAAGGATACAAAAGGAATCATTTGATAGTGGAAAGCCAATCGCAACAGTTGTTGGGTTGGGACTGACGTAGGCAATGCTGATTAAGCGAACCAAGTATATATCATTGCACTCATCTTCTTCCTTACTCTCTTTACAGTTTTCACTATATTGTTATTGTTCTTATTCTGCTCTGTTTTGGGAAACTGTATTGATAATCAACTCATTAATTGGTTTAGAAATAGAATCAGTAATTGAACTTGTATTTGAATCTGAAATTGAAAGGTAATTGATAGGAAATCAAGATTAGCATACTGTTGAATTAAAAGGGAATTAGAAACACGAAAATTTGGGGTAAAGTTTAACAAGAATCTATTCACCCCCCCTCTAGATTCATACATAGGGACCAACAATTGGTATCAGAGCTACTTCTAGTAAGTTGCTCTAGAATTTGATCCATAATGGCAAGTAATCAATTACCTTTTCTTTGAAGGTGCCTCTATTAATAGACCTCCTCTTTTTGTGGAGATAACTATCCATTTTGGAAAGTTAGAATGAAAATCTTTATGGAGTCTATAAATAGAAACATTTGGCAAGCTGTTGTAACTGATTTTAAAATCCCCACATATATAGTTGATGGAAATGAATTAGAAAAACCTTTTGATAAGTGGGAACCAGAAGAAATTAGGAGAGCAGAAAATGATGCTAAAGCTTTAAATATTATACATTCAGCATTAAACTCTGATGAATTCTTTAGAATTTCAGCTTGTACAACAAAGAAAGGAAGCATGGGATCTCATCATGGTGACTCATGAAGGTACTCGAGGTGAGAAGAGCTAGAAAGAACACACTCATCCAAGAGTATGAAATGTTCAGAATGGCACAAGGTGAGTCTATCATGGACATGCGAGAAACGATTCACACACATTGTGAATCACCTCAAAGGACTCGGTAAGGTCTTTGTTGAGGAAGAGGTAAATATAAAGGTCTTGAAGTCTCTAAGCGAGAAAATGGCAACCAACGATCACGGCCATTACGAGAATCAAAGAACTTGGCCTTAATGACAAGTCTTGAGTTGTTTGGTAAGCGAGAGAATATGAGATGGATATGTCACGTATGGCTGATGAAGAGCAAAAAGACAAGAAGGCTAAAAGTTTAGCACTTAAAATGGAGGACACAGCTAGTGATAGTGATGCATCATCAAGTCAGAAAACGAATCGAGCAAGAAATGAATCTCATGGTCGAAAAGTTCAAAAGGTTCATGAGGAAGAACAACAACAAGAAGAGATTCAACAATGCTAGAAAAGGATCATCTTCGAAGGTCACATGCTATGAATGTGGCAAGGCTGGACACTATAGATCGGAGTGTCCAAACTTGAAGAAATCAAGCGACGAGTGAGCCTAGAAGAGTGGAGCAAGAAGAAAAACCCAAGAAGGACCGATATCGGAAGAAAAAGGCCTACATTGCTTGGGAAGAAAATGACTCTCATCATCTAGTGAAAGCGAAAATGAGGAAGCCAACTTATGTCTTATGGCTAAACCAGAATCGGATGATGAGGTAAGTGATTCTCTCCTCCAAAAATGATAATGATTATGATGAATTATATACTTTTTTTTGTGAGTTATTTAAAGAAGCAGAAAAATTTGAAAAACTAAGTAAGGTTTTGAAAAACAGAGTTGCTGAATTAGAAAAAGAAATTTCTGTTTTGAAAACCAATAATCAAGAATTAAAAGATGAAAATGATAAATTGAAATTGCCCTGTTCAAAGTGTAAATCTTTTCTGCCCTTTGAAAAAGAATAACAAGAAGTTCCATACATTTAAACAAACCAGCAAGTATAGAAACTTCTCATGTAGTTATTGTATGCAATCTGGACATAATCATTATAACTGCATGATTAGAAAGAAAGGCTTAGATAATGGATTGTTTAAATGGATAAAGAAAGATAGTCACAGTTCTAACATGAAAGGACCCAACAAGATTTGGGTACCAAAAACCAAATGATATCTTTCTATGTGTAGGTGTGCTTGAGAGCCAAACACTCAACATGGTATTTGGATAGTGGCTGCTCAAGACATATGACGGGTGACAAGAGTAACTTTATCTCCTTCAAATCCAAAGAATCCGGTTCAGTAGTGTATGGAGATAACAACAAAGGCAAAATTCTGGGTATTGGTGATGTTGGAGACAAATCCAACTCCGTGATTGAAGATGTACTGCTTGTAGAAGGTTTGAAATTTAATCTTCTGAGTATTAGCCAATTATGCGACAAAGGCTATCAAGTTTCATTCGACAAAGACTGCTGCAAGATCAATAACAACGAATCGAATGAGGTATTGATGGTAGGTAAGAGAAGAGGTAACATCTATACACTTGAACTTGATCATTCATCATCATATCATGCATGTCTTACGTCTAATGATGATCTATCTTGGCTTTGGCATAGACGTATAGCACATATTGATGTTCATCAACTTAATAAACTGTCATCTAAGAGCTTAGTAGAAGGACTACCTGAATTAAAGTTCAAAAGAGAAGGCCTATGTGATGCATGTCGAAAAAAGCAAGCAATCTAGAAACTCTTTCAAATCTAAAAATGTTGTTTCAACTTCTAGACCGCTTGAATTGCTGCACATGGATCTCTTTGGTCCATCTAGAACTGCTAGTTTAGGTGGAAATCTATATGGATTAGTTGTTGTAGATGACTACTCTCGTTTTGCTTGGGTTGCTTTTATACCAAGTAAAGACACCACTTTTAAAGTTTTCAAAATACTTGCTAAAAAGATTCAAAACGAAAAAGATTTGAAAATCAAGTCCATTAGAAGTGATCATGGAGGGGAATTTGAAAATGAACTTTTTGAAAAGTTTTGTGAAAAATATGGAATCAATCACAACTTTTCTGCTCCAAGAACTCCACAACAAAATGGGGTTGTTGAGAGGAAAAACAGATCTTTAGTAGAACTAGCAAGAACTATGTTGAATGAAAGTGATTTGCCTAAATATTTTTGGGCTGATGCAGTTTCCACTGCATGCTATGTTCTAAATAGAATTGTGATTCGACCTATTTTAAAGAAAACCCCCTATGAACTCTATAAAGGCAAGAAACCCAATATCTCTCATTTTCGGGTATTTGGGTGTAAGTGTTTTGTTTTGAATAATAGCAAAGAGCCTATTGGTAAGTTTGATGCCAAGGCTGATGAGGGTGTGTTTATTGGGTATTCATCATCAAGTAAAGCATATAGAGTCTTTAATAAAAGGAGAATGTGCATTGAGGAATCATGCATGTTAAGTTTAATGAAACTAACAATCCCCAAAAGGGAAGTGTATTTGTTGATGATGATGAGCATGTAGGTGAAGAAAGCATAAGCAAAGAAGAACAGCAAGAACCACCAACTACTTCTCATGAGCTTCCAAAAGAATGGAGGAAACCAAGAGATTTATCTCTTGATAACATCATTGGTGACATCCATAAGGGAGTATCTACTAGATCTACTCATAACATGTTTTGTGATGATTATGCATTTGTGTCTCAATTTGAACCTTCTTGTGTTGATGATGCTATAAATGATGAATATTGGATGAATGCTATGCAAGAAGAATTAAATCAGTTTAAAAGGAATAACGTATGGGAGTTAGTACCTTTTAAAAGAGATATGAATGTAATTGAAACAAAATGGGTGTTTAAGAATAAGTTAGATGAGAATGGAGTTGTGGTTAGAAATAAGGCTAGACTAGTAGCTAAGGGATATAATCAACAAGAAGGAATAGATTTTGGTGAAACATATGCCCCTGTTGCTAGACTAGAAGTCATTAGAGTTTTACTTGCTTTTGCCTGCATACATGATTTCAAGTTGTTTCAAATGGATGTTAAAAGTGCTTTCTTGAATGGCTATATCAATGAAGAAGTTTTTGTTTCACAACCTCCTGGATTCACTGATTTCAGATTTCCTGAACATGTATACAAACTCAAGAAGGCCCTATATGGTCTTAAACAAGCCCCTAGACAATGGTATGAAAGGCTAAGTAAATTTCTTTTGTCAAAAGGGTTCTGCAGAGGTAATGTTGACAAAACTCTTTTCATAAGGAGGAAGTCGAACTGTATTTTGTTGGTTCAAGTTTATGTTGATGATATTATTTTTGGATCAACTAATAAATCTCTGTGTGAAGAGTTTGTGAATAGCATGCAAGGGGAGTTTGACATGTCTATGATGGGAGAACTCAAATTCTTCCTAGGACTACAAGTCAAACAACTGAAAGATGGAATCTTCATTCATCAAGCAAAGTACACCAAGGAATTGTTGAAGAAATTCGACATGGAGAGTTGTAAGGTCTCAAACATTCCTATGTCAACTAATCTCTACTTGGATAATGATGCAAATGGACAAAGTGTAGACCAATCAAGATATAGAGGGATCATTGGATCACTCTTGTACCTCACAAAGCAAGTAGACCGGACATCATATTCGGTGTGTGTGTTTGTGCAAGATTCCAATCTGCACCAAAGGAATCACACATGGCAGCTGTGAAGAAAATCTTGAAGTATCTCAAAGGAACTACGAACTGTGGTTTGTGGTATCCTAAAGGTACGTATCCTACATTGGTTGGTTTTAGTGATGCTGACTTTGCTGGTTGTAAAACTGATAGGAAAAGTACTAGTGGAGTATGTCATTTGTTTGGAGGAAGCTTGGTCTCATGGTATAGCAAGAAGCAAGCCTGTGTAGCTCTTTCAACTGCTGAGGCAGAGTATGTAGCGAGGTAGTCATTGTGCTCGACCATTTGGTTGAAGCAACAACTGGAAGATTTTGGACTTAAGCTTGATCATATTCCAATCAAATGTGACAACACAAGTGCCATCAAGATCACAAAGAACCCGGTCTTACACTCAAGAACAAAGCACATTGAAGTGCGTCATCACTTCATTAGAGATCATGTTGAGAAGGGAGATGTTGAGGTGGAATTCATTGACACAGAAAATCAACTCGCGGATATCTTCACCAAACCTCTGCCCAAGGAGAGGTTCTTCAAACTTAGAACCAATCTTGGTATACTAAGTGAAGAACATCTCACATAAGTATTGTAAGTGTGATAGTTTAAATCATTCATTTGTACTTAAATTTGGTATGAATTCATTACTTTACATGATCTTGACCATTAACATGAAGAATCAAATGTTTTTCAATCATTCTATATGTGAAATCCATGAACTTTGCAGTACATAGCCTATTTTCAACATGATTTTTGGTTTTCCTTAGGATGTAATCGATTACAACATGTATGTAATCGATTACAAGCATGTTAGGCTCGATGTAATCGATTAGGGTCCAATGTAATCGATTACAACGATAATCGATTACAGGTCCAATGTAATCGATTACATGAGTTTGGGTTTCGATGTAATCGATGTAATTACGATTACATCACGATTACATCACGTGGTAATCGATTACATGAGCTCTGAAAGTGATTTTCAGAGCTCTGTTCTTCGTTTCTGGGCTTTTTGTTCTAAGTTTTTGGAAGCCCGCTTGCACATTCATTGATCCTAGCCTCTTTGTGATTCTTATTAGTGCCTTGATTAGGTTTTCATTCTCTTCACCTTCTCTTAACCCTAATCTCCATAGCCTCCGAACCCTAATCTCTATCTCACAACCTTAGTTCTTCATCTTCTTCATCACAACCTTCAACCATGGACGGCCAAGGAAGCAGCAAAAGGATGAAGGCTAGAGCAAATAGAAATATCCAAGAAGAAAGACGCACCAAGAAGAGACAAGATACCTCCTCCAAAAGGAAGGCCCCGGAAGAAGGAGTGCATCACAATCCTTGGTTCACAACGAAGGATCAAGAAACATGCTTCTTCACAAACTTTGCCAACCGGGAACTCGTTTCTCCGAAGGTTTTGGACTTGAGGTGGCTGGACCATGAAGGGTTTACCTTTCATTCGGCACTCCGGGATCAGAACTTGGAGAAATTTGTTGGGCTGAAGGGTTACATATACCCAGATTTGGTAAGGGTATTTTATTCCAATCTCACATATCACTCTGAAACAGGGAAAATTATGTCTGAAGTAAAAGGAGTGACCATTGATCTATCTCATGACATGTTCTTCGAGCTTGGAGGAATAACAAATGAGGGGATAGTCCCTTCTTTGGAAAATCTGGAACAAGAAGGGTTTGAACTACAAAAGGATGCGTTTTACTTGAGCATGCTAAGAAACCCTGAATCTTGGGAAGCTGAGATGACAGCAAGAAGAGAAAGAGGAATGAGGAAGACCTTTGGCATTGGTGGTCTCAACACTGATGACCGTCTTCTTCATTATGCTATTTGCTGGGTTTTGGCTGCCAGAGGTACCAATCATGCTCAACTTATGGAAGAAGACATGATCTTGATGGCTGCCTTGAAGAATGGAATTCAGATTGACTGGGCTCATGTTATCATGGACAACATGACCAAAGTAAGGAAATTCCATGAGTTTAAGTGCCCATATGGTTTGTTCATATCACGTGCTCTTGAAAGGTGTCAAGTGGATGTATCCAACGAGCACAGAGAATTGGTAAGGGATATCCATGTTCTTGGTGATATGATGCTGAAAAAGATGAGGTTAACCAAGACAGCTGAGGGCTGGGTACCTAGAGATGAGATTCAACACCAACACCAACAACAACAACAACAACAACAACAAGAGCAACCACAACCTGAAGAACATCCTCCTACTGATCATGATGCGGATTCAGCAGCTGGGGATTACATCCCTAAGTCTCGCTTTGAGTCCATTGTACTGGATAGGCTTGAGGAGATGGATAAGCGTCAAGAGGATCTGGGAAAGCAGATTAAGGACTTGGAAAGGAATCAAAATCTGCATTTTCTTGACATGCGAGTCTTGATGGAGACCATCATGGAGCGCCTCAATCAAGATGATGACGACGGCGATGATCAGTGACTCCTTTTTGGTTTGATATACCAAATAGGGGGAGAATAGTATAGGTTATCTTAGATAGGGGGAGTTGAGTTGAGAGTAGATTTTTTAGGTTGTTTAGCTGAAATACTGTTTTATTGATTTCAGAACTATGTCACATGTTTATCTTTTATATTGAATAAAATTTGGTTTGTTTTATGAATCTTTGGTCTTGATCTATATATGTATTTGAATCATGTCATATATACTTGAATGAATGGTTAATTAGTAGTGCATATGCATATTGTATTTTCTGGAGATTACTAACATATGCAGATAATTCAAAAGAACAACACATATCCTAACTCTAAGAAAACCTCAAAGGTGATTTGGTACATCAAAACCAAAAAGGGGGAGATTGTTGGACTTGAAGCTTGAAGAATGTTGTTGTGTCTCTCTTAAGTGTTTTGGTTTTGATGAATGAATTTTCGGTTTTCATAGATGAAGTGTAATTAGGATATATCTATGTATTGTTTGTTGAGTTTAGGCATATATGTGTTGAGTTCTTTATCTTAAGGCCCCAGAGATGCTTTAAATTTGTGTATGAGTGATCATGTGAATAATGGTTGATTTCCATTTGAGAAAAACAGTTTTAAAAACCCTGGAAATCCATTTTTCACTGATGTAATCGATTACATCCTTAGTGTAATCGATTACATTGAATTTGCTCTCTGGTGTAATCGATTACATCTCCAATGTAATCGATTACATTGAGCAAGCTCTCTGATGTAATCGATTACATCTGCAATGTAATCGATTACATGGTTTGGCCTCTCTGGTGTAATCGATTACATCCCCTATGTAATCGATTACATGCTTTGAAATTCACTGTTTTTGGGTTTCCCTCTTCAATGTAATCGATTACATGCTCGTGGTAATCGATTACATGCCTGGAAAATTCAAAGTGGAGGGTTCTAACGGCTAGTGTAATCGATTACAATCATTTGGGATCAATTACATTGACCGTTGTAGCTCAGTTTTGTACGTTTTCTCCCTCCAAATTTGATCTATAAGTATGAACTTGATGAAACATGTGAAGGTGCTGAAAACCTAACTTCTTGAAACTATTCCTACACTTTCATATGCTCTAAATCTAGAGTTCATCAAGGTTTTCAAAGAGAAAGGGGAAACTTGATTCATTCCATTGATTGGGTGGATTTCATAGTGCTCATTTGTGATCAGATTCTACACATAAGGTGTATTCTTTACTGATCTTTTATATTTCCAATTTTGGGTTGTTGCTCTAGGAGAGAGGTCTCTCTAGATAGAGCATTGTATTTGAGAAGTGATTCTCAAAGTTTGATCTTGGAGTTGCCAAGGTCTTGGAAGTTACGTTCTTGAGTTGAAGAAGCAGTTTTAGGTGTTTTGATTTCTGTTTGTATTGCTTGTTGCGAGTGAATGTAAAAGGATACAAAAGGAATCATTTGATAGTGGAAAGCCAATCGCAACAGCTTGTTGGGTTGGGACCGACGTAGGCGATTAAAGTAGCGAACCAAGATATATATCATTGCACTCATCTTCTTCCTTACTCTCTTTACAGTTTTCACTATATTGTTATTGTTCTTATTCTGCTCTGTTTTGGGAAACTGTATTGATAATCAACTCATTAATTGGTTTAGAAATAGAATCAGTAATTGAACTTGTATTTGAATCTGAAATTGAAAGGTAATTGATAGGAAATCAAGATTAGCATACTGTTGAATTAAAAGGGAATTAGAAACACGAAAATTTGGGGTAAAGTTTAACAAGAATCTATTCACCCCCCCCTCTAGATTCATACATAGGGACCAACAGTTATGAGTTATTTACATTTTAGGATATGCATTAAATGCTTTGTTTAATATAATTGTATTTAGACAATTAATAAATACTTAATGGATAAATTTTTATTTTAATATGATTTGTTTGTGCTTAAAATATTTAATTAATTAATTAATATAAAATAAATACTATCTCATAATTTAGTTTACTTTTTCAATAATAATAATAATAATAATAACTTGGAAGACGGAATTTTTGTATTAGAAAATCCCAGTACTGGAAACAAATGAAAAATGAGAAATGCCTTTCAATTATAATCTGTAAACTTCATAAAAGAATGTTAATAACACATTCAATAGCCAATTTTTTTAATATGTTATTATTGATTTTTTATAAAAAAAAACTATAATTTATTAAGAAATAAAGTACAAGTACTACTCTAACCATTTTATAGAAAAGGCATAATTTAAGTTAGATATAAAAGTCGATAATTTTTAAAAGGTAAATATATGCAAACTATAATATTAATAATCCTACAAAAATGAAAAACTGTCTCATATTCAACTATACTGTAGATAATGTTTCTATATGTATCATAGACCGGATGATGATGATATGAAATTATTAAAATAATCCAAAACTATTCTAGTCGGAACCCAACTTTAATTTAGGAGAAAAAGAAATATAACCATTTATTAAATGCAATATTTAATAGTTCAAAATCCTTTATATATTAACCATTAAATTTAATTTTTAAATAAAATTATATTAAATAATCTCATTTGGAAAGCATTCACTACTCATACTAAATATACAAGGTTAGAGAAAAATATTTATTAAGGATATAGATAATATTTATGACTATTAATAACAGAGTAAGTTTTAAGAAATTATGTTTATTATTATGCTTCAGTCATAATGATTTTTAGTTTTAAAATTTTTAATATTCATTTTTAGTTTTAAAATTTTAGTTATATATTTATTTAAAAAATTCTTAACCATGGAAACAATTTTTAATTATTAATAATATATTTTTTATTACCTTACATAAAAATCATAATTAAATAAATTAAAAAATTTAAATTTACACTATCTATTTTAAATAAATTAATAAAAAAATTAAAAAATATAAGTTAAAATGAAAAAAATAAAAATAAAATAAAAATAAAATAAAATTTATATAAAAAAATGATAACCCCTCTCACTATATATTAAAAAATTTAGAGGGTCACTGCCCGTACCCCTCTCGGCTCCATTCCTGAGTTGAAGTATTAAATAATAGTATTGATAGGAGGATATTTTAAGAATATTAAGTAAAAATAAATTAAATTGATCTTATTTTAAAATAAAGAAGTTATAAAAATGGGTTAACTTTAAATGTATTATATTTGTGGTGTTGTTTTGTTAGAAGACATCATAGTGGTGCTTTTTATAAACACCTGGGTTAATAAAAATGGAAATCGGTCAAACAAGCACTTTAGGAGTCAATAAAGTGAAGATGTCACGACCAATCACACCTTCTGAAAAATTAATATTTATTTAATTTTTTAAATTTAAATTTTATTGTTTTTTTAAATAATTTTTATTAATGCAAAAATTATTTTTTTAATTTTTAATTTTTATTTTTAATTATTGTAGTTCTGGTATTTGTAATTGTGAATTTTTTATTTAATTTTAGAATAGTTTGTGTAGTTATAATAATTGTATTTTAGATTTTTGTTATTGTAAGAATAAAAAGCTTCACCATTTCGTAAAATTTGTGTACAATTTTGTAAAAAAAAATTACCAACTAAAATAAAAAAAAAATCAAAACGTACACAAATTTCAATGGTGAAGCTTTTTATTCCTACATTAAAAAAATCTAAAATACAATTATTATAATTACACAAACTATTCTAAAATCAAATAAAAACTTCACAATTACAAATACTATAACTACAATAATTGAAACTAAAAAAATAAAAATTAACAAAAAATTAATTTCCACATTAATAAAAATTATTTTTAAAAAATAATAAATCCAAATTATTTTTTTTTTAAATAAAAATGTTGACTTTTCTGAAGATGCAATTGTTTGTTGCGCCTCCACTTTGTTGACTTGTCAGAAGGTGCAGTTGATCGTGACGCCTCCTTTTTCATTGACCCACATTTTCAATGTATATGAAATCGTATCACATACTGCAACTACATGAAAGGCGTCATAAGGCGTGACACCTCTTACAAAGCAGCACCAAAATTATAAATTGTTTCAAATTGGACCCATTTTTATAAATTCTTAACAAAATGAGTCTAGTTTGATTTTTTTCCCATTTAATAGGAAAAAATTGTTACGAATGGATAAAATAGGGTTTGAATAACAATAAAATATTTCCAGGAGACACATACTTTTGCTTTCAAGTTTTATTAATTTTTAATATAACTTTAATCATTTACTGCTTTAACTTACTCAATAAAATGCAAAATATAATATATATATATATATATATATATATATATATATATATATATATATCGCTTTAGTAAAGAAAACTTAACTCTTGAAAGTTGAATTCCTTACATTTTTTATGGAATATTTTCACCGAAAAGTGGGCTAAAGTCTCGTATACTAAACTTTCTCTAAAATTATGTATTCAATGAAAATTTGGTGAGATTCCAATAGGACCTTTTATGCATCAGCCTTAGTCTCTTGGCTTTCGGCAAGTTGTTTCACAAAGATGTCTATGTTTGATTTCTTCTCTTTAAATTGTTGATATGGTGTTCTTTGGGAATGGAAGTTGTCCTTCCATGAGAAATCAGGGTGATTCCTATAGTTGAAGTTCCTAAATTTGTTATTGTAATTGTACATTTGTTGATGTTGCCTTACAAAATTAACATGTTCGTTAGTATTAGAACAAGCACCAATTGGATGATTACCTCCACTAGAGTACAAATATTTCTGGATAAGTTGTGGTGGAGGTGCAACATTTGTGGGTGTTGCATTGGTTGCAATCTGTCTCTCCAAGCGTTGTTAGTTAATGGCTAGGGCTTTCAATTTAGCTAAAACAGCTGTATCGGCGGTCACCATTGTTGGACTTAAAGCTTGAAGGTGTTTTGGAGTCTCTCTCGGTGTTTTGCTTTTGATGTTATGTAATTTTTTGGTTTTCTTAGATGAAATGTAATTAGGAGTTTCCTATGTATTGATTGTTTAGTGGGTTGTTCTTTGTTTGAATGCCCTGGAGAGCTTGGCAATCTTGTGTGATTTCTCATGTGTCAAATGTTTGATTTACCTCTCTAAGATATTTGAAAATGTCTTTGGTAACCAACTGAGGTAATAGATTACCAACAGAAGGTAGTTAACTACCAACAACAGGTAATCAACTACCAACAGTGGGTAACAGAGTGTGGGAATTCATTTGCCACTGGAGTAATCGATTACCCCCTCGGGTTAATCGATTACCATGAGCCAAAATCACCCTGGAAATCCTTGCTCACTGGTTTAATCGATTATCAACCTCTGGCAGTCGATTACCCTTATCAGAAAATTATTAAGTTGCCTAAATTGAGTTTTTAATTGAACATATAAATACTTTTTTGTTGAAAATTAACATAAGATCTTGGAACATAAGTTTTAAGAAAAGCTTAAACACTTTCATATTCTTTCAAATCTTTTCTCCAAGAAATTCATCAAGAACTTCAAAGGTTCTTCAAAGAACTGGGTTTCAAAGGCAATCTTGATTGATCTTTCTTACTGGGTGGCATTCATAGTGTTATCTTTTGTGATCAGATCTACACTCCAGGTGTTTTCTAAACTGATCTTTTGTTTACCTTTTTGGTTTCTGGGTTACTGCTCTAGGAGAGAGGTCTCTCTGGATAGAGTAAAGGTCTTTGAGAAGCGTGTTCTCAAAGGTTTGATCTTGGGTGTTCCGAGGTCAGGGAAGAACTGTTCTTTGGGTTAAAGGACAGGTTTTTGGGTGTTTTGATTTCGTTTTTTGTTGCTTGTTGCAGAGTGAATGTAAAAGAACACAAAATGGATCTTTTGATAGTGGAAAACCGATCGCAACAGTTGTTGGGTTGGGACTAGATATAGGCAGTTGGCCGAACCAGTATAAATCACTGTGCACTCTTCTTCTCCCTTATTCTCTTTACCGTTTACCTTACATTGTTGTTATCATGATTTAATATCTTCAATTTGTCTGGTAACTGACTTGGTAATTGACTCGGTAATCAATTAAAACTGGAACAGTTAGATACTGACATTTGATTACGCTGTATATTGATTACTAACGTGTTTCTGATTATTCTTTTTCTTTGGTATTTCCTCTGTGTATCTTTGATATTTCCTGTTTATCTGTCTCATCTATTGATAGGTAATCAAGAATAGTTTTGTTTGAATTAAAAGGAATTAGAAACTCGCAAATTTGGGCTATAGTGGAACTAGAATCTATTCACCCCCTCTAGATTCACACATAGGGACCAACAACCACGTGCACTCCTCTCTTGGATGGTATTTCTCTAGTGCTAGGGTATGAGGAGTGCGCCATCAATTCAAATAACTCCACACATTTTCAACTCTGCTAAGTTTCCTCCAAGCTGTTATGTCAATGTTTTTTCTGTAGTTAGCCCTTGTAGGAATAGTTGTACCAATATGTGAACATCTATGTTGTTGGACTTTTCGAGCATGAAAACTATTCAAACGGATGGTCCAATATTTACCCGATAACAGGTGGTTCAACATCTTCATCAATACTAGGATAGACTTTGATATCAAGTTGAAATATGGGTTATGGGCTTAACTCAACCTTACAAAACTGGCTTATAAGGTGAGATTTGCTCCCCACTTATATACATGCAACAGGCTCTATCTCTAGGCGATGTGAGACTTCACACCCTCGGGATTTCCAACATATGTCATGTGTTAGACACTTGGTTTGGAGAGTTTTGAATCGGTGTCAGGCTTGCACAAAGTTCTCATCATCCTCCCTTTTGAAGGTGTACAAGGCACGAATCAAATTGCTATTCTTGTTCTCATTCACAAATCTACGTAGAAATTGGGTTTCCAATTCGTCCCAGGTAGTGAATTTGCTGGTAGGTTGTGAATTCAGCAGGTCTTGGCTTCTCCGTGTAGTGTGCACAGAAAATACCTTAACCTGGATATCTTCTAGTATGCTGTACCGATGACATGGTTGCATTCGAAGAAGAAATTCCTCAAATGGTCTATTGCATCTTTATGAAAAAGGCCATGGAATTGACAATTCTGGCTGAAGTAGCTCAGTAGGTGACTGCACTTACCATGGTCAATGCTAAGAGATAGGACCATCGATGAGCCGATCTTCAGATCATTCTTGAAGTATTAAGGAAGGTTCATGGGCTGAGCAGGTCGTTCAGGTCCAAGATCCATGTTGAGGTTGTTCAAGATGTCTGAAGGTTTCGGTAATTGAGCACGGGCTCTAGCTTCTCCGGTTGCTCTAGAGAGTGAATGAGTTTTTCTCTCAATCTCAAGATCATGGTCAAACTCAGGCTCTTTGTGTTTTCGTAGATTCCTGCAAAACAATTTTTCTCAAACCAAGTGAGAATATCAAAGAAAAATAAAAGCCAAGAAAAGTTTATCATGTAGGGGTTATAATGAGCACGTAATAGATGCCTTAAATATTGATATAGAAGAAGAGAAAAAGAATTAAGAAAAGGATAAATAAATAATATAATTAAATAAAAATTTAATTGGCTTATCCTTTGCAACAATGCCAAAAATTTGATGCGCGCGGGACATGGGTAGTAATTCTATCTTTCACACCCTGCTTGCTATAGCAAGTATATCATAGTCATAAAGTAATAAGTATTTTTAGAACAGGGTTGTTGATTCCACGAGGATAAGCGATCAAATTTTATTAATTATATTAATTGGGGGTTTGTGAAAATTTGAGAGAAATTATGATTAATTAAAGTAGGGAGAATATAAGATTTTATTGAGATCCCGATTTCACCACTAATTATCCTAATACTCTCCTCTCTGTTATTCAAATTATACTTTTAGATGAATCGAATTCCTACCCCTGTAACTGTCCCTCTTAGGATCACCTACATTGCCTAGATTAACCTGATTAATTAATCTCTTGAATTAAAGTAAGTTAATTAGGGTTTATGTTCCATGAATCCAATGATAATTGTTAATTTATGTCCACACTACTGTCTACTACTATCTCTAAGACTCTGACTCAATAATGGTTATTTCTCCAGTACCACCTATATTTTTATCTCAAATTTCTCATAGGTTTACGATCAATTCATTAGTGACCAGTTAACCAATAACATTATTAAGTGCAGAAGAAATAAACTCGCAATTATATACTGAATAACATCGATAATTGTATTAGAAGTAATTAGGGTTACATCATTCTCCCCATCAAAGAGTGAATTAGTTCATGCTAATAGAGAGTGCAACACAAAAATAATAAGGAAGAGAATACATACACAATCGAATTATGAAGAAGTTGTGCTCTGAACGTTGCATGAACCAATAATGATCCAAAAATATGATTTGATGATAGTAGCTCTATCTATTTATAGTCGTCTTTAGTGGATGCGAGCCTCACGAACCCAACTCCAACGAGCTAAGGAGCAAGTCCCGCGAGTTGAGGAGCAAGTCGCGCGAGATGATGTTCTAGAGAGCAAACGTAATGTCCAAGCTAGAGCAACTTGCGTGAGCTGAGTAGCAAGTCGCACGAGTTGTGATTATAAAGAGAAAACTTGGGCTGTAAGTGAGCTCAGAGGCAAGTCACGTGAGTTGATGTGACAGAGAAGCATGACAACCTACTAAAGCTCTACCTCGTGCGAGTTAAGTACCAACTCGCGTGGGGTGTGTCCTTTACACGATTTCTCTTCTTTTTGGCTATTTTTAACTCTTAAAACACTAAAACAAACCATCAACAAGTTCTATAACAAAGTATTACGAAATAAAGCATTTAACAATTGTTTTGGCTTGTTTAAGAGTATTTAGTGAACAATTTATTAGTTAAAAGGCGTGTGTTGATATCTAAAAGACTTTCTTATTGGATTCGAAGGATTCTTCCTATAGGGACAATAGCAGAGACTACTCATTTTAGGGTTAGGTTGATTTTTTTTTTATAACACTTGTTTTAGGACTAGGCAAAGTAAGTTATATATGTTTTGGTAGCCCAGATAGCTATGATATTAGTTCTTTTTTATATGTGCCTGGAGGGAGACTTAAGATTTAGTCTCGCCAGTTATATGTATATCCTTTCCTCGCTAATCGTTTCAAATGACGTTAAATATCTGCGTTTCCATTACTTATTTTAAAAAAATGACTTAATTTTATAGTAGTGTTTGACAAAAATTGATGTTGGAACATCTAGTCTAAGAAGATTTACTAGAAGCATGCAAAGGAGGCTTGAAGAGGAAGTGAAAAAACTCCAAAAGTTGTACTCTAACTTAGGACAAAGATCTTGTAAAATCTTTGTAAACTTGTATGGGACAAGATTAGGTCTTATTGTAATAGCTCTAAGGTATGACTTAAGGGTCCAAAGCCCATAGGTTTCATAAAGCCTAAAGCATGCCATGCATTCTTAATTCAAGGTCACACAAGTTTTCAAAATCGGCTAAAAATATTTTCGGCTACAAAAATTATGTGAAACTTGAAACACTTGTTAATTAGGAAGGAAACCTTGATTAAGCATTGGATCCATGCCAACACTTAATCAAGGATCTCCATCCTTGATTAGAAAGTTTTAGGATTGATGACATGGCTAATCACATGGGTACCAAGGGGAGACAAACTCATGTGCACCCATGTGAAGGCCATGTGAAAGCTAACAACCAAGTAACTCACATGGTTACTTGGTGGTCTAGTAGGATTTTGGTTTGGCTTAGATCTTAACTAGGATTAGGCTAGTTTAATCATGGTTTAGATTACTTGGAGGACAAGCATAACATGCCTATAAATGCTTAGGCTGAAATCACTTATAGGATCTTTTGGAATATTTGATGAATGAATAGCTTAGTGCATTCTTGAGAGATTTGTTCTCTTGTTTCCTTAGGGAATTCTCTTTGAATCTTATCAATGTATCTCTACACCCATTGTGGTGGTTTCTTCTAGGCTTATAGGTGTCACCACCATTCCTTTCCTTTCCCACATTTTCCCTTTCATTTCTTAACCCCTAAACACCTTAAACAATTCTTGGCTGAGACCTTTCTCTTGGCTTCCATGGATGGATCTTTGTGAAGACTAGATTGGGCAAGGTTTGGAAGCACCTTATCACAAATCAAATAAGATTTTCAAAACTATCTCATTAAAACTAGCTGCCAATTTAGGGTGTTACAACATCGATTATTCCTTGATGACAGATTGGCCATGATGACCCTACATATGGAACATACTGAGGTTCAAAATGATATTCTGAGATAGGTTAATTACAATAGCAACACGCCTTCTATGAGGTAGCTCAGATGCACATGCTTAGTCAACACATATGGATGCATCCATATCAATGTTTCATTGCTTTTCCTTGACTCTAGGTCAGACCTAATTTCCTAGGAAGAGAGAGGCAATCTAGAGCCAAAATTGGACGTGTTGTAGCTTGAGGATCGAAGCTAGCTGGAGAGACCGAGGTGGGTGAATCAAGAACGGCTAGATGATGCACATGGAGATGATGCAAATGATTTAAGTGAGGAAGAGAGTTGATGAGTGGATGACTATTCAAACTCCTTATATGGTTCCATGCTTTTGTTCAATCCTTTTATGATTCAAAATCTTCAAGTAGTTTACTTTACTTTACTTTGCACTCTGGTTGGTATAATTATGTTTTAGTGGATTATAACTTTATTCAGTTGAATTTGAATGTGTTTTTTTTTTTGGTATTGTGGACATTTTGGGTAAGTATTTCATATATATTGGTTTCTGGTATTTTGCATTACCTTGTTGAACACTTGTATTTTCACATAGCTATAATGTTGCAAGCTCTATTTTGGTACTTTAAAAGGTCTTTTTTGTCTTAGGAATTAAAGAAAATCATTCTTAATGAAACATGGTTTGACAAAAATCAAATTTTGATAAAAAATCCAAGAATTGAATCTTTTTCATTTAACAGAAGGAGACATATTGTGGAAGGACAGGTTCGTGTGAATTCTAAGGTTAAGTGATTGTGAGATATTTATGCATTCAATAACTAAAGAATAATATTGAAATAGTAAAGTGATTCGAAATCTTGGACGTAAGACTTGAGCCAAACTAGCTGAGTGTAACTAAATTCGTAGATTCTAACAGAACCATTGTTTGTTATTATTGATGATATTGCATAAAATTTTTATTGTCTATGGTAGCAACATAAAAGCATGGTAAGGATCAAGGCATGATTTGTGAATTTTGTTGAATTTAATCTAGGGCTAAATAGCCAACTTGTGAATAGATGTACAATGCAAGTCTTGAACATTATTTCGTTGGTTTTTCTTTATAATGGAATGTATAGATATATTGTAATGGCTTGAGCTTGCTCTCACCAAACATTGTTTATCACTTGAATGCAAAGGATATGTAAAGATTAAATTTTGGTGTGGAAACAATTTTGTTTTGGAATAAACCATGTGTGACTTTGTACGTGTGAGGACAAAGCAATATTATTGGATAGTTATATATCTTACTTTACTCGACGACAAACAAGATTTTAAGTCGGGGGAGTTTGATAAGTGTTATGTATAGTTGATATTTGAATAATTTTATCTAGTTATCTTGTGAGTGTTGTTAGAATTATTGTCTAAATTATCCTTCACCTAGAACAATTATGATTACACATTAAATTATATAGAATTTATTAAATTTAAATGCTTTTGATCCCAACAATAGAATTTTGTAGTGGAATGTGGAGTTTGGGATAAAAAGGAAGAGACTTGAGGTTGAAAAAATGACTTGAAAATTTTTGGAGTAAAAAGTAGGATTGACTTTTGGCATTCTCTCGCTTAAGCGAAAGATTCTCACTAAGTGAGAGAGCCACAAGATTGAAATTCTCCTCCACTAAGCTCTCGTTCAAGTGAAGAGCTGCAACTTAAGCGAGATGACCTTTGACCTTTGCATTGCCAACAACTCTATGTCATTTTCTAGTTTAGGTGAAAAGTTGTTTCTCAATCGAGAGACCTTTCTTCAACATTAAGCAAGTTACCTCACTTGAGCCAGAATGTCTGGCCTAACTTTCACCTTAAGTTTTACAAGCTTGAGGGAGAATGGCTCACTTAAGATAGATTCCCACATGCTAAAATGTTATAAAAAGTCATTTTGATGAAAGATAGTAGACCTTTTGCCATTTTGATCAATCTTAGAGAGGAAAAGCAGAGAGAAGGTGAAAAAGATCATGGAACGACTTTAAAGTTAGAACACTTGATTTCTCATATGCTTATAGTGATTATGGATACTATGAATGGCTAAGTTTGTAGTGTTGAGATTGAATGCAACCATCTAAACTCTTTGCATTTACTTTAATTTATACACATAGATGTTTTTTCGATAATTTCAACTTTTGATATTCTTATTCTGAACTTAATATTGGATTTTATGTGGTCATGGAATTCTTGATATTAGATCTTTATTGGCAGTGGAAAGTGCGACAAAGCATCAAATCTAGATAAGTTTACTCAATGTGTTCTTAATATAGGAATGGATAATAATATATTGATCGCTCATAATGCTTGTTTTTAATGTTGGATATTTTGTTGAACATCTAAGGAAATAATTGATATAAATGAATGAAAATTATACATGTAATATCTATGTCTATATGTCATTAAATCGAATGATTACAAGAATATTAGATGGTGAAATTCAATCTCAACAATTTTCTCAATTTATTTAAAAGATAATTTTTTAAGCTTTATGTTAGATTTAAACTTTCATTTTAGATATCAATTTCATTACTAGACATATATGCTTAATGAATTACTTTTCAAAATATAACACCACTCATTCTATTCTCTGAGGAAGATTCTTGATTCGCTTTGATTTTGTTATTTAACGATCCACTTGTTATACTTTAAGAAAAATCTCATTACTCATTCCCTTCCATGTTATTGCACCTCCTTTGCACATTGTTCCACTTAGTATTTTATTTATTTTTGTTGTTAAATACATATTATCTATAAATATAAGTAAAGGGATTCCACTTTTTGTAATTGTTTTTTGTTTTCATTTTTATGCTTTAACTCTTTCAAACTTATGAAATTTTTCATATTTCAATCATTGCTTTTTCATCTCCACATTACCTTTAATAAAGTTTAAAAATTAGTTTAGTTTCATACCTATTTTTTTTATCACTTTCTTTCTTTTTTTGCATCCATTGTCTCTTCAAATAAAATTTAGTCATATAGAATTATGTTGGAAACTAAGACATCAAGTTTTACCCCAGATCCTTAAAGAACGATAATGCTTTAATGATAATAGAAAGGATTAATTATGAATGAATATGATGTTTATGTAGACAGAAAAATATATGATGAAATATACCTTTCGTCCAATAATTAACACAACATCCAAGAATAGTAAACGTCCAATACAAAAAGTTAAGTAACTTGGATGTAAATCTATATTTGATAACTCGCAAATGAGGGTTATCAACACATAGTTTTTAAGGAAGATTTGTCCACTAACTAGTACTAAGTATACCAAAACAGTATTTAAATGTGACAAAATGCAATATCATGTTATAGAACTCTTTGATGGTTTGTTTAAGTGTTTCAGAGCATAAAAGAAACAACAAATGGAAGAGAAGGTGTAGTAAATAGCAGCTCGCATGACTCACAGCTCAGCTCGCATGAGCTAGAGCTCCAAGAAAGCCCAAAAACCTCTCTGCCAGTGTAGCTTACACAACTTAAGGCATAACTCGCGCGAGCTGACCCCAAGTATGTCATGTTCCTCTCTGTAACCTCAACTCTCGCGACTTGAGCCTTTAGTGTTGCCAAGATTGCTCTTAGTATGTCTAGCTCACGCAAATTGCATTCCAGCTAGCGCAAGCTGAGTTCGCAAGTTAAGCCCAAGCCCAATACAATAATTATAAAAGGGGAACCTATTCACTAAACTAATCATCTAGAGAGTGAAACCGTGAGATCGACATTAGGCATAAGAGAGATAGAAGAGCAAGGGACGACACAAATTCTTCATTCCTTTTTGGGAAAATCAATTGTCTATGTATTCTTCTTCTTTTAACTATTTTTGTATTGTGATCTTAACTATCATGAACTAAAACCCTCATTGATTGGGAGAGCGATGTACCTGTTGGGAATAAATTGGTATGCCCACAATCCAAGTCATCATGAAATCAATTCTAATAATAAAGTATCATTTTATTATCATTTGATTAAATAATTTATTTGATAATGTCCTCGATTAAAATTAAAGAGTTGTTATTATAATAGAGATTGTAATAATGAGAGACAACTTTGATTTTAATTTTAATTTAAGTCATTCTTAATCAAAGGATTATTGAAAATAAGACATCAATAATCTGGATAGATTAATATATATGTGATAGTATTTATTGGATAAATATTAATAGATCTCATTTATTAATTCACATGTATAGATGAGTCACATGTTGATTTGATCATTGAACAAACCCAATTGAAATTTCTAATGGTTAATATTTACCATAAACTGTCAATAGAAAATTTTCAAAAAGAGGTTAAATAGTTTTCTTTGACCTGAGATTGTCATAATAATTAACAAGTTATTTAATTGGATTTTGATTCCGAACACCTAGTGCTTCAGAGCGCTTGTTGAATGGATATTAGATATGATTAAATACCTGTAGAATTAATGATTAATCAAGAAGGGATCCATCAACTCTTAGTAATGAGTTTGAGCTTTATGAATAAAATTATATCCTGGCTAGGAAAAATTAAATGAGGGAAGAAATGAGTTTCTTAGGTCATTATAAATTAACTCAAAAGAGTTTGACATTAATACATTTCTGTAGAGTTAATCTAGAATTGTAAGTGTTAGATCAAGGTGATTAACAATCTTAAGTTTTGATAACTGTAAGACAGACGATACGTACAAACGAAACAAGTACAAACGATTAAGAACCATAGATGAAAGGTGACTCCTCAATCTGAAAAATCTTATTCCATATTCTTCTCAAAGGAGTTTCATCACAAAGAGCAGACGATGCAACAATGATGGTAGACAACACTATCTTATAGTTTTATTTGTTAAAGTTCTTTTACTCTGTCAAAGACCCATCGTCTACTAGAAGTAAAGTGAAGACAGACGACATAGAAGATGAATACAAACAAAGTAACTCGTGCAAAAATTCAAATCTAGTCGTTACTCATGGAAGTTTTCAAAAGGCATTTGGGTACTGTGCAAAACCTTTGCAACACGAAAAACAGATCACGTTTTTGCTATTCAAACTAATCAAGACAGAAAAAGGTACTGAACATGCATTTACTTCGCTGCGAAACATTAATTATTCTGATTGATCTCTGCCACTGATGGGTAAGCTTCAAGAAAAGGACAACGATCAAGACATTGAGTCTAACAGATCTCTCCAAGACTGTTGCCTATATAAAGGACTTCACTTCACCATTTCAAGTTGGTGAAAACATTACAAAAAGCTTATTATTTATATTCGCTCTTGAATATATTCTTCATTGTAAAAACCCTCTCTGCGAAGAGGAAATCTTAAGTTTTTTCATAAACTTCTTGTTAGATCAAGGGGATTAACACTCCTAAGTTTCGATAATTACAAGACAGACAATAGGAACAGACGATGCAAGTGTAGACGATGTGAGGACCACAGACGAAAGGTGACTCCTCAATATGATAAGACTTATTCCATGTTTCTTCAAAGATGTCTCATCACAAAGAGCAGACGATGCAATCACGAGTGTAGATGACATTAATCTAGAGCGTTAGTTGAACGTCTGTTGCTATGTCAAAGACCGATTGTCTACTTGAAACAGAATGAAGACAGACGTCACAGAAAGTGAAGACAGACGAAGTAACACGTGCAGAATGTCATATTCAGCCGTTACTCTTAGAAGTTTCCAAAAAGGTTATTGGGTACTGTGCAAAACCTCTGCTACACGAAAAGTATATCACACTTTCGTTATCCAAACTGATCAAGTCAGAAAAAGGTGTTGAACATGCGCTGACTCCGCTGATGGAAAGTTTCAAGAAAAAGGACAACAGTCATATCTTTTGAGTCTAACGAATCTCTTCAGACTATTTCCTATATAAAGGTCTTCACCTCATCATTTCAAGTTGGTGAAAAACGCTACTACAAGCTGATCATTTGAATTCGCTTTTGAAATTATTCTTCATTGTATAAACCCTCTCTACGAAGAGGAAAGTTTAGTTTCTTTAGACTTATCTAAATCCACGTCTGTGGTACTTTAGCCTAAGGAGGCTGTGCTTGCAAAGAATACCTTTTTCTTTAGCCTAAAGAGGCTGTGTTTCAAACAATACTTGGTGGGTTAGCCTGGGAAGGCTAGGACCAAAGAATATCTTAATCTCTTAAATCAAATTTTTTGAAATAAATTTGAATCGTCTGTACTGATTTCAAAACAACATATGATAGGATAAAATTTTATTAAGATCACAATTCAACCCCTCCATCTTGTGATTTATTCTTTACAGTTTGGTATCAGAGCTCAACCTCTAAGGGTTGAGCGTTTTACAACTGCTAGACGAAAAGATCAAAATGGAGTCACAAGGGCCAGCTTTCCTTTCAGGAGGTTCCTCCCTGAACAAGCTGCCAGCCTTCTCTAGGGATGACTATCCCTACTGGGCAGACAGGATGGAAATGTACATAAAGTCTACTCAGTATAGACTTTGGAAGATTATCACTCAGGGAGATATTCCCATTGTTAAACCAGAAACTGAATGGGAAAATAAGGAATACACCCTCATGGAGTTGAACAGCAAAGCTAGATATGCACTCACATGTGCTCTCTCAATGACAGAATACAACAGATTTTGTGCCTATAAAACCACCAAAGAACTCTAGGACGCTCTGAAAATCTACTATGAAGGAACTGAAGACGTCAGAATAAGAAAGACTGCTACATTGCAAATAGAATATGAGATGTTCTCTATGAAGAAAGATGAATCCATTGAAATGATGTTTAGAAGATTCCAAACAATATTAAATGGTCTTACTTCGCTAGGAATCACTTTCATGAAGGCACAAAATAACATGAAGATTCTGGATAGTCTTCCTACTCCATGGGAAGCAATGTCTACTGCCATTTCCGTGGGACGTGACATGAAAACATTAACTCTTGATGAGTTAATAGGTGTCTTAAGAGTACATGAAGTACTCCTATGTAAAAGAGACTAGATAAAAGTTCAAGATACTATAGCTCTTCCGTCCACGGATGAAGTACCAAAAGAAGAATGTGTTAAGAAAGAGTAAAAGAAGAAGACCAAGATTCTCAAGGCTGAAACGTCTGAATCAGATTCGTCTGATGGATCGTCTGAAGATGAGATATCTCTCATGGATAGATGATTCAAGAAGATGATGATGAAGAAAGGAAGAGGTCAACGATTTTTCAGAAAGAAGGAGAAAAAGTTTCCTGAAAAATCTTCAAATAAAGAGGAAGGGTCTGAGATCGTTTGCTATGAATGCAGAAAGCCTGGACATATGAGATCTGAATGTTTGATGAATCATTATTTTGATCAATTTCTCTGCATTTAATACATCATATTACAACATTATTAATGGTCAATTAGCATGATTTAGTGCATTTAAGAGTTTGGGCTCATTTGGGCCTTAAGTGCTTATTTTTGTTCTAATTCGTTAAAATTTCCAGTTTTGACAAGGTTCACTAAAAAAGGCATAACTCTCATTACAGAACTCTGTTTGAGCTCCATTTTATGTAAAATTAAAGAGGACTGAAAGAGCTACAAAAGCTATGAAGACATGAAGAGCCAATTCGGACCGCATCTGGGGTGAAAATTGCCTTGAAAGTGACGCACGAAATTGATGCGGGAATTCTAGCGTGAAGAATTAGTGTAGGCCCATTTCAAATCATATAATTGGACCATTTAAATGTTTGCATTGGGTGGGCTTTGAACCCTGCACCCTAAGTCACTTAAAGTCATGTGACTAGCACATGACTCACTTATTATAAATACCCCAATTCAGAAAATTGTAGACACTTTTTACCTTTCAATCAATTTCAATTTTCGGCATTGCTTATTTTTCCTTTCAAGTCGCTTTGCTAGGGTTTTCAGGTTTGCCATTCCAATTCTCGTTCTCTCTCCCTTCTTGCAATTTAATTCTTCTAAAATGCAATCCCAGTTTATGCTTAGCCTAATTTCAATTATGCGCAACTAATTTCTTCAACCAATTCGATCTCAATAGGATCCCTAATTTCCTTAGGTTCTCCGTTTTCAATTGCATAAGTACTCGTTTTGGATTCTATAATTTTAATTCCATTATGTTGATTAATATTTTGGATTTAGATTGTTGATTCTGTCATTGTTGATTGATAATGAATGCAGAGAACTAATTATATGATTCGGAACCAAGTTGTGTGCTCTCATGCGATTGTGTGAGTTTAAAGGCCACCAAGTGTTCGATGATAATTCTCTAAGATCTTAGAGCGCTAGTTCAGTGATGACATGCAGAGATCTCGATTTCAATGCACTGCATAGATGAGTGTCTTTATTTTGTTGAACCAATGAGGGAAATTGGGATCTGACAGAGATCGGATTGGTGCCTTTTAATAATCTATTAATTGCTTTTTAATTATTGTTTAATTACTGTCATTGGTTAATTTTTACTATTTAATTGCCTTTAATTTTTCCTCTACACAAAAACCCCCAAAATTGCATTTAAAATTTCGGCTATAGAGAAGTAACAAAGTAATCCGTAGGGAAACGACCGAGTCCACTATTACTGCAAAGTAGTAGCTAGGCTTTGGTATTATTTGACGCACGTTCGGCGCGTGTGTCAAATTTGGCGCCGTTGTCGGGGATTGCTTTGTTAATTCTCATTGTTTATATGCATTTTTTTTATTTTTTTTAATATTTTTATTTTTTTTATTATTAGACTTAGGATAGGTTAGTTTACATTCAATAAGTTCAATAAATTTTAAAAAATCATTTGATATTGTTTTGCAATTTATTTTGGTCATCTGGTGCATGCTGATAGTGATATCCTGTTGAGTGCAGTTAGTTAGTGTTGTTTATGCTGATTTGTGTTGTATATTGTTGTTTTTGTGGCTATTGTTGAATCTGATGAACTAAAGATGTGCTGATTTACATTCATTTAGGCTAACATGGATAATAGGACTATTAGGGAACTATTGCATCAGGAAGGGAGTTTCAGTGATTCAACTTTTGTAGAGGCAAAAGTTTTTCATACCATACCTCAACAGCAGTACAACCCATATTCCTACAATCCTGGATAAAGAGAACAGATTTATCAGAGTTTACTTGACTATTCTACTTTCCATCCGACACAAAATTGGCAGCAAAATTCCAATCATCATATATCATCTTTTCAACAACATCCTACACAACCACTAGCCCAACCAGAAGGTGGTCCTTCCTTGGAAGAATTAATCAAGCAGATGGCCACCAACAACTTGCAATTTCAGCAGATAATTGAGGCTAACCTTCAGAGTATCCAAACTCATATTGAGCAGTTATCCAATGCAATTAGTCAGAACCAACCTCAAGCATCCATCAGTCTACCCTCACAAGCAATTTCCAATTTGAATGATAATGATAAGAATGTGAGTGATATTACTTTGGGGTCTGGTAAGCAAATGGTGGAACCTACTGCACAACCAGAAAAGACAATTACCATGGAGGTTGTAGCTAAAGAGAAAGAGTTGCAAGAACAAGATTTGAAAGAACAAGACATGGAAGAAAAAGTGACAGATAAACAAGAGAAGGAAACATGTGATGATTTAATTGCTTATATTAATCCTTCCTTTGTTTATGTTGATTCTCTTTTAATAGGTGATGTAGGAGTGAGCCCTAAGGAAAAAATACAAGATAACAACTTTTTGTGTGAAGATGTTTATGTAGAAAAGAAAGAACTTAAAGTACACGGTGAAGCTGTTTGTGATCCTCCTCCTTACAAAAATCCTCATGTCTTGGTACCTAGTGGAGAATTGTCCATAAAGTTTCCTTGGAGCAAACATTGTGGAAAGAGTGAAGCATCCAGGAAATCAGAGCAACCACTAGAAAAGATTTCTTTATCATTTGATACTCTTCATAATTACAATATGAACAACACTAAATGTTTCACTTTAGACTCTTATGGAATTAAAGCCTGGACTATCATTGAGTTTGCTGATTTGAACCTTTTAGTTGTTCCTAACGGCTTTTGTTCTCATGATGTTACATATTCTTATAGGTCGTTAGAG
The DNA here is from genome assembly GCA_026586105.1 of Hylodesmum podocarpum. NCBI lineage: Eukaryota > Viridiplantae > Streptophyta > Magnoliopsida > Fabales > Fabaceae > Hylodesmum > Hylodesmum podocarpum. The sequence goes on along the minus strand of JALJEV010001430.1, from coordinate 7,920,720 downwards.
AAGTTAACAATGGAGGGCCAAGTGAAAGCTTCTATATTTATTGGCGAACTAATGTCTGAACACATTATAGATGGAGTAGAGAATAATCATGCTACCTTGAAACACTCTAATTTTTTACTCTCTCTTTTAAATTGTGTTATTGATGTTAGAGTTCATTATTCCATGTTCTTTGATTTGACAGTAAGTGAAACATGTGAATTGTTCAATTTAGATGTCAAGATTAAAATGAACAAATGGAGAATTATGATTATGGAATTCAACTTATTCCTACCACCACCATGCACTGATTATAGCACAAAAACATACCTACACCCTGAATCATTTGCACTGATAAAGAATGACTTACATATTATTGTAGATGATTTTGTGATATTTGATCCAGGTGGGTATTTGTTTCTTGTAGTAGGTACCAAGGATACATTTATGGTGAACGGGCAGCACTTAAAGCACTATCATGAGAGCTCCATCAAGCAGTCCGCAGAGCAGGAGATTGTCACACTTGCAGACGCACTGCCGCTTTGAGCGGCCGAGGGAGTTTTTCTTTTCTCCTTCCACTCTTTTCCGTTATGTTTTCATTCATTTCCTATCTTTCCACCTTCTTTAATTAGGATTAATTAGGATTTCCATGCTTTGTTTCATTTTATTTTTCTGAATTGGAGATCTTGTGATTCTGGTATGATTATTAGTACATCTGCATTATGGTTTATATGTTGAGAATCTGAACTGGAATCTGAGCTGAGTTAATTTCTTTTTATTATTTTGTGGTATTGATATATTCCTCTGATAGATGTTGGACTAGTTGGTATTAATTGGTTATGTATTGTTTCTGATAAGTATTTGACAATATTGAACTTTTGAGTCTTTGGGCCTGTTTTGAATGGATTCATCTGCATGCCATTCTTTTTCTTTCGGTGTGATATATGCCATTAGTGGATGTCATTTTTCAGAACTTGCTTTTATTCTTTTCAAAGCTGCATTTTGTCACTTAGTGCATGATCATGATTGAGGCATTCAGTTATATTTTCCCCACTTGACCAAATAGCCTACCTTGCATTTTATCCCTTGTTAGCCCCTTTGAGCCTGAAACCATTTCTTTCACTACCTACATTATAAGCCTTAAGAGTAAAACAATGTTGTCCTGATTTCGCAGATATTGAGTTAATTGTTCATATTTTGGTTATGTGAAGCAGATAAGTGTAAAGGTGTCTGCTCGGGACATGCAGAAAAATAAGTGTGGGGGGTGGAATATTGCAATTAATATGATTTGGTTCTGAGTTTCAGAACTGATACATTTTGGTTGCTTTTTGACCAGCACACTCATGTAAATGTTATCTTAGTACTATTTTGCTATTTGAGACTGATATGGGTGAAAAAGAAAAATAAGTACTAAAAAAAAAAATTGAAAAAAAGACAAGAAAAAAAATTAGAAAAAATATATGGAAAAAGAAAAAGAAATAAGAGCAAAATAGCAAAATTTTAATCTGAATAAGTGTGCAAAATGAGTTGAGTACTTAAGCAGTTGTTGAAATAACAACTTTGCAGATTTATTATGTAATTTTGATATCTTTTATAATATGTTGATGTTGATTTCAATACCTGTGAAATAGTAGTCACTTGACCAAATTTATCAAACCTTTATCCTTGGCCCCCATTAAATCCTTTGCAAGTCCTCTTGAATCATGCATGACTGTGATTGTTGGTGGTAGAGAGCTAGAATGATTGCAAGCCTATGGTAAAATGATGTTCACTTTAATGGTTTGAGAGTAAACACTTGCCTGATACACTTGAGAGTTTGAGTGATACACTTCTGGCGAGGTCATTGCTTATAATTAACTTGCATGATTAATTCACTATCTGATTGGTCCTATCTGAAGCAGGAATTGTTTAATACTGTAATATGTAATTATTAGATTGATTGTGCTCTGATCGCTATGTTCAGTTCTGAGGCATTGATGACTATTTTGTAGAGTATGAAATAACTTAGACCAGATGAAATTTTGCATCCGATTTAACATTTTCATTAGGACTTAGTTTTGCCCAAGAGTGCAAAAGGATAAGTGTGGGGGAATTTGATGAATCATTATTTTGATCAATTTCTCTGCATTTAATACATCATATTACAACATTATTAATGGTCAATTAGCATGATTTAGTGCATTTAAGAGTTTGGGCTCATTTGGGCCTTAAGTGCTTATTTTTGTTCTAATTCGTTAAAATTTCCAGTTTTGACAAGGTTCACTAAAAAAGGCATAACTCTCACTACATAACTCTGTTTGAGCTCTATTTTATGTCAAATTAAAGAGGACTGAAAGAGCTACAAAAGCTATGAAGACATGAAGAGCCAATTCGGACCGCATCTGGGGTGAAAATTGCCTTGAAAGTGACGCACGAAATTGATGTGGGAATTCTAGCGTGAAGAATTAGTGTAGGTCCATTTCAAATCATATAATTGGACCATTTAAATGTTTGCATTGGGTGGGCTTTGAACCCTGCACCCTAAGTCACTTAAAGTCATGTGACTAGCACATGACTCACTTATTATAAATACCCCAATTCAGAAAATTGTAGACACTTTTTACCTTTCAATCAATTTCAATTTTCGGCATTGCTTTTTTTTCCTTTCAAGTCGCTTTGCTAGGGTTTTCTGGTTTGCCATTCCAATTCTCGTTCTCTCTCCCTTCTTGCAATTTAATTCTTCTAAAATGCAATCCCAATTTATGCTTAGCCTAATTTCAATTATGCGCAACTAATTTCTTCAACCAATTCGATCTCAATAGGATCCCTAATTTCCTTAGGTTCTCCGTTTTCAATTGCATAAGTACTCATTTTGGATTCTATAATTTTAATTCCATTATGTTGATTAATATTTTGGATTTAGATTGTTGATTCTGTCATTGTTGATTGATAATGAATGCAGAGAACTAATTATATGAATCGGAACCAAGTTGTGTGCTCTCATGTGATTGTGTGAGTTTAAAGGCCACCAAGTGTTCGATGATAATTCTCTAAGATCTTAGAGCGCTAGTTCAGTGTTGACATGCAGAGATCTCGATTTCAATGCACTGCATAGATGAGTGTCTTTATTTTGTTGAACCAATGAGGGAAATTGGAATCTGACAGAGATCGGATTGGTGCCTTTTAATAATCTATTAATTGCTTTTTAATTATTGTTTAATTACTGTCATTGGTTAATTTTTACTATTTAATTGCCTTTAATTTTTCCTCTACACAAAAACCCCCAAAATTGCATTTAAAATTTCGGCTATAGAGAAGTAACAAAGTAATCCGTAGGGAAACGATCCGAGTCCACTATTACTGCAAAGTAGTAGCTAGGCTTTGGTATTATTTGACGCACGTTCGGCGCGTGTGTCAATGTTCAAAGCTCAAGAAAAGATGGAATCCTCGTAGAGAAAAAGGGAAGAAGAGTTTGCTGACTTGGGAAGACCTTGACAGCAATAGTTCAGACGATTCCATTGAGGAAGAGGAAACCGTAAATATATGTCTCATGGCTGGAGACAACACTTCCTCTGAGGTAAATGATTCATCTGTTTCGTCTACTTTATCTGAGTCTGAATCAGAATCAGAAGAAATGTCATACGATACTCTTCTAGCAAACTCTCATTTTATTGCTGAGCAATACAAGGTATGCAAAGCAAAGTTGAAACAAATTTTGACAGAAAATATTGCTTTAAAATCTGAAAAAGAGTTGCTCAAGAAGAATGTATCAGACGATATGTCGTCTGACTCTAAAAAGAACATTTTAATTCTTGAAATCGAAAGATTAAAGAAAGAAAATGATTCTTTACTCAAGGATATAACTTAGTTCACAAAAGGATTCTCTATGCTTTAAAATATTTTAAAATATGGGAGGGTCCCTTCAGATAAAAGTAGTTTAGGTTATGTTGAGCAGACGAATGAAAAGAAGACAAATTTTGTTTCGTCTACTCAGAAGAAGAAGAAGAACAAAAGTTACAACAAAGTTCAAAATAATTACAAGAATAACACTAAAACCTTGAACAAAAAGAAATCTTCTTCTACTAACAAAGGAGGATCCAAAAGAATTTGGGTACCAAAGTCACTTATTATTCCTATTACAGATATCCTTAATAGGAAGAGAGAAGACTTCATGCAGGTACCTGGACAGTGGATGCTCATGACACATGACGGGGGACCTATCTATGTTCCAAAACCTAAGACCAAGTAAAAGGTATGTGTCTTATGGTTCAGGGAAAGGTAAAATCCTAGGGATTGAGACTGTTGGTAAGACACCTAACCCTCTCATTCAAAATGTGTCTTATGTTAAAGGTCTGAACTTCAATCTACATAGCATAAGTCAATTTTGTGACAGTGGATATGAAGTAGCCTTTAATGCTGATGAATGTATAGTAAAAAATAAAGATAAATCCATTCTGTTTGTTGGGAAAAGAAGGAAAAATCTCTATGAAGTTTGTGTTTCTGACCTTAGTGATCAGAATGTAACATGTTTAATTTCAGCAGAAGATGAACGAGATATCTGGCATAAAAAGCTTGGACATTTGAGTCTCAAGTATATTTCAAAAATTTCTAAAAAGAATCTTGTAAAAGGTTTGCCAAAAATATCTTGGAAGTCTAATCGTCTGTGTGAATCTTGTCAGCATGGTAAACAACTCAAAGCTTCCTTTAAATCAAAAAATGTTGTTTCCACGATAAGACCCTTGGAATTGTTACATATTGATCTCTTTGGACCCACTCAGACTGAAAGTCTTGGAGGAAAGAGATTTGGGTTTGTCATTATAGACGACTATACTAGATTTACTTGGGTATACTTCCTGACCCATAAACACGAGTCTTTTAATACCTTTGAAATATTTTGTAAACATGTTCAAAAAGAAAAAGGAATATGTATTGCGTATATGAGAAGTGATCATGGAACAAAATTTGAAAACTCTGAGATCAAGGCCTTTTGTTTTGAAAACGGTATCTTTCATAAATTTTCATCTCCAAGAACTCCCCAACAAAATGGAGTTGTGGAAAGGAAAAATCGCACTTTACAAGAAATGGCTAGAACAATGTTGCATGAAAGCTCTCTTCCGAAGTACTATTGGGCAGAAGCAATAAATACTTCTTGTTATATTCAAAACAGAATATTAATAAGACCCATATTAAACAAGACTCCTTATGAACTATGGAAAGGAAGAAGACCCAACATACCCTATTTTCATCCTTTTGGATGTGAGTGTTTTATTCTTAACACTAGAGATCAACTTGGAAAGTTTGATTCAAAGGTGATTAAAGGATTTTTACTTGGATACTCTAATACGTCTAGTGCTAGTCTCAACAAAGACGAATCAGGTAAGACCGTTGATCAGACGGTATATCGAGGTATGATTGGCTCTCTGCTTTATTTAACTGCAAGTAGACCAGACAATATGTTTAGCGTCTGTCTATGTGCACGTTTTTAGTCTGATCCTAGATAATCTCATTTACAAGCTGTTAAACGTATTCTTAGATATCTTATTGGAACCACTAATATCTTTTTGTTTTATAAGAAAAATAGTGATTTCAGTTTGAATGGCTATTGTGATGCTGATTATGTTGGAGACAAAGAGGAGAGAAAAAGCACAAGTGGTGGATGCCAATTCCTAGGCAAGTCACTCATCTCTTGGTCAAGCAAGAAACAAAACTCTATAGCTCTCTCTATCATAGAAGCAAAATACATAGTTGCTGTTGGATATTGTTCGCAACTTCTTTGGGTAAAACATCAACTTGAAGTTTACTCCAGGTTTGAAACCCAAATCCCAGTTTTCTGTGACAACACTAGTGCAATTAATCTCAGCAAAACCCTATTCAGCATTCAAAAGCTAAACACATTGAAATTAAATTTCATTTTATAAGAGATTATGTTTAAAAAGGTGTTTTCGATATATAGTTTGTTTAACTGATTTTCAATGGGCAGACATCTTTACAAAAGCTTTAGATGAAACACGCTTTAATTTCATTAAGGAAAATTTTGGAATTATTTCTTTAGGAGATTAAGGTTATCATCTATAGTTATCGTCTATGCTTATCGTCTGATTATTTCGTGTTAAGACGAAGTCTTGTGTTTAATCAAGTTGAATAAGTGAAAAGTCATTCAACAGACGCAATGTTATTATTTAATCATATTAAAGTTGAATGTGCAAAAAGACAATAAATACAGCATTAAATGTGTCTGACATTTATTACTCTATTCTAGGAAGTCCAAGAGCGTGTGTTGTAACTGACAGAAGTCAAATTAATCATTGAAAGGGCAATCATGGGAGAAAACGTCAAATCAGGGACGGTTTACATTCTATCGTCTACTAAAAATAAGAGTCAAAGTTACCTCTTTTACTATTTACATTGCTAAGTATTGAAATCTATCTTCTACTCTAAGAACTCTCACTTTCGAATACTCTCTCTTATTTCAAACCTTGAAAAATGGCCGCCAAGAATGTTCATCAAACTACTCCTGAAGAAGAAGGATTCTTTGCTCAAGATCTATTCTTACCGAGCAAATGGGTGAAGAGAATCACCCTCGCTGATGTCTCCGGGCACACCTGTGACTACCTGGAGAAAGTTGGATGGATGAAGTTCGCCACCTGGGAAGGGCCATGGATGATGGAGCCCTATGATGAGTTTTGGTCTGAGGCCAAAATTGTAGATGACAACATCGTGGGAACAATCGATGACAAGGAGTACCCTGTCAATGATGAAATTGTTGTTGCGATTGGGAAGTGTAAAAATGAAGGTATCGTCTACACTCCCAAATGGTATGAAGGTATTGATGAAGCCCTCATTGATCAGACGCTCTATGGGAAACCCAGAACGTCTGACCGTGCCAAGTACTTAAGAGCTGGAAATCTCAACGGTGTAGGAAGAGTGCTGCATAATCTTCTATTTAACATCTTCACACCAAGAATTGGGTCTAGTGATAATGTAAGGAACAAAGAACGATTTTGTCTCTTCTATCTCCTTCAGAAGGAGAAGATTAGCTTACCTCATGTGATCATGGATCACTGGATGGATTGCTTGAGGATAAAGAACCTACCTGCGCAAGAAATCAAATGTTCCTTATCCTGTTGTGTTTGCCAAGATCATCCAAAACTAAGAGTTTGAAATCAGAGGATGTGAATGGTACTCAAGTGGCCCTGAAATCAAGCAAGGCACTTTCTCAAGAATGCATTTGGACCTTGCTCTATGGACGACAAATGAAACGCATGAGAAGATGCTCAACCCCAGATCTTCTCAATCCTCCTCATCTCAACCTTAACCCTCTCAACCACAAACACTGACCCATACACAAACCTCACAACCGCAACCCGCACCTCAACAAACTCGCCCAAAACACAAAACCCTCATAAAAAGACCCAGAAATGCACCCACTCTATCTCAAACACAAGCCCAAACACCTAACCCTTCTCCATCCAAACCTATTGTGTCGTCTGAACCGCCTGTACAAGTGATAAAGGTTCCTTTTGAGACGATTGAAGATGTGCCACTTGTTAGACGAAAATCTAGGTCTATCAAGTTGAGGATATCAAGAATGGATTCATCTACCCAAGACAATCCATCTTCCAAAGAAGCGTCTAAGGATGCTGAGTCTGCTAGTGAGTGAGCAGACGAGCGCAAAAAGGCAAAGCTAGACGATGCCTATATTGCTGATAAGGAGATGCGCAAAGCTTATGATAAAGGCACAAGAAAAGGAATTGTTGAAGCCTCTGCAATCTTGGATGAGAAATGGGAGTTAGAAAAAGCAAGAAAAGCATTCATTCTCTCTAAAGCTGAAAGAGAGCAAAGATTTAGAGATAGCGCCATGGGCATTGGATCGTCTGAAGCCTCTCACGCTCAGACTATTTCAGAGGGCATAGACAATGAAGAAACTGCCCAGATCCAGAAAGACAATGCAATTCTTGCTGAGCAACTGTCTACCATGCTCAGTGAAGACTTGCCCTCTATGGAGTTTGGATCTTCAACTCCAATAGACGAATCAAGACAAGATATTTCAATCTTAACTTTGTCTCCTATTCATGCCATACCTCTTCAGACGGTAAATGCTGAGTCTGAGGGAAGAAGCTGCTTACAGACTATGCAGCCTTCGTCTATCATCTACAGTGTGGAATCATCATCATCAGACGACGAAGAATGTCTTGTCACAAGACATGTGGCACCAAATTTAAAGATTCCAGCAGTGGTCTTAAATGAAGAAGACCTACCACCCAAGCGTAAAATGGACTACACCTTTCTCAACGACCTCGTTATGAAAAGGTACAGTGTTATTGGGTGTGCTGAGAGGCCTAAGAGGCCTGATTGGATTATTACAGATCATGCTATGGAAGCCTCTGATCTTTCTGACTCTGATGGATCTGAGTCTGGCAACGATGGCTACTACACAAACAACGAAGATTCTTCTGTTAAAGAGTAGGAATCTCCCTTCTTCAAATTGGACAACCCTTACAATTACCGAGGGAAGAAAGGGTTCCAAGTGGGAAGATTCATTAATCTAATCAATTACTTCCAACCATTGAAGCCTGCTGATCTTGATCTTTCAAAGAAATACAGTGTTGAAGAGCAGAAGGAATGGTTGAAGTGTCTGCCTTGGGATGCCATTGCAGAATTAAAGATTCAGGGCTTAGAAGGTATAGATGATTACAAACGTCATCTTGATGGTCTGCTTGTAGAAGGACCTACTTTGGGGTATGAACCCAACATTATCTCTTGACCTGAGTCTAGAAGATCTGTTTGCTATCATGCTGAGATAGCACATGCACATCATCACTGTGTATCTGGTAACTTTATGTCCCAAATCTCTATTCCAGAATGCTTTTCTCACTGGCATCTAGACGCAATGGACAAGCATGATCCCCAACCTTTCACCATCCCAATGAACAAAACGGAGGTCATTGGATTAGGTTACACTATTGGCCTAACTCTACCATGGCTAAGACCTCATTGCTCTGGCATTCAACCAACTTACTTCGTCAACTTCAACGAGTATGAAACTCCTGAAGAGTGCTATCATTGTTTGCCAGTTGATTATGATGCGGCATACACTATAACGTTAAGAGCTTATAAAAATGAGATCAAGGACAGACTTTAATCCTTCCATCTAATCCAAAACAGAGCTGAGAAAGAGGATCGTCTCCTGCCCTTTCTCATGGGCTCTCAATTCTTTGCGTTTGCAACTAATGAAACAAAATTCTTTGTAAGGATGGGCTGCTCAAGACCATACCTTATAAGAATGCTTGCAAAAGGAAAAGAGAAGAAAAAATACCCTTCCCCCAAGGAGTTCAAGTATGCTAGACACATTGTCAAGCGTTTACTCTAGGCTGTTTAAGACCATTTTAAAGCTTTTCAGACGTACTCTACAAGGCCTATCAATCCTAAGATTCAGAGGATGATAGAAGAACATGAGAACACATCTAGATTCTGCTTAGGCACTTCATTTGATGAAGAGTTTGTCACTAGTGGCAGAGTCTACCCCAGTGGATCCTATGCGTATACTTTTCCAACCCATATGCCTCAACACTATCAACTGACAACCTTCAACAGGATCTACAAATGGCAATGGGAAGAAAACTTCAATTCTAAGATGGACTTTCCTCTGTTCACCTTACTTTTGAAGGCAACTGAAGTAGATCCCATTGTGATAGAGGCTGATTCAGATGAAGAAGTAGTTATGCCTACTTCTAGACAACCTCTTATGATTGAAGCTGGAGGTCCATCGTCTAAACCACGATCACCTCAATCATCAGACGACTCTGCTGATAAATACAATGCTTTGAAGCATAAGTATGATGCTCTTGAGGATAATTGCGAGCATTTGAAGAAGAAGAACAAGGAGCTAGAAGAGTCTCAACAGGCCACCAATGCCAAAGTTGAACATCTTCAAAGCCTTGTATTTGCTTTGTTGAAGCAACAAGCACCACCTCAGTGATCCTTTTTTGGTTGATTTCAGCTCAAGGGGGAGAAGGTAAAGCAAGCATCTACTTAGGGGGAGCATCTGAAGATGAAGACGAGTGTCTATAGTGAGCTTTGGGGAGAGCTCTTGTACAATGGGTATTAGACTCAGGGGGAGAGTCTTGTATTTTTTTGTTGTTGTTGTCTTTATTGCCTTTTACTTTGTGATTGTATCTGAAATTGATTACATCTTTGTGATGTAACAAACTTATAAAGAAGTATTTTTCAGAAAACATCGTCTTGATGTAAATCTGGCATAATTGGTATCATTTCACTAACTTTTGTTTATGCAGATGACTTCATCTTTCTGCAGTATTGGTATGGTCTATAATCATAAAAAAAGGGGAGATTGTTAGATCAAGGGGATTAACACTCTTAAGTTTTGATAATTACGAGACAGACGATACGAATAGATGATGCACGTGTAGACGATGTGAGGACCACAAACGAAAGGTGACTCTTCAATCTGAAAAGTCTTATTTCATGTTTCCTCAAAAATATTTCATCACAAAGAGCAGACGATGCAATCATGATTATAGACGACACTACCTTAGAGTGTCAGTTGAACGTCTTTTGCTCTATCAAAGACCCATCATCTACTAGAAGCAGTGTGAAGACATACGACACAGAAAGTGAAGACAGACGAAGTAATGCACACAAAATGTAATATTCAGTCATTACTCTTACAAGTTTCCAAAAAGGCTATTGGGTACTGTGTAAAACCTATGCAACACGAAAAGTAGATTACACTTTCGTTACCCAAACTGATCAAGTCAGAAAAAGGTGTTGACTCTGCTGTAAATCATTAATTGTTCTGATTGATCTCTACCACTGATGGAAAGTTTCAAGAAAAAGGACAACGGTCATATCTCTTAAGTCTAACGGATCTATTCAGATTGTTGCCTATATAAAGGTCTTCACCTCACCATTTCAAGTTGGCGAAAAACGCTACTACAAGCTGATTATTTGTCTTCGCTCTTGAACTTAGTCTTCACTGTAAAAACCCTCTCTGCGAAGAGGAAAATTTAAGTTTCTTTAAACTTCTCTAAATCCACGTCTGTGGTACTTTAGCCTGAGGAGGCTGTGCTTGCAAAGAATACCTTTTTCTTTAGCCTGAAGAGGCTGTGATTCAAACAATACTTGGTGGGTTAACCTGGGAAGGTTGTGATCAAAGAATATCTTGTATTAGCCAGAGGTGGCTGGGTTCAAATAATATTTGTAACCTTTTCATGGTTGATAGTGAAAACTCAGTTTTTGCTGGGCAACTGGACGTAGTCTGATATAGACGAACCAGTATAAAAATAATTGTGTTTTCTGGATTTTATCTTGTGACTAATGGGGATAATTTATGAATAACTTAATCTCTTAAATCAATTTTTTCAAGATAAATTTGAATCGTCTGTACTGGTTTCAAAACAACAAACGATATGATAAAATTTTATTAAGATCACAATTCAACCCCCCCCCCCTTTCTTGTGACTTATTCTTTACAATGTTACTTGGTTTAAAAGGTTGGGATGAAGGAACTACCTCTTTACCTTTGGCGATCTCTCGGTTACTATTCAATGGAGGCCTAGGTGAATGGTCTTTGTTGCTTTTACCTTTCCAAGTTGATGTATTAGCATTAGAGACCCTTTTGAAGCTAGCTTTCCTTCTCAATTGTGACTCTACCCTTTCGGCAAAGTGGATGGCTTCTTTAATGTTGGAGTATCTTTGCAATTCAAGGACATCTTGGATCTCTCTATTGAGTCCATGTACAAACCTTGCCATTGTAGCTTCTAGGCTCTCTTCAACTTGAGCTCTAAGCATGGTAACTTCCAAGTCTTTGTAGTAGTCTTGCACACTCCTACTACCTTATACAAGTCTTTGTAGTTTGTGATGCAAATCCCTCATGTATGTTGGCGGCACAAACCTCTCTTTGAGGGCTTGCTTCAACTCCTCCCATGTAGTGATTCTAGGTCTCAAGTACCCATTACCTCTTTCTTGTTGATGCCACAAAAGTAGTGCATATTCTTCAAACTCAAGGGTGACCAAGTGCAGCTTTCTCTCCTTACTAAGCATAGGGTAGCTACTAAGTATTTGGTCCACTTTCATTGCCCATTCCAAGTACACATCCGCACCACCACTTCCATTGAATTTAGGAATGAAGAACTTCACATTTCTCTCATCAAACAGATCATCATCCTCCCAATTTTGTCTACCATAGCCTCTGGTCCCTCTACCTCCAACATGTGCAGCACCTCTTCCACCCCTCATTCATTCATAAAAGGGTTCCCTCCATGTGCTCCATGCCCAAAGAAGTTCCCACCATCACTACCAATAGAACTCATGTGCTCACCTCTCCTACTACCTCTTCTCTCACTTTCTCTTCCACTATCCTCATTAATCCATCTTCTACCTCTCCTTCCTCCCTCTTTATTGTGTTGCCTCTCCTTCTCATGTGTCTCTTTTATCTCCCTCACACCCTCCTTAACACTCTCCCTCAAACTTATTTGGATCTCATTCATTCTTTCCATTATTTTGTCCATCAAAGCTTGGGTTCTAGGTGAGTGCTCATTACCCACACTTGAGGAACTTGCCATAGCTACAAAGAAAGGTTAGTATACAGAAAATACAAAGGGAAATAAAACCTCACAAGCTCACTAAGTGTATCACTCAATCAACTCATGTATCACACAATTCCAAGGCTTTTTCTCTAATGTTCTCTCTTGCCTTTTACCACTCTTTTTCTCTAAGCTCTCTTAGTAAACTCTCTTCTAATCAATTATCAAGGTCTTATCACACCATCATGAAAGAAGAACAGTACCAAGACTAGACTTAAGAGGCCAAGAAATATAAAGGACTCTAAGACACAACCAAGGAATCCAAAGGAGATAAGCAATAAAAAGCTAAAATAGAAATGATAGGCACTCAAATTGTGGAGTAACTTTTATGAGAAAAAGGCATGTACTAGGGCAGTGAAATAGCATAAAATTGCCCAGGAAAACACATCCAAAACAGAGGCACAAATATGGCATACAAAACTGGACAACAAGTGCACAAAGCAATTAGCAACTGAAAATTAGAAACCGAAACAGTAAAATCAGCAAAACAGATTTTAGAGACCGATTCTAGCTATGTTCTCTAATTGGCTACCATCATGCTTCTTAGGTTCAATTCAAGGTCAAATTCTCATATGCAGTAATTCACACATCCAGCAAAGTGCAGTACACTAAAGAAATGTAAAAATTTACAAGAAACATAAAAGATACACAAAGCACTTAGGAAGCTCAAAACTAGATAATTTACTAGAATGTGTAGGCTCTTTCCTAGGTCCATTGGTGTTTCCTTTGTGTAGCCCTTTTCCTTTTCTACTTCTTTAACTCTTTTCTTACTGTACTCTTTCTTTTCTTTTCACTTTTTATGGTTCTTGAATTTTTCTACTAGTTTTAGAACCACTACTATTCACTACTTGTTTTTCTTTTCACTTATTTTTCTTTCTCTTCTCTTTTCTTTTCTTTTGATTTTGATTCTTTTCTTTTGATTCACTATGGCTGGACCGAAACCTTAAGGGATCTAAGAGCAACTTTCTAGGTTCAAATCTAGTTTATCATAGCAATTACAATCTCTAGCTGAAATTACAAATCAAAAGGTAAACTAAAAATTACTAAAACTCATGTAGCATGTAAGCATACACTAGAATTGCTCCTACCACTTAGCATTCATGTGAGATGTGTAACTAAAGCTTAAGTGCAGTACAATCCAGCAAGATTGCAAGCTAGGAAAATCTTGCATTCAAGAATCTTATGGATGAACATGCCAATATGAATCACGGCCTAATGCAACAACCAAAAGAATCAAAGCATGCCCAACTCAAAACTAAAGAATATGACAACTCAAGGAACTCAAAAATAGGCTACTCTATGGAAGAAAGACTCTAGATATGAAGAAGACTCAAAAAGAAAAACAAGACTCATGGAAGACTCAAACTAACTGTGAAGATCAGAATGTAACATGTTTAACATCTTCAAAACCTTGTATTTGCTTTGTTGAAGCAACAGCCTCCACCTCAGTAATCCTTTTTGGTTGATTTTAGCCCAAGGGGGAGAAGTTTTGAAAGCATTTGCTCAAGGGGAGTATCTGAAGATGAGCGTCTATAGTGAGCTTTAGGGAGAGCTTTTGTACATTGGTTATTAGACTCAGGGGGTGAGTCTTGTATTTCTTTTTTATTTGTCTTTAGCTCTTTGTTGATCTGTATTTAATTCTGAAACAAATTACATCTCTGTGATGTAACAAAACTTATAAAGAGTATTTTTCAGAAAACATCGTCTTGATGTATATCTGGCATAACTGTTATCATTTCCCTAACTTTTGTTTATGCAGATGACTTTGTTTATTCATAGTATCGGTATGGTCTGTAATCATCAAAATGGGGGATATTGTTAGATCAAGGTGATTAACACTCTTAAGTTTTGATAATTACAAGACAGACGATAGGTACAGATGAAACAAGTATAGACGATTAAGAACCATAGAAGAAAGGTGACTCCTTAATCTGAAAAATCTTATTCCATATTCTTCTCAAAGGAGTTTCATCACAAAGAGCAGACGATGCAACAATGATGGTAGACAAGACTATTTTAGAGCTTTATTTGTTAAAGTTCTTTTACTCTGTCAAAAACCCATTGTCTACTAGAAGTAAAGTGAAGATATACGACATAGAAGATGAAGACAGACGAAGTAACTCGTGCAAAAATTCAAATATAGTCGTTACTCATGGAAGTTTCCAAAAGGCATTTGGGTATTGTGCAAAACCTCTGCAACACGAAAAACATATCACGCTTTTGTTATCCAAACTGATCAAGACAGAAAAAGGTACAGAACATGCGCTGACTCCGCTACGAAACATTAATTATTCTGATTGATCTCTGCCACTGATAGGAAAGCTTCAAGAAAAGGACAACGGTCAAGACATTGAGTCTAACGGATCTCTCCAAGACTGTTGCCTATATAAAGGACTTCACTTCACCATTTCAAGTTGGCGAAAACGCTACAAAAAGCTGATTATTTGTATTCGCTCTTGAATATATTCTTCATTGTAAAAACCCTCTCTGCGAAGAGGAAACCTTAAGTTTTTTCATAAACTTTTCTAAATCCACTTGTGTGGTACTTTAGCCTAAGGAGGCTGTGTTTGCAAAGAATACCTTTCTTTAGCCTGAAGAGACCGTGTTTCAAAGAATACTTAGTTGGTTAGCCTGGGAAGGCTGTGATTAAAGAATATCTTGTATTAGCCAAAAGTGGCTAGGTTCAAACAATACTTGTAACCTTTTCACGGTTGATAGTGAAAACTTAGTTTTTGCTGGGTAACTGGATGTAGTCTTGTATAGACAAACCAGCATAAAAATAGTTGTATTTACTTGATTTTATCTTGTGATTAACGGGGATAATTAAAGAATAACTTAATCTCTTAAAATCAATCTTTCAAAATAAATTTGCATCATCTGTACTGATTTTAAAACAAAAGACGATATGAGAAAATTTTATTAAAATCACAATTCAACCCCCCTTCTTGTGATTTATTCTTTACAGTAAGGATGGAAGAAAATATTATACTACTCTTCTACTGGTTCTTGAAAGTAAAATGCTACTTCATGCTATCCGGACGTTAAGGAGTATTGCTAGATGCCTGATGAGTCATTATTTTGATCAATTTCTCTGCATTTAATACATCATATTACAACATTATTAATGGTCAATTAGCATGATTTAGTGCATTTATGAGTTTGCGCTCATTTGAGCCTTAAATGCTTATTTTTGTTCTAATTCGCTAAAATTTCTAGTTTTGACAAGGTTCACTAAAAAGGACATAACTCTCACTATAGAACTCTGTTTGAGCTCTATTATATGTCACATTAAAGAGGACTGAAAGATCTACAAAAGCTATTAAGATATTAAGAGCCAATTCAAACCGAATCTGGGGTGAAAATTGCCTTGAAAGTGACGCACAGAATTGATGCGGGAATTCCAGCGTGAAGAATTAGTGTAGACCCATTTCAAATCATGTAATTGGACCATTTAAATGTTTGCATCTAGTGGGCTTTGAACCCTGCACCCTGAGTCACTTAAAGTCATGTGACTAGCACATGACTCACTTATTATAAATACCCCAATTCAAAAAATTGTAGCACACTTTTTACCTGTCAATGAATTTCAATTTTTAGCATTGCTCTTTTCCTTTCAAGTCGCTCTACTAGGGTTTTCAGGTTTGCCATTCCAATTCTCGTTCTCTCTCCCTTCTTGCAATTTAATTCTTCTAATATGCAATCCCAATCTATGCTTAGTCTAATTTCAATTATGCGCAACTAATTTCTTCAATCAATTCGATCTCAATAGGATCTCTAATTTCCTTAGGTTCTCAGTTTTCAATTGCATGAGTACTCGTTTTGGATTCTATAATTTTAATTCCATTATGTTGATTAATATTTTGGATTGAGATTGTTGATTCTGTCATTGATGATTTATAATGAATGCAGAGAACTAATTATATGATTCGAAACCATGTTGTGTGCTCTCATGCGATTTTGTGAGTTTAAAGGTCACAAAGTGTTCGATGATCATTCTCTAAGATCTTAGAGCGTTAGTTCAGTGTTGACATGCAGAAATCTCGGTTTCAATGCACTGCATAGATGAGTGTCTTTATTTTGTTGAACCAATGAGGGAAATTGGGATCTGACAAAGATCGGATTGGTGTCTTTTAATAATCTATTAATTACTTTTTAATTATTGTTTAATTACTGTCATTGGTTACTTTTTACTATTGAATTGCCTTTAATTTTCCCTCTACACAAAACCCCCCAAAATATTGCATTTGAAATTTAGGCTATAGAGATGTAACAAAGTAATCTATAGGGAAACGATCTGAGTCTACTATTACTGCAAAATAGTAGCTAGACTTTGGTATTATTTGACGCACGTTCGGCGCGTGTGTCAAATTTGGCGCCGTTGCTGGGAATTGCTTTGTTAATTCTCATTTTTTATATTCATTTTTTTTATTTTTATTTTTTTTATTATTAGACTTAGGATAGGTTAGTTTACATTCAATAAGTTCTGCAGTATACTGATTTCATGCTCTGTCTTGCACTTGTTTTACTTGTTATATATTGTTTGGTCATCTGATTTTGGATTTTTAGATCTGTTCGGTCATTCTAGTTACCTTTCTTGAAGTAATTTGGCCTTCTGAGCAAACCTTTCACCCATTAAGGGTGAAAAATTGCATTAGTTTTACGAAATTCCTTCCAGATTTTTCTGTTTTGCAATTATTTCGATCTCATGGGGACACAACGTGTATTTTTGAATTTTAGAACTAATTCTGTTGGTTTTGAAATTTTGCAGGGTGGTAGTTTTTGAGGAATTGGGTATAACCTCGTGCTTTGCACGATACACCACCCTATCGAGGCCAAATTCCACAGTTTAGACCCTCTTTTCAATTTTTTAAAAATTTTGCATGCATTTTTTGGTTCCCGGGGTGGTTTAGAATTGACTTGTGGCAGTCCCATAAATTTTTAAAAATCATTTGATACTGTTTTGAAAGTTATTTTGGTCATCTAGTGCATGCTGGCAATAATATTTTGCTAAATGCTGTTAGTTAGTGTTATTTAGGCTGATTTTTGTTATATATTGTTGTTTTTGTGGCTATTGTTGAATCTGATTCACTAGAGGTAGTTGTGCTAATTTGCATTATTTAAGATAACATGGATAATAGGACTATTAGGGAACTATTGCAGCAGGAGGGGAGTTTCAGTGATCCAACTTTTGTAGAGGCAGAAGTTTTTCATACCATACCTCAGCAGCAGTACAACCCATATTCCTACAATTCTAGATGGAGAGATCAGATTTATCAGAGTTCACTTGACTATTCTACTTTCCATCCGACACAAAATTGGCAACAAAATTCCAACTATCATATATCAGTTTTTCAACAACATCCTACACAACCATTAGCCCAGCCACAAGGTGGTCCTTCTTTGGAAGAATTAATCAAGCAGATGACCACCAACAACTTGCAATTTCAGCAGATAACTGAGGCTAACCTTCAGAGTATCCAAACTCATATTGGGCAGTTATCCAATATAATTAGTCAGAACTAACCTCAAGCATCCACCAGTCTACCCTCACAAGCAATTTCCAATTTGAATGATAATGGTAAGGATGTGAGTGATACTATTTTGGGGTCTGGTGAGCAAATGGTGGAACCTACTGCACAACCAGAAAAGACAATTACCATGGAGGTTGTAACTAAAGAGAAAGAGTTGCAAGAACAAGATTTGAAAGAACAAGACATGGAAGAAAAAGTGACAGATAAACAAGAGAAGGAAACATGTGATGATTTAATTGTTTATACTAATCCTTCCTTTGTTTATGTTGATTCTCTTTTGATAGGTGATGTAGGAGTGAGTCCTAAGGAAGAAATACAAGATAACAACTTTTTGTGTGAAGATGTTTATGTAGAAAAGAAAGAACTTAAAGTACACGGTGAAGCTATTTGTGACCCTCCTCCTTACAAAAATCCTCATGTTTTGGTACCTAGTGGAGAATTATCCATAAAGTTTCCTTAGAGCAAACACTGTGGAAAGAGTGAAGCATCCAAGAAATCAGAGCAACCACTAGGGGAGATTTCTTCATCATTTGATACTCTTTATAATTGCAGTATGAACAACACTAAATGTTTCACTTTAAACTCTTATGGAATTAAAGTCTGGACTATCATTGAGCTTGCTTATTTGAAACTCTTAGTTTTTCCTAATGACTTTTGTTCTCATGATGTTACATATAGGTCGTTAGAGAAGTTAACAATGGAGAGCCAAGTGCAAGCTTCTACAATTATTGGCGAACCAATGTCTAAACACATTATAGATGAAGTAGAGAATAATCATGCTACCTTGAAACACTCTAATTCTTTACTCTCTCTTTTAAATTGTGTTATTGATGTTAGAGTTCATTATTCCATGTTCTTTGATTGATAGTAAGTGAAACATGTGAATTGTTCAATTTAGATGCCAAGATTAAAATGAACAAATGGAGAATTATGATTATGGTATTCAACTTATACCTACCACCACAATGCACTGATTATAGCACAAAAACATACCTACACCCTGAATCATTTGCACTGATAAAGAATGACTTACATATTATTGTAGATGATTTTGTGATATTTGACCCAGGTGGGTATTTGTTTCTTATAGTAGGTACCAAGGATACATTCATGATGAACGGTAGCGCTTAAAGCACTATCATGAGAGCTCCATCAAGCAGCCCGCAGAGCAGGAGATTGTCACACTTGCAGATGCACTGTCGCTTTGAGCGGCCGAGGGAGTTTTTCTCTTCTCCCTCCACTCTTTTCCGTTTTGTTTTCATTTATTTCCTATCTTTCCACATTTTTTAATTAGGAGTAATTAGGATTTCCATGCTTTGTTTCATTTTATTTTTATGAATTGGAGATTTTGTGATTCTGATCTGATTATTAGTACATCTGCATTATGGTTTATATGTTAAGAATCTGAACTGGAATCTGAGCTGAGTTAATTTTTTAATTATTTTGTGGTATTGATATATTCCTCTGATAGATGTTGGACTAGTTTGTATGAATTGGTTATGTATTGTTTATGATAAGTATTTGGCAATATTGAACCTGTGAGTCTTTGGGCCTGTTTTGAATGGATTCATCTGCATGACATTCTCTTTCTTTCGGTGTGATATATGTCATTAATGGATGTTGTTTTTCAGAACTCGCTTTTATTCTTTTCAAAGCTGCATTTTATCACTTAGTGCATGATCATGATTGAGACATTCATTTCTATTTTCCCCACTTGACCAAATAGCCTACCTTGCATTTTATCCCTTGCTAGCCTCTTTGCGCCTGAAACCATTTCTTTCACTACCTACATTACAAGCCTTAAGAGTAAAACAATGTTGTCCTGCTTTGGCATATATTGAGTTAATTGTTCATCTTTTGGTTATGTGAAGCAGATAAGTGTAAGGGTTTCTGCTCGGGACGTGCAGAAAAATAAGTGTGGGGTGGAATATTGCATGATTTGGGTCTGAGTTTTAGAACTGATACTTTTTGGTTGCTTTTTGACCAGCACACTCATGTAAATGTTATCTTAGTATTATTTTGCTATTTGAGATTGATATGGATGAAAAAGAAAAATAAGTACTTAAAAAAATTGTAAAAGAAAGACTGATATGCATGATTAATTCACTGTCTGATTGGTCCTATCTGAAGCAGGAATTGTTTAATATTGTAATATGTAATTATTAGATTGATTGTGCTCTGATCGCTATGTTCAGTTCTAAGGCATTGATGACTATTTTGTAGAGTATGAAATAACTTAGACTAGATGAAATTTTGCATCCAATTTAACATTTTCATTAGGTCTTAGTTTTGCCCATGAGTGCAAAAGAATAAGTGTGGGGGAATTTGATGAGTCATTATTTTGATCATTATTTTGATGCTACTTCATGCTATCCGGACGTTAAGGAGTATTGCTAGATGTCTGATGAGTCATTATTTTGATCAATTTCTCTGCATTTAATACATCATATTACAACATTATTAATGGTCAATTAGCATGATTTAGTGCATTTATGAGTTTGGGCTCATTTGAGCCTTAAGTGCTTATTTTTGTTCTAATTCGCTAAAATTTCTAGTTTTGACAAGGTTCACTAAAAAGGACATAACTCTCACTATAGAACTCTGTTTGAGCTCTGTTATATGTCACATTAAAGAGGACTGAAAGATCTACAAAACCTATTAACATATTAAGAGCCAATTCAGACCGAATCTGGGGTGAAAATTGCCTTGAAAGTGACGCACAAAATTGATGCAGGAATTCCAGCGTGAAGAATTAGTGTAGACCCATTTCAAATCATGTAATTGGACCATTTAAATGTTTGCATTTAGTGGGCTTTGAACCCTGCACCCTGAGTCACTTAAAGTCATGTGACTAGCACATGACTCACTTATTATAAATACCCCAATTCAAAAAATTGTAGCACACTTTTTACCTGTCAATGAATTTCAATTTTCAGCATTGCTCTTTTCCTTTCAAGTCGCTCTACTAGGGTTTTCAGGTTTGCCATTCCAATTCTTGTTCTCTCTCCCTTCTTGCAATTTAATTCTTCTGATATGCAATCTCAATCTATGCTTAGTCTAATTTCAATTATGCGCAACTAATTTCTTCAACTAATTCGATCGCAATAGGATCCCTAATTTCCTTATGTTCTCCGTTTTCAATTGCATGAGTACTCGTTTTGGATTCTATAATTTTAATTCCATTATGTTGATTAATATTTTGGATTGAGATTGTTGATTCTGTCATTGTTGATTGATAATGAATGTAGAGAACTAATTATATGATTCGAAACCATGTTGTGTGCTCTCATGCGATTGTGTGAGTTTAAAGGCCACAAAGTGTTCGATGATCATTCTCTAAGATCTCAAAGCGTTAGTTCAGTGTTGACATGCAGAGATCTCAGTTTCAATGCACTGCATAGATGAGTGCCTTTATTTTTGTTGAACCAATGAGAGAAATTGGGATCTGACAGAGATCGAATTGGTGTCTTTTAATAATCTATTAATTACTTTTTAATTATTGTTTAATTACTGTCATTGATTAATTTTTACTATTGAATTGCCTTTAATTTTCCCTCTACACAAACCCCCAAAAAAATTGCATTTAAAATTTAGGCTACAGAGAAGTAACAAAGTAATCCGTAAGGAAACGATCCGAGTCCACTATTACTGCAAAGTAGTAGCTTGACTTTGGTATTATTTGATACACGTTCGGCGCATGTGTCAATGCCTACCTTGATAAATATATTAATTTGATTGATATATTACCAACTTAGTATTGAACTTATGATATCACACACAAATGAGTATTCTAATCTCTGTTGAAGAAATTATTCTAATATTTGATTATTAATTAAATTAGAGAATTTAATTAATTAATTTCTTAAGTGGAATATTATCATATTTTTTGCTAGCACTAGAAATATAAATAATATGAAAGATTTGATGAAAGAATAAAAACAAACATGAAAGATTTTCTGTTTGGAATTTGGGTTGAAAATTTGAATATCTATTCGGTTAGAAATAAAAGATAAGAGATTTGTTATCTTTTGATTTGATCAATTATTTGAATTTTGAATCGTTAATCAGTTAGCAATAAAAGATATAAGAATTGTTATCTTTTAATTGATCAATTATTTAAAATTTGAATCGCTAAAGGTTAGCAATAAAAGCTAAAAGATTTGTTATCTTTTAAATTGATCGACTATTTCAAATTTTAAATTTGATAAGGAGTTTGTTATTTTGGCATGCTATAAATATAGCCTTGGGTTGCACGCTGAAAATACATAATTCATAACACCAAGAAAAAAATCCTACTATCATCTTTTCTCCCAGATCACCGATCATTATTCCACCTATTAAAGTTGTTGACAAATAGAGGTCAGTTTCATACACGTAGAGATTATTGAAGATTTTTTTTTAGTTCAAGAGCTCGTCAAAGGTACACATCTACTATGCCTTCTATTTAAATATAATTTAGATACAAAATTAGATCATTTTATTCCACAATGTGTGTTAGCGAACACCAAAGTTCCTTTAGTACCCTAATATATTCTAATATAACTCTCGATGTTATTCAGTTGTATAATTGCTAGTTCTTTCTTTTAAACTTAATGTTTTTCATTAATTGGCCACTAATAATTGAATATAAATCTATAGAAATTTTGAGAAAAGAAATTTAGGTGGTACTGGAGAAATAATCATTACTTAGCTAGAGTCTAAAGATAAGAACAGAAGATGGTGTCAATATACAACCTCACAATTATATCTGATTCACATATCATAAACTCTAAATGGCCTAGTTAGACTTAATAGACAAATTAATTGGGTCAATTTAGACAATGTAATTGATCTTGAAAAAAACGATTACGAGGATAAGAATTTAATTTATCAAATAATAACTGTAAAATATTTTGATCCATTTAAGTATATTTGATAATATATTCTTCACGAAGTAAAATGGGTACGCAAGTAATATCCTCTTTAACGACTTATTTTATTTAATGATCATAATTTTAAATAATTATTAATATTAAATTTAATTAATTATAAGATTAATTAATTATTAATTTAGTATAACACTTGCTTTCCGGTAATTTTTTGTGCTGATAGGTTTTTTTTCTTTGAATTTTAAGTTTTTTAGAATTTATTTAAATTTTTAAAATATATTATAATTAATCCATTTATTTTATTCGGATTGAATTTCGAAAACCACTATGTAACCAAAGCCACTCACTGAATAGCATTCTCCTAAGAAAATATTAATAAAAATAGTACAAAACTGTTTTCCTAAGGAAAGTATTAATCTAATACAACCCACTTTTCATTTTTTAATTTAAAAAACAAGGTGAACCAATACATGACAATATCTATACCCAATTAGTGACTCAGTTATCCAATTTTAATGAGTCAGACCAATATTTCCACGTCGTTTATTTCTCTACAAGTGAAGTTTTGACAATCTGAAGTTCTCTTTCTCAGCACAGCTTCAAAGGCCTCTCTTCACCGTTGCCCTAGTTTGCCTTCCTCTACCATCATTCTTGTGAGAATCTGTTTTTAATTTTTTTGTTTATTATTATTATTATTATAATTATTGTTTTATTATTAACGATTTGGATTCCCTATTCCTTTAGCATATTTGATACAATGTCTATCCCAATTACCAGTAGTTTCTCATTCATCACTTTGGAAAATGCTGATTGGGTTTTCAGAATCTATTGGTTCGTTTATTTGTCTTTAATTTGTGAGTGTAATAGCAGTGTCCGGTAATCTTCTTGTTTCAAGATATAAACATTTTGTATGATTCTGCAATATTGCATGTTCATTAGACTAAGTAAACTAACTGGGGTCACTGTTTAGGTGTGTATTTTTATTCATTTAGTGAAATTTTTGTGTGTACAATGACGGCAACAAGATTCAAACGTATCACCTTGTGCATATTACTCTGACCCCAGTACCCCCACTACGCTAACCCTAGTGGTTCTTTTGTTTAGTAACATGAAGCATGTTATCAAGTTCATTTTTAGTATCTAATATTGTTGGAAATTCCACATTTAGTGATATGACTAAGTTAGTGTACATCAGTGGGGGACAACTCTGTAGGTTGGTTTTGTAAGGTTGGTTAAAGCTAAGTTCAAAATACACATTTCAAACAAAAGTTGTATTCCTATGATGCGTAAAATCATAACAATTTAAGAAATATGAACTGGGTTTTCATAAAAAAGAAAAAGGAATGAAAAAATAATTTGTATGGTTTTACTTGTTTCAATCACCGGATAAAACTTGTCAGAGGACAAAATGCTACACAATTTGATTTGTGTACTATTAATCTTTGATGTACTTAGCTGATGCTATTTTCAATTTTCTGTGAGCTATTGTTACTTTTTCATTTTTTCTTACTCTCCTTGGCTTACTTTTTGTTGACATGCAAAAGAGATGGGATTACCAAATGCTTCTGAGGACTTGTCATCAGAGATGGAAGTTGACGCCTTTAGGCGCCTCTTTCCACTAAAATATTTTGAGCGACATCTTGCTGAATCTATACGACCTGATGGTAGGCAGCTTGGAAAAGCTAGAGAAACAAGCATTACCCTTGGTTAGTTACTCTTTTAAATACTGATTTACAGTCCGCAGAATGTTTGGTATGTTTTGTTTTTGCAGTTTGAACTAAAGATAAGTGGTTTCTAACTTGATCAGGTGCGGTTGCGTCTGCTAATGGATCAGCTCTTGTGAAGATTGGATCAACTGTTAGCCACCCTTTCTTTGTCTGTTTTGTTTAAAGTTGTCATGAGCTTGGGTTCATGACTTTGTTGTGGAATGGAGTTAACCTCTTCTTAATTGATCTTTTCTCAGACTATGTTGACTGCTATTAAAATGGAGGTTATGACTCCCTCCTTGGAGTCACCTGATGAGGGCTGTCTAGGTTGGCTATCGCTGGCTGTGCCACTTGTGTGTTAGTTATTTAGACTTTTGCTCACATATGCCATAAAATTAACATGTTAATATCTGTTATTTCAGCTATTGATTTCCACATGCCTCCAATTTGTTCTCTAAATGTTAGACCTGGCCGGCCTGCTGAAGCATCACCTGTGGTGTCAAAACAGTTGTCTGACACCATTTCAAGGCATGTTTTAATATCTGCTATCACTTTGTTAGGTTCATGGAATTATGAATGTTAATTGTGATCATGAGAGTGTATGGATATTAAGCTGAAAGTATGCTGTACAAATTTTTAAGTTGTTAGCATATTAGACAAATTTTTTCTCAATAATTTAAAATCATTTCTATGGTTTGCCTCACCTGCTGTCTTTATGGATTTGTATTTATATCTTTTAATGGTATGTTTGGACGGAGGATTTTTTAGGGAAAAGGAAAGAAGGCTAGCATAGATTATCATGAAACTTCTAATTAAAAATGAAGATTTTACTCTCTCTTCCCTTTCCCTCAAAGCCCCTCCATCAAAACATACAGGATCTATATCAACCTTGATGGTGGTCTGATCAATAATTTGGATTACTCTTTTGATCTGTCTAACCAGTTGAAATTAGCCTATATATGTATGCTGACCTATACATTTTTCTGCAGTTCTAAGATGATAGATTTGAAAGAATTGTCCCTTGTCAGTGGAAAAGCTGCATGGATGGCTTACCTGGTAAGGTTTTATATAGGTTACATTTACCAAATTTCACATATCAACCATTTAAAGAATGCATAGCACACCACATTTGGTTTGAGGTACACTGTCTTTGTTTGCTCTGGTTGTGTTGTTATCAATCTATTGAATGACAACGTGCTGCCCTTATCATACAGGATGTCTATTGTTTGGATGCTGATGGTTCTATTTTTGATGCTGCATTATTTTCTGCAGTTGCTGCGTTATCTCACTGTAAGTAGTGTATCTTTAGTATAGTTTAGTCATATTATGAATCTATTAGACCCCTGATTCAGAATAAGAGTCACATTTGAAAATTGTACACAAGGAAACTTAGGATCAAAGAGAAGACCAGCTGACAATATCTCAACGAAGGGGATTAGATAGAATGGTTTCTTACAATTATTATGTTTACCTTGAAGTTGTTATTCAGTTGTTACTTAGTCACTTTATTTTTCAGAGGTAGTTATCTCTTGTTATGCAGCACTCAATTAGGATGATACTTATGGGGAGCTCTCGGTCTTTATGGAATTTTTTGAATTTTAGTAGAAACAGAGGACACTTTTCCATAGGAGCTTAGCTATAGGGATTGATGCATATGGGTTTGCTAGATCACTACTCTAAACCTTTTATTAATCTTTCTGAATAAATTAGCTATTCTTTCTATACAGTAAGAGACAATAACAGGTGGTCACTGGTAGGACCATGAGAGAAGATATAATCTTACTAGTTTGTTCTGTTGAGAAGAGAATGCTGCAGGCCTTCACTCCACTCACAGTCAGTGAAAAATGGCTGGAGATGCTGCTGTTTCTGCCTAAGATGAGTGGCTAGAGAGTGATGTTGGAGAGGAGAACAAGAGAGCAGATAAGGGTTTCATGTTCATTGCTGAATTTGTTGGGGGGTGGGGGTGAGCGGTGCTTTTTGCTATTTTGTGCTCTAATTGTTAAAATGAGTGGTGCTTTAGAATTACAGATTTGGTGTTTTGCACTATGCATAACAATGCATATGGGAACCCTTGGTCATCTTTATCGAAATTCCTTCTATGAAGTATATGTATACCTAAGATTCCTAACAGAATCAAGAAAGACTTTTCTTGGGCTTAAAGAGAAATTCTATATTGCTGTTGATGTTCTTAATGTGATGCCTTTCAACACTGTTGTGGTTTTGTCTTAACACGAATTTCTTCATTGACAGTGCGAATTCCTGCTGTTGCCATGAATGATGATGGCAAAATAGTACTCGTTTCTGATGAAGATGGACAAAAGCAGGCACAGGAGCCAGTCAACAAGGAGAAGAGGAAGCTTACACTAAGAAGCATTCCATTCTCATTAACATGCATACTTCACAAGAATTACATCTTGGCAGATCCTACTGCAGAAGAAGAATCCATCATGGAAACCCATGTGACAATAGTTTTGGACACGTCCAGTCAACTAATATCTCTTTACAAGCCTGGTGGGCCAGTTCTTGCCTATAATTCTGCCATCCAGGTTAGTTTGCACACTGCAATGAAACTAACAAGGTTAACTGTATATGACAGTTATAACATTAAAATTAATGCAGTAGTGAGCAATATTTGAAAAATTACTGTAAATACCTTTAAAATGTTAAGTCAGTCCTTCAACTACTGTACATTAAAAATATCAAAATAGAACAGATTAGTACTTTAGTATTGTTACCAGATATGAATAATTTACTAAACCGCATGAAATAATGTGTACATATATGATGTGATGGATGAAATCATTTAGAGAAATTAAAACGGTTGTTCTGGTTTCAGGACTGTGTCGCGATGACAAGGCAAAGAGTAAAGGATCTAAAGAGCCTCTTGGACGAAGAAAATTCAGCTATGGAGGTTGAGTAAAATTATTGTCATCATTTTTGTCCTGAATGGTTTATTTAAATTATGTTTGTACATTCTGGATCACAGATTCTGCGGCATTTTATTTCGCATATTTGGTTCGTGGTTTTCAACATACACGCACACGCTACAGGGAACTCATTTTCAAAAAAAAACAAATTTATTTTTATATTTTTAAATATATTATATGCTAAATTTTGAATCAAATAAAATTTTTAGTTGAATTTATTATTTTATGATATATTATTAAAATAATTAATTTACACGGTGCGGGTTCAGGGCCGGAATTCTATTTATATAACTCTGAAATTGCAGTGAAACTACATCAAATATATCTGAAAAGGTTAAAGAGAAAGTTAAGCTCTTAGAGGCTCACATTCTGTTGTAGTGAAATTCACCAGTTTGAGTCGATGCTTCATTTTGCTATGACAAACATAAAGATATGTTAAGAAAGTGTTGAGTACAATAAAAGTTCTACATCATCAGTAGAACAAGGTGCGGAACATTGGTTTATAATAAGGCCGCACCGATCCATAACTGCTCTGTTCCGGAACCATTTAAATCCATTCCGTAATGAACCAGATATTTTTATAATCCAATTTTCATATATTTATTTGGATTTGGATTCCGTATTTTAAGAGAATTTGGATGTTAAAGAACCAGTAATCCACTTCTTTACTGATTTCATAATATAAGAAGCTTGTTGTTATACTACCCCTATTTATATATACAGGTATATTTGGGCATGTGCAATGCAAAGAAATTTAGTGTTGAATTTTTATTTCTGATTGATATTGTTTATTTGTATGATAAATATATATGTAAATTTCTAAATATTTATTTTAATACATCCTTTTTTTACAAAAATATGATAAGTTTTAATATGAATTACAATAATCCGCTCCTTAATATTACCATAACTGATTATTGATTTTAAATTAGTTTTAGAAATAAAAAGAGATTTTAAAACTAATATTTAAGAAAAACAAATCTTTTTATTGAATATTAAAAAATCTGTAAAAAAGCCTTTTCATGTTATATAAAAACTATCCTAAAAAAATTATTTTTCAATTTAAATAAAAATTCATAATGTAAAATTTTTTCATCTTTTAAAATTGATTTTAAATTTAAAATTAGTTTTAAACTAAAAATTGGTTTTAAATTGGTTTAAGAAAATCCATATTGGTTTAAGAAAAAAAAAATAGATATGGATTCCAAATCCACTTAATGGATCTAATTTGGATTAGAATTGGATTATCAAAAATCCAGTTTTTCTCACCCTTAGTTTATAAGCACGTATTCGGTGCACACAAGGAACAAAATAAATTCCAAAGTATTAGGCTTTGTCTTTTGTAAAGGATCTCCATTGTACTATACCTCCTGCGTGACAAACAAATTGTTCTGTGACTGTAAAAAGAAGTGATTCATTTTAGCTTCATGCAGACTTGGCTGCCAGCATATTGGTGAAAGTCGTTTTGGGTACAAGAATTCATTGTTGGTATCTTCTTTCTTGCAAAATGCAAGCCATATTGCTTGGAAATGATAATTAGCAAGGACTTGATTTGCATAATGTATCCATATCCGGTGACTGGCCTATGCTACATTAAGTGGGAAGTAAACTGTTACTGTCTAGATTACTAGAATTTCTATTGCAGAATTTTTTTTTTCTTCCTATCCAACTCTTTAACTTAACTTGCATATAATTTCTTACATGTAAGTATGCTTTAATTAATAGTTTAATTAATTAACAAGAATAAGACAGAGTTAATGCAATTATAAACTATGAAAAAGAAAGGGGAGAGTCCAAATTCTATTCATTAGAAAGCAAAGTTTAAATGATTAAAGGGATATATATATATATATATATATATATATATATATATATATATATATAAATGTATAAAATAATAAACTATTCTTAGAGATAAGTGAAATAATAAAGGATATACCAAAACCTTTTGGTATAATTAGTGATTATATTTTATTAATCACTAATCAATTTTCTTTTCTTATTTCAGTTCGTTACAATAGACTAGTATTTGATTTTAAACTAAGGTTTGGTCAAAGTTATTGATCTCACTTGGTCAAGATCTCATTAGTGAGGACAATATAACATCCACTTCAATTCTTTCTGATGATAAATTTTTTTAAAAACCTAGTTATTAATTTCTAAAATTCGAATAAAAAATATACATTAAAAATGACCTGAGATAACGTCATTGTAAAACATATAATCAAAGTTGTATTATTTTGTCACCTCATATTAAAAACCGTTAACATTTATTGTCTGGCATATCACATGAAACGTAATTTTTTTTAAGAAAAAAGGCCATTAGTCACATTTTGATCCTACTTTTTGATATCATCTATTTTAGTCTTAAATTAACTAAGTTTTTAGTTCCTCAAATTTCTAAATTTCAATCTTAATCCTTTTAATTATTTTTATCTTTTAGTCTATAATTCATTTTCGGTCAATAATATTAATCATCAGCAGCAATAAATTAAACTATTGTCGTGATTTTTCTTATGTAATCATATTTATCGGTTCTAATTTAATGTTTGACTAACTAAAAGTGTTGGAAAAAAAAATTAGAAGCAGGAAACATAAAATTCTACGTGAAAACAAGGCCCGCAATACACTTCCTGGACCGGTTCTTACTATCTGCACCTACGTCGTGGTAGCCCAAAAGTGAAACATTTTGCTGCAATGCCAAAATTTCTAGTTAACCACAACTGTTTCGAAAGAAACAAAAGAAAGAACATAGCATGAGCAATTGAGCACGAGGAAGAGTAGAAGAAAATTTCAGATCGGAGCGAACAAGTTAAGAAGAAACGAGCGAGATGAAAAAGGAGAGTAACAACAGTAACTCGTTTCCGTTGTTGCAATGGTTGAATCGAATGGTTTCAGAACCTTACTACCTCTTCCATTTCTTAACTTTCTTCTCTTATTTCGTCATTCGCACCTCCGCAACCCAAGTCTTAGCGCCTCACGTCATTTACCATCTCTTTCGTCGCGTAACATAATCTCTCTCTTTCGCACGCACGTGTCTTTCTCGGTCTCGCTCGTGTTATGCGGATTGCTTACTTCACGTGCTCGTTTTCTTGCAGGAAATACAAACGCTGCTTGTTTTCGCCTTGTTGGCTTTCATCAAGGTACCTGATGTTGAAATCGGATCGAATTTTTCGTGGATTTGAATATTCACTTGCGAATTGAATTGAATTGAATCGAATGTGGTTTTTCATTCCGCTTCTACATTTGCCTAAATTATAATATATGTTTGTGAGTGTCTGTTTAGATTAACGTTGAAGAGTACAGAATCACGCTGAAATATTGTACTAGATGTTAATGGTGGCAAAATTGATTCTAAATGGAATTAATTTTGGAGTTAGTTTTGCATAATTGATTTTAATGTGTCGTGATTTGTCTTTAGATGTTTTTATTATAAAACTAAGTATATAGTAAAACTCAATGTAAAATTGGATGAGTGGTGGCAAAATTGATTCTAAATGGAATTAATTTTGCAAAATTTATTTTGATCAATATTGATTTAATGGATGTGATTTATGTTTTGATGTTTTTATTATAAAACTAAATATATAGTAAAACTCAATGAAAAATTTTGTATCTAGATTCTAGAGAAATAACTATGGTAGGTCAGGTGAATTTCTGTTAGTTTTCATCTGTTTGCTTGATGGAAGGAGGTTTTGCGCATTAAATGTGAATGGCATATAGTTGAACTGTTTTTTCTGCCATTTAGCCAAAAACAACCTTTCTACACTCATGAATCTAAAAACTTCTAGTTTTGTCTTATGTGCTTGTGAGATCCCCCCATTACAATATATCTTGTGTGTGAGAGTCACTTTGTCTGACTTCTCTCTCGTTTGTTGGTTTGTGTGCATATGATCATCAACTTTTGTTTCACATGCTGCTGCTATCTATCTACCTTTGACATGTGTGTGCATTGTATTAAATTCTGTAATTTTTTTTTTTTTTTTTTTTTTTTGCAGGGAGTAAAAGAAGAAACATGGGAAGCCTTTATAGCTGATGCACTTTTCCTTGCCAAGGTGATCACATCAGTATTCACGCCTTTGCAAAACTTTTATAACTTCCTTCTTTGATTCATATATCACTTCTCCCTTACCCTTTTTTACTTGTTAGTAAGATAGGTATCTGACTTTTTTACTTTTAATTAGAAACTGAATTTGTGATACAAACATAAAATGATATCTTTAACCTTAATTGGACGCCTATTGAACTTTGGAGCTTGCATTATGATGATTTTCCTGCCTTTTATTATTAGCAATTGCAATGTATTGGTTGTGAAAAAAAGTAATGCATATGTTTTGTGTTAAATTGCTTTCTTGCTGCACTCTACATGTGGTTTCATCTCTTTCTTTGTCTATGTGGCAGTTCTCAAACCTTCTTATTTTAATATTTCCAGATTTGTCTTTTTCTGCTAGCCTTTACAATGGATCGTCGCTTAGGCGTTTGGTATATTCTTGTATTTTTAGGTGGGTAGTTTCATCTTATTTTGTGCTTGTTAAGCACTGTTGCGTTTTATTCACACCATGTTTAGTTTTGCTGCAATAGAGTATTAACTATCAAGTATGAATCCTGAAGTAAGCAAACTTTTAATTTTTGTTATTTAAAAAATAGCATCTTATATATTTTTTCATCATTTTTGTAATGTAAATGTCTTTTAGTGGTATAAAGTTGATTGTGCTTGCATTTTCCATTTTGATAACAAGTTGAAGGTTTGCATTGGATATCTGCTGAAAGTCAATTACAGATTGTGATTCTTCACTCCATTTAATATCCTCATAGTTATGATTATTTTCTGTGTTGCAGTGATACATATTTTAACACAGCAACCTCCGTTCGAAGGACTAGGTACTGTTAGTTCGGTTTGGCTGATTTCCTTTATGATTTGGTTATATTAAGCATCTTCATAGTTGAAAGTATCATAAGGAATACAAGAATTCCCTATTTTTTGATCATAGATCATACGATAAAATTCTTTTTCTCTTTGATTAATTCTTATAGGTACGTCTAGCAAACTAACACCATTGCAGTTGGAAAGCCTGCTGACAGAGGGTACCACTACAAGAATGTGGCTGGTGCGTATCTTTAGTTGAATGGAATTGCTTTCTGAATCTTTCAAAATCTGCTGTTAATGAATGCACAATGATGATGACCTCATGGAAACAGAATGTGGTTTGTTGTTTATGTTTTAATTTTAGTTTTTTTCCCCTTAGTTTTATCCATTCTTCTTTCTTTCTGGGTGTTGGCAGGTGGAATTCCGAGCTTCGTATTCACCTGCTTGCATACGCTCAAGTCAGCAGTTTCCTGAGCTCTCAATTACGTATACCTCTCTTTGACTTTTTGTCTTGAACTATTCCTCCGCTCTTAAGTTAAAAAAAAAGGAAATTTACTCAAAATTTCAGCTTCTTGTTTTGTCTTACCTGATATGTGTATAGCTTTTGTGCCTTTAATCAACTATGTTTAGAAGCTGTCCAAATTAGGTTTGAGTACAGGTTTTGGTTTAATCAACTATGTTTAGAAGCTTTTGGTTTGAGTACAGGTTTTCTTTTGTGTGTGTGTGTGTGTGTTCTATTTATTGGTGAATTGTCTAAAACATATTTGATTATGCTTGTTTACAACATATAAAGTTGCTGCCACATTTTTCCTGTTTCCAGAATTGATGGAAACGAACATTTGGTTTCTAAATGTGGACCCAGTTTTAGAACTGCTTCCCAAAGATTTCATTCAAACCTAACCAAAGACATTCTCAAATTTGTTTTCTGTTTAAATTGAAAATGAAAATAGGAATAAACAAACTAAACACTCAAATATTTGAGTGTTAGAGATTCTACCATCAAATGCAAATCAATCTCATTTTTCTTTCGTTGTTTTACTTGGGAAATCCTAAAACCACAGGAACTAGTGTTAAAATCCCGCATCAGCTAGGTAATAGGTATATGGCTGAAGTACCCTCATAATGACTTTGGCAATTCTCATCTCCTGAGTTAGATTTCTGAACTGCATTGGACCCAATCTGTTCCGAATTCTAATATTGTGTTAAAACCTACCAAATATAAAGAAATTATATCAGGGAATCTGCTTTACTGTATATGCAGCAAGTATAGGAGTTCAACTAATTTGGTGGAAAAGAATTTATATCCTGTGTCAGTAATTTCCATGAAAAATTGTTATGATAAGCAGCTTCTGACTATTTCCATACATTCACATCTGGCAGATATTCAAGCAAAAATTTATCGTTTGGAATAGTTGATCTTGGACTCTTTCCCAATGCTGCTGAAAAATTTGGAATATCTCTAACTGGTACTGATATTAATTGATAACCATTTGAATTTGGTTTTCCTTTTCTTTTTTCCTTAAAAGTGCTTAATTTCTTTCTGTTTAGTGTTCTGGTTTCTTTATTATTGTATAGATAATACGGTGTTTATGTGACGCCTTGTGTTTCTCAGGAAGCATGGACCAGCTTCCAACATTTATCTTATTTGAGAATGCAGCAGAAGTTGCCCGATTTCCAGGGTTGGATTATGAAGCAACATATTTTCACCCTACAATTACAAAGGTATCTGTTGTATGTAGGATATATGATATTTTGAATATTGACTATAACAAGGCCAACTAGTCAATCCCACTTTGGATAAACTTCTTTAAGTAATTTATACAAGAAGAAAATTAGTTAAATTTTTCTCATAAATTAAAATCAACTTATGCATCTTAGTTTTTACAGAAGTTAGACGAAAGAGATTTTATAAAAGTTAAGCGCATAATGTTAACTTATGTGGAAGGTAATAAACATTTATGGAAAGGTGCGTCCAAACACGGCAAAATGTGCTTTAATTTTAAAACAATGTCCTTACTGGTGCTATTTGAAATTCGCTTCCCACTTGTTATCATCAATATTCAACCACACACTAGAGCACCTATAGAAGAGTTTATCCAAACAGGACCTGAGTGCATTGATATTAGAACATTGTCCTTACTCTTAATATTATTGTCCACGGTCCGGGACTAGTTGAAATTTGCTTCCTAGCACCTTGTTATCGTCATTTATTACTATATAAAAACCATCCAGCAACCATTTTTACAAGACAGGTGTTACATTTTGATATACTTGCAGGCCTACCTTTTTTTTTTTTAATCACTTTTATCTGTTCTCATAATCTCTCATACTCTCTCCCCCGTTTAATTTCTTCTCGCACGGTGTGTCATCACGGGTTTGGTGTCCTAGTTATTCAAACAATTGAGCATTGCTCAATTATTTGCATCTCTAACCGTACATGTGAATTGTGAGGTGCAGGGGCTTCTTTCTCGACATTTTGAGCTTGATCGACACCTTCTCGAATATGTTAATGGTAAATAGGTAATTGCTCCTCGGTTCTATCCTCTCTTACTATGATCCTATTTTCTGGTTCTTGTAAAAATATTTTAATCATTGAGATTTATTTGTTAGTTATAGGATGTAATGGAGCAAGTTGTTGTCCGAAATTTAGTCTCTCTACTCTAATTAATGCTATTACCACTATTACAGGTAGTGTGACCTCTAGCATCGGTCCAAAGAAAAAATAAAAAATTTTGCAAAAAGAATTCAAATTTTAGTTGAACAAATGATGTCTTCATAGATTTCTTTTAAATTGTCTAAATATAATTTTTAATGTTTCTTTTCGTGGTATAAAACTAATTTGGAAAAGGATTAGGAATTCTTTCAGAGTGAGTAGCAGATTCACGTTATTGGAAACGTGAGATATGATATTGTCATCAAATATAATAGCATTTATTTTCTAGTTTTGTTTGATCTTCCTTTATCCTTCCGAGGGTTTGGTATACCAGAAGTTTTTTTTTCCTCAGGAATCATCTATGTTTAGAATATGTAAAATATTTTATTAATTACAAAATATTTTTCAGATTCTCTTAAATTTCACTAAAATTTTATTAGTAACTTTATTTATATTATTTACCTTTGTAAAAAAGAAATAGGGGGGTGGGGGTGGATTCTCACTTTATACCATAGGAATGTTTCTGGAGGAAACTGAGCTAAAATATTTCCAGAAAACAATATTTTATAGAAATTTTATTTTTTAAGATGGAAACTAAATATGGGAAAGTATTATTTTCGGGATATTAAAAGTTTTTGGCTTACCAAACATCTGATTTCATCTATTTGATCTGTTACTTAAAAAATAAAAAAAATAGGGAAAGTATTTTTCTTATAAAAGGCAAGCATTATAAAGAAAAAAAGTAAAAGGGAATTCTTGAGTGTATTTCCTTTACCAAAAACTAATGATGCTTGCAAGTAAAGGCCTTGTAAAGTCATAACAAGTCAACCAGGTACATTCTAGTGTAGATAAATAAATACTACTTTCCTCTTACATAATCAATTACAACATAAATTCTTAAAAATCAAGTTAGTTAACAGTGTGCCTTTACCTTATAGGGGCATAGTGTGCTCCTATGTGAATTAGTCATCCACCGAATAATAAATAATAAATAACAAATACAACCGGCGGTAGAATTAGTTTTTCACTTTTTATGTGGAAGGAATTCTCCATCATAATAGTTAATAAGATTCATAGATAAAATACAGTTAACTTTGGTTTAGTTGTGAGAGATTCGGATAATGCAAATAAGGTGGTAAAATTAAAACTATTATCATCATTATACACCAGAAAACAATAATCGATCTAATAGTGAGAGGTTAAGATAATATGTAAAAGTTTTATAATCAAAACTTTTTGACACCACTGTAAACCAAAATAAATTCATGAATAGAATAATCTAATAATCATGTAACATGCATAAAAACTAACGATGTTACGGGATATGAGTAGGATAGTTAATATTGAAACTGTTTATAATCGTAAACTAACTTGACTATAATTTTTGTTATAATAAATGTTAGTACTGTATATACTAATGCTCACCAATTTTATTATGAACTCAAACTAAGTATTCAGGAATTTCACAAATATTCTCTAGTATACATAAATATATAAATATAAGAAAAATTGTAAAAAAACTTAATTTTAGAACATATATTTATACTATAAATATTTAAAATAACTCATTTAAAAACATATCTATATCAAAAATAAATTAAGGCAAATTATTTTATATTTAGTTCAAGATATATAGTAATTTTACATTACGGATACGTATGAGTATCTTATTACCGTGCCACATTAATAAGTTATAAGTAAATAGAAAAAAATCATTCACTTCATTCATAAGTACCCGTTGATTAATACAGATTGTATTTGTACCCTTTAAATGTTGGCGAGCATAAAAAAAAAAAAAAAAAAACACTAATAATTCTAGATTTCTAGCAAGAGCAACTACCAAAACTTATCTCCTATCAAAATCAAAATCTAATTTAACAAAATAAACACGTGAATTACATCTAAGCTAACAATTAATGTAAAAAAGGATCTCTATTATTTCATTGGAACTCTTATGGGTCATCCCCTACAGCAGATCTTATTATCATTATCATTTTTTCAACAAAACATACCCTTTTTACATAAGCAGATGTGAATACATATATGCTACATAATTCCACTTTCTAAACTTCGAATTTCGTCCTCCATTTTCTGGGCCATAAGTTGAAGCCCCAAATGGTACTTCCTAACCAGATCCTCAAGCATCAACCCTTCAACAGGATCAACGGCAAAAGACCATTCCAACATGCATCCATCTGAGTCACCATTGCTGAAAACTTTAATTGTTGACTCATATGAGTTAAACCCAATGTTGCCGTCCACCATCTCATACTTGATGATCAAATCAACATCATCAACGGCTACTAGCCTTTCCTTTGACCAGTTCACGCTTCCTGAATCGTTGGATTGGATGGAGGACCCAGCACAGTATCGTATGCAGCCAGGCTCACCGTTAGATCCGTGAATCCCATAACACGTGGCGAGCGTAGGGAAGCGTTTGTGGAGATTGAAGAAGTCCTTTACAAGGGGCCATGTTTGCTCTATAG
The DNA here is from genome assembly GCA_026586105.1 of Hylodesmum podocarpum. Classification (NCBI taxonomy): domain Eukaryota; kingdom Viridiplantae; phylum Streptophyta; class Magnoliopsida; order Fabales; family Fabaceae; genus Hylodesmum; species Hylodesmum podocarpum. The sequence continues at coordinate 7,883,122 of JALJEV010001430.1, read as the reverse complement.
TTGTGTTTCTTAGCTTCGCTGAAACCTTGCCTTCCCACCTTTGATGCAAATTTTGCTCCATTTCGGTGCACAGTAACAAAATCTGGAAGAAACGATCAAAACAAGATCTATTTATTGTTTTTTTTTTTTTTTTATGTTTTTATCTTTTTGTATTTTAATTAGCGTAAAATAACATTTTATTCTCTTGAGGATTCTATACTGATGCCAATATGCCATCTTGGTTTGATTTGAAGAAATAAGAAAATAATTCCCGTTGTATTTTATATTTTTTGTTTTGTTTAATCCACAAAATAATATTGATAATATTTATTAATAATTAATTAGCATTATTTATATCACCTTAACGATTGAATTGAACAGTATATATATAGTTGATTACTTATTTATTTATGGTCTGAACAATAAATATAAAGTTGACTATTTATTTATAACTTAAATAACTTTTAATAATGTGTGTTGCTCTTTTATCCTTTTATCTTTCTTTTATTCCTGTAATATTTTTTATTTGACTTTGATTTTTGTCATTAAGTTTCACCAGACCGTAACAAAAATTAAAAGATCTAAAATAAAAATAATTTTATATTATAACAACTAAACAATAATATAATTAAATGTAAAAAATTAGGAATTTGTTTATAGCTTAATTAATTATGTAGTTAAATTTTTTCCCAATATAATTGAAATGATGAAACAGAGAAAACACTATTTTTTATGTTTAATTTACAAATATTTGAAACAAAAATTAAAATCGAATTAATGTGACAATTTTTTTACCATTTCTCGTATAAATATTTAAAAACAAAAAATAACATTTAAACTCACAGTTTTATGATTATTAAGAGTAATAAACAATAAAAATAAATAAATTTGTAATTTTTATTAATTTAATTATATTATTTTTTAGTCCTTTTGATAGACATTATTTTCATTTTTGACTCTTATAATTTTATGTTATTTTTGTTTGGTCCTTTTTAGTTTTGATCGTTATAATTTCTTTTATTTTGGTACTTCCGTTATATTTGACAATTAAACTTAATGATAAGGACTAAAATTTAATTTAAAAAATATTATAAGGATAAAAAGAAAAAAATAAAAATAAAAATTCACTTATATTTCATAATCTAAAAAGTTGATTAAACCTTTGTTTATTTATAAAAAAAAAATAGGGACTAAGATGATATTACCACTAAATATCAGCAACTAAACTGATATTTTACTCATTATAATTATAAATATAAATTTATTTTCATTTTTTTTTTTTATTTTTAAATATTCATGTCAAATGTAAGTATTTTAAAAGAAAAGTATAATTAAAATAAAAGACTTGCATTTTTAACTGGGTCTTACATTACTAATTAGATTCTTCGGGTCTTCAAGATTTATTAATATTTACAATCAAATTTATTCTTGAATTTGTTGTCAAAATTAAAAAACAAAGAAAAAAAACTAGTTTGCATGTCAAATCAATATCAACTAGTGATTGGGGTGTAATAGATTTTCCTCAATTAGGTGTAATGTAGCTAGTTATTCTTGAATGTTGATAGCAATTCAAGTTTGAAATATTTCAGTTGTGCTGTAGTGGTGTGTAGGCACTTCAAGGCTAATTGAAAACAATGCAACCTTGTGAGTTTGTTGTGGTAAAAACAGTTTCTGCTAATGGAGAAGTTATATTTTACTTCTAAGGACACTTTCAAATTAATACTGGTCAATTTGATATTAGAATTAAAATATTAATAAAAAATAAATAAATAATTTGAATTTTATAAAAATTTATTAAAGACTAAAATTTAAAATTCTAAAAGTTGGCTAAATATGGGTCATATTAAGCCTTTTAAAAAAGTCATCCAGTTCTAAAAGTTGGAGTATCCAATTCGATTATTCATAATATATTTTCGATGAATAATGAGTTAAACCAGCAATTATGATCTCGATCAACATTTAAAAATATTGGTTTGTGTCCTCTCAAGTTAGTAATGGTGTGAGTTTATATTCAAAATCTATATTCAGCTTTACTTAGTTACACTAGCATTGAATTGAAATAAAGTGTAAAAACTAGAAATTTAATTTTATTATACATTATTTACAAATATTTATATATTGTTTAGCCTACAACATTAGATTTCGTGATATAGGTTATTTCTAGTTAAATTGTTATAAATTATTTTTATCATTTTGCATGGAATCAATTCAAAGTGTCAAATCTGAAACTTGATGTTTTAGATTCAAAATTAATACTATATTGAGAATTTTATTATAGATTATAGTTTTGCTATTAACATTTAGTTCACTTTATTCTTTTTTGAATACCATATTTATTATTATTATCATTATCATTATTATTATTTATTATTATTATTATTATTATTTACCAACATTCATTATAATGGTGATAAATATTATTGTCAGTTTTCTCAAATCTCATTGGAAATTGGTTTTACTTCAACCAAAATCATGTTTGTCTTTCTTTTCTCAAGTTTAAGACACAAGGAATTGGAGGAAAAATATAACAAGTAATGAAAAATAGAATACATTGATATATAAAATGAAGTGATTACAACATGACTAATCATAATTTTAATAATTTCTGGTATTCAACATATACTTTTGGGATGAACAATACAAATATCCCAAGAATGTATAACACAGTGAAACGTGTCAGTAATATATTGATGAAAAATATATAAAAAAGAATAAAAATATCCAAAGCCAGCAGGTCAAAGAATATTTGAGAATGTAGATAAGAAAGTCCAACATTATATATAAAAGAAGAACAATTTGTACAACGATCCAATTAGTATCATGCACTGGGTTACAATTACATTTAACTTGAGCACCGCTAAGTGTGCTCCCTGCATACATCCACCACTTCATAAAGATAGATTTTTCCATATTTTCTAGAATGAATGATTCACGTAGTCGAAGACTTCATTGTCAAGTACTACCACTTTCCTACAAGTATACTTAACCATTTATAATATAAGTTTACTTTTATACTTAACCACTATGAATAAAAGCCCCCGTTAATTAGAAAAAAAAAAAGTTGTCAATGAGCAAAAACAAAACCTAAGACCATCTCTAGCATGGTTGTATAAGTGCGGCTCTTAACTCCAAAAGATACCAAGAAAACATGATTAGAACATGTTACATGACATTTTTATCTTGAGGATTGATTCTTTTATAAAGAATTTTTATGCAAAGTTCTTTAATAATAAAAAATGTTATTATAAATAACAATTAAGACACTTATAATATCAATTGTTTGAGTAAAATAATAAATAAATTTTTATTTATACATGAACCCTACACCAAAGCAAAGAAGAATGATTGTGTCATTACTTGATAAAAGTTCAGGTTATATCACTAACTTTGATGTTCATATATGACATGATTGATTATTCGGGACATGACACGTGCCTAATTACCACCTGAAAAGCTATACACTTTTTATCATTTCTTGGAAAGCGGTCTGTGCACGTCAACCTCTATTGTTGATATGATTTAGTAATCCTCGTTGTACTCGGTTGAGGTTGGCATGTCAACCTTTACAAGGTTTAGGTGTGAATCTCCTCCTATAAATATTCCCAAGGAGTATTTCCTTTTCTCTCTGAGAACACTTTTTACTTATTCTTTATTCTCAAAATCTATCAAACTTTTACTCACTTAAGCATTGAAGTGCCTGTTGCATTTACACTCCCCTCTTCCCGTGGACATTCTCTTCCTATAAATGAAGACCCCCCCTAGCTGAGCTCTGCACCTCACTCAAGCAACTTCAACAGCTCGGTCCAACACAACCATATGTCACCTATTCTTTTTGATAAGATAATTTGGCGCTCATCGTGGGGCCTTGGTAAAATTTTCCCAGGACCACTCATACATGGTTAGTACTCGAAGCCAGCAATCATCACAACTAGACATGGATCCTTCCTTCCTTGAAGCGTTGAAAGCCCACATAGACTCGACAGTAGCTTGGTATGAAACCAGTTAGACGAAAACAAGGAGTGACTAAGGCCCAACACAAGGACGAGATGTAATCCCTAAGAAACCAACACAGAGAAGAAATATTTGTTCTTCAACAACAAGTATCGTTTATGCAAAACAACAGACACCCTTCACACGGATTAGCACACCCAATCCCAGGCCGACATGAAGCTAAGTCATGCCCGACAACAAAGCCAACATGTGATGTGCCAAAATTTCCCACGTTGTGCCAAATCCCTAATCAGCCTCAAAGATTGGCCCCTGAAGTCATTCCAATCGTCGTCCCGACGCATGCAACTCAATCGTGTCCTTAGCAAATGTCATTTAACACACTTTCCACACCATAAAAGGGAGAGATTCAAGTCATCTGTTCCTTCCACCCCTCACATTAGAGATCATGCAAACTCAGCTACCAGATGGATGAAGGTGGCTAAGCTTTGAGAAGTGTGATGGGACCTCAAACCCTACTGTGCATGTGAAGTCATACCTCACTAATGCACGTTGCCGAACACACTCAAATTAAACTAGGTGGTTAAAAATTACAGTAAAAGGGCTAACCCAAATCGTTTCTGATAGATTCCACACAAACAATGTACAAATTAATTCAAGGTATTTTAATGCAGAATTAAAATGAAATAAGCAAAGCAACTAAAGTAAGCAATTACATAGATCAATCAATTAGTAAACACAGCTAATAAACCATTATATATGCAAGAAGGTTCAATTCAACCTATCTTTGGTTCCTAAAATCCTTTACCAGTTCTTAAGGATGATTAGAATTGCACATAAAGTCCAATTAGAGCTGGAATGTTGGGATGCAAACAATGTCCTATATCGGAAAAACAAGGGATACCACATAAGTCTCCATTAATAAGAGGCCTTTTGGAGGAAGTCCAAAAACAAAACTGTGAGGGCTTAGGCCCAAAACGGACAATATCTTACTATTGTGGAGATATGTGTGTGTGAAGTTCTCCCCTTGTGATTCAACAAGTGGTATCAGAGCCGATGATTCGACTTGAACCAACTCAGATGAGTGATGTAATGATGAGATTGGATCTAAGTGAAGGTCAGGTGGACCTACTTTGTGGGGATCCCTCTAGGGCATATCGAAGTTTTATTAGTCATCATTGACAATGACTTCCGTTGTAGGGGGAGGAGGTTTAGTGATCCTTTGTTTTATGGGAGATTGTTGGCATGCAAACAATGTCTCACATCAAAAAACAAGGGATACCATATAAGTTTATAAACACACATAGTACCTCTATTAGTAAGAGGTCTTTTGGAGAAAGTTCAAAAAGAAAACCATGAGAGCTTATGCCCAAAGCTGACAATATCTTACTATTGTGGAGATATGTGTGTGTGAAGTCTTCCCCATCGTGAACCTAAGGATAAAATGCTAGAGAAAACAACTAAAACATAAAACGTAAAAACAATTGCAATTGTTGAATGTAACATAATATCTACACAATTTTCATTTTTAAGTATATAAATTAAGTGAGTTATTTGCTAGTTACATGACCACTTAAGTGGCTAGGTACCACTCTTAATGTCTTGATCAAAGCAAAACATTAATATGTCAATTAATTTGCATTGGACACAAAGTTATAATATAAAGAAACAAGAAATTCTTGTCATTACCCGCCTAGATTTCGAAAGCCAACTTCTACCCACTTTTCGATCTAATTCTGGTCATTACCCGCCTAGATTTCGAAAGTCAACTTCTACCCACTTTTCGACCCCCTTTTCAATTTGAATTTGACTTTGAGTCCAGCATAGAACTTGTAAAGCTTTGAGTTAGCTCAAACTAATATCAACTTAAAAGAAGAATCCAAAATATTAAAATTGTGCAAATTTAAAAAAATTTGATTATTAATATAATTAAAGCCTAATTAATCCAATCAACTAAGAATATGCTTAAAACTTATCAAAATAACTATTATTTTTTTAATTTGTCCTTATCTATTGTAGTCCATATTATTTTACACCGGTTGACAATAGAATATAGATTATCTATATCCATATTTTAAATTCACATTCAGTAATCCATTTATTTGTTATCCAGGTGATCGAAAATTTGCTCAGAATGTTTTGGGTATAAATATATATTAATTTAAATTAATTATAAAATTATAGGTTATAATAATTAATTATAAATTTTATTTCTAAAAAATTGAGTGATAAATATTATATTATATAATTTTTTTAAGAATTAAATCTTAATCAATTTAATTTATAAAATTAATTTAATTGAAAATAGATTATTATATTGAACACCAAATTAAGATATCTTAAATGTATTTTACTAGCAAATTATAATACCTGGAAAATGTATTTTACTAGTAAATTACTAAGATATAATAATTAAATATAATAGTAAATTAATTATATAATCTTACGTGAAATAGTTTATTATGAAAATTAAATGAAAAGATAAATAATATTACTTTAATAAAGTAAACATTTTTTTCTCTTTGAAAATATTATTTTTAAAGAAACTTTTTCATGTTGTACAAAAGCTAATAATATTTGATAGAAAATATTAATTAATTAAACTAAATAAGTATTTTTCTAAAATTATTTTTCAATATAACTACAAGTTATATAATATTTTTACTTATCTTAAATAATACTTTTATTTGTATTGTAAAAAAAATATAAATATAAATATATTATTTTTAAAAGATTCTTGTCCTGTTGTAAAAATACTATCATTAAAGAATTATTTTTTAATTCAAATGAAAATTTATAATATAAAATTTATTCAAATTTAAAACTGGTTTTAATCTATAAATTGGTTCAAACTAATTTTAAAATCAATTTTAAAAAATCCATATTAATTTAAGAAAAATAAATTGGATATAAATTTTAAATCCAAATCATATAAATGGATGAGTTTAGATGTGAATTGAATTTTTAAAAATTCAATCCATTTTCAGCCTTAATCATGCATTAATTATTATTGATGAGCATCAAAAAAGAAAGTGATAAAAATATAATATTAATGTATTAAATTCCCCACATTTATTCTTTAGTGCTTTTTAATAAAACTATGTTATATAACAATGTAACCAAAGTAAGAAAGTGAAAAACTAAAGCTAAACATTCACTTTTTAAATAACCATTATGTAAAAGAATTGAGCAAAGAAAAACTAAAGTTAATAAAATTCACTTTCATTAAAGCCCTGTGAATTTCTTTTTGATGATTTTGTGTTTTTAATTTATAGTTTTATATCTAATTTTAAAAATATACAGGTCAAGACTCTATTTAGATGATTTGTAATTTTAAAATTTTTAATATTTATCTTTAGTTTTAAAATTCTATCTAAATAATTTTAAATTTTAAAATTTTAATATTCATTTTTAGTTTTAAAATTTTACTATCATGTCATATATTTATTTAAGAAATTATTGATCATAACAATTTTCAAACATTGATAATGTGTTTTTTATTACTTTATCTAAAAATCATAATTAAATTTTTTAATATTTATCTTTAATTTTAAAATTTTACTGTCATATTATATATTTATTTAAGAAATTCTTAATCAAAACAACAATTTTTAATTATTAATGATATCTTTTTTATTATTTTATCCAAAAATTATAAATAAATAAATTATAATAACTTTAAATTACTTTTCGCAAACATATTATATCATTCTAAAGAAATTAAATAAAAAATATTAAAAACATAAATTAAAATGAAAAAAATTGAAATAAAAATAATAATAAATAAATAAATAAAAGAAAAAAATATTTGCCCCTCCCACCTAAAATTTCTGGCTCCGCCCCTGCTTGCGGGTTTCACTGTACTGCAAACTCGCTTTTATTTTAGTTCTTAATTTAAGAAATAATATAACTGTTCAGTCTTGTGTTAATTCAAAGTCCCACATCGGAGAGTATTAAAACGAGAGATGAGTGAAAAACTTATATAAGTGAGAGTATTAGGTTTTATTTAATGACACCACGTCCTAAAATCTATTATGCGTGTTTTAGGTTTTATGTAATGTGTGTCAAACACTCTTGGGAGGGTTTATAATTTTTTCGTTCAAAAATTATATCCGGGGAGGGTTTGTAGTTTTTCCGTCCAAAAATTACATATGGGGAGGGTTTGTAATTTTTCCGTCCAAAAATTACACTTGGGGAGGGTTTGTAGTTTTTCCGTCCAAAAATTACACTTGGGGAGGGTTTGTAGTTTTTCCGTTCAAAAATTACATGTGAGGAAGGTTTGTAATTTTTCCGTTCAAAAATTACAAATAGTGAATTTTGTTCCAGTGGAATCGTGGACTAGGTCTTGAGGCATCGAACCACGTTAATCTTTTTGTGTGCTCTTTTTCTTTCTTCCTTAATATGTTTTTGAAGCAGACTGAATTCCCAACAAGTGGTATCAGAGCTGATGGTTCGACTTGGCGAGAGATGAATCCGTGAAGGTGGATCCATGAAGGTCAGGTGGACTTATCTTGAGATGATTCCCTTTGTCGAAAGTCTTCCGCTGCAGGGAGGGAGGAAATATAGTGGTCCTTTGTTTGAAGGGAAGATTGTTGAGATGCAATCAAAGTCCCACATCAGAAGAACAAAATAAAGCTTGAAGGAGAAGAAGAATTTTGCTAGTTAGAAGATTTTGCTGTAAAAGAGAATTGCTCCATGAGTCAGAAGATTCTGCTGCAAGGGAGGATTGCTCCAGAAATTAGAAGATTCTGTTCCAAGGGAAGATTACTCCAAAAGTAAGAAGATTCTTTTGTTGCAAAAATGGATTGCTCCAAAAGTAAGAAGATTCTGTTGTTGCAAAAAGGGATTGCTCCAGAAAAGTTTTACTAGTTTTTTGATGCAAGGAAGGATCGTTGTAAAAGTGTAGGACTTTAAATTAATGGGAGATTTGTTGAGTCTTGTGTTAATTCAAAGTCCCACATCGGAGAGTATTAAAAAGAGATGAGTGAAAAACCTATATAAGTGAGAATATTAGGTTTTATTCAATGACACCACATCCTAGAATCTATTATGAGTGTTTTAGGTTTTAGGTAGTGTGTGTCAAACACTCTAGAGAGGGTTTATAATTTTTTCGTTCAAATATTATATCCAGGGGGGGTTTGTAGTTTTTCCGTCCAAAAATTACATATGAGGAAGGTTTGTAGTTTTTTCGTCCAAAAATTACATATGGGGAGGGTTTGTAGTTTTTCTGTCTAAAAATTACACTTGGGGAGAGTTTGTAGTTTTTCCGTTCAAAAATTACACTGGGGAGAGTTTTTATTCAATGGCACCACATCCTAGAATCTATTATGTGTGTTTTAGGTTTTAGGTAGTGTGTGTCAAACACTCTGGAGAGAATTTATAATTTTTTCGTTCAAAAATTACAAATAATGAATTTTGTTCCAGTGGAACCGTGGACTAGGTCTTAAGACACCGAACCACATTAATCTTTTTGTGTGTTCTTTTTCTTTCTCCCTTAATATATTTTTGAAGCAGACTGAATTCCCAACAATAACAATAAAAAATAATTAACTTTAAAGATAAAAATAACAATAAATATTTTTAAAAAACTAAAACGATATTTACTCCCAAAAATTTGTTATTTGTATTTTTCAATAAATAAGTTATCTCATGTTCACACTTTAAAGAACTAACCAATAGTTTATTCTAATTTTAAATTCTTTTACATCATAAATAAAATAAAATAAAAAATAGCAACTTGGAACCTCATAAATAAAATAAAATAAAAAATAAGCAACTTGGAACCGACCCATGACCAATATTCCCTCACGTGAATGATTTGGCTCGTATTAAAAACTCTCATTTCTATATAAATAATAATAATAATAAAAAATCTGTTGTGGTTCAGCTAATGTGCTAATAAAAATATCTGTTGTTGAGATCAAAGCACCAACCCTGTTCGTCGTTTCATATGGTTGAAAACACATGCAAAAACAAGTTTATAATACTAAATCGAATTTTTATATTGCAACTCTCTATCATCCAGTTTAATTATATATGACCCAATTTCACTTATTGATCTCAATATCTTGACTACATATCCCGAACATCAATCAACATTAAAAATGTATTATTAACTAAAAGTAATATAAATATCAAAACATAATGAATCATATATTTTTTTTTAAATATTAAATTTAACATAATAAAAATATAAATACATAACATACCTATGTATATTCACCAATAATAATAATAATAAAATTATAATTTAATTTTTTAAATTTAAATTAAATCTCCTCCAAAATAAATGCTTTCAATATCTTAAATTAAAAAATATTGATTTAATTATTTAGATATTATTTAATAATGTTTATAAGTTTTATGTCATCTAAATTAAAAATTTAAGTCATATTTTTAAAATTTTGTGACACTAAAAATATTTATTTTAAATTTATTAATTTGAATTTAACAGCATAAAAATATATTTTGTCCTGGTAATAATAATAAAATTAAATACTTAATTTAATTCTTAAAAAAATCATTACAGCCCCACTATCATTTGTGATCCTGACTTTTTGGTTGGTTGCTAAGAAATTATTGAATCTTGTTGGACCATATGTGCGTATTTAAGTAAACTTATATTTTTGCAATAAAAAACTAAAATTAGATTTTCTCAATTGTTAAACAATTTATTACATTTTAGAAAAAAAAAACACAAATAATATATGCTATAAAATAAATTCTCATTGTTTTGGTAAGGTGCATAACCAAATCATTAGTAACCACTGTAATAAGAATACAGTCCGAGATTTTAGTTTGAAGTACAATATTAATCTCTTTAACCTTGATTATAATTAATAAAACTTTTTTACTAAAGAAAAATAAGTTTTAATAATTTTTAATCTGTTTAAAATTATTATTTCTAAAATATCTTTTGGTTAATATAATTTTACTTTTCTAATACGAGTTTTCATATTTAATAAAGAAGCGTTGCGTTCTTGTATCATTTTCTTATCCGAATATCTTTTTATTTTCCCAATAATACACAGATCAGAGACTGAGAGAATATCATTTCCACAAAACTGAAACGGTGAAGTCAAATGCTTCATCGTTCTGCTTTCAAAAGGGATCGTTAATTGAAGCTTGCGGAACCAAAAGGGACCTCAAAAGTCAAATCTCAATGGACAACACTAAACCTCTTGTGGAACTTGAACCCGACGATGATGGCAGAATCAGAAGAACCGGTATATAACTTTCTCAATTTATTATTTTAGATTCTTTCCTTCAAATTCTTTATGACCATATTTTCTAGGTTAAGAATATCTTTTTCTTTTTATATGATTTTTAATCTTGAAAAGTGTCGATACAAATTTAACCTTGGACTGCAATATTCCTATTAACACCGACTGTATTATCTTTTTCTTCTGATTTTTTTTTTTTAAAATAATGAAGGATACGATTCCGATATTCATTATTTTTTTTTTCAGTAATCTAATTAACTGTGATGTATTTTTATTATTTTTGAGAATTTAAAATCAGTTTGTGTTTATTTTTACGATGACTGATTGGAGATATTATTAGTTTTTATTTATTTATTTATTTTCAATTCTTTTGAATTAATACTCATTTATTTTGTCTTGTTTCCATTCTTGAAGACTTTTTTTTATCTTAATAAGGGGTTAAAGTGACCGGAATATCTGAATAACTTGATTCTAGCAGTGTAATAATTAATATTTTGAAGAATGAAATTGTTCATAAGTTTACAATTCAGTAGTTCAGTGAGAGTAAATTTATCAACCAGCTGAATCTTTGGGAGATCAATTTTATGGTTTGATAATGTACTTTCAAATTTTAAAACAAGTATTAACTCATTTGTAAAAAGACCAAAACTGTGAGTATATTTGGTGGATTAAAATTTTGGTTTTGAACATGGGAAACTTGAGAGAATGTAATAGTTAAATGTTTGTTATAAATTTTGAAACATTATTCTTAAGTATTGCTACTTTGCCACACACTCTTTGCAGAAACAGAAATAATAAACTCAAATTCAGAAATGAAACTAAATAGAACATATTTGTGTTGTTTGTGTGTTTGTTTTCAGGGAATGTATTGACTGCTAGCATACACATTATAACAGTGGTGATAGGGGCAGGGGTCTTGGCTCTGGCATGGGCCATGGCTCAGCTAGGATGGATTCTTGGCATAGGAAGTATCCTTGCCTTTTCATGTGTCTCCATTTTCACTTACAGTCTTGTAGCTGATTGTTACAGATATCCAGACCCTATCACTGGCAAGAGAAACTACACTTATATGCAGGCTGTCAAGGCTTACTTAGGTATTCTACACTTACATTTTCAAAATTAGCTTATCTAAATTAGTTAATGGAGATATAATTTTAACTTTTACAAGAATTTATTTCATTTATTTATTTTCTTCTCCTAGAAGTCCATATGAAAAAATTTACCTAAACAGATCCATAATTTAATCTAATGATTCCAGCACCTATTCTTTTTTCCTAAAGTATTGCTACTTATTAGTTGTCAAATACATATTTATTGTCTTTGCTCGTTTCTTTGTAGTGAAGTAAATAGAAATTTCTTTCTAAATGCTCTTTAAGTTTGAATGCTTTCTTTTGTCTTGGATAGAGGTATCATTTCTTCTTCTAAATTTGTCTATTTCAATAGACAAAAATACAATATTGTTTGTGAGAATCAAAAGTCATAACATTGTTGATGACATTCTTTTGATCTTGTAAAATTGAACATGGGAATCAAAACTTAGGAGATTTACACCAACTCATATACCCTGCACCGTCAATTGAGTTAGACCCTTGACTTAGTTGATGACATCTAATGACTAATTAATATATCCTAAAGAGGAATGAAACGACCCAGGATACATAGCATTGTCTGAGATAATTGCAACTATATACTTTTTTGTCTGAAATATTTGATGGAATCAAATCACCAAAGTTATACATTTGCATTTGTTCCTGGCCTATTTCAATTGATTAATTTCCTATTGCTATTTGGTAATAGGTGGAACAATGCACGTGCTTTGTGGATTGATTCAATATACCAAGCTCGCTGGGATCACAGTGGGCTACACAATAACTTCAGCCACAAGCTTGATGTACGTAAAATAGTTACTGTTTTTTTTTTTTTTTTGGGTGAAACTGAAAGTAAAATTATATCCACTAAAGCTTATTCTATGTGCTACCACAATATGCAAATGAGATAATCAAGTCTAACTTTTCACATGCTTAATTAAATTAATATTCAGGTCTGATACTGTTTCCAAATCATAATATCTTTAAACTTCATTTGATCATTAGTGTTGAAATTGAAAAAAATAAACTATAATAAAAAGTTAAATATACAGATTAACATAATCTTTTTTTCCCATTCATGGATTATGATGATAACTGTGATATGGCAGAGCAATAAGGAAGGCTATCTGCATCCACAAAACAGGAAATGCTGCTTCCTGCAAGTTTTCAAACAATCCCTTAATGATAGGTTTTGGGATCTTGCAAATTTTTTTGTCTCAAATCCCAAATTTCCACGAGTTGACTTGGCTCTCAACTGTTGCTGCCATCACCTCTTTTGGTTATGTATTCATTGGCAGTGGACTGTGTCTCTCCATCATCCTCTCAGGTACTCATCAGTTTTCACTAATAATTTATCAAGATAATTTAGAGCTAATTACAGTTACTGTTCCTGGAGATTTCACACAATTATATAAATATTTCTTATTTTTATATACTTGCCCAAAATTTTCTAATTATTTTAAACACATTAAAATAACATTATACATTATACTAATATCCTTTCTATACATTACCTTATATTTGTGTAATCAGGCGAAATCTCAAAAGTTTCTATGTAATTTGCCCAATAATTTACCATTCATTACCAAAATAGAATTAATTACAATCCAATATATCAAAATTATTTTTTATAAAATTATTTTTAACGAAAACATTTATCTCGGTTAAAATTTTAATATTTTTGTTTAAAATGTTTTAAATAAAACTCTTTTAAAACTTAAGATACTATTTTTTTTTAAAAAAATTATTACACCAAAACAGAAACAATGGACCAAAAAAAAAATAATGTATGAATTTTTTTTTTAATAATTATCTTTAATGTATTAAATAAAGCCACGGGACTTGGTGACTTTAGCTATGCTGTGGTTGCGATAGTTGAAAAAAGAGTCGGTAAATAAATAAGAAAACGACTGGTGGTTACACAGGTCTCTCATGCGAGGAATGTGTTGTGTACTTTTCTCTCTTAATTATTAAAGTATTAAATTATTTTTGATAATTTTTTTTATCTATAATATTAATTTAAAGTATTTATCAGCTTTATTAATGATTAATCCTCATCAGAAACATGACTAAATCATCTTCCGAGGAATTTATTTGTTTCACTCAGTCACATTTTTTTTTTTTCATTCAAAAGATTCAAACTCAAGACCTTTTAAATGACTGAGATTAACCACATGCATGTTGGTTATCCTAATTAAATTAAATGATATAAAAAATATTAAATAATATATAATTATACATTAATATGTTTTGAAGAAATAAAAAATGCACCATCATTGAATTAATGTCAGTTTTTTTCTTTATTAAATTATATTTACTAAATATTTTGGGTTTTCATTTTGTATTTTGTATAGATTATATCCTAGTTCTTTTACACAAAATTATATACACACACACATATATATATATATATATATATATATATATATATGTGTATATATATATATATATATATATATATATATATATACACACACACACATATATATATGAGTTTATCTGTGTGAAATTATTACATATATGTGGCTTTGTAATTATTCTACACCGTTATCTTTTATATTGTAATATTTAATCAAAAAAATAAAAATTGATTTAAGAAAAATTATTAATAATTGAAAAAATAAGCTATATTTTGGTGTAATTTATAATATAAAATTAATGATAGATTTTGATGCTTTTACATTCATGCTCATTTCGTTTATTTAATTTTTTTTCCTCAATAATTGAAATTATCCTATACAAAATATTTTTATACCTAAATTTATTTAAAGTTTGTTATCTATTTTTATATTTTTTTTTATCTTTATATATATTTTTTTTAAAATTGAAAGATATTTAAAATGTAATTTATCAGCCTTTTTTTAAATAAAAAGAGGATATTAAACTCTAATAGTTAACTATATTAGTATTGTCTTGTTGTACTTATTTTTCATTGTTATATATTATAAGGTGATGTTCTAATAGCGTTCTATTCTTTGTTACTATTTCTTTTTCTGTTATTTTAACTTTAAGTGAATATAATTATATATTTTTTCAATTTTTTAAAAGTAATTATATATTAAATTTATAACATATATTATATACAGTTGTTATAGTTAAAAATTTTGTATTAATGACAATTTATAAATATACTATTATGCTTAACATTGGTCACATAAAATTAAATATTGATTGAAGAAGTTTAGAATACTACTTTTTTCTTAAAAAATAAATAACTATGAGAAGAGTTATGCACATTCAATGTAAAATATTATACACAATTAACCCATTAGAATATGCTATTTAAAGTTAATTTATGATTAATTGAACGGATTACATTGTCTGTTAATGATTTTTAAATTTAATAACTAGTTAATGAAAAAAGTATTAATATTAATTGATATAAAATTTAAAATAAAAAGGTAAAAAAAAAAGAAAATAACAAGGAAATCTATGATGATAAAAATACTCATAAAGGTTATGATCGTATTTTTAAAAATAGAGACTTAAAATTATAATATAGAGGTGCATTTTTTCTTCCCCATGATTTCTCACAGGTCTTATTTTCAGATTGTGACCCAATGAAGTTGGCCGGCCCGTCTATTGTTTTTTGGGAAAGGCCCAGCTTCTGTTTTCGGTCCATTTTATTTTCAATGACCAAGTTTCACAATAATCATCTTATTATTCGGTTTTATGAAATAATTTCTTATATAATTTTAAAAAATGTGGCTAAAATTTTTAATCACTCTCAAAATCCTTTTCTTAGGTACTAATTTTTAGACTTTGGTGATCACATCAAAATTCCCATCCTAATTATCAAAATTAATCAAAAGATACAAAATTAAGAAAGATAATCATTTCTTAAAAAATAATAATAATTAAACAATAGGTGATATTTATAAAATATATATAATTTTTTAATAATTTCAACCAATAACAGAAAGTATGCTCAAAAGTAAATGTAATCAACCATTTTTGTCAACATTTATCGTTATCAAATCCATAAGACTTCAACCACCCACACTTAAAATTCGCCAAAAGGGAACTCAACACATTTTTATTTTTAGCCCATCATAAAGAACATATATTTAAGCAATCCAAACATAAGAAGTTGTGTCTAATAAATACCAAAAAAGTTTAATAGGGTTATGATTTATTTTTAAAAAAAATATCGTGAAGGTTATATATAGTCATTGAATCATGAATTAGTTTCTTTATTTATCGGTTTGGTTTTAAAAAGTTGCATTTACAAGGCCATTTTGTTGCCTATGTACAGGAAAAGGAGCGCCAACCAGCATAACCGGAACCAAACTACCTATAGAAGATAAACTTTTGAGGGTTTTCACCTCAATGGGAAACATAGCACTTGCATGCACTTATGCCACTGTTATTTATGATATAATGGTAAAACACACCTTCCATGGTTAATTTAAAATTAAAACAAAAACCTTTTAAAAATTGTTTCTATAAGCAGTTAATATAATCAACCGATCATAAATATATAAAATTGTTTAACAGATAAATTTAAACAAACTGACTAATTATGCTCACTATTTTAAGAAATTCATAGAAGCAAAAAAAGAAATACAAGTACTCTAGCAAATTGGAATGATGTGTTGTTGCACTAAATGTGATTATTCCTATGCTTTGTTTAGGACACATTAAAGTCACACCCGCCAGAGAATAAACAAATGAAAAGGGCTAACGTGATAGGTGTGACAGCAATGGCAATATTGTTCTTGGTATGTAGTAGCCTTGGCTATGCTGCTTTTGGTGACAACACACCTGGGAACATCTTGACAGGATTTACAGAACCCTTTTGGTTGGTCGCACTTGGAAACGGATTCATCGTAATCCACATGATTGGAGCATATCAGGTTTGATCATTATTTTTCAAAATCTTAAATAATCCTTTTCATGTTTGAAAATTGTTACTTGCTTTTAATATTTGTCTTTGTAAAATATTTTTTTCTTTAATTCATAATTTTATTAACATGTGTTTTTAAATTTCTTTTAAATGAATTATATTTTTAATTTTTTTCATTAGTTTTGTTTTGGTGAATAATTACCTGATACAGTGAGACTATATTATGAGTAAATAATTTATTTATCACGAGACTACTTAACAGAATTTTTTTAACGTAAATAAAAACAGAAAATACATTATTCAATAAAGTAAAATTTAGTGCTAATTACACTTTTATTAATCTTAATATTATCGTGATTTTTTGAATATAGTTTTCTCATATTTTATTCTTCTCAAATTGTATAATCTATGTTTTTGAAATGGAAATCAAATTTTTGAAATGGAAACAATAAAAAAAACTAAAGGTCTATTTGATGGCGCTTTTATTTTCATTTTATTTTCTAGGGAGCAGAGAAAATGACTTTTTTTTTCTTCTTTGTTTCCTTGTACAAATATTTAAAAACAGGAAATAAAATGAAAATAAGATGAAATTTTTATAATTAAAAAGCGAATATAGGGAACAGAAAATGAAAGTGCAAAGGAGATTTAAAATTGCTATTAAACATAAAATCAAGTATCAAATGAAATTTTTTCTTTTTTTGTCATGAAAATTAGGAGTGACTAATTTTGAAGGTAAAAAATAAATAGAAACTATTTCACATCTAATAGTTGATAGTGATATTAAAATTTGGTTGAATATTGATGTCTAATATGGGTGAGAAATGAATATTTTGCTACAGGTGATGGGTCAACCGTTCTTTCGTATAGTTGAAATGGGTGCTAATATGGTATGGCCAAATTCAGATTTCATAAACAAGGAATATCCATTCATATTGGGTGGTGTAATGGTCCGTTTCAACTTGTTTAGGTTAGTTTGGAGGACCATCTTTGTGATATTGGCCACAATTCTAGCCATGGCAATGCCATTTTTCAGTGAGGTTCTTTCCCTTCTTGGAGCAATTGGGTTCGGACCTCTAGTTGTGTTTTTTCCTATACAAATGCACATTGCCCAGAAACAGATTAGAAAACTATCAGTGAGGTGGTGTGGACTCCAACTTTTAAGTTGCTTAAGCTTCATTGTTTCACTAGCAGCTGTAGTTGGATCAGTCCATGGAATTATTAAAGATTTCCATAAATACAACCTTTTCATGTCTAAACAATAGTTCCTCTGGAAGCCAAAATTTAAAGTAAATGTAATTATATTATTATTATTATTATTATTATTATTATTATTGTTATTATTATTATTATTATTTTGGGCAATATTATAATTATTAACTATCTAGATAAATATGTTAAAGTGAATGTAATTTATCTTGGATGCTTTGTTTGATGACTTAGTCAAATGATTTAGTCTAGTGGAACTAAGACTTGGTCTGATGAATTAGTTGGATGGAATGTCTAGTAGATGGTTTTCTACATAGCGAAGCTTAGTTTGATAATTTTATTTGTCCTGATCCTAGTCTTTTTTCTATTTATCATTACTGTAGAGTGTTGAGGAGCTTATGAATAAGGATACTCTAAGGTAATTTTGTAAGCATAAATAGGTAATCGATAAATTTCAACTTTTATTTTTTGTTCTTCTTTTCTCTAAATCTTATTCTATTTTTGCCTCAACAAACTTGTAATCAGAGTTTAGGTTCAAGACTTTTTGGATTAAAAAATTAAGATGACATTCTTAAATGGAGTAAAGCTTAGTTTGATAATTTCATTTGTACTTAGACTAATCTTTTAGGAAATTTTATTTACTATTGTTTTGATGAGCTTATAAATAAGGAAACTTTAAGGTAATTTTGTAAACATAAATAATCAATCATAAATGCAATCGAGAAATTTCAACTTCTACCTTTTGGTTTTTCTTTTTTTCTTTGAATCTTACTCTACTTTTACCTCATCAAAATGGTATTCAGGAGTTTAGGTTCAAGACATTTTAAACCTAAGATAACATCCTTAAATTAAAATTTTCTTGCTAACATGTCGATTATTAAAGATAAGATCTAGAATAACTTGTGTATTTAAACGAGAGTGTAAAGAATAAATCACAGGAAGGGAGGTTGAATTGTGATATTAATAAAATTTTATCCTATTGTTTTGAAACCAATACAAACGATTTAAATTTATCTTGAAAAAGTTTGATTTAAGAGATTAAGTTATTCTTTAATTATCCCCGTTAGTCACAAGATAAAATCCAGAAAACATAATAATTTTTATGTTGGTTCGTCTATATCAGACTACGTCCAGTTACTCAGCAAAAATTGAGTTTTCACTATCAACCGTGAAAAGGTTATAAGTATTGTTTGAACCCAACCACTTCTGGCTAATACAAGATATTCTTTGATCACAACCTTCCCAGGCTAACCCACCAAGTATTGTTTAAAACACAACTTCTTCAAGCTAAAGACAGGGTATTCTTTGCAAGCACAGCCTCCTCAGGCTAAAGTACCACAGACGTGGATTTTGATAAGTTTAAAGAAATTAAACTTTCCTCTTCGCAAATAGGGTTTATACAATGAAGAATAAATTCAAGAGCGAATTAAAAAAATCAGCTTGTAGTAGCATTTTTCGCCAACTTGAAATGTTGAGGTGAAAACCTTTATATAGGCAACAGTCTGAAGAGATCCGTTAGACTCAAGAGATATGACCGTTGTCCTTTTTCTTGAAACTTTCCATCAGAGGCAGAGATCAATCAGAATAATTAATGATTCGCAGCGGAGTCAGCGCATGTTCAGCACCTTTTTCTGACTTGATTAGTTTGGATAACGAAAGTGTGATCTACTTTTCGTATAGCAGAGGTTTTGCATAGTACCCAATAACCTTTTTGGAAACTTCTAAGAGTAACGGCTAAATATGACATTTTGCACGCGTTACTTCGTCTGTCTTCACTCTGCTTCAAGTAGACGATGGGTCTTTAATATAGCAACAGACGTTCAGCTAACGCTCTGGATTGATGTCGTCTACACTCGTGATTGCATCGTTTGTTCTTTTTGATGAGACATCTTTGAAGAAACATGGAATAAGTCTTATCAGATTGAGGAGTCACCTTTCGTCTGTGGTCCTCACATCGTCTACACTTGCATCGTCTGTTTGTATCGTCTGTCTTGTAATTATCAAAACTTAAGAGTGTTAATCCCCTTGATCTAACAATCTCCCCCTTTTTGATGATTACAGACCATACCAATACAACGGAAAGACGAAGACATCTGCATAAACAAAAGTTAGTGAAATGATATCAATTATGCCAGATTTACATCAAGACGATGTTTTCTGAAAAAAAACTTCTTTATAAGTTTGTTACATCACAAAGATGTAATCAATTTCAGAAATACAATCAAAAAGTAAGATATAATAACAATCACACACAAAAAAATACAAGACTCTCCCCCTGAGTCTAATACCCATTGTACAAGAGCTTTTCCCAAAGCTCACTGTAGACGCTCATCTTCATTCTTCAAATGCTCCCCCTAAGCAGATGCGATGCTTGCTTTACCTTCTCCCCCTTGGGCTGAAATCAACCAAAAAGAATCACTGAGGTGGCGGTTGTTGCTTCAACAAAGCAAATACAAGACTTTGAAGATGTTCAACTTTGGCATTGGTTGCTTGTTGAAACTCTTCTAGGTCCTTGTTCTTCTTCTTTAAGTGGTCGTAGTTATCCTCAAGAGCATCATACTTCCGCTTCAAAACATTGTACTTATCAGCAGAATCGTCTGATGATTGAGGTGATCGTGGTTCAAACGATGGACCTCCAGCTTCAATCATAAGAGGTTGGCTAGAAGTAGGCATCACCACTTCTTCATCTAAATCAACCTCTATCACAATGGGTTCTACTTCAGTTGCCTTCAAAATTAAGGTGAACAGAGGAAAGTCCATCTTAGAATTGAAGTTTTTTTCCCATTGCCATTTGTAGATTCTGTTGAAGGTTGCTGAGGCATATGAGGTGGAAGAGTGTACGCATAGGCTCCACCGGGGTAAACTCTACCACAGGTGACAGACTCTTCATCAAATGCTGTACCTAAGCAGAATCTAGACGTGTTCTCATGTTCTTCTATCATCCTCTGAATCTTAGGGTTGATAGGCCTTGTAGAGTACATCTGAAAAGCTTTCAGATGATCATAAACAGCCTGGGGTAGACGTTTGACAATGTGTCTAGCATACTTGAACTCCTTGGGGGAAGGGTATTTGTTGGACTTGAAGCTGAAGAAGTCGTCTTTTGTTTTTAGTTTTGATTTACTTGTACTCTTGAATTTAATGATAGATTGTAAATAGGAGCTTAATTGTATTGATTGTTATAGAATAGGCTTTGAGTGTGGTTTTTATTCAATTTCACTTCACAGAGAAGTTGAATCTACTCTGAGAATCAAGCTAGAGCAAGTTTGGGAACCCTATTTTGATTTGACAAGTTGAAAACTGTTTTTAAATGTTTTTAAGCTGAAGTAATCGATTACCATATATCAGTAATCGACTACCAACAGTTTGAGAAATCAGGGAATCCTAAAACTCTCTGGAGTAATCGATTACCACATCCTAGTAATCGATTACCTCGTGCTTGAGATAACAGAGGAGCCTAAAACTCTCTGGAGTAATCGATTACCACATTCTAGTAATCGATTACCCACACCAGAATTCATCTCAAGAAGTTTTTAAACTGCTTTAAATTGAAACCTCTTAGAATTGATTTTCAACAAGAGAGATCTTTGAGTTTTTTCAAGAAGAAAGGAAGAGCGAAAAACTAAGTTTACAAAGAACACAAGTTCTAAGAGTTCTCTTCAAGATTTCAAAAGATTTTCTCTAGAGATGAAGAGTGTGTGAAGGATTGAATACTTGGTTATAATCTTGATCAGATCATACACATCAGGTGTAATCTTTACTGATCTTTATTTTGTTTTGTATTTGTTTTTGTTCAAAACTCTTAAGAGAAAGTTGTTCTCTAGAAGAAGAGTTAAGGAATTTGAGAGAGGTGCTCTCAAAGGTGATTCTTGAAGGATTCAAGAATTAGAGAGATATGTTCTTAGGAGAAGAATATGTGTTTTGGTTATTTTGATTTTGTTTGTGTTTGTGCAGTGTGTTTGTATTAGACACAAGAAATCATTGTAGTGGAAACCGATCGCAACAGTTGTTGGGTTGGGACTGGACGTAGGCCGAACGCCGAACCAGGATAAATCTCTGTCCAAACTTTCTCTCTACCTTATCTCTTATCTTTATCTGAATCTATCGCATTACAATTGCTTTTACTGATTCATTCGTAAGTAGTTTTGAAAAGATGTATCAATTTCTTTCTATGTCCGCTGCTATCTCTCTGAACTGTTATTCTTAACATAGATAAAATTGAATCGGGAAAGAATTTGATAAAGGCTAAAATTGAACATAGGGAACTTGAATCTGATGGTCCCTACGGGTGAATCTAGAGGGGGTGAATAGATTCTAGTTCCACTATAGCCCAATTTCGCGAGTTTCTAATTCCTTTTAATTCAAACAAAACTATTCTTGATTACCTATCAATAGATGAGACAGATAAACAGGAAATATCAAAGATACACAGCGGAAATACCAAAAGGAATAATCAGAAACACGTTAGTAATCAATATACAGCGTAATCAATGTCAGTATCTAACTGTTCTAGTTTTAGTTGATTACCGAGTCAATTACCGAGTTAATTACCAAACAAATTGTAGAAATTAAACAGTGATAACAACAATGTAAGGTAAACGGTAAAGAGTATAAGGAAGAAGAAGAGTGCACTGTGATTTATACTGGTTCGGCCTACTGCCTACATCCAGTCCACACCCAACAACTGCTGCGATCGGTCTTCCACTATCAAATGATCCCTTTTGTGTTCTTTTACATTCACTCTGCAACAAGCAACACAAAAACAAAATCAAAACACCCAAAAACCTGTCCTTCGACCCAAGGAACAGTTCTTCCCTGACCTTGGCACACTCAAGATCAAACCTTTGAGAACACACTTCTCAAATACTCTTACTCTATCCAGAGTGTAAAGTACAAAAACACACAAGAAGGGGGGTTGAATTATGTGGACTGTTTTTAAAACTTTTTCTCTAAGACGATGCGTTTGCGTCTGTTGTTTTCAAAGCTTGATCAGACGCAAGATTGTTTTCTTCTTTAAGATTGATTTTATTATCAAACTGTTCAAGTTATTATCCCCTGTTAGTTAACAGATAAAACAATAGAGAAGACAACAATATTTTTATACTGGTTCGTCTGATCAAGACTACATCCAGTTTCCCAAGAACACGCTAAGGTTCCACTATGAGTATTCTTTGAACCCAAATTTCCACTCCTAAATACGTATATTATTTCAAGGCACTTCTCGGTGCAAACAGTATTCTTTTAACCCAGCCTCCACAAAGCAAACAGGTATTCTTTGAACACAGCCTCCCATAGGCTAAAACAAAGGTATTCTTTGAAACACAAAATTCCTCCTCCTCGCTAAAAACAGAGGTATTCTTTGAAACACAAATTTTCCTCAAAGCAAGAGCACCACAATAGTGGATTTAGAAAGATGAAAGAATAAGTTTATCCTCTACGCAGAGAGGGGTTTTACAATGAGATCTATTCTAAGTTCAGGGCGAGTGAACTTTGCTTGAGAGCTTGAAGCTTGAATAAAATTACTTTGTTATGCTTGATTCACCCATTTTCTCAAGTAATGAAGTCCTTTTTATAGAGAGGTCCTTGAAGTATCCGTTAGACTAAAGATTTGAACGTTAGTCCTTTGTCTTGGGTCTTCAAACGTGTGACAGATCAATCGTAATAATTAATGTTTGCACAGCTTTTTTCTCGACTTGATCGGGAGACATCAACAAAAAGCATGTTTGCTTTTAGGTCATGTGGGTTTTGCACAGATCTCTATTCTGTCTTTGGAAGCTTCTACGAGTAACGGTTAGATTTGAATTGGGGCGTGAGTTACTCCGTCTGAACTTCATTAAACGAGGTAGACGAATGAATAAATAAATGAGTTGTGTTGAATTCATTCGTTTGTCTCCTTCCGTCTGTTCCTTCGGTCTGTGCTCTTCCGTCTGTGCTCTTCCGTCTGAGGCTTCAGTCTGTGGCTCTTCAGTCTGAGGCTTTAGTCTGTGCTCTTCCGTCTGAGGCTTCAGTCTGTGGCTCTTCAGTTTGATGCTTCAGTCTGAGGCTTCTTTCGTCGATGCTTGATCCAGAGGCTCTTTCGTCGATGCTTGATCCTGATCCTTCGATCCCGAGCTCTTGATCGATCCTTCATCGAGCTCTTCCGTCTGATGCTTCAGTCTGAGGCTCTTTCTTCCGTCTACAGGCACAACAGACTGTTATGTAATTATCAAAACTAAGATGCTAAATCATCTTGACTTAACACAGAGAGACCTCTCTCCTAGAGTAATAACCCAGAAATCAAAAAGGGTAAACAAAAGATCAGTTTAGAGAACACCTGGAGTGTAGATCTGATCACAAATAACAACTCTATGAATGCCACCAGGTCAGAAATAAGAATCAAGTTTGCCTTTTTATGAAAACTTGTTGATGAACTCTTGAAGTTCTTTATGGGTTTCTTGGAGAAGATGATGAACTCAGTTTAGAGAGAATATGAAAGTGTATGTACTTTTCTAAAACAGTATTCCAAGAAAGTGTTATTGATTTTCGAAATAAGAGTATTTATATGTTCAATTAAAAACTCAATTTAGGCAACTTAATGACTTTTCTCGATAGGGTAATCGATCGCGTGTCGGTAATCGATTAAACCATGAGCAAGGATTTCCTAGGTGATTTTGGCCCATGGTAATTGATTAACCCGAGGGGTAATCGACACTCCAAAAATGCATTCCCACACTCTGTTACCTATCAAGCAGGTAGTTGATTACCTTCGTTGGTAATCTATTACCTCAGTTGGTTACCAAAGACATTTTCAAAATATTTTAGAGAGGGAAATCAAACATTTGACACATGAGAAATCACACAAGATTGCCAAGCTCTCCAGGGCATTCAAACAAAGAACAAACACATACATGCCTAAACTAAACAATCAATACATAGGAAACTCCTAATTACATTTCATTTAAGAAAACCAAAATTACATAGCATCAAAAACAAAACACCAAGAGAGACACCAAAGCATCTTCAAGCTTTAAGTCCAACAATCTCCCCCTTTTTGGTTTTGATGTACCAAATCTCAACCAAGGTTTTCCTAGGAGTTTAGGATGTGTGTTGATCTTCTAAGAATCCTGCAATTGTTAGAGATTTCCAAATACGCAGTATATGCATTGCAGATTCACTGTACAATCTATTTTAATCAGGGCATTATACTATCAAACAACAAGTAGAATCATCCATACAGAAATATAAGACATGATTCAATTCACAATCATAGACCAAGACCAGAAAAAAATTTAAAAAAGCAGAATCGGAATATAAAACATAACGCGATTAACAAAACAAAATATTACAACCAAAACGAATTGTTCAAATCCAAATATCCAAATTGTTCAGAACAAATGTTGCATAGAGATTAATAGTTCAAACAGAGCAGAGCTACTCAATACTCCCAAATCAAATGCTACTCAATACTCAATACTCAATACTCAATACTCCCCCTATCTAGGATAACTTATAGACATTCTCCCCCTATTTGGTATATCAATAAGCAAAAGAGAGAAGTGATAAGAAGGGAATACTAGAGAGTATCAAAGCGAGTATGAAGGGACTCCAAGAAATCTCGAGATCCAAGAAGCGGGCATTGTTTGCAGCCTCCATCTCTTCCAATCTTTTCGCGGTGGTAGCTTCCATCCATCCGTTCAATGACAATTGATTCAAAACGGATTTAGGGATGTACTCCCCTGGCCGCCGATCATCATCATCAGAAGGTGGATTGGTTGCAGCTTCTGTTTGTTGTTGTTGTGGTGCTTCTTCCCTTGGCACCCATCCAGCATCAGTCTTTGTCAAACGCATCATTTTCAACGCTTTGTCTCCAATGATGTGAATGTCCTTCACCAAATCTCTGTTTTCATTTGTGGTATCAACCATATCCTCCTCATTGATCTGAGCATGATTGGCTCCTCTTGCAGCCACAATCCAGCAAATTGTGTAGTAGAGAAGACGATCGTCGTCGGTCAAACCGCCTGTTGTTGTAAGTTATCTTCTTCCCATGCTCCTTCCTTGCAGCCTTTTCAGCTTCCCACATTTCGAATTTTGAGCAGCTCATGAAGAAAGAGTCCTTGTGAAGCTCGATTCCTTGTGCTTGCAAGTGCTCAATCGTAGGACGTACACCTTCATCTTTAAATCCAGCAAAACGGAAAAATATATCACGAGTCAAAATCATAGGTTAGCCCTTTACCTCGGAGATTACCGTTCCGGTGGCTTGGTGTGGTCGGAGGTTGGAGTAGAAAACTCTCACCAGATCGGGGTATATGAAACCCTTCAGACCAACAAACTTCTCAAGGTTCTGATCTCGAAGCAGAGAGTGAAATGTGAACCCTTGTGCATCCAGCCATCGGAGGTCCAAAATCTTCGCCGGAACGAGTTCCTTGTTGGCGAAATCTCCATAGAAACGTGATTCTTGTGCAGTAGAGGTGAACCACAGGTTGATTGGGCGTGCCACGGCCTCTCCCGGGACCGGGGCGAAACTCTTGGCTTAGGCTTGTGACCTACGTGCTTGATCCGCTTGCCTCGTCCTTGTTCTTCCATTGATGGTGGTGGTGGAGAGGATGAAGAAGATGAAAGGGGGTTTTAGAGTTAGAGAGAGAAAGTGATTTTTAGGGTTTGTGAAATGTGTAGAATGAAGCCCAAAACCTGAAAATCACTTATAAAAACTCCACAATTGAGGTTAGATTCAATGAACAAAGTATTGGACTCTAAGAAATTGTAATCGATTAGGCCCAAATCCATGAAAAACTCTTGAAAAACCCTTTCGGCAGCGAAGGTAATTGATTACCCATACGTGGTAATCGATTACTCCAGTGAGTAACCATTTTGGGTTGAAAACAGGGGTCGCGGTAATCGATTAACCTGGAATGGTAATCGATTACTCCAGAGGCCCAATTTCTGGAAAAACAAGTTTTGACATCGTGGTAATCGATTACCAAATGGGGTAATCGATTACTCTAGAGAGAAATTCACCAAAAAAGTTTGAAATCAAGCTAGGTAATCGATTGAAATGAAATGGTAATCGATTATCTATATCAGAAAGGTTGAAAACACTTGATTTTACATGTTTTGAAAGAGTATTGGTCATGACTATGTAATGTAATGAACTCATACCTTGTTGGAGCACCATGAATGATCCAACTTACCATACTTAGAGAATTCATGAGAGATGTTCCTCACTTAGTATACCAAGATTGGTTCTAAGTTTGAAAAATCTCTCCTTAGGTAGAGGCTTTGTGAAGATATCCGCGAGTTGGTTCTCCGTTTCAATGAACTCCACATCACAGTCACCTTTCTCAACATGATCCCTTATGAAATGATGACGCACCTCAATATGCTTTGTTCTTGAGTGCAAAACCGGGTTCTTCGTGATACTGATGGCACTTGTATTGTCACACTTGATAGGAATGTGATCAAGCTTTAGTCCAAAATCCTCAAGTTGTTGCTTCAACCAGATGGTTTGAGCACAACAAATGCCTACCCGCAAACAACATACTCGCTTCGCGTTGTTGATAGAGCCACACATGCTTGTTTCTTGTTGTACCATGAAACTAAGCTTTCTCCAAACAAGTGACATACACCACTCGTGCTCTTTCTATCTGTTTTGCAACTTGCAAAATCTGAATCACTAAAACCGACCAGGGTAGGGGACATACCTTTGGGATACCACAAACCACAGTTCGTTGTTCCTTTGAGGTACTTTAGAATTTTCTTCACAGCAGTCATGTGTGATTGTTTTGGTGCAGATTGAAATCGCGCACAAACACAAACACTGAACATTATATCAGGTCTGCTCGCTGTGAGATACAAGAGTGATCCAATGATCCCTCTGTACTTTGTTTGGTCCACTCCCTGTCCTATAGCATCATTATCTAAAAAGAGATTAGTTGACATAGGGATATTAGAGATCTTACAACTCTCCATGTCGAATTTCTTCAGCAATTCTGTTGGACTTAAAGCTTGATGATGCTTGAAGCTGCTCAACCTTTAGTGTTTTGCTTTTGATGTTTATGTAATCTTTTGTTTTCCTTAGATAAATTGTAATAAGCTTTTCATTGTATTGATTGTTTAGGATAGGCTTGTGCTTGTGATTGTTCTTGTGTGACAAGTCTTAGGTAAGTAAAGTCATTACTTGTGTTGGAGATTCAAATCATTCATTTCCCTCTTTGTTTTTAAGAAAAAGTTTTTGGTAATTGACTGAGGTAATAGATTACCAGAAACTGGTAATAGATTACCAACTAAGGTAATGGATTACCAGAAAACGGTAATACATTACCACAGTTTGGTAACAGAGTGGAAATTTGTGATTTTCTCTGTGGTAATCGATTACCACTTGGGTTAATCGATTACCAGAGGTTAAAAACACTTGAGATGATGTTTACTTGCTGGGATAATCGATTACCAACAATCGAATCGATTACACCATCGAAATCAATTAGATTGCTCAAAATGGGTTTTTATCTTGTTTTCTATATAAACCCTCATTCAAAATATTTCATAAGAACTTTGAAAATACGAAAAGGATTGATCTTACACTTTCATATCTTCTTTGAAACTGAGTTTATATTTTCTCCAAGAAATCCTTCAAAGAATTGAAAAGGTTTTCAAGAAAAGTTTTCAAAGAGCAATCTTGGTTAAGTTTCAATGGTTGGTTTGTCTTGTGCTTCATGTTGATCAGATTCTACACTATCAAGTGTTCTCTAAACTGATCTTTACTGTTTGTTTTGGTTTGGGTTGATTACTTTAAGAGAGAGGTCTCTCTAGGAAAGAGTAAGGTGATTTGAGAAAGGTTTCTCAAAGGATTGGTTCTTGGAGGTGCCAAGACCAAGGAGAACTGTTCTTTGGGTTAAAGAACAGGTGTTGGGTGTTTTGATTTCGTTTTTATGTTGCTTGTGCAGAGTGAATGTAAAGAACATAAAAGGGATCATTGTTATAGTGGAACACCAATTGCAACAATGATTGTTGAATTGGGACTGACGTAGGCCTAAGCCTAACCAAGATATAAATCCTCTTGTACACTCTTCTTCTACCTTACGCTTTTATATTTTGTCAATACGATTAACTGTAACATTGAATTACATTGTTTACATTTGGTAATTGATCATCAGAATTGATTCATATCTTGAACACTTGAATACAAATACTGATTCTCTAAGTATATTGATTGCTAATATGTTTCTCTGATCTTTCTTAAGTGTTTCCGCTGTGTATCTTTGATATATCTTGTTCTAACGCTTGTTCATTTGAGGTTGATTAGTTAAACAAGATTAGATTTAATCTGAAATAAAAAGAAAGTAGAAACGACATTAATTTGGGTTGATCGGGAACTAGAATCTATTCACCCCCCCTCTAGATTCAACATAGGGACCAACAATTGGCATCAAGAGCTTTAACTAGTAAATCATTCTAGTAATTCTACATAGTTCCCTGTGATGGCTTGTAATCTTTTACCCTTCGCTGAAGGAGCTTCGATAAATAGACCTCCATTGTTTTGCGGTGATAACTATCCATTCTGGAAAGTTCGCATGAAGATCTTTATGGAATCTATTCACGAAAAGTATCTCGGTGCCGTGGTAAATGACTACAAAGTTCCAATAAAAATAGAAAATGGAAAAGAAATAGAGAAACCTTTTGAGGAATGGGACATGGATGAGATTAGAAGGGCTGAAAATGACGCTAAGGCCTTGAATATCATACACTCTGCTTTGAATTCTGATGAGTTTTTCAGGATATCAGCTTGCACAACAGCAAAAGAAGCATGGGAGCTTATCATGGTGACCCATGAAGGTACTGCTGAGGTGAGGAGAGCTAGGAAGAACACACTCATTCAGGAGTATGAGACATTCAGAATGTTCCAAGGAGAGTCAATCATGGAAATGCAAAAGAGATTCACACACATCATCAACCATCTCAAAGGACTTGGCAAGAACTTCATTGAAGAAGAAGTGAATGTCAAGATTCTGAAATCATTGAATAGAAAGTGGCAACCAACAGTGACAGCCATAACTGAATCCAAGAACCTTGCTGCTATGACAAGTGCTGAACTGTTTGGGAAACTTAGAGAATATGAAATGGATATGACTCGCATGGCAGATGAGGAACAAAAGGGCAAGAAAGCCAAAAGCCTTGCACTGAAAATGGAAAACACATCAAGTGAGTGTGATACATCCAGCTGGGCAAGTGAGTCCGAACATGAAAACATGAACCAAATGGTAAGAAAGTTTAAAAAGTTCATGAGAATGAAGAATGGTAAGAAAAGGTTCAACAATTCTAAGAAGGGCTTCAAAAGTAGTGAGAGTTCGTCTTCAAAGGTGACTTGCTATGAGTGTGGCAAGGTTGGTCACTACAGGTCTGAGTGCCCCAACATGAGGAATGCCAACTACAATGAGCCTAGAAGATCTAAACATAATGAAAGGTCCAAGAAGGACAAATTCAGAAAGAAGAAAGCATATATAGCTTGGGAAGAGGATGATTCTTCTACCTCTACTGAAAGTGAGATTGAGGAAGAAAATCTTTGCTTCATGGTCAAATCAACAATGGATGAAGAGGTAAGTGATTCTGATTCATCTACTTGTGATTATGATGAGTTACAAACTGCTTTTTGTGATTTGTATAAAGAAGCCAAAAGATTAAACAAATTGAACAAGGTTTTAAAAAGCAATGTTTCTGATTTAGAAAATAATATATGTGCTTTAGAAAATGATGTTCAAAGATTGAAAAATGAAAATGAAGTTTTGAAACAACCATGTTTTAAGTGTGCTTCAATTTTTGTTTCTTTGAGAAAGAAAAATATGAAGTTATTTGCATTTGAACAACCATGTAAAAACAGAACCTTCACATGTAGTTATTGCATGAAACCTGGTCATAATTCTTATAATTGCATGATTAGAAAGGAAGGTATATCTTGTGGTTTGTTTAAGTGGGTTAAGAAAGTTAAACTTGATGATGCTAACATGGCTGGACCCAAGAGAAGTTGGGTACCAAAAGCAAAGTAAACTTTCTTGTGTAGATATGCTTGAGAGCCAAACAATCAACAGTTGGTATCAACAATTGGAATCGTGGAACATTTGGTATTCTGGACAATGGCTGCTCAAGACATGTGATTGATGAAGAGATCAAACTTATCTCCCTTCAATCAAAAGAATTTGGATCTGCAATTTATGGAGATAACCAATAGAGGAAAGATACTATACCTCTATCTTTGATAATTCATATTGCTTAACATGT
Source organism: Hylodesmum podocarpum (assembly GCA_026586105.1). Lineage (NCBI taxonomy): Eukaryota > Viridiplantae > Streptophyta > Magnoliopsida > Fabales > Fabaceae > Hylodesmum > Hylodesmum podocarpum. The sequence continues at coordinate 7,851,587 of JALJEV010001430.1, read as the reverse complement.
AGAAAATCATATCATTGCATTATATTTGGAAAAACATAGCTCAAATTGCACGAAAACATATTTTTTTAGAAAATCTGATGCAGATAATCGATTACCACCAATGGTTAATCGATTACCTGATATGTTTTGGCCCCTTGTGTATTGTATGTTCACTGGAGTAATCGATTACCACATGGGTCAATCGATTACCTCTTTACACTGCTATATTTGTGAGTATTTGATAGGCACGGGTTAATCGATTAAGACCTTAAGTCAATCAATTACCCATGTTTTATAACTAATGTCTTTTCAACTCATGTTATAAGAGCAGTAACAGGAGTCAAGGGTCATCTTTTCATACCTTCTCCAAAGGATGAATGAAATGGAAGCAACAACGACTTGATATTTTCTTTAGTTCATTCATTCTTATCTCTATTCTCTATATTTGATTATAATTCTCTTTGTTTTTGCTTTTGATATACCAAATAGGGGGAGAAGTATAAGTTGATAGAATATAGTTGATAGGGGGAGTAAGGAGTAAGTAGAAAGGGGAGTAAGGAGTAAGTAGAAATTTGAGTTTTTTATATGGCTTATATGAACTATATGAACAATTATTTCATGAATCTGCAACATTTCTATTTTGTGCTTGCATTGCTAACAAATTGCAGGTTTATCAAAAGAACAATAAGCACCTAGGCACTAAGGAAAACTCAAAGTTGGATTTGGTACATCAAAACCAAAAAGGGGGAGATAAAACTCTGGTACCAATTACGGGTGAATCTAGAGGGGGGAGGGGGTGAATAGATTCTAGTTCCACTATAGCCCAATTTCGCGAGTTTCTAATTCCTTTTAATTCAAACAAAACTATTCTTGATTACCTATCAATAGATGAGACAGATAAACAGGAAATATCAAAGATACACAACGGAAATACCAAAAGGAATAATCAAAAACACGTTAGTAATCAATATACAGCGTAATCAATGTCAGTATCTAACTGTTCTAGTTTTAGTTGATTACCGAGTCAATTACCGAGTTAATTACCAAACAAATTGCAGAAATTAAACAGTGATAACAACAATGTAAGGTAAACGGTAAAGAGTATAAGGAAGAAGAAGAGTGCACAGTGATTTATACTGGTTCGGCCTACTGCCTACATCCAGTCCCAACCCAACAACTGCTGCGATCGGTCTTCCACTATCAAATGATCCCTTTTGTGTTCTTTTACATTCACTCTGCAACAAGCAACACAAAAACGAAATCAAAACACCCAAAAACCTGTCCTTCGACCCAAGGAACAGTTCTTCCCTGACCTTGGCACACCCAAGATCAAACCTTTGAGAACACACTTCTCAAATACTCTTACTCTATCCAGAGAGACCTCTCTCCTAGAGTAATAACCCATAAATCAAAAAGGGTAAACAAAAGATCAGTTTAGAGAACACCTGGAGTGTAGATCTGATCACAAATAACAACTCTATGAATGCCACCCAGTCAGAAACAAGAATCAAATTTGCCTTTTTATGAAAACTTGTTGATGAACTCTTGAAGTTCTTTATGAGTTTCTTGGAGAAGATGATGAACTCAGTTTAGAGAGAATATGAAAGTGTATGTACTTTTCTAAAACAGTATTCCAAGAAAGTGTTATTGATTTTCGAAATAAGAGTATTTATATGTTCAATTAAAAACTCAATTTAGGCAACTTAATGACTTTCTGATAGGGGTAATCGACTGCCAGAAGCTGGTAATCGATTAAACCAGTGAGCAAGGATTTCCTAGGTGATTTTGGCCCATGGTAATCGATTAACCCGAGGGGGTAATCGATTACTCCAGTGGCAAATGCATTCGCACACTCTGTTACCTACTGTTGGTAGTTGATTACCTTCTGTTGGTAATCTATTACCTCAGTTGGTTACCAAAGACATTTTCAAAATATTTTAGAGAGGGAAATCAAACATTTGACACATGAGAAATCACACAAGATTGCCAAGCTCTCCAGGGCATTCAAACAAAGAACAACCACAAACATGCCTAAACTAAACAATCAATACATAGGAAACTCCTAATTATATTTCATCTAAGAAAACCAAAATTACATAGCATCAAAAAAAAAACACCAAGAGAGACACCAAAGCATCTTCAAGCTTTAAGTCCAACAGAATCTATTCACCCCCCTCTAGATTTAACATAGGGACCAACAATTGGTATCAAGAGCTTTAACTAGTAAATCAATCTAGTAATCCTACATAGTTCCCTATAATGGCTTGTAATCTTTTACCCTTCGCTGAAGGAGCTTCTATAAATAGACCTCCATTGTTCTGCGGTGATAACTATCCATTCTGGAAAGTTTGCATGAAAATCTTTATGGAATCTATTCACAGAAGCATCTGGCAGGCTGTGGTAAATGAGTACAGAGTTCCAATGAAAATAGAAAATGGAAATGAAATAGAAAAACCATTTGAGGATTGGGATATAGATGAGATTAAGAGGGCTGAAAACGATGCTAAAGCTTTGAACATTATACACTCTGCCCTGAATTCTGATGAGTTTTTTAGAATTTCTGCCTGTACTACAGCAAAAGAGGCATGGGAGCTCATCATGGTAACACATGAAGGTACTTCTTTAAGTCAAGAGCCAGAAAGAATACACTCATTCAAGAATATGAAACATTCAGAATGTCCCAAGGAGAATCAATAATGGAAATGCAGAAGAGATTCACACACATCATCAACCATCTCAAAGGATTTGGCAAGAACTTCATTGAAGAAGAAGTGAATGTTAAGATTCTGAAATCTCTGAATAGAAATTGGCAACCTACTCTTGTGACAAATATAACCGAATCAAAGAACCTTGTCTGCTATTACCGGCTTGAACTGTTTGGCAAACTTAGAGAGTATGAAATGGATATGACTCGCATGGCAGATGAGGAACAGAAGGACAAAAGAGCCAAAGGAATTGCTCTTAAGATGGAGCATACTGAAACAGAATCTGAATCCTCTGAAGACGGAAATGACTCACAGGAAGATCAAGTGGATTTGATGGTGAAGAAGTTCAGAAAATTCATGAAGAACAATTCTAAAAATAAATTTAGTCAACCAAGAAAAGGAGTCAAAAAGCAAGACAATGCTTCAGTCAAAGTAACATGCTATGAATGTGGGAAGATTGGACACTATAGATCAGATTGTCCAAGTCTGAAAAGAAGTAACAACACTGAAGTAAGAAAGTCTGAAAGTGAAAGAAATTTCAGAAAAGAAAAGAAGAAAAAGAAAGCCTACATAGCTTGGGATGAAGGCTACACCTCCTCAACATTTGAAAGTGAAAATGAGGAAGCAAACCTGTGCTTGATGGTCAAATCATCCAGTGAGGTAAGTGATACGAACTCTACCATGGATGAATATGATGAACTAAATTCTGCTTTTTGTGAGCTTTACAATCAAGTTGAAACATTTGAAAAAGAAAACATAGTTTTGAAAAAGCAAATATCCTTGTTAAAATAGAAATTATGTGATTTAGAAAATGATATTTCAAAACTAAGAAAAGAACTCAATACCCCGATAAACTGTGTTCACATAAGAAGGCATGATAACATGAAATCTAGAAACTCTAAGCATGCTAATCTCACTTGTACCTACTGCATGAAAACAGGACATAAATCTTTTAATTGCATGATTAGAAAGAAAGGAATTTCCAGTGGTAAGTATAGATGGGTTAAGAAAGAAAACTGTAGCACTAACTTGCATGGACCCAAGAGAAGCTGGGTACCAATCGCAAAATAAGTTCTTTTTCTCTTGCAGGAAAGCCTAAACAACAGAAACTCAATATGGTACTTAGACAGTGGTTGTTCAAGGCATATGACAGGTGATAGGAGGAATCTTAGCACCTTCACACCAAGAGAAACTGGATCAGTTGTATATGGAGACAACAACAAAGGAAAAATACTAGGCTATGGTACAGTTGGATACAAAGCTAATACAGTGATAGAAGATGTATTGCTAGTTGATGGATTGAAGTTCAACTTGCTGAGTATTAGTGAACTGTGTGACAAGAACTACAAAATTGCATTTGATGATGAACATTGTCTTATCAGCAACAAAGGCTTAGATGAACTTCTCATGGTTGGCAAAAGGTCAAACAACATCTACATATTGGAAGTAGATCACTCATCTCCTTACTCTACTTGCTTAACTTCTAATGATAATCTGTCTTGGCTATGACATAGGAGAATAGCACATATTGACATATTACATTTAAACAAACTTGTATCTAAAGAGCTAGTTTTTGGTCTACCTAAACTGAAGTTTTCCAAAGAAGGACTTTGTGAGGCTTGTCAAAAGTCCAAGCAGGCAAAAACATCTTTCAAAAATAGTAAACATGTTTCTACAACTCAGCCGCTTGAACTCTTGCATTTAGACTTATTTGGTCCATCTAGGATAGCTAGTTTCGGTGGAAATCTGTATGGGCTAGTCATTGTAGATGACTACTCAAGATTTACTTGGGTTTTGTTTATCAAGAAAAAGTATCAAGCCTTTGGAGTTTTTAAGGTACTTGTCAAGAAAATTCAAAACAAAAAGGATTTGAAAATCAAAGCTTTAAGAAGTGACAATGGTACTGAATTTAAAAATAGTTATTTTGAAAGCTTTTGTAAAAAACATGGGATATCACACTACTTTTCAGCTCCTAGAACTCCTCAGCAAAATGGAGTAGTGGAGAGGAAAAACAGGTCACTTATAGAACTAGGGAGAACTATGCTGAATGAGCACAGGACGCCTAAACATTTTTGGGTTGATGCTGTGAACACTGCATGTTATGTTCTCAATAGAGTCTCTATAAGACCCATTTTGTTGAAAACCCCTTATGAGCTTTTCTATGGCAGAAAACCAAATATTTCTTACTTTAAAGTTTTTGGATGCAAATGCTATGTTTTAAACAATGGCAAGGACCCTATTGGAAAATTTGATACAAAGGCTGATGAAGCCATTTTCATTGGTTATTCAAATACAAGTAAAGCATATAGGATCTTTAACAAAAGAACAATGTGCATTGAAGAATCTGTCCATATTAGATTTGATGAAACTAACACTTTCTAAAAGGAAAGCTTGCTACGTAATGATGATGAAACAGGTGAAGAAGGCATAGAAGTTGATCATATGCATCAGCAAAATCAAACAACCCCAGTGTCTGATCAAGCAAAAGAATGGAGGACACCTAGGAACCTATCACTTGACAATGTCATTGGTAACATTCACAAGGGGGTAACTACCAGATCCTCACAGAATCTATTTTGCTACAATACTGCTTTTGTATCACAGGTTGAACCCTCCAGCATAGAAGAAGCCTTGAGCAATGAATTTTGGATCATGGCTATGCAAGAAGAACTTAACCAGTTCAGAAGAAATGGAGTATGGGAACTTGTTCCGGACAAAAGGCAACATGAATATAATTGGCACAAAATGGGTATTCAAAAATAAACCGAGTGAAGATGGAGTTGTGGTCAAAAAAAACAAGACTTGTGGCAAAAGGCTACAATCAACAGAAGGAATTGACTTTGAGGAAACCTTTGCCCTCTTTTGCAAGACTTGAAGCAGTAAGACTACTCCTAGCTTATGCATGTATCAACAACTTCAAGTTATTCCAAATGGATGTAAAGAGTGCATTCCTAAATGGATACATAAATGAAGAAGTCTATGTAGCACAACCACCAGGTTTCACAGATGCTACTTGGCCTACACATGTTTACAAACTTCATAAAGCCTTATATGGGTTGAAGCAAGCCCCAGGCAATGGTATGATAGATTGAGTAAATTTCTCATATCAAAAGGATTCCACAGATGTAAAGTAGACAAGACTTTGTTTATTAAGAACAAATCTAACTACATTCTATTGGTTCAAGTTTATGTTGATGACATTATCTTTGGATCATCTAACCAACAACTTTGTGAAGAGTTTGTGAGCAATATGCAGGAAGAATTTGACATGTCCATGATAGGAGAACTAAGCTTCTTTCTAGGACTCCAAATCAAACAAATGGATGGTGACACTTTTATTCACCAGGCTAAGTACACTAAAGAATTACTTAGGAAATATGATATGATAAACTGTAAAGTGTCAAATATACCTATTTCTACTAACACTTATCTTGAGATTGATGAAGCAGGTCATGAAGTTGATACTACCTTATACAGAGGTGTTATAGGATCTCTACTATATCTTACAAATGGGAGACTCGATATTATGTATGTTGTATGTTTATGTGCTAGATTTCAATCTACACCTAAGCAATCTCATTGGCTAACAGTAAAAAAGATTCTTAAATACCTAAAAGGAACTATAAATTATGGTTTGTGGTATCCAAAAGGAACCTCACCATTACTTGTTGGTTTCAGTGATTCTGATTTTGCAGGTAGCAAAACAGATAGAAAGAGCATTAGTGACACATGTCACATTATTGGAGAATGCTTAATATCTTGGCATAGTAGGAAACAAGCTTGTGTAGAAGATCACAATGTAAGTTTAATATGTAGTCATTGAAGTCATTGTTTTCAAGCAATATGGTTGAAGCATCAACTAGAAGATTTCGGGCTAAAGATAGATCATATTCCCTTGAAATGCGACAAAACAAGCGCTATAAGTATCACAAGAAATCCTGTACTGCACTCAAGAACAAAACACATTGAAGTTAGACATCATTTCATCAGAGACCACGTCGAAAAAGGAGATTGTGACATCAAATTCATAGATACAGAAAATCAGTTAGCAGACATTTTTACCAAAGCATTACCAAAAGAAAGGTTTTACAAACTTAGATCAAACCTCGGCATTTTGAGTGAGGAACATCTAAACTAAACCCTTCTACTTGATTACACTTATTCATAAAATTGTTTTTGTGAAAATTTTTCAAAGAAAATCTTTTTCTGATAGAAATAATCGATTACCAGAGAAATGTAATCGATTACTTCGAATCAATTTCATTCTTAGAAGGATTTGGCACTGTAGTAGTCGATTACCACGATCCCGTAATCGATTACCACAGAAACCAGGTTTTAAAGTTTTTGAAAATTCCTCTGGAGTAATCGATTACCAGAATAGGTTAATCGATTACCACAACTGTTTTTCTTGATTTTCTTCTTCTCCCTATATAAGGAATTGAGATAATCGATTTCCAACTGCTGATAATCTATTACCTCGTTCTTGGACTAATTTCTTGGGCTTTTTCTCTCTTATAAGAAGTGCAGGTGAAACCCTACAATTTCACTATTCATCTTCTTCCTCCAAAACCCTAAGAAATCACTCTCTCTCTCAGCAACTATGGAAGACCAAGGAAGGGGAAAACGAATCAAGATGAGAGCCAACAGATACACTCAAGAGGAGATAAAAGGTAAAAAGAAGGTAGGAGAATCCTCCAAAAGGAAGAAACCTACTTCACCGGCTCAATCGGAAAGAGCTCAAACTCCTCCACCTGAATCTGCTGTCAACCGATGGTTCACTACCAAAGGACAAGAAACTAGATTCAATCTGGATTTCGCTAACAAAGGTCTTGTTCCGCCAAAGATTCTAGACCTACGATGGCTAGATGACCAGAGTTTTACTTTCTGTTGGTCCCTATGTGTGAATCTAGAGGGGGGGTGAATAGATTCTTGTTAAACTTTACCCCAAAATTCGCGTGTTTCTAATTCCTTTTAATTCAACCGAAAGCTAATCTTGATTACCTATCAATTACCTTTCAATTACAGATTCAATTACAAGTTCAATTACTGATTCTATTCCTAAACCAATTAATGAGTTGATTATCAATGCAGTTTCCAAATACAAGGCAGAATATGATCAATAACAATATAGTGAAAACTGTAAAGAGAGTAAGGAAGAAGATGAGTGCACAGCGATGTATACTGGTTCGGCCAATTGCCTACGTCCAGTCCCAACCCAACAACTGTTGCGATTGGCTTTCCACTATCAAATGATTCCTTTTGTATCCTTTTACATTCACTCTGCAACAAGCAATACAAACAGAAATCAAAACACCCAAAACTGTTCTTCAACCTGAAGAACAGAACTTCCAAGACCTTGGCACCTCCAAGATCAAACTTTGAGAATCACTTCTCAAATACAATGCTCTATCTAGAGAGACCTCTCTCCTAGAGCAACAACCCAAAATTGGAAATACAAAAGATCAGTAAAGAATACACCTTATGTGTAGAATCTGATCACAAATGAGCACTATGAAATCCACCCAATCAATGGAAAGAATCAAGTTTCCCCTTTGTCTTTGAAAACCTTGATGAACTCTAGATTTAGAGCATATGAAAGTGTAAGAGTTGTTTCAAGAAGCTAGGTTTTCAGCACATTCATATGTTTCATCAAGATTATACTTATAGAGCAAATTTGGAGGGAGAAAACGTGCAAAACTGAGCTACAACGGTCAATGTAATTGATCCCAAATGAATGTAATCGATTATACTAGCCGTTAGAACCCTCCAATTTGAATTTTCCAGGCATGTAATCGATTACCACGAGCATGTAATCGATTACATTAAAGAGGGAAACCCAGAAACAGTGAATTTCAAACCATGTAATCGATTACATTGGAGATGTAATCGATTACATCAGTGAGGTTAAAAAAAACCATGTAATCGATTACATCAACCATGTAATCGATTACACCGAGAAAAAATAATGTAATCGATTACATACACCATGTAATCGATTACACCAGAGAGGAAAACAAATGTAATCGATTACATCACCCCTGTAATCGATTACATCAGTGAAAAATGGATTTCCAGGTTTTTCAAAACTGTTTTTCACATAGGGAAATCAAACATTAGTCACATGATCATCCATACTCAAGTTTTAACCATTCTCTGGGGCCTCAAACAAAGAACTCAACACATATATGCCTATACTCAACAATCAATACATAGATATATCCTACTTACACTTCATCTATGGAAAACCGAAAATACATTCATCAAAACCAAAACACATAAGAGAGACACAACAGCATTCTTCAAGCTTCAAGTCCAACACTTTCCAAACCTACCTGAGGCAACAACATTTGGAGAGATTTGTGGGATTGAAAGGATTTATCTACCCAGATTTGGTTCGAGTCTTCTATTGAAATCTCAAACCAAACATGGAACGAATGACTGTAAGTTATGAAATTAAGGTATTAAAATAACCTTAACCCCTGCACATTTTCTTCAAATTGCTGGTATCAGGAAAGAAGGAATCGTTGCACATGTAGACAAACTCCGAGAGAAAGGATTTGATCTGCAAAAGGACACCTTCTACATGAGCATGCTGAGGGAACCCACGAATTGGGAAGATGAAAAGAATTCAAGGAGATCACAAGGCAAAAAGGTGACATACAACATAGGAGGCCTAAATGCTGATGATAGGCTACTGCATTACACCATTTGTTGGATCTTAGTTGCAAGAGGAGCAAACCATGCTCAAATCAGTGAAGATGACATGATACTCATGGCAGCACTGAAGAATGGAATTCAAGTGGATTGGACTCACATCATAATGGACAACATGCTGAAGACTAGAAGACTTTTAGATAATAAATGTCCATATTCTCTGTTTATTTCTAGATTAATTGAAATTTTTCAGATTGATACAACTGATGAATCTAAAGAATTAGTCAAGGATGTCCACATGATCAATGCGAGAGCCTTGAAGATGATGAGGCTGATCAAAACTGATGCAGGATGGATCACTAGAGAAGAACAACAAGCTAATCCACAAGAAGATCTGGAAGAAGAAGCACAAAACGAAGATGAAGATGAAGACAATCTAGCATCTGGAGAGTACATTCCAAAATCTCGATTTGAATCCATCATGATTGACAGATTGGACGAATTAGAAGAGAATGTCAACAAAAGGTGATGCAAACTCATGAAGCTATGATGATGACTCCACGGGTTAACACCTTGAATGCCCCATCTTCAATTCACCAAGTGATCCTCACTCACAAATCAAGGTAAGCTTGCGGAATAGGCTAAGTATGTAGGATAGTTTCGGTAGGTGACCAAAAGAAGAAGAAACCAAAAATGGAATGAGATTAGAAGCATGGCAGCGCCATGATCCAAAGGAATCAATAGGCTAAGTGATGAATCGCCACTTGAGTCATGGATCAAGATAAGATTCAAGGTTTTCTTGAGAAACCCTAGGAGAGCACTCCCTTCTAAAGACACAAGTCTTAGAATTCTATTTCATTCAATATTCAAAAGTGAGTACAAAATGAAATTTTCCTAAGTTATAGACCCCTTGAGTGTGGTTGACCTTGAGTCATCCTAGCCACTTGATCCTTGATGGATTGATCAAGTGATGCTAAGCACCCCTCACTTGATCAATTCAAGAAGGATCTAGAGTTAATGAGATCAAGAGGCTCATAACTCATCTAAGTTTGTGATGATCATCGATTAATTAAGATGGAATTCTATGCCTTGGATTAGAAGTAAATCCTAAGGCTAGAATCCCTTCTTAGATGAGAGTCAATAATTTAGAACTTGACTTTTACACCTTTGATTATGGGATAATCAAGTGGTGGAAATTTAAATGAAGTTAGTGGCAATTCCACTAATTCTCTCTCCTAATCCATCCACTCTCTTTTAAGAGAGTGTATTACACTTACTTAGTTGGGTCATAAGACACTTAAGCCCATCTTAAGAGGCTTTGACCAACACAAATAGAAGTCAACATGTCCATAAAAGGAGCTTGGCCAAAATTCACAAACAAACATAGGTCCAAGCTTTACACAAATTATAGCTAAACTAATTACAAAATACTTAGAAAATTACAAGGCTTCATTTGCCCAATTTGTTGACTTCCAAGAGTTGACCTTTGACTTTGACTTTGACTTGTTGACTTTGACTTGGTCAACTCTTCTTCAACTTGAGCTTCTATTTAACTTTGCATTTCTTTTGTAATTCCCATGCTTGGGAGATGGTCCTCCATCAAAAGGATAGATGATCTAGGAAAGCGTCAGGACTTACACTTCCTAGAGATGAAAGATTTGATGGAGACAATGATGGAAAGACTCAACCAGAGTGACACAGATTAGTAACTCCAACTCTACCTCTCATAATCTTATTTGATATACCAAATAGGGGGAGTAGTAGAAGTGTAGTTATTATATGTTTTCATTTATCTTTTGCATTTGATATCTTTTGAATTATCTTTGAACTATTTGAATCTGTAAATTCTTAAGTATTTTACTTAGGGGGAGCAGATCAAAATTTGAACAATTATGGATTACTGTAATAGCATTAGATTTAATTTCTTTGCAATTTATTACTTAGATGCTATAATATTTCTGTTAATTGAAAAGTGATATGAATTGTATATTACCTATAAGCTGTATGCAAAAGGATACTAACATTTCAGGACACATCAAAGCCGTTTTTTCTTTCATTAGATCCTCAACTACACTATGATTTGGTACATCAAAACCAAAAAAGGGGGAGATTGTTGGACTTGAAGCTGAAGAAGTCGTCTCTTGTTTTTAGTTTTGATTTACTTGTACTCTTGAATTTAATGATAGATTGTAAATAGGAGCTTAATTGTATTGATTGTTATAGAATAGGCTTTGAGTATGGTTTTTATTCAATTTCACTTCACAGAGAAGTTGAATCTACTCTGAGAATCAAGCTAGAGCAAGTTTGGGAACCCTATTTTGATTTGACAAGTTGAAAACTGTTTTTAAATGTTTTTAAGCTGAAGTAATCGATTACAATATATCAGTAATCGACTACCAACAGTTTGAGAAATCAGGGAATCCTAAAACTCTCTGGAGTAATCGATTACCACATCCTAGTAATCGATTACCTCGTGCTTGAGATAACAGAGGAGCCTAAAACTCTCTAGAGTAATCGATTACCACATTCTAGTAATCGATTACCCACACCAGAATTCATCTCAAGAAGTTTTTAAACTGCTTTAAATTGAAACCTCTTAGAATTGATTTTCAACAAGAGAGATCTTTGAGTTTTTTCAAGAAGAAAGGAAGAGCAAAAAATTGAGTTTACAAAGAACACAAGTTCTAAGAGTTCTCTTCAAGATTTCAAAAGATTTTCTCTAGAGATGAAGAGTGTGTGAAAGATTGAATACTTGGTTATAATCTTGATCAGATCATACACATCAGGTGTAATCTTTACTGATCTGTATTTTGTTTTGTATTTGTTTTTGTTCAAAACTCTTAAGAGAAAGTTGTTCTCTAGAAGAAGAGTTAAGAAATTTGAGAGAGGTGCTCTCAAAGGTGATTCTTGAAGGATTCAAGAATTAGAGAGATATGTTCTTAGGTGAAGAACATGTGTTTTGGTTATTTTGATTTTGTTTGTGTTTGTGCAGTGTGTTTGTATTAGACACAAGAAATCATTGTAGTGGAAACCGATCGCAACAGTTGTTGGGTTGTGACTGGACGTAGGCCGAACGCCGAACCAGGATAAATCTTTGTCCAAACTTTCTCTCTACCTTATCTCTTATCTTTATCTGAATCTATCGCTTTACAATTGCTTTTACTGATTCATTCGTAAGGAGTTTTGAAAAGATGTATCAATTTCTTTCTATGTCCGCTGCTATCTCTCTAAACCGTTATTCTTAACATAGATAAAATTGAATCGGGAAAGAATTTGATAAAGGCTAAAATTGAATATAGGGAACTTGAATCTATTCACCCCACCTCTAGATTCAACATAGGGACCAAAAATATTCTTTCTTCTCTTTTCCTTTTGCAAACATTCTTATAAGGCATGGTCTTTAGCGGTCCATCCGTACAAAGAATTTTGTTTCATTTGTTGCAAGCGTGGAGAATTGAGAGCCCATGAGAAAGGGTAGGAAACGATTTTCTTTCTCGGCTCTGTTTTGGATAAGACGAAAAGACTGAAGTCAGTCCTTGATCTCATTTTTGTAGGCTCTTAACATTACATTGTATGGCACATCATAATCAACTGGCAAACAATGATAGCACTCTTCAGGAGTTTCATACTCGTTGAAGTTGAGGAAGTAGGTTGGTTGAATACCAGAGCAATGAGGTCTTACCCATGGTAGAGTTAGTCCAATAGTGTAGCCTAATCCAATGAACTCCGTATTGTTCATTGGGATGGTGAAGGGTTGGGGATCATGCTTGTCCATTGCGTCTAGATTCCAGTGAGAGAAGCATTCTGGAATAGATATTTGAGACATAAAGTCACCAAATACACAGTGATGATGTACAGGTGCTTTCTCAGCATGATAACGAATGGATCTTCTAGACTCAGGTCTAGAGATAATGTTGGGTTCATATCCCAATGCAGGTCCTTCTACAAGCAGACCATCAAGATGGCGCTTGTAATCATCTATACCTTCTAAGCCCTTAATCTTCAGTTCTGCAAGGGTGTCCCAAGGCAGACGCTTCAACCATTCCTTCTGCTCTTCAACACTGTATTTCTTTGAGAGATTAAGATCAGCAGACTTCAATGGTTGGAAGTAACTGATTGGATTAACGAATCTTCCCAATTGGAACCCTTTCTTCCCTTTGTAATTGTAAGGGTTGTCCAATTCGATGATAGGAGATTCCTGCTCTTCAACAGATGAATCTTCATTGTCTGCGCAGTAGCCATGATCGCCAGACTCAGATCCATCAGAGTCAGAAAGATCAGAGGCTTCCATAGCATGATCTGTAATAATCTAATTAGGCTTCTTAGGCTTCTCAGCACACTCGATAAAACTGTACCTTTGCATAACGAGGTCGTTGAGAAAGGCGTAGTCCATTATGTGCTTGGGTGGTAGGTCTTCTTCATTTAAGTCAGGTGCCACATGTCTTGTAACAAGACATTCTTCGTCGTCTGATGATGATGATTCCACACTGTAGAAGACAAACGAAGGCTGCATAGACTGTAAGCAGCTTCTTTCCTCAGACTCAGCACTTACCGTCTGAAGAGGGATGACATGGATAGTAGACGAGGTCAAGACTGCAACTTCTTGCCTTGATTCGTCTATTGGAGTTGAAGATTCAAACTCCAAAGGGGGCACATCTTCACTGAGCATAGTAGACAGTTGCTCAGTAAGGATTGCGTTGTACTTTTGGATATGGGCATTTTCTTCAACATGTATGCCCTTTGAAGTAGTCGAACTCGAGAAGCTTGCACACGATCCAATACCCCTGGTGCTATCTCTAATTTTTGCTCTCTTTCAACTTCAGAGAGAATGGATGCTTTTCTTTCTTTTTCTAGTTCCCTTTTCTCATCCAAGATTGCAGAGGCTTCAACAATTCCTTTTCTTGCGCCTTTATCATAAGCTTTGCGCATCTCCTTATCAGCGATGTAGGCATCGTCTAGCTTTTCCTTTTTTCGCTTGTCTGTTTGCTCACCAGCAGACTCAACATCCTTAGACGCTTCTTTGGAAGATGGATTGTCTTGGGTAGACGAATCCTTTCTTGGCATCCTCAACTTGATAGACCTTGATTTTCGTCTAACAAGAGGCACATCTTCAGTTGTCTTAAAAGGAACCTCTGTCACTTGTACAGGAGGTTCAGACAACGCATGAGGTTTGGATGGAGGAGGGTTAGGTGTTTGGGCTTGTGTTTGAGCTTGTGTATGGGCTTGCTTTTGAGATGTTGTGGGTGCATTTCTTGGTCTTTTTATGAGGGTTTTGTGTTTTAGGAGAGTTTGTTGAGATACGGGTTGCGATTGTGAGGTTTGTGTATAGGTCAGTGTTTGTGGTTGAGGGGGTTGAGGATGAGAAGAGGAGGATTGAGAACCCTTAGGATTAAGGTATTTTTCTTGCATTTCATTTATCGTCCATGGAGCAAGGTCCAAACGCATTCTCGCAAAAGTGCCTTGCTTGATTTCAGGGCCACTTGCGTACCATTCACATCCTCTGATTTCAAACTCTTGGTTTTGGATGATCTTGGCAAACACAACAGGGTAAGGAACACTTGATTTCTTGCGTAGGTTCCTTCTCCTCAAGCAATCCATCCAGTGATCCATGATCACATGGGGTAAGCTAATCTTCTCCTTCTGAAGGAGATAGAAGAGACAAAATCGTTCTCTGTTGCTTACATTGTCGCGATACCCGATTCTTGGTGCGAAGATGCTGAAAAGAAGGTTATGCAGCACTCTTCCTTCACCATTGAGATTTCCAGCTCTCAAGTACTTGACATGGTCAGGCGTTCTGGGTTTTCCGTAGAGCGTCTGATCGATGAAGGCTTCATCAATACCTTCATACCATTTGAGAGTGTAGACGATACCTTCATTTTTACACTTCCCAATCGCAACAACAACTTCAGCATTGACAAGGTACTCCTTGTCACCGATTGTTCCCACAATGTTGTCATCTACAATTTTGGCCTCAGACCAAAATTCAGCATAGGGCTCCATCATCCATGACCCTTCCCAGGTAGCGAACTTCATCCATTCAACTTTCTCCAAGAAGTCAGAGGTATGCCCGGAGAGGTCAGCGAGGGTGATTCTCTTCACCCATTTGCTTGGTAAGAAAAGGTCTTGAGCAAAGAATCCTTCTTCTTCAGGAGTAGTTTGTTGAACATTCTTGGCGACCATTTTTCTAGGTTTAAAAAAGAGAATGTATTTGAAAGTGAGAGTTCTTAGAGTAGAAGATAGATTTGAGTGCTTAGCAATGTAAATAATAAAAGAGGTAACTTTGAATCTTTTATAGTGTAATAAATTGAATGGTTATTTTCAGTAGACGATAGAATGTAAACCGTCCCTGATTTGACGTTTTCTCCCATGATTGCCTTTTCAAAGATTGATTTGACTTCTGTCAGTTACGGCGCATGCTCTTGGACTTCCTAGAATAGAGTAATAAATGCCAGACATATTTAATGCTGCATTTATTGTCTTCCTGCACACTCAACTTTAAATTTATTAAATAATAACATTGCGTCTGTTGAATGACTTTTACTTATTCAACTTGATTAGACGCAAGGCTTCGTCTTAATACGAAATAATCAGACGATAACTTTAATTTTCTAAAGAAATACTTTCCAAATTTTCTTTAATGAAATTAAAGCGTGTTTCGTCTAAAGCTTTTGTAAAGATGTCTGCCCATTGAAAATCAGTTTGGACAAACTGTATATCGAAAACACCTTTTTGAACATAATCTCTTATAAAATGAAATTTAATTTCAATGTGTTTAGCTTTTGAATGCTGAATAGTGTTTTTGCTGAGATTAATTGCACTAGTGTTGTCACAGAAAATTGGGATTTGGGTTTCAAACCTGGAGTAACCTTCAAGTTGATGTTTTACCCAAAGAAGTTGCGAATAACATCCAGCAACAACTATGTATTCTGCTTCTGTGGTAGAGAGAGCTATAGAGTTTTGTTTCTTGCTTGACCAAGAGATGAGTGACTTGCCCAGAAATTGGCATCCACCACTTGTGCTTTTTCTCTCCACTTTGTCTCCAACATAATCAGCATCGCAATAGCCATTTAAACTGAAATCACTATTTTTCTTATAAAACAAAGAGAGATTAGTGGTTCCAATAAGATATCTAAGAATACGTTTAACAGCTTGTAAATGAGATTCTCTAGGATCAGACTGAAAACGTGCACATAGACAGACGCTAAAGATAATGTCTGGTCTACTTGCAGTTAAATAAAATAGTCAGCCAATCATACCTCGATATACTGTCTGATCAACGGTCTTACCTGATTCGTCTTTGTTGAGACTAGCACCAGACGAATGCATGGGCATCTTCATTGGCTTTGCGTTGTCCATCTTGAACTTCTTGAGAAGTTCTTTTGTGTACTTTTGTTGATGAATATAGATTCCTTCTTTCGTTTGTTTGACTTGAAGCCCTAGGAAGAATTTTAATTCTCCCATCATACTCATTTCGAATTCATCCTGCATTAACTTAGAAAAATCCTTACACAAGGATTTGTTAGTGGCTCCAAAGACTATATCGTCTATATATATTTGGACAATAATAAAATCTTTTAAAACACTTTTCTTGAAGAGTGTGGTATCAACTTTTCCTCTAGGAGCTTGCTTAAGACCATAGAGTGCTTTCTTCAATTTGAAAACATGATCTGGTTGAGATGAACTCTCAAAACCAGGAGGTTGTTTCACGAATACTTCCTCTTCAATAAAACCATTTAAAAAAACACTTTTTACATTCATTTGATATAAGACGATATTCTTATGAGCAGCAAAAGCAAGTAGGATTCTAATAGCTTCTAATCTAGCTACAGGAGCAAAGGTTTCAGTGAAATCAATACCTTCTTGTTGATTATAACCTTGAGCTACCAACCTTGCTTTATTTCTTACCACTTTTCCAACTTCGTCTAGTTTGTTTCTGAACACCCATCTTGTTTCGATGATGCTTTTATTCCTTGGTCTTTCTACTAAGGTCCAAACATCATTTCTGGTGAACTTGTTTAGTTCTTTTTCCATAGCTAAAATCCAGTCATTGTCTAGTAGAACTTTTTCAATGTTCTTGGGCTCTATATTTGACACAAGAGCGTATCCAGACGATTCTCTAACCCTTGATCTTGTTTGAACACCTTGATGTCTATCTCCAATGATAAGATCTTCTGTATGGTTTGAGGCAAACCTCCAACTTCTGACAAGAGCTTGAACATCATGGTGATGTGTATTAGACGAAGAGGGTTCGTCTGTACCTCTATCGTCTACTCTTGTGTCTGTACTTTTATCGTCTACTCTTGCGTCTATACCAGAGGGGTTGATTTGCAAATTATCAAACAAATTTTTTAGGTCTGATATTTCCTTATCAGCCTTTGAGTTATCTTGAAATTTTACTTGAATAGATTCTTCTACAACTTGCGTCTTAGAGTTAAACACTCTATAGGCCTTAGATGTATTAGAGTATCCAAGTAAAAATCCTTTAATCACCTTTGAATCAAACTTTCCAAGTTGATCTCTGGTGTTAAGAATAAAGCACTCACATCCAAAAGGATGAAAGTAGGATATGTTAGGTCTTCTTCCTTTCCATAGTTCATAAGGAGTCTTGTTTAATATGAGTCTTATCAATATTCTCTTTTGAATATAACAAGAAGTATTTATTGCTTCTGCCCAATAGTACTTCGGAAGAGAGTTTTCATGCAACATTGTTCTAGCCATTTCTTGTAAAGTACGATTTTTCCTTTCCACAACTCCATTTTGTTGGGGAGTTCTTGGAGATGAAAAATTGTGAAAGATACCGTTTTCAAAACAAAAGGCTTTGAACTCAGAGTTTTCAAATTCTGTTCCATGATTGCTTTTCACAGACGCATTACATATTCCTTTTTCTTTTTGAACACATTTATAGAATATTTCAAAGGTATTGAAAGACTCGTGTTTTTGGGCTAGGAAGTATACCCAAGTAAATCTAGTATAGTCGTCTATAATGACAAACCCATATCTCTTTCCTCCAAGACTTTCAGTCTGAGTGGGTCCAAAGAGATCAATATGTAACAATTCCAAGGGTCTTATCGTGGAAACAACATTTTTTGATTTAAATGAAGCTTTGAGTTGTTTCCCATGCTAACAAGATTAACACAAACGATTAAACTTCGAAGATATTTTTGGCAAACCTTTTACAAGATCCTTTTTAGAAATTTTTGAAATATACTTGAGACTCAAATGTCCAAGCTTTTTATGCCAAATATCTCGTTCATCGTCTGCTGAAATTAAACATGTTACATTTTGATCACTAAGGTCAGAAAGACAAACTTCATATAGATTGTTCTTTATTTTCCCCACAAACAGAATGGACTTATCTTTATTTTTGACTATACATTCATCAGCATTAAAGGCTACTTCATATCCACTGTCACAAAATTGACTTATGCTAAGTAGATTGAAGTTCAGACCTTTAATGTAAGACACATTTTGAATGAGAGGGTTAGGTGTCTTACCAACAGTCCCAATCCCTAGAATTTTACCTTTCCCTGAACCATAAGACACAGATCCTTTACTTGGTGTTACATCAAGATGAAGAATTTCGTCTAAGGTTTTGATGTTTACAAGTCACACGAAACTTTCTCAGACGGAAGTTATGCAAGCAAGTCAGACGGAACATGCACAGACGGAAGAGGACTCCTCAAGCTGAAGTCTTTCGTCTGTCCCAAGAGTGAAGTCATCAGACGATAGGATGAGACGAAACAACAAAGACTGAAGGCATATATCGTCTATCCAAAAGTGAAGCAAAGTTGAGTTATTCGCACCAAGATTTCAAATCTAAGAAGCACTCATGAGAAGCATCCAAGATCAGTATAGGGATTCGTGCTTTCACATACAAGTCAAAAAGGTTTCCACCTTTTGTCAAAATCTCTGTACAAGTCAGAAAAGGTACTGCGCACGCAATCTAAGTCCGCTTTATGCGCTGCGTACCACATCAATCAATCAAGTACAACTAACACCTTTTGGAAAAGCTCTCAAGAGAAATCTCAACGACTCTCAACCACATTCAAATTAGTCTAACGGCTAATTGAAGAAGATGCCTATATAAGAACTTCACTACATCAGAATTCAGTTGGCGAATACGCTTCTCTCAATCTATCTTCTGAAGATTTCGCTCAAAGTTCTGTGATTGTGCTTATTGTAAAAACCCTCTCTGTGTAGAAGAAAACACTTGTTTTAAAACATCTTTTCAAAATCCACTTGTGTGGTGTTTTAGCCTGAGGAGGCTGTGTTCAAAAGAATACCTTTGTATTAGCCTGTGGAGGCTGGGTTCAAAGAATACCTTGGTTGTTTAGCCTGAGAAGGCTGGGATCAAAGAATATCGTGTAATAGCCAGAAGTGGCTGGGTGCAAAGAATACTTGTAACCATTTCACGGTTTGTAGTGAAAACTCAGTAGTTACTGGGTAACTGGACGTAGTCTTGAATAGACGAACCAGTATAAAAATACTTGTGTTTTTATTATCTTAAGCTATTGACTAACCGGGGATAATCATACTCTAACGTCTGTACATTAAAATCAATCTTTGTAAGATTAAGACTGTTTCGTCTAAACATCTTTGAAACCCACAGACGAAAGAAATTTTTTTTTTTTTAAACATAATTCAACCCCCCTTCTTGTGTTTTATCTTTTACAGTTTGGTATCAGAGCTCAACCTCTAAGGGTTGAGCGCTTAACAGCTGCTAGAGAAAAAGATCCAACATGGATTCACAAGGAACTTCATTTCTATCCGGAGGAGCTTCGATGAACAAACCTCCAGTGTTCTCTGGAGATGATTATTCTTATTGGGCTGACAGGATGGAGATGTACATCAAGTCAACCCAATACAGATTATGGAACATAATCACCACAGGAGATATTCCCATTGTAAAGCCAGAAGGAGAATGGGGAAGTGAAGAATATTCAATCATGGAATTGAATAATAAAGCTAGATACGCTCTCATGTGCACACTATCCAGAACTGAATACAACAAATTTTGTGCCTACAAAACTGCTAAAGAACTATGGGATGCTCTCAAAATCTCATATGAAGGCACTGAGGATGTCAGAATGAGAAAAGCTGCCACTCTTAAAGAGAATATGAAATGTTCTCTATGAAGAAAGGAGAGTCAATCGATATGATGTTTGGAAGATTCCAAACAATATTGAATGGACTCACTGCTCTGGGAATCACCTTCACAAAGGCCCAGAACAATATGAAGATTTTGGATAGTCTCCCACCTCCATGGGAAGCTATGTCCACACCATATCTTGTTGGAAGGGATATGAAGACATTAACTCTAGATGAGTTAATTGGTGCTTTAAGGGTACATGAGGTACTCTTATGTAAAAGAGACAAGATCAAGGTTCAAAAGCCTATAACTCTTCCGTCTGTCAACACCACGCCCAAAGAAGATTCTTTCAAGAAGGACAGAAAGAAGAAAATGCAGATTCTGAAGGCTGACTCAACAGAATCTGATTCGTCTGATGGTTCGTCTGAAGATGAAATTTCTCTTATGGCAAGACGGTTCAAAAAGATGATGATGAAGAAAGGGAGAGGTCAACGTTTCTTCAAGAAGAAGGAGAAGAAGCTCCCTGAAAAATCATCAAACAAGGAGGAAAGCACAGAGATCGTGTGCTATGAATGTAGAAGACCGGGGCATATGAGATCAGAATGTCCTAGGCTGAAAAAGAGGTGGAACCCTCGAAAAAATAAAGGAAAGAAGAGCTTACTGACTTGGGAAGACCTTGACAGTGAAAGCTCAGGAGAATCCACCGAAGAAGAAGAAGAAACTGCTAATATTTGCCTCATGGCTGGAGACACTGTCTCATCAGAGGTAACTGAATCTGAAACTTCTTCATCCTCCTCATCTGTGCAGAGTCGAATCGAAGAGATTTCATATGATACACTTTTAGCCAACTCACATTTTATTGCTAAGCAATACAAAGTATGCAAAGCCAAGTTAAAACAAACCTTGGAAGAAAATGCTTCTTTGAGAACTAAAAATGAGTTCTTTCGTTAAAGGAGGTATCAGATGAAAAATCATCTGAGTCTGAAAAGGATCATCTTATTTCTGAAATTGAAAGATTGAAGAAAGAAAATGAATCCTTACTCAAAGACTTAACAAAGTTCACTAAGGGATCTTCCATGCTGGAAAATATTTTAAAATATGGGAGATCTCCTGATGGAGGACCATCTCCAAAAGCTCAACAAACTCTTCAACATTACTCTCTAATAAATTGAGCATCAAACAAGGCCGAGAAAGTAAAGGCTTATATGCTAAGGGTGATGGAAACAGGTTTCGTCGATTGAAGGTGCACTCTTCCGTCGATGAATGTTCGTTTCGTCGATCTCTTGAAGACACGGCACGACGAAACCCATGGATGACGATACTAATGGGACGAGACGAAACCCATGGACCAGACGATGCGATGGGCGAGACGATACCCATGTGGACGACACAATACTCATTGGAGAGATGGGTACCATGGACAGATGAAACCCATGGATAGACTCGACCCACAGACGTACGATACTCTGTACGGACTATACTCACAGACGAGATGATACAACCCGAAGTCACCCACCAACGAGACTCTCATAACCAACCCACCGAGACGAAACATCGGAACCTCGTTTTGGAGAGGTGACGTGTATCATGTGAATATAGGAGCGTAAGTTGGGTACCGGTTCGTCGAATAATGCATTCGTCCGAGTATTGATGCAGAAGCTTCATCCGAGGACACGTTAAATCGATGCTTGGAATGCTTCGTCGAAGACACCTTGAATGAATGATTCCGTTTGTAGACAGCGGACAGACGATACCATGAAGCAACCTTTCGTCCGGACCAATTTCATCTGAATGAAGTTCCGTCTGAAGACCCAACAGGCGATACCCTAGTCAGACGAATGAATAATTACCACTTGCATCTTTAGTTTTTGGCTTTTGTTTGTTTGTATTTGTAACGGGAATAGTGGAGTACAAGCTATCCCTACTGTAATTAGTATAAATACGTAACATTGTGAATCGTAAAGGATCTTTTGATGAATTTTTAATGAAATTGAATTTAGCAAGTGCTAATTCTTTGAGAGTGATTCTCTCTAAGGTTTCTTAAGTGAACCTTGAATCTTATCAGGGAAACTATTCCTTGTGGCGATTCTCGAATCTTATCAAGGATCCATGGTCCTTGTGGCGATTCTCCCTTTGGCTTATTGTTTTTGCATGGCGCCTTCATCTTCTAAATCTATTCCGTTTTATACCTTTCTTCTTCTTTGATAATCGTTTCCGCCAATTCTTGAAGAGAACCGTGAAGTTCATGCTTGTTGAAGTGAAGATAGGGCAAATTCGGTGAGTCTTCCATGGGAGACTTACATCAAGTGGTATTCAGAGCTTGTTCCTTCTTCAAGTAGAATTTCGTATCTGTGAGTTTAAATTTCTAGATCTGAATTTTCTTTTGAATTTTATTCGTCTTTGAGTCATGTTCTTGTTCATCGTTGAGTTCTTTGAGTTGTCTTAGAGGTTTCAATCGGTGTAACTTGTAGATCTATGTGTCATCTTGTGTTTTGATTTGAAAACTGGAAAATATATCATGTGTTCTTAAATTGTTCGATCAATTTGAGTTAATTCGTAGTAATTTTTCAATTCCTTGAATTACTCGTCCAAAGAGCAATTGTTTCCATGTGCTAGTACCAATTTTGCTTCTAATTCTTGTGAAATTTGGTGTACCGTGAGTTATCTATCATTGTATGCCCTGTTTCCTCTGTTTGCAGTACTGCACTTGAGCCTATAAATCTGTACATTCAAGTTCATGCATGCAAAATTGAGGAATCAACATCATTACATGCTAGTAGAGTGCTTACTATAGGTCTAAATCCCTATTACACCTTGTAGTAGCATTAGCACTAGTAATTGAGCTTGGAGTGCTTGTTTAGGCAAAATATATCTCTGTCCAGTAGTTTAGACAAAAGAAAAGGAAAGAAATCAAGTGATACAAATCAAAAACAAGAAGAAAACAAGTGAGAAAATTCAAAAGAAAGCTAGAAAAAGAGTTCGAAAGTACCGAAATTGTGAGTACTTGAAGTGAAAATTAGTGGACTTGTAAATACTGTCAGCAAGCTATCAAAGTGTTAAGAAAATTTGAGCAAGAAAAATTAGACTTAGAGCTAAGACATAGCACACTCATTCACCTAGTAAAATTACTAGTAGCTTGGAAATTAAGCCTAGTAGTGTGTACTTGTGACTAGCTTGTTTTGACTCAAATTTTTGCATAATTGAAACTGCTGTATTTTATACTTGTCCAGCAATATATTACTGCACTTACTTCATTTTATTGGTTTCAAATTAGTGCATTAATAGCTTGCAATTTTAATGTGCTCAAAACCGGTCTCAAAGTGATCACCGCCAAATTTGAGTTTGTATTTGACTATTTGCTTGTCTTGGTTAGTGATTGAACCAGATATTCTCCAATTCTTTGCTGTCCAGTTTGTGCCATTGTCACATCGCATTTCATTCCTTGCGTTTGAGTAGCTTATTCCTTCATTTTAGCTTTTATTGCTTGTCTCTTTTGGAATCTTGGTTTTGTCTTAGAAGTTTTATTCCCTTGGAATTCTTGAGCTTACCCGAGAATTGTACCTCTTTCACAAGGAAATTTCTCTATAATTGATTAGAGGTTCAATTAGAAACTTTGGTAGGGAATTGAGTGGAAAAAGACAAGAGAGAACATTAGAGAAAGAGTCTTAAAAGTGTGATACACGAGTGCTACTAGAGTGAAACACTTAGAGAGTGGTAAGGATCTTTTATATGCTTGTACTTGTTATCTAACCTTTCTTTGTGCAGTCATGGAAATTTCTCCTAGTGTATGGAATGATCTCTCATCTAAAGAAAGAAAGATGGTGGGATTGATGAGTACTATGATTCACA
This sequence comes from Hylodesmum podocarpum, assembly GCA_026586105.1. Lineage (NCBI taxonomy): Eukaryota > Viridiplantae > Streptophyta > Magnoliopsida > Fabales > Fabaceae > Hylodesmum > Hylodesmum podocarpum. Next base: position 7,827,311 of record JALJEV010001430.1, on the reverse strand, counting down.
CAACTTTGGAAGAGAGATTCGACCAAAGAAGGAGAGAAAAGGAGGAAAGGAGGTTGAGAAAGGAGCATGATAAGAGAACCCTTGAGGAGGCTAGTAGAACCCGTGAACATTATAGGAGGAAAGAGAAAGCCTTGAGAGAAAACCATGAGAGAAAGGAAAGAGAAGAGCATGAAAGGAGAAGCGAAGTTCATAGAAGGAGTGGAAGTGAAAGAGTGAGCCATAGAGTTGAATATGAGGCTAAAAAGAAAGAGTATGACTGACAAAAAGAAACTAAGCGGAGAGAAGGGAAAGAAAAGAAAGAAATTTTGATGCGTATTGGAGAAGAGAGAAAGAGAGGATGATCAAGGAATTGAGAGAAAAGAATTACTAGAAAAAGAAATTAAGGAAATAGAGTTGCTGGAAAAACAAATAAAAAGAAAAATGATTCTTTACTTGATTCTACTAACCCGTCATTTGACAATTTTGATTCTTTTTTTGAGGATGTTGTAGGTGTTGTGCCAATAGAAGATTCCAAAGAGCAAATTGATCATCTCTTGTGTGAAGAAGTTGGAAGGAATGAACTTAATACTTCAATTAAAGATGCATGTGACCATCTTTATAAACTTCCTTTTGATTTGATTTCTAATCAAGAGTTGTGTACAAATGAGCCTTGGAATAATTATGAACATGAAAAGGAAATACCTTTAGAATTTGCATTACCTTTTGAGGAAATTTCCTTATCACTTACTAATCCTGTCATTTCTAATAAAGATGAAATTTCATATTATAGCCTAGAATCTTGTGGCTTTAAGCCTCAGACAATTCCTGAGTATGGAAATCTAGAAATTTTGATTGTACCTATTAACCATTGTTTTCATAAGGATGAATATTTCAGGGTATTGGAAAAATCTAAGAAGGAGGGTACATCAAAAATCTCCACAATTCCTGGAGAACAAAAATCACCACACCTTAATGAGAAACAAGGGAGCATTTGGAAATTCTACCAAGCCGAGAAACATCATTTACATGCTTTCCTATATTCTCATGATTGTGTTAATAAAATGAGTTGTAAATATACTTTGATATTAAATATAAAACTTGATAGAGTTTGTTTAATTTTTGATCCTGGTGGATTATTTTATTGTAGGTAAGGACCTAAGGCCACTTGAGGACAAGTTGGCCACAAGAAGGAGGGTTTGATGGAAGACCATCTCCAAAAGCTCAACAAACTCTTCAACATTACTCTCTAATAAATTGAGCATCAAACAAGGCCGAGAAAGTAAAGGCTTATATGCTAAGGGGTGATGGAAACAGGTTTCGTCTGACGCTGAAGGTGCACTATTGCGTCTGATGAATGTTCGTTTCGTCTGATGTTGAAGACAGCGGACAGACGAAACCCATGGACAGACGATACTAATGGACAGACGAAACCCATGGACGAGACGATGCGATGGGCGACAAGGACGATACCCATGGACGACAATACTCATTGGAGAGATGGGTACCATGGACGATGAAACCCATGGATAGACTCGACCACGAGGCAGACGATACTCTGTACAGACTATACTCACAGACAGATGATACAACCGAAGTCACCCACCAACGAGACTCTCATAACCAACCACAGACGAAACATCGGAACCTCGTTTTGGAGAGGTGACGTGTATCATGTGAATATAGGAGCGTAAGTTGGGTACCAGTTTCGTCTGAATAATCTGTTCCGTCTGAGCATTCAGTCTGAAGCTTCATCTGAGGACGCGTTAAATCGATGCTTGGAATGCTTCGTCTGAAGACACCTTCTGAATGAATGATTCCGTTTGTAGACAGCGGACAGACAATACCATGAAGCAACCTTTCGTCCGGACCAATTTCATCTGAATGAAGTTCCGTCTGAAGACCCAACAGACGATACCCTAGTCAGACGAATGAATAATTACCACTTGCATCTTTAGTTTTTGGCTTTTGTTTGTTTCGGCTGTAGCGGGAATAGTGGAGTACAAGCTATCCCTACTGTAATTAGTATAAATACGTAACATTGTGAATTGTAAAGGATCTTTTGATGAATTTTTAATGAAATTGAATTTAGCAAGTGCTAATTCTTTGAGAGTGGATTCTCTCTAAGGTTTCTTCGTGAACCTTGAATCTTATCAGGGAAACTATTCCTTGTGGCGATTCTCGAATCTTATAAGGGATCCATGGTCCTTGTGGCGATTCTCCCTTTGGCTTATTGTTTTTGCATGGCGCCTTCATCTTCTAATCTATTCCGTTTTATACCTTTCTTCTTCTTTGATAATCGTTTCCGCCAATTCTCCAGTAGAACCGTGAAGTTCATGCTTGTTGAAGTGAAGATAGGGCAAATTCGTGAGTCTTCCATGGGAGACTTACATCATCTCCGTCTGACAAAAGTGGACTTGGTTATGTTGAAGAGTCAGACGAAGTGAAAAACAATTTTGTTTCGTCTGTTCACAAAAAGAAAATCAAAAATTATAACAAGGTTTCTAACAATTACAAGAAGGCTAAAATTACAAACAGAAAGAAACCTTTTGTAACTAACAAGAAAGGACCCAAAAAGATTTGGGTACCAAAGTCACTCATAATTCCCCACAGATATCCTTAATAGGAAGAGAGAAGACTTCAAGCTGGTACCTGGACAGTGGGTGCTCACGACACATGACGGGAGACCTGTCTATGTTCCAAGATCTCAGACCAAGTAAAGGGTCTGTATCATATGGTTCAGGAAAAGGTAAAATCCTTGGTATTGGGACTGTTGGTAAGACACCCAATCCTCTTATCCATAATGTGTCTTATGTTAAAGGTCTTAACTTCAATCTACTTAGCATAAGTCAATTTTGTGACAGTGGATATGAAGTAGCCTTTAACTCAGATGAATGTATAGTCAGAAACAAAGACAAATCCATTCTTTTTATTGGGAAAAGAAAGAATAACCTTTATGAGGTTTGCCTTTCTGACCTTAGTGATCAGAATGTGACATGTTTAATTTCAACAGACGATGAACGAGATATTTGGCACAAAAAGCTTGGACATTTAAGTCTCAAGTACATTTCAAAAATTTCTAAAAAGGATCTTGTAAAAGGTTTGCCAAAAATATCTTGGAAATCCAATCGTTTGTGTGAATCTTGTCAGCATGAGAAACAACTCAAAGCTTCTTTTAAATCTAAAAATGTTGTTTCCACGACAAGACCGCTAGAACTGTTACACATTGATCTCTTTGGACCTACTCAGACTGAAAGTCTTAGAGGTAAAAGATATGGGTTTGTGATTGTAGATGACTATACTAGATTCACATGGGTATACTTCCTAGCAAAAAAACATGAGTCATTCAGTGTTTTTGAAATATTCTGCAAACGCATTCAAAAAGAAAAAGGAATATGTATTGTGTCTGTAAGGAGCGATCATGGAACAGAATTTGAAAATTCTGAGTTCAAAGCCTTTTATTTTGAAAATGGTATATTTCACAATTTTTCGTGATGCAAGCCTGGAGAGAATTGCAAGAATTGAACGGACCTTCATGCTTCAATGGAGTTTCTAGATCTAGAAATTGGGGAAAACGAGAATGGAAATAGAAAATGAAGAAACAAACGGTTTAGAAGAGAAATGGAAGCGCCATGGCAAGTGCCAATAAGCTCAAGGTGGAATCGCCACAATGGATCAAGAAGCCATTGATAAGATTCAAGGTTCTTCACAAGAACTCTAGAGAGAAAATGCTCTCACAAGAATATGAATTCTCTATTCAATTTCACCAAAAGTTTCTTTACAATTCTATTTGTTAGGTATTTATACTAGTTGGAGAAGTAATAGCTTGCAGTCCAAGCTTCGAAACAACCCAAAATTTGAAAAGAAAGACTGAGAAATAACCGTGGTAATCGATTACTTAATAGTGGTAATCGATTACCAAGATTCTTTGGTTGCCCAGAATTGAAAGTTGTCCCTGTGGTAATCGATTACCACTACCAGGTAATCGATTACTCCAGTGGCTACTTCTCAGGTAATCGATTACCAAATGTAGGTAATCGATTACTCCAGTGGCTACTTCTCAGGTAATCGATTACCAAATGTAGGTAATCGATTACTCTAGTGGCTACTTCTCAGGTAATCGATTACCTACAGTTGGTAATCGATTACCACCCTGAAACTGGAGGTTTTACCTGCTTTGGGTTCAATTATTCACCAAGCAATGCTCAAATGACTTTCTCCTAATCTAATTACAACTTTACAACATGTTTAGAAGGTTACAAGTCCTATTACAAATTAAAGAAGAGTCTTGAGTTGAATCTTGGCTTTGAGTCTTGAGTTGACTCTCAACTTCTTCTTGAATTCTTTTATGCATGGCTCTTGTAACTCTTCTTGTCAAGGATGGTCCTCCATCATTTCGTCTCCAAAAACTCCCCAACAAAATGGAGTTGTGGAAAGGAAAAATCGTACTTTACAAGAAATGGCTAGAACTATGTTGCATGAAAGTTCTCTCCCTAAATATTATTGGGCAGAAGCAATTAATACTTCCTGTTATATTCAAAACAGAATATTGATAAGACCAATCTTGAATAAGACTCCATATGAACTATGGAAAGGAAGAAGACCCAACATTTCTTACTTCCATTCTTTTGGATGTGAATGTTTTATCTTAAACACCAAAGATCAACTTGGTAAGTTTGATTCAAAGATGGTAAAAGGATTCTTTCTTGGATATTCCAATACATCTAAGGCCTATAGAGTATTTAACTCTAAGACGCAAGTTGTAGAAGAATCAATTCATGTAAAGTTCCAAGATAACTCAAAGGCTGATAAAGAAATATCAGACCTAGAAAATTTATTTGATAATTTGCAGATTAACCCTTCTGGTCAAAGTTCAAGTCAAAGCGACAAACAAGGGTCAGACGAAAGAACAGGCGATAGAAGCACAGACGAACCCCCTTCGTCTGATACTCGTCAACATGAAGATCAAGCCCCTACGAGAGCATAGAAGTTTGCGTCTAACCACACAGAAGATCTTATCATTGGAGATAGGAATCAAGGTGTTCAGACTAGATCCAAGCTGAAGGAATCGTCTGGATATGCTCTTGTGTCAAACATAGAGCCGAAGAATGTTGAAGAAGCTTTACAAGATAACGAATGGATTTTAGCTATGGAAGAAGAGCTAAACCAGTTTACCAGAAATGATGTTTGGACCTTGGTAGAGAAACCAAGAAGCAAAAGTATTATTGGAACTAAATGGGTTTTCAGAAACAAACTTGATGAAGATGGAAAAGTGGTAAGAAACAAAGCAAGGTTAGTAGCTCAAGGCTATAATCAACAAGAAGGTATAGATTTCACTGAAACCTTTGCCCCTGTAGCTAGATTAGAAGCTATTAGAATTTTACTTGTTTTTGCTGCTCATAAGAATATCATCTTATATCAAATGGACGTAAAAAGTGCTTTTCTAAACGGTTTTATTGAAGAGGAAGTTTATGTAAGACAACCCCCTGGATTTGAGAGTTCATCTCAACCAGATCATGTTTTCAAACTCAAAAAGGCATTATATGGTCTTAAACAAGCTCCTCGAGCTTGGTATGAAAGACTAAGTTCCTTTCTTCTTCAAAATGGTTTTTCAAGAGGGAAAGTTGATACTACACTCTTCAAGAAAAGCGTTTTAAAAGACTTTATTATTGTTCAAATATATGTAGATGATATAGTCTTTGGAGCAACTAACGAATCCTTGTGCAAGGATTTCTCTAAGTTAATGCAGGAAGAATTCGAGATGAGCATGATGGGAGAATTGAAGTTTTTCTTAGGACTTCAAATCAAGCAGACTAAACAAGGCATATACATTCATCAACAGAAGTATACAAAGGAACTTCTGAAGAAATTCAAAATGGAAAATGCCAAACCTATGAAAACTTTCATGCATTCGTCTGGAGCAAGTCTCAACAAAGACGAATCAGGTAAGACCGTTGATCAGACGGTATACAGAGGTATGATTGGATCTCTTCTATATCTAACTGCTAGTAGACCTGACAATATGTTTAGTGTTTGTCTATGTGCACGCTTTCAATCTGATCCTAAAGAATCACATTTGCAAGTTGTTAAACGTATCTTAAGATATCTTGTTGGAACCACTAATCTCTCTTTGTTTTATAAGAAAAATAGTGATTTCAATTTAAGTGGCTATTGTGATGCTGATTATGCTGGAGATAAAGTGGAGAGAAAAAGCACAAGTGGTGGATGCCAATTCCTTGGATCATCACTAATCTCTTGGTCAAGCAAGAAGCAAAACTCCATTGCACTCTCAACCACTAAAGCAGAGTATATTGCTACGGCAGGGTGTTGCTCACAATTACTTTGGATAAAACATCAACTTGAGAATTACTCCAGGTTTGAAAATCATATACCAGTATTTTGTGATAACACAAGTGCAATAAATCTCAGCAAAAACCCCATTCAACATTCAAAAGCCAAACATATTGAAATTCGTTTTCATTTCATAAAAAGGTATTTTCGATATACAGTTTGTGCAAACTGATTTTCAATGGGCAGATATATTTACAAAAGCTTTAGACGAAACTCGTTTTAACTTCATTAAAGAAAATTTGGGAATTATTTCTTTAATTGATTAAATTTTCTCTTTCGTCTAAGCATTTCATTTCGTCTGTACATTTATGTTTTCGTGTTAAGACGAAACTTTGCGTCTGATCAATTAGAATCAGTCTGAGAAAATTCGACAGACGCAAGGATATTATTTAATTATTTTTTCAATTTAAGTATGCAGGGACAAATTAAAGATAGCAATAAATGTGTCTGTCATTTATTGCACTATTCTAGGACTTTGAGAGGCACGCGCTGTGAATTGCAGAGGTCAAATCAATCATTAAAAAGGCAATGATGGGGACATGTCAAATCAGGGACGGTTTTTAAAATTCTTTCGTCTGATGAATTACAACCATTTTAAGTTTTGCCTATAAATACTCTTAATATTTACATTTTTACTCTTTACTGCATTGACATTCTCTCTGAACTTATTACTCACAAAGCTCAATATTCTCTCTTTTTCAAAAACCTACAATGGCCGCCAAGAACACCAAAGCAACCGAAGCCACTTTCTTTGCTCAAGACTTGTTCTTGCCTAGCAAGTGGATTTCGAGAGAAACAATAGAGAGCGTCTCTGACAGAGTTGCCAAAATTCTGACTCACACTGGCTGGATGGAGTTTGCCACTATGAGAGGGGAATGGCTGATGGAGGCATACGCCGAGTTTTGGAGCGATGTTAGGGAGTTCGAGGATGGTATTGTCGGTACTATCGACAATAAGGAGTACATCATCACCATCGACTCCATTGCTGAAGCCGGCAACTGTAAGGCCAAAGGGCGTTTTTACAGCCTAGATTGGATGAAGATCGAGTCCGAGGAGCATGTGGACAAGATCATTTATGGGAAGAACCGTGACACTGAAGACCCCAAGTTCTTCAGATCAGGGAACCTCTGCCCTACCGCAAGAGTCATCCACAACTTACTCTACAACATCTTCACTCCACACACAGGTTCTCGTGACAACGTGAGTACTCGAGACAGATTCTGCATCTTTGACTGTCTGAGGAAAGCAAGGATGAGCCTCCCTCATATTATTCTCGACCACTGGGTGAGTGCGTTGAAGAATAGGAACATTCGTAGGAAGAGCAGCATTCCCTACGCCACCCTCTTCACCAAAATCATCATCAACCAAGGTTTTGACACCTCTGGCGTAGTGTGGCACAAAGAGGGGAAGGAAGTCAAAGGAAGCACCTTTGCGAAGATGCATCTGACACCCAGCTTCCTTCTACACTCTTCAAAAAAAGAAGTTCCTCTTTCACCAATAACCAAAGACCCCCCACACAGAGCCCGCATAAAACGCGCCAAAACCCAAACACAAACTCAAACACAAGCCCAAACACAAGCCGAAACACAACCCCAAACACCAGATGAAACACAAACCCAAACACCCTTACCTCTACCACCCGTGATTATTTCTGAAGTTCCTTTTGAGGACGTTCTTGAGGAACCTCTCAAGAAAAAGAAGAGAACTATCAGAATTAAGCACGTTGCTGCCAAGCCAAAAGGTCAGACGATATCCCCTAGTGAAGTTGAAGGGGCCAAGATATCGTCTGAGAGTGTTCCGTCTGTGAAGATACTAACAGACGGAGAAAAGCAGAAGAAAGCAGCTGAAGAGAAAGCTAAAGCAAGACAAATTGCTCTTCAAAAGGCTGCCAAAGGCAAGGAGAAGATGAAGCAGAAATTAACGTCTGTCGGTGTTGGCGAGACAGACGAAGAAAAACAATTGAAAGAGGCCAAAAGGGTTTCTATGCTGCTTCATACTGAGCGAGAAAGAATCTTTCTCGAGAGCGTTAGGGGCATTGGATCATCTGAGGTTGCGTCTGCTCCAGCAACTTCAGAGGGCATGAATAGTGAAGAAACTACCCAGATCTAGAAGGACAATGCCCAGCTTGCAGAGGAGTTAGAGACTATGCTCAACGAAGAAGTCTCCACTATGGAGGTTTCTCCAAGACATAAGCTCTTCGTCTGATGAAGAACATCTAGAGATTATAAAGGTGGATGCATCATGGGGGAGATCTCACGCTGAAGTTATAAATCCAGAGGATCTACCACCCAAGCACAAGATGGACTATTCGTTCCTTAACGAATTAGTCATGAGGCGCTTTGCTGAAAGCACTTGTGCTGAGAAACCGGTCAAACCTGACTGGATTATTGGAGAGAAGAATGAAGAAATCTCCATTGATGGTGAACCGTCTGAGTCTGCTCAAGATAGTGACTTGGTAGACGATGAAGACTGCTTTATAAAGGACACTCCCTACATTGAATTGAGAAACCCCTATTGGTACAGAGGCAAGAAGAGTTTTCAATTGGGGAGATTTGTCAATCCCATCATATACAATAAGCCCCTGAAGCCAGTGGACTTCAAAGAAGACACCATCTACACTCCCGAAGAGCAACGCGAATGGCTGAAGCGTCTGCCCTGGGACACACTGACCTCTCTAGACATCAAGGGGTTAGAAGAAATACAAAGGTACAAGGATCACTTAGCTGAGTCAGTGATTGAAGGACCAGCTCTAGGCTATGAACCCCACATCCCCTTCAGAGAAAACATAAAGTGGAAGGTTCAACACGAGATCAATGCACCTGCATTTCACCATTGCAGATATGGAGATTCTGGCTCCACCACCTATGAGCCAAAGGATTGCTCGCATTGGCATCTCGACGCCATAGATCGCCATGATCCAGTACCATTCACAATTCCCATGAATCAGACGGAGTATGTAGGTCTAGGACATACTCTGGGAATTGTTCTCCCTTGGACAAGACCCCGTTGTTCAGGGATCAGCCCTCGCTATTCTATCCTCCTCGATGAATATGAAGACCCAGAAGAGTTCGCTCATGCTCTTCCAGAAGACTACAACTTATCATTCAAGTTGATGGCCGGTGCCTTTAGAAGGGAAGCTAAGGCTAGAGCCTCTTCCTTCTACCACATTGAACGTCAAGCAAAGAAGGAAATGAGAGACTGCCCATTCTTGGTGGGTTCACAGTTCTCTTCCCTGGTTTCAGACGAAACAAAGTATACTATCGTCTTAGACCGAAAACGACCTTGCTTGGTCAAGTTTTTGGCTAAGGGTAAAGAAAAGAAGACTCCGTCTGTCTCCAGAACCTTCAAATATGCAAGGCACATCCCCAGGCGTCTTCCGTCTGCTGCTTATTCGCACCTCAAGGAAGTTCAAACACAAGCCTCAAGCCCTATCAATCCGAAGATACAAAGGATGATAGAAGATCATGAAGCCACATCTAGATTCTTCTCTGGAACCTCATTTGATGAGGATTCTACCGTCTGTGGCAGGGTGTTTCCTGGTGAAGCCTTCGCTTACACTCATCCATCTCAGGAGCATCCGGATCTTAAAGTTTCTGTTCCCACAAAGATGTACTCATGGCAATGGGAAAGGGACTTCACGGCTTACCTCACTCTTCCACTCTTCACCTTGCATCTGAAGAAGACTCCAACAGTGTTCATCATTGATGACACTATACCTATAGTGGAAGAGCCTCAAACACCGCTTGTGCAGATTGAAGATACGGTGGAGGTCATTGATGAGGTTGAGGTTGCTGAGGCTGAAACTAAAGAAGCTGAGGAGTATAACACTCTAAAGCGAAAATATGATGCCTTAGAGGAAAATTGCGAGCACTTGAAGCAAAAGAACAAAGAACTTGAGGACAATCAAGCTTCTCTATCATCTGAAGTGCAGCAGCTGAAGGACATTGTTATGACCCTTCTGAACAAGAAACCTAAACCTTCTTCTTGGTCCTGTTTTTGATGATTCTCAGCCCAAGGGGGAGAGAAGAATATCTTAAGAAAGAAGAAAGGCAAGAGGGTATGCATCGTCTGAGGGGGAGCGATGAGCAAATGAGCAAGCAAGCAAAGCTTCGTCTGAGGGGGAGCGATCGTCTAAGGGGGAGCACAAAACTTTGTATTGTATTGAATTGTATTTTTTTTTATTTTTGATTCTTTAGTATAGAACACACATTGTAATTCTTTATTGGTTTTCTGTCTATACCATTGTAATAATGTACAAGGATTACATCGCTTTGATGTACCAATTATTTATAAAGAGGTATTATTCAGAAAACATCATCTTGATGTAAATCTGACTTGCATATTATCTGTGTTTGCTAACTTTGTCTTATGCAGATATCTTCTTGAGAAAGGTAATCGGTATGGTCTGTAATCATCAAAAAGGGGGGGATTGTTAGATCAAGATGAAGAATTTCGTCTAAGGTTTTGATGTTTACAAGTCAGACGAAACTTTCTCAGATGGAAGTTATGCAAGCAAGTCAGACGGAACATGCACAGACGGAAGAGGACTCCTCAAGCTGAAGTCTTTCGTCTGTCCCAAGAGTGAAGTCATCAGACGATAGGATGAGACGAAACAACAAAGACTGAAGGCATATATTGTCTATCCAAAAGTGAAGCAAAGTTGAGTCATTCACGCCAAGATTTCAAATCTAAGAAGCACTCATGATAAGCATCCAAGATCAGTATAGGGATTCGTGCTTTCACATACAAGTCAAAAAGGTTTCCACCTTTTGTCAAAATCTCTGTACAAGTCAGAAAAGGTACTGCGCACGCAATCTAAGTCCGCTTTATCCGCTGCGTACCACATCAATCAATCAAGTACAACTGACACCTTTTGGAAAAGCTCTCAAGAGAAATCTCAACGACTCTCAACGGCATTCAAATTGGTCTAACGGCTAATTGAAGAAGATGCCTATATAAGAACTTCACTACATCAAAATTCAGTTGGCAAATACGCTTCTCTCAATCTATCTTCTGAAGATTTCGCTCAAAGTTCTGTGATTGTGCTTATTGTAAAAACCCTCTCTGCGTAGAGGAAAACACTTGTTTTAAAACACCTTTTCAAAATCCACTTGTGTGGTGTTTTAGCCTGAGGAGGCTGTGTTCCAAAGAATACCTTTGTATTAGCCTATGGAGGCTGGGTTCAAAGAATACCTTGGTTGTTTAGCCTGAGAAGGCTGGGATCAAAGAATATCGTGTAATAGCCAGAAGTGGCTGGGTGCAAAGAATACTTGTAACCATTTCACGATTTGTAGTGAAAACTCAGTAGTTGCTGGGTAACTGGACGTAGTCTTAAATAGACGAACCAGTATAAAAATACTTGTGTTTTTATTATCTTAAGCTAATGACTAACTGGGGATAATCATACTCTAACGTCTGTACATTAAAATCAATCTTTGTAAGATTAAGACTGTTTCGTCTGAACATCTTTGAAACCCACAGACGAAAGAAATTTTTTTTTAAAAAACACAATTCAACCCCCCTTCTTGTGTTTTATCTTTCACACTTGGTCTTAGGTCTTGGAACATAGACAAGTCTCCCGTCATGTGTCGTGAGCATCCATTGTCCAGGTACCAGCTTGAAGTCTTCTCTCTTCCTATTAAGGATATCTGCAACAAGAATAATGAGTGACTTTGGTACCCAAATTCTTTTGGGTCCTCCTTTGTTAGTAGAAGAAGATTTCTTTTTGTTCAAGGTTTTAGTGTTATTCTTGTAATTGTTTCGAACCTTGTTGTAACTTTTGTTCTTCTTCTTTTGAGTAGACGAAACAAAATTTGTCTTCTTTTCATTCGTCTGCTCAACATAACCTAGTCCACTTTTATCTGAAGGTACCTTCCCATATTTTAAAATATTTCCAAGCATAAAGGATCCTTTTGTGAACTGAGTTATAATCTTGAGTAAAGAATCATTTTCTTTCTTTAATCTTTCGATTTCAAGAATTAAAATGTTCTTTCCAGAGTCAGACGATATATCGTCTGATACATTCTTCTTAAGCAACTCTTTTTTAGATTTTAAAACAATATTTTCTGCCAAAATTTGTTTCAACTTTGCTTTGCAGGTCTTGTATTGCTCAACAATAAAATGAGAGTTTGCCAGAAGAGTATCGTATGATATTTCTTCTGATTCTGATTCAGACTTAGATGAAGTAGACGAAACAGAAGAATCATTTACCTCAGAGGAAGTGTTGTCTCCAGCCATGAGACATATATTTGCGGTTTCTTCTACCTCTGTGGAATCGTCTGAACTGTTGCTGTCAAAGTCTTCCCAAGTCAGCAAGCTCTTCTTCCCTTTTTCTCTACGAAGATTCCATCTTTTCTTGAGCTTTGGAAATTCAGATCTCATGTGTCCAGGCTTTCTGCATTCATAGCAGACGATCTCAGACCCTTTCATTTTATTTGAGGATTTTTCAGGAAACTTTTTCTCCTTCTTTTTGAAGAATCGTTGAATTTTTCCTTTTTTCATCATCATCTTCTTGAATCGTCTAGCCATGAGAAATATCTCATCTTCAGACGATCCATCAGATGAATCTGATTCAGACGATTCAGCCTTGAGAATCTTGGTCTTCTTTTTTTTCTCTTTCCTAATAGATTCTTCTTTTGGTACTTCATCCGTGGACAAAAGAGCTATAGTATCTTGAACTTTTATCCTGTCTCTTTTACATAGGAGTACTTCATGTACTCTTAAGGCACCTATTAACTCATCAAGAGTTAATGTTTTCATGTCACGTCCCACGGAAATGGCGATAGACATTGCTTCCCATGGAGTAGGAAGACTATCTAGAATCTTCATGTTATTTTGAGCCTTTGTGAAAGTGATTCCCAGCGAAGTGATACCATTTAATATTGTTTGAAATCTTCCAAACATCATTTCAATGGATTCACCTTTCTTCATAGAGAACATCTCATATTCTCTTTGCAATGTAACAGCCTTTCTCATTCTGACGTCATCAGTTCCTTCATAGGAGATTTTCAGAGCGTCCCAGAGTTCTTTGGCGGTTTTATAGGCATAAAATCTGTTGTATTTTGTCATTGAAAGAGCACACGTGAGTGCATATCTAGCTTTGTTGTTCAGATCCATGAGGGTATATTCCTCATTTCCCCATTCAGTTTCAGGTTTAACAATGAGAATATCTCCCTGAGTGATAATTTTCCAAAGTCTGTACTGAGTAGACTTTATGTACATCTGCATCCTGTCTGCCCAGTAGGGATAGTCATCCCTAGAGAAAGCTGGTGGCTTGTTCATGGAGGAACCTCCTGAAAGGAAAGCTGGCCCTTGTGACTCCATTTTGATCTTTTCCTCTAGCAGCTGTTAAGCGCTCAACCCTTAGAGGCAGAGCTCTGATACTAAACTGTAAAAAATAAATCACAAGAAGGGGGGTTGAATTGTGATATTAATAAAATTTTATCCTATCGTCTGTTGTTTTGAAACCAATACAAACGATTCAAATTTATCTTGAAAAATTTTGATTTAAGAGATTAAGTTATTCTTTAATTATCCCCGTTAGTCACAAGATAAAATCTACAAAACATAATAATTTTTATACTGGTTCGTCTATATCAGACTACGTCTAGTTACCCAGCAAAAACTGTGTTTTCACTATCAACCGTGAAAAGGTTACAAGTATTGTTTGAACCCAGCCACTTTTGGCTAATACAAGATATTCTTTGATCACAGCCGTCCCAGGCTAACCCACTAAGTATTGTTTAAAACACAGCCTCTTCAGGCTAAAGACAGGGTATTCTTTGCAAGCACAGCCTCCTCAGGCTAAAGTACCACAAACGTGGATTTTGATAAGTTTAAAGAAATTAAACTTTCCTCTTCGCAGAGAGGGTTTATACAATGAAGAATAAATTCAAGAGCGAATTCAAAAAATCAGCTTGTAGTAGCATTTTTCGCCAACTTGAAATGTTGAGGTGAAGACCTTTATATAAGCAACAGTCTGAAGAGATCCGTTAGACTCAAGAGATATGATCGTTGTCCTTTTTCTTGAAACTTTCCATTAGAGGCAGAGATCAATCAGAATAATTAATGATTCGCAGCGGAGTCAGCGCATGTTCAACACCTTTTTTTGACTTGATCAGTTTGGATAACGAAAGTGTGATCTACTTTTCGTATAGCAGAGGTTTTGCACAGTACCCAATAACCTTTTTGGAAACTTCTAAGAGTAACGGCTGAATAAGACATTTTGCACGTGTTACTTCGTCTGTTTTCACTCTGCTTCAAGTAGACGATGGGTCTTTGACATAGTAACAGACGTTCAACTAACGCTCTGGATTAATGTCGTCTACACTCGTGATTGCATCGTCTGCTCTTTGTGATGAGACATCTTTGAAGAAACATGGAATAAGTCTTATCAGATTGAGGAGTCACCTTTCGTCTGTGGTCCTCACATCGTCTACACTTGCATCGTCTGTTTGTATCGTCTATCTTGTAATTATCAAAACTTAAGAGTGTTAATCCCATTGATTTAACAATCTCCCCCTTTTTGATGATTACAGACCATACCAATACAGCGGAAAGACGAAGACATCTGCATAAACAAAAGTTAGGGAAATGATATCAATTATGCCAGATTTACATCAAGACGATGTTTTCTGAAAAAAAAAAACTTCTTTATAAGTTTGTTACATCACAAAGATGTAATCAATTTCAGATATACAATCACAAAGTAAGAGTGTTAATCCCCTTGATCTAACAGAGAGCGATCTTTTGGTTTTAAGATATGACAAAAATGATATAATGTGTTCACGAATCTAAATAGGAACAATAATAATTGGTGTATTCAAATGAGAGCAATCTTTTAGTTTTTGAGATATGATAAAAATGGAACAATGTGTTCATAGACCTAAAAAGGATCGGCTCTGTTCATTGGTGTATAGGTTAGATAATTTTAAAAAATTAGATATGTTGATACTACAAAGAAGGCAAAGGAAACATTATAGAAATCCTATGTAAGGGATAGTTGAGAAGGTAGTATGAATTTAACAAATGAATGATCAAGAAATTATAGATAGAAGTAAGAATAAGAAAGGAAAAGAAAAATGGAAAAACAATAAATGGAAGGGGCATGGTAAAGCTAGGTGATTTGTAGAAAGGAGGAGTGTTACCTCCTCTCGCTATGACAAGTATATGTTAGGAATATATAGTTTGATTTTAGTCAATACATAATTTAGTCCCACATCGTATAAACGATAAAAAGGATTGCTCTTATGTCTTTATATAAATAACTCCTTGTAAAGCTTCTAAGCGCACAGTGTAAAGCAAAGACAATATATATTGTGTGCCCGTGAACGTAGGCAATTTTCTGAACCACGTTAAATTCCTTGAGTCTCTTTTCCTCTCTTCCTTCTTTGCTTCTTTTATTGTTGTTTTATTCTTAACAATTGGTATCAGAGCCAATATCTTAGTATGCTTCATGGTTACGGCTTTGCCGATCTTCCACATCAGAAAAGATTTGGTTTATCCTCAGGGTAAAGAAGCAGCGGGAGCACTTTCCGTGGGAGCTTTCCTAAGAAAGCAGTAAGAACAATGACACATTGGAAGAAGTGAAGTCTTCCCCGGGTTACCCAACAAGTGGTAGCAGAATCGATGGTTCGACTTGGCGACTGACTCATACGAGTGATGCAATGATCAGAGTGGATCTAAGTAAAGGTCAGGTTGACCTACTTTGTGGAAATCCCTTGTATCAAAAGTCTCCCTAGCAAGGTTGGTTAGGTTGCGTGTATCATTGATATGAGCTACCAGAACGATGGTACAAGACTAGGACATATCGATGACAATGTGAAGCTCAAGAATTGTTGCGACGAGGAAGCTCTAATGGCCATCATTGACAATAGGGGAGGAATGCAACATTGGAAGAAGAGAAGCAATGAGAGCTTAAGAAGAGAAGCAATAAGAGCTTTCCCGCAGGAGACCAAGTGTCTAGGAGGCCCGTCAGTGGACAGGGCAAGAAGACCCGTCATGGAGTGGATAGGAGAATAGTTGATTATGAAGACATTACATTAAGCAGTGATGTAAATCAAACTCCAAGTGGGAGATTGTTAGGAATATGTATTTTGATTTTAGTCAATACATAATTTAGTCCCACATCGTATAAACGATAAAAGGGATTGCTCTTATGTCTCTATATAAACAACTCCTTGTAATATAACTTAGTAACCAAATTGTGAAAGGATGAGATTTAAATTCAGCTTAAGAGAAACAATTGAGATCCCGATTTCACCACTAATTATCCTAATGCCTTCCCCGTTGTTATTCAAAATTATATTATTGGATGAACCATATTCCTATTTTCATAACAACCTCTCTTAGGATCAATTACACCACCTAAATTGACCCGATTAATTAATCTCTTAATTTAAAGTAAGTCAATTAGGGTTTACGATATGTGAATATAAGATAACTTAGGTTATGATTCACACTACCGTCTACTCTTATCTCTAAGACTCTAACTCAATAATGGTAGATAAAACTCTAACTCAATAATGGTTATTTCTCTATTACCACCTAATTTTTTTTTCTCAAAGTTCCTCTAGGTTTATGTTCAATTCATTAATGGTCAAATAATGAAAAACATTAAGTTTAGAAGAAATAAACTCACAATCATATAATTGAATCACATCGAGAATTATGTTGAAAATAATTAGGGTTACACCGTTCTCTTAATTATAGATGGATTTAGTTCATGATAATCAAGAGCGTAAGCAAAGAATAATAAAAAGGAAAAAAAATACAAAAATAATCATTTTTCCAAAGGTGACTGAAGAAGTCGAGTTATCCCTTGCACTTTGCCTTCGCCTACTTTTGAGATCGTTCTCCAATTCTCATGGTCTAACTCCTTGAATAAGTGTATTCAGGAGCTCTAAGGATGCTTAGAATTTCATGTTTTTGATTAAGAGCAGCCTCCACTTATTTTATAAGCTTCTTGATGGATTTGGACATAAATAATCAATCATAAGTGCAATCGAGAAATTTCAACTTCTGCCTTTTGTTTTTTCTTCTTTTCTTTGAATCTTACTCTATTTTTACCTCGTCAAACTAGTATTCATTTAAGTTCAAGACCTTTTGGATTCAAAACCTAAGATAACATCCTTAAATTAAAATTTTCTTGCTACCGAATCTCAAAGATAAGATCTACAATAATTGGTGTATTCAAATGAGAGTGATTTTTTGGTTTTAAGATATGACAAAAATGGTACAATGTGTTCACGAATCTAAAAAGGATCAATAATTGGTGTATTCAAATGAGAGCGATCTTTTTGATTTTGAGATATGACAAAAATGGAACAATGTGTTCACGAACCTAAAAGAGATCAAAATGAAGCTAAGACTCTGTTCATTATTCATCAATGTATAGGTTAGATAATTTTAAAAAGTTAGATATGTTGGTACTACAAAGAAGGTATATGATAAATTATAGAAATCCTTTGTAAGGGACAACTGAGAAGGTAGTGATCATTAGACACAAATTATTTAAGACACAAATTTTGACACGAATGGCACAAATTTTTCTGTGTCAAAATTTAGAATTTTTTTAGAAGAATATTTGTTTATTAAATAGTGAAACAAACATTTTCAATTAATAAAAGAAATTAGAAAATATTATCTTTATCAACAAAACTAAAATATTATATATTTAATCATTTAATCAGTGTCGTTGACTATTATGGAAAAAGAAATATAATTTTTTATCCATCACGATTATTATAAATGTTTTATACAATTCACTAATTATATTTCATAAAAGTTGAGTATTTTTCATCATATTTTTACTCATTTAAATGATAAGATTATAAAAAATTGGGACATAATTTGTGAAAAAGAAATTAAGAATAATATTTATTAGATAGTGAAAGTTTCGTGTTATAAAGTATAATGAAATTTTGGAAATTTTTAACACTTTTTATTTTACTCTTATAATCATTATTTATGTTTAGTTTTTTATATTTTTCATACTATATTTATAATATTATATATTTTACTATTAATGTCACATTAAACTATAAAAATATTTTTCAGTTAAGTTTAATAAAATGTTATTTTTTTATATATAGAATCTACTTTATGTAAAAAGATAATAAAAAATTTAAAAGAAAAAAACGAGAATAAAATACAAAACGCTAAAAAGGTAAAAGTTACCATTTTGAAAAACATTACTTAAGATAATATATTAAGAAACACTAAAATTTATATTCAAAGTCTATTTATGAAATAGTAAAGAAAACAATTTTATATTAAGAAAAAAAAAAATTAAAACTACCTTAAATTGTCATCTATATTATCATAACTTATAATAATTTATAGTTTTTTAAATTACAAATTATGTATGAATAAAATATTTATTAAATTAAAAAATTTGTTAATCACAAATATTTATAGATAGAACTTTTAAATATTTATATAATTTAGTCGGAACAATAATTAGAGATGAAATTGGAGACGAAATAATTTGTCTCCAATTACACATAGAGTTAGAGATAAAATTTTCTATTTAGAGACAAAATTAGACACGAAATATTTTCGTGTCTAATTTTGAGATAAAATTCCATTTAGAGATACGTAGATTAGACCCGTCATTATGTAATTCTCTCTCTAAATCATTAGAGATGAAAATTCAGTTAATTAGAAACATTTAATGAAACTTGTAAAGGAAGCTAATGTAATAATATGTGAAACTATAAGAACTACACCAATTTTGCCATGGAAGCCAGGCCCATGTGAGGAATAAGGAAGAAAACAACACTAAAACACATATACAAGACTAAAAATGAAACAATTCAAGGAAACAAAAGACTAAGCACACTCTAAGAAAGGTAGCAGATAAGAAACTCAAATGAATAAAGAAAACCTCGAATGAGAGCATAACAACACAAACTAATCGAATATTGAAGGATTCCATTGAAAAACGACTAGCTTATGATACCAATTGATACAAGACTAAAGTCCTTTGACTTGAAAGTTTCCTTTATCTTCAATTCCTCAACAACTCTTTTAATGGAGAACCAAGTGGTTACCAGCTAAGATGAATATAATAAGAAGAAAAGTGAAAATGGAAAGGTTAAAAAAGGAAAGAAGACACCACACTTGAAGCAATAAGTCTAAGAGCAACCACCATAATGATCATGGAAACCATTGATAAGATTTAAGATTTCTCCCTAAAAAGACTAAGAGAATCCTATCTCACAAAGCAAAGCTTTATTTATCAAAATGATCAAAAAGTTCTTCTAAGTGTTTTGGTTAACCTATTTATAGGAGCAAGTAGCTTAAAGAGAAAGTCTTAGAACTAAACTAGTAGCATGAATAAAAGTGAATATGATTCACACACTTTTGACTCAAGTTATATGTCACTCTTAGAAGAGTTTGTGAGTCACTCTCAAGAGTCCATGTCATCAATCCTCCTTTGATCTTAATCCTTGAATGAGTTGAGTTATCAAAGATGATGATTCTCACTTAGATTAGACATGGATCCTAGTCTAAGTGAGAATCTCACTAAAGCTAGAAATGCTTGGATTCACAAATGAACTTAATCAATTATATTTTTCATTTATGAATTTAAGAGTAATGTGACCTATATTTACTCTAATTCCTACTAAGTGTTCCCCTTTAAGCCACATGCACCTTAAGGCTATCAAAGTTATCACAGTAAGCAAGTAAACACACTTGGCCATGAGCTTCACTAGCTCACAAAAACATCTAAAGGTTCTAAAGTGTTATTTACACATTGATACATCCAAGAGATGAATCCATCTTTAAAAGCTCACTTCCAATCTCTTCTTCCATTCTTTTCAACATTCGTCTAGTCATCCCTCTACTTGGGTAGGCTTGTTGGGATGGACCTTTATAAAAAATTATTTGAAAAGATATTCATCTTAGAGCAATGATACTTTGTTTGATGACTCATTAATATGTTCAAGAGTTTGTGATTTATCTGTTGTCGTTTTTTATTTGATCTTCTGACGCAAACTTCTTCATCTAATACATATCATAAACTTTTATTTTAATCATATGTAATTATTAAAATTGAGGGTTATGATTTATCTTCAAACAACTTTGACTAAACAATTTATTTATCACATTAACTACTTTTGTCTATTTTGAAAGAGCCCTTAACTCCTAACCAAGTGATTAGTCCTTGGGTCTCAACCGAGGAATATCCTCCGATTTATATTTTATTACTTTTATAAACTCTCAATTTTATCCTTTATTTTATAAAATATTGTCATATTAGTCTTTAACATTAGAAAGTATGATATTAAATGAGTCCTTTACTTTCAATGGGCAGACATTTTTACAAAAGCTTTAGACGAAACACGCTTTAATTTTATTAAGGAAAATTTGGGAATTATTTCTTTAGAAGATTAAGGTTATCGTCTATAGTTATCGTCTATGCTTATTGTCTGATTATTTCGTGTTAAGACGAAGTCTTGCGTCTGATCAAGTTGAATAAGTGAAAAGTCATTCAACAGACGCAATGTTATTATTTAATTAATTTAAAGTTGAGTGTGCAGGAAGACAATAAATGCAGCATTAAATGCGTGTGACATTTATTACTTTATTCTAGAAAGTCCAAGAGCATGCGCTGTAACTGACAGAAGTCAAATCAATCATTGAAAGGGTAATCATGGAGAAAACGTCAAATCAGGGATGGTTTACATTCTATCGTCTACTGAAAATAACCGTTCAATTCATTGCACTATAAAAGAGTCAAAGTTACCTCTTTTACTTCTTACATTGCTAAGTATTCAAATTCTCTTCTACTTTAAGAACTCTCACTCTCGAATACTCTCTCTTTTTTCAAAACTAGAAAAATAACCGCCAAGAATGTTCAACAAACTCTTCCTGAAGAAGAAGGATTCTTTGCTCAAGATCTATTTTTACCAAGCAAATGGGTGAAGAGAATTACCCTCGTTGATCTCTCCAGGCACACCTGCGACTACCTGGAAAAAGCTAGACGGATGAAGTTCGCCACCTAGGAAGGGCCATGGATGATGGAGCCCTATGCTGAGTTTTGGTCTGATGCCAAAATTGTAGATGACAACATCGTGGGAACAATCGGTGACAAGGAGTACCTTGTCAATGCTGAAGCTGTTCCTGCGATTGGGAAGTGTAAAAATGAAGGTATCGTCTACACTCCCAAATGGAATGAAGGTATTGATGAAGCCCTCATTGATCAGACGCTCTACTGGAAACCCAGAACGTCTGACCATGCCAAGTACTTCAGAGCTAGAAATCTCAACGTGAACGAAGAGTGCTGCATAATCTTCTATTCAACATCTTTGCACCAAGAATCGGGTCTCGCGATAATGTAAGCAACAGAGAACGATTCTGTCTCTTCTATCTCCTTCAGAAAGAGAATATCAGCTTACCCCATGTGATCATTGATCACTGGATGGACTGTTTGAGGAGAAGGAACTTACGCAAGACATCAAGTGTTCCTTATCCTGCTGTGTTTGCCAAGATCATCCAAAACCAAGGGTTTGAAATCAGAGGATGTGAATGGTACTCAAGTGGCCCTGAAATAAAGCAAGGCACTTTTTCAAGAATGCGTCTGGACCTTGCTCCATGGATGATAAATGAAATGCATGAGAAGTACCTTAATCCTAAGGGTTCTCAATCCTCCTCTTCTCAATCGCAACCCCCTCAACCACAAACACTGACGCATACACAAACCTCACAACCGCAACCCGCACCTCAACAAACTCGCCCAAAACACAAAAACCTCATAAAAAGACCCAGAAATGCACCCACTTCATCTCAAACACAAGCTCAAACACAAGCCCAAACACCTAACCCTCTTCCATCCAAACCTACTGTGTCGTCTGAACCGTCTGTACAAGTGACAGAGGTTCCTTTTGAGACAACTGAAGATGTGCCACTTGTTAGACGAAAATCAAGGTCTATCAAGTTGAGGATGCCAAGAATGGATTCGTCTACCCAAGACAATCCATCTTCCAAAGAAGCGTCTAAGGATGCTGAGTCTGCTAGTAAGCGAGCAGACATGCGCAAAAAGGCAAAGCTAGACGATGCTTATATCGATGATAAGGAGATGCGCAAAGCTTATGATAAAGGCACAAGAAAAGGAATTGTTGAAGCTAAAAGAGAGCAAAGATTCAGAGATAGCGCCAGGGGTATTAGATCGTCTGAAGCCTTTCACGCTCAGACTTCTTTAGAGGGCATAGACAATGTAAAAACTGCGCAGATCCAAAAAGACAATGCAATTCTTGCTGAGCAACTGTCTACCATGCTCAGTAAAGACTTGCCCCCTGTGGAATTTGGATCTTCAACTCCAATAGGCGAATCAAGACAAGACATTGCAGTCTTGACTTCGTCTCCTATCAAGACAAGTGTTGAGTCTGAGGAAAGAAGCTGCTTACAGACTATGCAGCCTTCGTCTGTCATCTACAGTGTGGAATCATCATCATCAGACGACGAAGAATGTCTTGTCACAAGACATATGGCACCGAACTTAAAGATTCCAGCAGTGGTCTGAAATGAAGAAGACCTACCACCCAAGCGCAAAATGGACAACACCTTTCTCAACAACCTCGTTATGCAAAGGTACAATATTATTGGGTGTGCTGAGATGCCTAAGAAGCCTGATTGGATTATTACAGATCATGCTATGGAAGCCTCTGATCTCTCTGACTCTGATGGATCTGAGTCTGGCAATGATGGTTACTGCGCAGACAATGAAGATTCTTCTGTTGAAGAGCAGGAATCTCCCTTCATCGAATTGGATAACCCTTACAATTACAGAGGGAAGAAAGGGTTCCAAGTGGGAAAATTCATTAATCCAATCAATTACTTCCAACCATTGAAGCCTGCTGATCTTGATCTTTCAAAGAAATACAGTGTTGAAGAGCAGAAGGAATGGTTGAAGCGTCTGCCTTGGGATGCCCTTGCAGAATGGAAGATTAAGGGCTTAGAAGGCATAGACGATTACAAGCGCCATATTGATGGTCTGCTTGTAGAAGGGCCTGCTTTAGGGTATGAACCCAACATTATCTCTAGACCTAGGTCTAGAAGATCCATTCGCTATCATGCTGAGGGAGCACCTGTACATTATCACTGTGTATTTGGCGATTTTATGTCCCAAATCTTAATTCCAGAATGCTTCTCTCACTAGCATCTAGACGCAATGGAAAAGCATGATCCCCAACCCTTCACCATCCCAATGAACAAGACGGAGTTCATTGGATTAGGCTACACTATTGGCTTAACTCTACCTTGGTTCAGACCTCACTGCTCTAGAGTGCATCCAAATTATTATCTCAATCTCCACGAGTATGAAACACCAGAAGAGTGCTACCACTGCTTGTCTGTTGATTATGATGGAGCATTCACTATGATGGGTGGGAACTATAGGTGTGAGATCAAGGACAGACTTCAGTCCTTCCATCTCATGGGCTCTCAATTCTCTACGCTTGCAACCAATGAGACGAAGTTTATGGTAAGGATGGATCGTCCAAGACCATGTCTCATTCGTATGCTTGCTAAAGGCAAAGAGAAAAAGGAGTATTCTTTCCCCAAGAAGTTCAAATATGCAAGACACATTGTCAAGTGTCTACCCCAAGCTGCTTATGATCATCTGAAGGCTATTCAGTCGTACTCTACAAGGCCTATCAATCCTAAGATTTAGAGGATGATAGAAGAACATGAGAACACGTCTAAATTCTGCTCAGGCACTTCATTTGATGAAGAGTCTGTCACCTGTGGCAGAGTCTACCCCGGTGGAGCCTTTGCCTATACTCTTCCATCCCATATGCCTCAGTACTACCAGCTCACAACCTTCAACAGGATCTATAAATGGCAATGGGAAGAAAACTTCAACTCTAAGATGGACTTTCCTCTGTTCACCTTGTACTTGAAGGCAACTGAAGTAGACCCCATTGTGATAGAGGCTGATTCAGATGAAGAAGTAGTTATGCCTACTTCTAGACAACATCTTTTGATTGAAACTGGAGGTCCATCGTCTGACCCGTGATCACCTCAATCATCAGATGACTCTACTGATAAGTACAATGCTTTGAAGCGGAAGTATGATGCTCTTGAGGATAACTGCGAGCACTTGAAGAAGAAGAACAAGGAGCTAGAAGAGTCTCAGCAGGCCACCAACTCCAAAGTTGAGCAACTTCAGAACCTTGTCTATGCTTTGTTGAAGCAACAGCCACCACCTCATTGATCCTTTTTGGTTGATTTCAGCCCAAGGGGGAGAAGGTAAAGCATCTGCTTAGGGGGAGCATCTGAAGATGAAGACGGCGTCTATAGTGAGCTTTGGGGAAAGCTCTTGTACAATGGGTATTAGACTCAGGGGGAGAGTCTTGTATTTTTTTTAATGTCTTTTACTTTGTGATTGTATCTGAAATTGATTACATCTTTGTGATGTAACAAACTTATAAAGAAGTATTTTTCAGAAAATATCGTTTTGATGTAAATCTGACATAATTGTTATCTTTTCACTAACTTTTGTTTATGTAGATAACTTCGTCTTTCCGCAGTATTGGTATGGTCTGTAATCATCAAAAAGGGGGAGATTGTTAGATCAAGGGGATTAACACTCTTAAGTTTGGATAATTACGAGACAGACGATATGAACAGACGATGCAAGTGTAGACGATGTGAGAACCACAGACGAAAGGTGACTCTTTAATCTGAAAAGTCTTATTTCATGTTTCCTCAAAGATGTTTCATCACAAAGACCAGACGATGCAATCATGATTGTAGACGACACTACCTTAGAGCGTTAGTTGAACGTCTTTTACTTTGTCAAAGACCCATCTTCTACAAGAAGCAAAGAGAAGACAGATGACACAAAAAGTGAAGACAAACGAAGTAACACGTGAAAAATTTCAAATTTAGTCGTTACTATTAAAAGTTTCCAAAAAAGCTTTTGGGTACTGTGCAAAACCTCTGCAACACGAAAAGTAGATCACACTTTCGTTACCCAAACTGATCAAGTCAGAAAAAGGTGCTGAACATGCGCTGATTCCGCTGCAAATCATTAATTATTCTGATTGATCTCTGCCACTGATGGAAATTTTCAAGAAAAAGGACAACGATCATAACTCTTGAGTCTAAAGGATCTCTTCAAACTGTTGCCTATATAAAGGACTTCACTTCACCATTTCAAGTTGGCGAAAGCGCTACTAAAAGCTGATCATTTGAATTCGCTCTTGAACTTATTCTTCATTGTAAAAACCCTCTCTATGAAGAGGAAAGCTTAAGTTTCTTTAAACTTCTCTAAATCCATGTCTGTGGTACTTTAGTCTGAGGAGGCTATACTTGCAAAGAATACCTTTCTTTAGCCTGAAGAGGTTGTGTTTCAAACAATACTTGGTGGGTTAGCCTGGGAAGGTTGTGATTAAAGAATATCTTGTATTAGCCAGAAGTGGCTGGGTTCAAACAATACTTGTAACCTTTTCACGATTGATAGTGAAAACTCGGTTTTTGCTGGGTAACTGGACGTAGTCTGATATAGACGAACCAATATAAAAACAATTGTGTTTTCTGGATTTTATCTTGTGATTAACAGGGATAATTAAAGAATAACTTAATCTCTTAAATCAACTTTTTCAAGATAAATTTGAATCATTTACTGGTTTCAAAACAACAGACGATAGGAGAAAATTTTATTAATATCACAATTCAACCCCCTTCTTGTGATTTATTCTTTACAATGTCACTGAGTAGTAGTGAATACAATTTATCTCAATAAAAGTTAATCTTTATTTATTACTATTTCTAAGCTTTAGCATTAAAAGAGCCTTTGAGTGCTTTTGAAGGAACTGCCTTATTCAATTCCATTAGTAGCCTAATTGGAATTAAAATGCAAGCCTAAACAACCCAAAATATAGAACCAGCAGCAAAATGAAGAAGAATCCAAACGGAAAAGAGAAGAGAAGAGGAGAGAAAAGAGAAGAACCTCCACTCAAACCTAAACGTCAAAATTGTGTGTGTAAATCCCTATTGTCAAGTGCCAATGTCTCAAATCTGATTTCCCCTTCTAATTACCAATGACCAGCCCCTCATGTGCAAGACACATGTCATTTTTAAGTGAGAAGGTTCCCCAATTTGAATCCCATATACAACAAAACAAAGTGAATGCATTAAATGCATTTAAATGAGTCCAATTCGTTGGAAATTCCCGCATGCACTTCGTGGTCCACTTTTAAGGCTAATTGAACCCTAGATGCAGTCCGAATTGGCTCTTCGTGTCTCATGACATTTGTAGCTCTGTCAATTCTCTTTCATTTGCAAAACTCCTGAGCTCAAAACGATATCTGTGGAGGAAGTTATGCCTGTTTTAGTGAAACTACTCAAATCTGGAAAAATATAGCAAATTGAAACAAATTAAGCACTTGAAGCCCAAATGAGCCCAAACTCATAAATGCATTAAATCATGCTAATTAACCATTAATCATGCTTTATTAGGATATAAAATATGCAGAGAAAGTGATCAAAATAATAACTCATCAACCATGAACTCGCGCGAGTTGCTTAATATCTCGCGCGAGTTGTTTAATATATCGCGCGAGTTGAATTTGCAGCAGGCCCATGTCCTAGGCTACAAATACAATTTATTCACAAACCCTGGGGAGTTCGCCTAATTTTGAGACCTAATTTCAGCTTCTTGACGGAAGACGGAGACGGCGGCTGTAATCCGGCCGAAGGAATCTTAATTCGTGAACGACAATAAGATTCAATTACAAGAAAAAGAGATGGAGACTCAGATTTTCATCATGTATTCTCTTTCAATTTATTGTATTGATCTCCATTCAGTCATGAACTAAATTCCCTCTAGATTGGGAAACCGATGTAATTCTAATTTATTTTAATGCAATTCTCGAGTTATTCAATATATGATTGAGAGTTTATTTTTTCTTTTCTTAATGTTATTTGTTGACTGTGCATTAATAAATTGATCGTAACCTTAGGGGAACTTTGAGAAAAGAAACCTAGGCAATATTGGAGAATATTGGACAACACATAAGTTTACCTCTGGGTTCATAGAACTAATTCCCTACTAATTTGGTATTAACTTAAGAGATTAATTAATCCAATTAACCTAGGCGGCGAGGGTGATCCTGAGAGGGACGCTCACGAGGGTAGGAATCTGATCCAACCAGGAATATAAGTTGAATAACTAAGAGGAAAGCATTAGAATAATTAATGGTGAAATCGGAAACCCAATCACTCTTTTGATCATAATTCATTCGCACATTTTACGCAATTTCATAATTACTTTCTCATCGAATTTTCACCATTTTGGTTACAGTAGGAATCATAAATAAAATAAATTACATTTTCTTAATTTGGTGGGATCGACAACCCTTTCTAAATACTTATTACTTGACGACTATGGTATACTTGTCATAACAAAGGATGCGATTGGTTTAATTACCCCTTGTATTCCTCTTATCACAATGTATATAGGAAGAAAATAAAATAAAATATTGTTCACATTAAATTGTTTGAATATCACCCTGTACATTCAAGTAAAACAAATTTATAACATGATATATTACAGGATTATTATAGATGAACAACTGTTCAAGACATTAAGGTGGATGCAAATAAATAGATATTATACATTGTCACATGGTACCATCTGTTAAAGGATTAGTCACAATTTCCATGGAATAACTTGAAAAACTAGTGAAATCATCAGTTGATACAGTCATTTCTTTGATCTTCTTCCATTGTTTCATGTGGATATAGTGAAGGCTTTGGAGGTATTTCCAGGCTTTCAATGTCCCCTTCAAGCATTTCGACTACTTCATTCATTGAGGGACGATCATTTGGATTCAACTGAATGCACCAAAGTGAAACTATGATCATCTTTTTTACCATTTTCTCTTCGTCCTCTGTGACATCTTCAATTTCTATAACTTTCTCTTTTCTAATGTGATTATAAACCCAAAGGGGAAAGTAAAGTTGACTTGAATGCTCTACATGGGGATTTAGGTTTTTCCTCTTGCTTGCCATCTCCATCAAAAGCATTCCATAGCTATAGACATCAGCCTTATGGGATACTCTTCCAATATTTTTATAAAACAACTCCGGAGCCATATACCCAATTGTTCCTCTTGCTGCCGTCATAGTGACAATGCTATTATCTAGTGGATAAAGTTTTGCCAATCCAAAGTCAGAGACCTTTGGGATGAATTCTTCATCAAGTAGGATGTTGTGAGGTTTGATATCAAAATGCAAAATCTGCATCTCACACCCATGATGGAGATAAGCAATCCCACGAGCTATTCCAATTGATATGTCATGTATTTTGTCATAGGTTAAATGCATACCTCCATCTTTAGAAAAAAGAAATTTGTCAAGAGATCCATTGGGCATAAATTCATAAACAAGGACACGTTTTGAACCCTCAACACAATATCCAATTAATTGTACCACATTTTGGTGATGTATTCTCCCAATTGTTCCAACTTCACTAATAAAGTCTTGTCCATTCCCTTTTGATTTACTTAACATTTTTATTGCCACGGAAGGTCCACTACGCAACTTTCCCTTGAACACAGATCCATAGCCTCCTTCACCCAATTTATCTTTGAAATTTCTAGCCATTTTCTTAATTTCCATGTATGAGTATCCAATAGGCATCAAATTATTTTGTTCTAGATAAATTTCAATATTTTTATATATTGATGAATGCCTTTTTCTCCATTTGTATATCAAAAGCACAATAATTAATGTCAGCACAATAAAAATTTTGGCAGTCCAGTATGGTAGAACGTAGTGCCCAAAGATATATCCTAAATATACAGGGAGCTGAAAGTCTGGCTTTTGGTCGCGTCCTTTACTTAATTCATACAATCCTGTGAATTAATAACACAAATGTTAAAAATGACTATCATATGATCCGTATGCATAGACCATCACGATAAAAAAAAATTGTCTAATATTTTTTGACCATCACATATTATCAGAAGTAAAAAAATTAAGTCTAATATATTAAGTAAATGATTATTTTTGGTTCCCGTATTAAATAGACGTTTATACTTTATTCTTTAAAAGGAGAAAATTATAAAAATTTCTTGCATTGAAATTTATTATTCATGTTAATTTTTTTTTTAAAAAAATATCTATTATCTAAATTTATCAATTTTAAAGACATGAAATGTTAACGGCTACTTGCATGCGTTTAATCATTCTTTGGCTTATTTATTTTATTTTATCTTAGGTCATTGTTTTTAATATTAATTTTATTTATTTATTTTTTAATGCGTTCAATCATATATTAAATAAAGATCAAATAAATAAATAAATGTATAAAATAAGTTTTAAAAAATACCAAAGTATTATTTAGTTCTTGACTTTTATAAGTAATATCATTTTAATTTTTAACTTTAGAAATGAGCAAATAAATCTTTGATTTTAGATTTCTTGTTGAATCTAGTTCTTAACGCTGGTACATGTAATGTTTATTAACAGCTAAATTTTTTTCTAAAAGAAAGACAATTATATGTTTATTCATTTCTAGAAATTAGAGATTAAAATTATATTGTTTCTAAAATTTAAGAATTAAAATGATATTTTATTACTTAAAAATCAAATCAATACATAGTTAGATACATTACCACCTAGACTGATTCAAATAGAATATTTGTTCAAGATTCTTTGTTATAATTTTTCTTCTCTTAGAAATTAAAAATGAAAAGATCTACCTAATTTCATGTGAAAATAACTATTTACTCTTGAGTTATTATAACAGATAGAGATAGAGGAACTTACCATAGAGGACGCCTCTGACAAAATCTGCAAGAAAAGTTTACTTTAATGAACAAATAGTGTGATAAGGAAACCTTTGATTGTTAATATGAGATGCAATAAGGTAATTGTTAAAGTGAAATATGGTGATAAAATTAAAGCATATAAGTAAAATAGGGTGATAAAATTCTTACCTATTACAAAAGTCATCAGTTGTTCCCATATTCCTGTATCACCCAAAACAAAAAGAAAATATCAGTTTCAGAATCTGTTGATCTCAACAACGAGACAAAGAAAACTATTTGCATAATTTGATAAAGGCTATATTAATTAACAAGTTTAAAAGTTTTTGTTTGAAAGATAACAAATGTTTTCCTAATGCATGGGTTAATTCTCCAAAATAATAATATTTTTGTCTAAATTTTTACTGAATTAATTGAACGATGTTCTTATCAATAACAATAAATAGAATTTAAAATATAGTTATATTTATATTTGAAACTTTAATAACAGAAGTTAGTTAATAGACAAAACAAAATGGTTTTCCTAATAATTTGACAATATCTAATAAATGTATACACAGTGTTATGGAAAAGAAAACTTAAACAAATGACAAGGGATAAAAGTTTACCTTTAATTAATTACCTAAATCAAAATCTTGGTTAATTTTTATATGAAAATAAGAAAATTGAACAGATTTAATTTTTTTTCTTGATCAATATGAAATTAAATATGTTTACTTACAAGTAGTCTTACTAATTTAAAAAAAAAAAAAAAAAAAAAAAAAAAAAAAAAAAAAAAAAAAAGCTTAACAATTTTCACTTCCTTTATCACACCTACCTAAAGCCTATATAATATATCCTAAAAATTTACGACCTAAGTTCAGGCAATCCTATATAATATCCCAAAAACTTACCACCTAGGTTCAGGCAACGAAGCGTCTGGGTGGAAGAGTCGACGTAGCAACCCCAATCTCCACAGTTATTATCTATACAGGCGAGACGCATCCATGAAATCTCAAATCCATAGGCTAGAGCCATGTGCATGAGAGGGTAGGAATATTTATTTGTGTCCAAACCCCACCAAGATGTTGGAGCAACCATCTTCACTTTACAACCAACTTCCAAGTCCTTTGCTTTTAAGTCACCAGCTATTGTATATGTATAGCCTTTCCAGTTGAGCCAGGGAGCAGTATTCACGTACTTACCATTGTTAGTCACTGGATGGCTACAATTTAAGAAAACTATATGCTGGAATACTAGCTTCCAATCATCATACATCTCTCTTTGGTGTTGATAGGCTTGGTACGGATAATATAATTCAGTGAAATTGGATAGAGACAAGAAATAGCGAGGAAGGGAGGAGCAATTTGGTTGTTGAATTCCGGGATCGACTACTCGGATTGTGAAATTATTGTAGTTGATTACCTGCAAGTGATATTTTGCAGAGTACAAAGACAACACTGTAACATTATTTTCGCAAGCTAGTTCGTAGCTGCTGTCACCGCAATGTTTTGGGTCGCCTTTTAGTCGAAATGGATAACTTATGTTTGTGATTTTACCACAGGAAGAAGGGGGGCAAACATTCTCATGCTTCTTGGTAGCAAGAGTTTGTTGGACTAGAAACAGCAAGACCAACAATATCGTTCTCTCTCTCCACATGACGCCCGATCTGTTTCTCATTGAATTTGAAGTTGGTACAATATTTAACCAAGTGGATATGGTATTCTTAGAAAATTTGAGCGGAGGACAAGGGATATATAGAGAAAAAGAAAAGGTAGAAAGAGAGTGATCAGAAAATAAAAGTTAACATTTATATATAATTATCTATTATTGATGTTTAACACAAAAAAATATATTCGATGTATGTATCCCAATCAGAAACGGATAAATTTATGAAAAATAAGTTCGGTTCAATTTTTATAAAATTTATTCATGAAAAGAGTGTACAATTAGTACTTTTTATTTTATTATAAATACTCTTCGCTTATAGATTAATTTCATTTATAATATTGTGGATCTTGCTCATCTAATAAATTTCTAAATGCTACTCAGGTATGAAATGCAAAAATTATGTCTTATAAAATTTTAATTATAATTGAGTTATAATTGAAACACTTTTCTGATAAAAAAAAATAAAGATAAAGCCTTGAATTAAGTGTCATAATTTTCATTTCAAAACAGAGCTTTAGAAAGAGGATTGTGAGTAATTTTATTTAACTTGAGCATAACAATTTCTAGGAAAATACTTATTGAACATAAAAACAATGCAGACATTGACCATGGAACCGCGTTTTTCTGTCCGGTTTCGCCATCTGGATGTAATTCAAAAATAATAAAAATTGTGTAACATCCCCTTGTTTTCCGAAAAAGAAATAAACCTCTGCATTGCGAGATGGACAGAGTGTTTCCCTTCCCCAGTGATTCCATATCACAATATTTGTTTATAACGGGTATTGACTAAAATGTAGGCCATTATATTTTATTTAGAATAGTGTTACACCTGACGTTCAGGTAAAGAATTTTGTATATATTTTCACGACTATTTTATTACGATTTTTGATATTTAAATCATTTAAAATTTAAAGAGATTAATCATTTTATATTCTTTTTAATGTTTCATGTGGCAGGACCAAGTGTATTCTTGTAGGAAAATTAGGAATTCATTCTCTATTAAACTAATAAGAAATAACTTATTAAATCAACATTACAAAAAATTGTTCAACTACTTAAAAATAACTCACTAACTCATTAATTAACCAACCATCTATTAATATTATTGACTAAATAAAATCACTATCTAACAAATAAAACATCTTTAATAAAATTATTGCTAACATTTTCTCCCTTAAACTGAAAATTTCCAAGCTTCAGTTTGCATTCTGCTGCAATAGCGAAATACCTATCAACTTTCTCAAATTTTGGAAGGGAAGCATTATAAGAGGTTTAGTGAAAATATCTCCAAGATTATCTTCACTAGGACAATACTTTAGCTGAATTACTCCATCACTACAAAGATCTCTTAGAAAATATCAATTCACATCAATGTGTTTGCTTCTTCCATGCAACACTGGGTTCTTTGACAACTTGATGGCAGAATTATTGTCACAATAAACTTTAGTGACTCTTGCTTGCTTAAATTACAACTCTTCAAGAATTCTCCTCAACTAAATAGCTTGACAAGCACAAGATGTAGCAGTAACAAATTCAACTTTTGTGCTTAATAAAGTGACAATGAGTTGCTTCTTAGAAGACCATGAAACAACTCATGTACCTAGCATAAAAACATAACCTGAAGTACTCCTTCTGTCATCTTGATCTTCTGCATAGTCACTATCGTTAAAGTCAATCAAATTAGACTTTTCACTCCTCTTGTAGAATAACCCAAAACCATTGGTTCCTTGCAAATAACGAACGATTCTCTTAGTAGCCAGCAGATGCATTTCAGTTGGATTCTTCATATACCTACTTATGAGACTCACTGAATACATAATATCTAGTCTTGTAGCAGTTAGATACATCGAACTACCAATAATTTGCTTGTAAAGTATGTTGTCTACCTTTTCCCCTTCTTCATCTTTGTACCATTTTAACCCAAAATCAGATGGAGTGTTTGTAGGATTGCAATTCTGCATCTTGAACCTATCCAACAACTCCTGTACATACTTCTTTTGGGAAACAAAAATCCCATCATTAGATTGTACTACATCAAGGCCAAGAAAGTAATGCATCTTACCAAAATCAGACATTTCAAACTCATCCATCATAAACTTCTTAAAATCATCAAACATGACACTATCATTACCAGTAAATGTAAGGTCGTCGACATATAAACAAACAATGAACATTTTCCCACCATCTCTAACTTTAACAAAGAGTGTGTGGTCATAAGGACACTTTTAAAAACCTGTTTTCAAAAAATAAGCCTCAATACGACTATACTAAGGTCTTGGAGCTTGTTTTAGTCCATAAAGAGCTTTTGATAATACATGGTGATCGAATTCTAAGAAGTCGAGCAATCATTGCGTCTCCTTCCGTAGACTTGGGGTTGAACTCGGAATGTCGCCTGAATTGAGAATGGAGAGGTCTAGAGGTTATCAACCTCCAGAACCTCATATGAATTAGGTCAAGAGTAGATGCCTACAAAGCTACGACTTTTTCTAAGTGAACTCTCTCTCACGTGTTTCTCCCCCTTTTTCCAGATCGAACCTACCTTTGATACCACTGTAGATAAAGCTATCAAAGATGACAGGAAAAATAGGAATTCACTCTATATTAAACTGATAAGAAATAGCCTATTAAATAAGCATTACAAAAAACTGTTTCACTACTTAAAAACTAACCCACTAACTAACCAACCATTAATTAACATTATCGATTAAATGAAAATACTATCTAACAAATAAAATATTTTTAATAAAATTAATGCTAACAATTCTTGGCTTAGCTGGCCAACATATTTATAGCTAAATCTATACTTTTAACCAGGACCATTAAATTTACAGGTTGACCATTAAATCTATCTTATTTTAATGTTTTATATTCATACTTACCCTTTCAAATCGATTAAATGTTTTATTAATTTTAAGTTTACAGAATAATTTTTGAATGTTTATTTTAAAATTTTAGTTTTCAAAATTGAATTACTTATAAGATAAAAAACTTAAAGAAAATAATATTTCAAGTATGCATAGTTTTGTGTATGAAGTTTAAAAAATCTTCTAAAAAATATATTTTTCTTTAAAAGAATACGTCAATTAAATATTTGTATATTTATTAAATAAATTTTAAATTTTATAGTTACCGTTCAATATATATATGGTATATGATGAAATCGAAATTGGCCCCCAACACTTATGTTATAAAATGACTTATTTCTTAATGAAATATTACTATTTTAAACTCAAATATTTATACAAGAATTTGAGTAACAAAATTTGCCTTGGCATGTTAAAGAGATAAATTAGATAACCATTCATTTTCTTTTTGAACATTTTTTCCATATCATTATCTATCATTTTGTAATTAATTTTAAACTGAGAAGTATATGATGGTGGTGCACATAATTAACCAATGCAACATTGTTGGTCAAACGAGGGATCTACTTGCCTTTTGTTTGCTCTCGTAATTGAAGAACAGAATCGTGTTGGAGTTTCGCTTTTTGCTATCCTTGTTAACAAAGAAAAAAATTATTTGAAGCCAGGCTTTTTAGTTCCATAAATATATTACATTTTTTACCATCAATATTTACAATATTCTTTAAAGTGAGTGATT
This sequence comes from Hylodesmum podocarpum, assembly GCA_026586105.1. Classification (NCBI taxonomy): domain Eukaryota; kingdom Viridiplantae; phylum Streptophyta; class Magnoliopsida; order Fabales; family Fabaceae; genus Hylodesmum; species Hylodesmum podocarpum. Next base: position 7,791,951 of record JALJEV010001430.1, on the reverse strand, counting down.
ATTGAAGTATAAGACCCTAAAAATATTTTATTTAAGTAACTGGGATAATGTGTATATTTTGAAATTTTTTTAGTCACTATTGTTGTTAATAACTTCTTCACTTCTTTGTTTCTTTATAAGATTTAGTAACTCCATCTTTGAATGAAAAAAAAACAAACAAACTATTTTAATTAATTTATATTTATCAATAAAATTTATTAATATAGTTGATAATTAGTTTTTGAAATTTGCTTACAAAATTTTTGTGAAACACCATCTTATACTTCTCAGTTAATTACTTTCTACTTAATTATTTTATTCCACGGAATTGAATATTTTTCTACTAAATTAAATAATGTTTGTCAGTCACCTTCTTCCACCTGCATAAGAGAAATTTGAATTTATGTTCTCGATTTATATGGAATTTTTTGTAATGTAATCAAATGTATTTTCTTATAAAAAAAAAGTAATTCAGCAAAAAGACAATTATTTCAAAAAATCTTATATAAAAGAAAGACAAATATAAAAAATAATAATCTTAACAGAAAATATATTATAATTCATCCCCAAATTTTTATTTATCTATCTACGTATTAAATGTATAAAACTTAGTCACGCGTGTATTTATTTGAAATAACTTATTATGAGACGTACTTTTCACTATTAGTCTTTCGCTTTCCTTATCTTATGTCTATCCTTAAGTCCACCACACCTATGGACTTTTGGCACAGAAAAACCCCCACGAGTTGTTGCTGTGAAACTTAGAATTTCAAAGAAATTGACAGGTTGTAATGTATATATGTATAAATTACACTAGTCAAGACGATGACGCTTGTACATGTTTACAATTTTTGTTTATATATAATTTAAAAGGCATATTATCACATCATTTTATGAGTTAAAATATTTTTCACCTTAAAATACGTAAGTAAATATTCTAGTAACGTCCTAATATTTAAACTTTTTTTCCGTTAATTGTTAAAATTTTAAGATTTTTTTTAAAAAAAATATACATATTTATTAATCGGTAGTTAATTTACATGACAGTGATGTAGTCTAATTAAAAATTAATACGTATTATAATAGAATACATGTTTTTGTATGTAAAATTTGAAAATAAATAATTTTGTATTACCGTCTATTTTGAATGGGCTAATTTTAAAATATCATCACTTCAAACCTACTCAAATAAATTATGTTTGATTAATTTTTTAGTTTATATATTGATTAAGTCATGCGTTTACTTTTCATTCCATAAATACTAAAACCAAAAGTAGTTGGTTACAGTGTTGGATTGCGTGGATTAAGTCAAGAGAGTAGCTTGTCACAATTTTGGACCTGTTTAAAAGGAGAAATATTTGGTAAATAAGTGCAAACGAATGACAAATATTTATGAAATATGAAAAACAAAATAAAAAATTAATTAAAAAAATATTCATTTCAAGTTAACAGAATAATTTTTAAATTTAAATTTAAATTTTTTGTTTTTAAAATTAAATTAAGTTTACTTACAAGATTAAAATTCTCTGAAAAATAACTTTTCAAGTACGCATATATTTTTTTGTGTGAAATTTATAAAATCTTCTTAAAATTATATTTCTGCTTAAAAAAAAACACATGACACAAAATTTAGTATTAGTATATTTATTAAATAAATTTTATTATTTATAGTTACCCTTTAATATATGTTATATGATAAAGTTGAAATTGGCCCTTCACACTTAAGTTTGACTACATCCTGACTATATAATGACTTATTTATTAATGAAATATTATTATTTTAAACTAAAATATTTACATAAAAATTTGGTTAACAACTTTGCATTGGCAAGTTCAGGAGAAAAATTAGACAACCATTCATTTCCTTTTTGAACTTTTTTTTCTATATCATTTTGTAAATTAATTTTTTAAAAATTTCTAATATAAAAACAGATTTTTTAATCCAAGTACTAGCTCGAAGTTCTCTACTCTCATGTTAAAAATATGTGCAACAAAAAGAATTTGTAATTTTAATACCTAAATCTTCATGAGTCTTTTCTTTTTAGAAATCATCCTTTTTTTCCTTATTAGGGTGCTTAGGATAACTTTTGGATAGTTTGAGTTGTTGCTACGTTGAGAGACAATTTTTTTGCCCTCTTTAATATTTAACATGTGTATGTATGTGAGATATATATTGGCTTTTGCACATCACTTCAATGTGACATGCCTAGCCACATCATGATGTAGGAACATCTCAAAGGATTATTAGAATCATGCAAATGAAGACTGAAGAAAAAGTGGGAAAGCTCCAAATCAAAGCTAGAGGAGGAGGTCAATGATCAAATCAAAGTCAAAGAAGAAAGAGGACCTTACTCTTTGAAATTGGACTTGAAATAAATTCACTATTATTTTTGGTGCTTGATCAGGTTCAGTATTCCGAGCATAACTTGGGCTACACAGGTCCAATTAAGTTGTTCCAGGTTTCATTTTAAAGAAGACTTAAAGGGCTACAAAATCTATGAGACACCAAAACCTAGTTCGGATTTCATCTTGGAGACATTTGGGCTTGAAGTTAACATTTGGATTTTGCCAGGATTTTCCAACGAATTGTTTAAATTGTAAGGCCTTGTAAGTGAGCTTAAAGCTCACTGCCAAAAATCATTTATTACTTTTGAATATTTTGTTTAGTGTTTTAAAATAATTGGGCCAAGATTATATTAGATTTAGATTAAACTTGTCGCCCAAGATTAGATTAGATTTTGTTTAGATTTAGATTAAACTTGTCCAAGATTAAATTGGATCTCATTTGAATTTAGATTAAACTTGGTGCCCAAGTTAGGTTAGTTTTTGTTAACTTTCATCCCAAGTAGCTTAGGTCTATAAAAACATGAGAATCGAAATTGTATGGACCTTTGGACGAAATTGAATAAAAACTGTGTGTTTTTTTTTAGAGAATAAGTTCTTTTGTCTTCCTTAGGAATGTTTCTTGGATCTTATCAATGGACTCTTGTCTCAATTGTGACAGTTCCTCCTAGGCTTATTGGATCTTCCATGGCGTCATTCTTTTCATCTTTTTCCTCCCTTCACCTTTTCCTTTTTTTTTTTTTTTGAATTATCTTGGGTCTTGACCGAAACCCTATAGGGTTTTCATAAAAGGATCATTGAATAAGCTAGATCGGGAACTCCAAGGCTTTGTTAGAAAATTCTCTAAGGAGGCCTCTATCACATCATCAACATATAGACGTAGGGATGTTGTAGAGAGCTTTAACTTTTTCCTTCTCATATCAAATATTAGTTCATTTCTGCCATACGAAAATCTTTAATATTTTATAGTTGGAGAAGGACGAAAATACTTTTACAATCGGTGGATATAACGAAAATACCTCAGATGTTCCAAGATGTTGATTCATTACTAGCTAATGATATTGAAGTTATTCGAAAGGAATGGGCAGCATATTTAGTTCGACAAAAGAGAAGTTCATAGTTCGACGCTTGAAGTATAAAGAGGTATCTTGCTGTTGTTAAAAAAAATCTTTAGTTTTATGAATTAAAGGATATGTTGTTTTGTTAAGTACTTCCATTGTTTATGTTGAAATTAGAATTTGTTATTAGATTATTACTGATTCAAATCTTATTGTGATATGTATTGATTGAATGGTTCTGGTGAGTTGTATTTAATTTATTATTCACAGGTTTGATAATGAGAATTATCCAAATTACAGGGGAAACTCTGCCAAATTTTCTAAGAATTATTGTTTTAGCTTATGTTTAATTTCTTTTACATTAAGTATTAGACAATTTTATATTTGATATACATTTATTTTATGTTTCATGTAACATATGATGTAGGAGTTGATGATGGTACCACTTACTGCATTTGTTTTTTGAATTGTTATGTAATATACTAATTAATATTTTTTTATATGTAATTGCTTAGACATATTGATACTTCTTCATAATTTATGTCAATTCATAGCTTATTTCAATTTGAGAACTTTTAGTAGTTATATGAATTCTCCTTTATTTGATATTTATTTTATTTAAAATTTGAAATCCAATACCATATGGACATTTATTTGTATCTGAATTTGTAATTATTGTTATATTAGATATTTAAAAATTTTATATATGTTTAAACATTTTATACATGTTTGAATTTTGTAAGAAATCACAAAAATTAAAAAAAAAACCATTTTTAACGACGATTCTTATACAAATCAACGTTAAAATATCAGATATTTTATAATATTAAATATACCACGTCAGTTGTTGGTAACAACTGACAAGAAAAATCCTATTTATGAAACCAGTGTTTTGTAAACAACTTACGTGAAAAGCATTTATTACGTCGGTTATTTAACTGCCGTCAAATGTCTGCATTTTTAACGTCACCCACATAAGACAACGGTTCTTTAATCAACGAAAAAACCCTTAAAAACTGACGTAAAAACCTCTTTTTGCACTAATGAAGAGAAATCCCCACAAAGGAGAGCAAAGTCTCAATGGAAGAAAACTAATTTCAATATATTCCAAATCTATCGATGAGTGGTTAGCCAAGGCATATAAATAAGTTAAATGAGAATGTAAATCCATCCATGGCCAAGTAAGCATGTGTTGGACTTGAAGCTGAAGAAGTCTTTACTAGTTTTAGTTTTGATATACTTGTAATTTTGATCTTTGTGATAGATTGTATATAGGAGTTTAAATGTATTGTTTGTTATAGTTTAGGCTTTGAGTGTGGTTTTTATTCAATCTTTTCACTGAGAATTGGTTTTAACTCTTGTAAGATGAGCTAGAGTAGTTGTGAACCCCATTTTGTTTTGAAAAGAACTAAAAAAACTTTGGTTTTAAAGTTTAAGCTGAAGTAATCGATTACCCTGAAGCTGTAATCGATTACCAACAGACTTAGAAAACAGGGGAACTCAACTAGCTCTGGAGTAATCGATTACCACTCCACAGTAATCGATTACTTCGTGCTTGGAATACAGGGGAAGACAAAATTCTCTGTAGTAATCGATTACCAACATCTGTAATCGATTACCACACCAGAATTCATCTCAAAATGGTTTTGAAACTGCTTTAAATAGACCTCCTTCGTTTTGTTTTCAAGAGAGAAAATCTTTTAATGGTTTTAGAAAGGAAAAAAGAAGAGAAACATTGGTTTACAAGTTCTGGAAACTCTCTTCAAAGATTTCAAAAAGAATTTCTCAAAGAGATGAATGTTGTGTGAAGAAAAGATTAGATACATTTGGTTATCATTGTGATCAGAGCATACACACAGGTGTAATCTTTACTGATCCTTATCTTTTGTTTAATATTTTGTTTTGGGTTGAAAACTCTTAAGAGAAGGTGTTCTCTAGTAGAAGAGTTAAAGGTTGAGAGAGGGACTCTCAAAGGAGATTCTTGAAGGATTCAAGAATTGGAGAGATATGTTCTTAGGTGATGAACATAGAGAGTTTTGAGTATTTGATTGGTTTTGTGTTTGTGCAGAAGTGATTGTATTGAACACAAGATTATAGTAGAATACCAATTGCAACAGATTGTTGGGTTGGGACTGGATGTAGGCCGAAAGCCGAACCAACCAAGATAAATCTCTTCTTCTCTCTTCTATACCTTGACTTTACTTTCCATTGATTTCTTGCGTTATATTTTCCTGTATCTTTCCGCTGTTATATCTCTGGTACATTGCTTATAATATAGATAAAATTGAATCGGGAAAGAGCGAGAAAAGATTGGTAGTTTGAAGGTAACTTGAATCTATTAACCCCCTCCTCTAGATTCATATAGGGACCAACAATTGGTATCAAGAGCTTTAACTAGTAAATCAATCTAGTAATCCTTGTTAGTTCCCTGGAATGGCTAGTAATCTTTTACCCTTCGCTGAAGGAGCTTCGATAAATAGACCTCCATTGTTCTGCGGTGATAACTATCCTTTTTGGAAAGTTCGCATGAAGATCTTTATGGAATCTATTCACAGAAGTATCTGGCAGGCTGTGGTAAATGACTACAAAGTTCCAATAAAAATAGAAAATGGAAAAGAAATAGAGAAACCTTTTGAGGAATGGGACTTGGATGAGATTAGAAGGGCTGAAAATGACGCTAAGGCCTTGAATATCATACACTCTGCTTTGAATTCTGATGAGTTTTTCAGGATATCAGCTTGCACAACAGCAAAAGAAGCATGGGAGCTTATCATGGTAACCCAAGGTACTGCTGAGGTGAGGAGAGCTAGGAAGAACACACTCATTCAGGAGTATGAGACATTCAGAATGTTCCAAGGAGAGTCAATCATGGAAATGCAAAAGAGATTCACACATATCATCAACCATCTCAAAGGACTTGGCAAGAACTTCATTGAAGAAGAGGTGAATGTCAAGATTCTGAAATCATTGAACAGAAAGTGGCAACCTACAGTGACAGCCACAACTGAATCAAAGAACCTAGCTGCTATAACTAGTGCTGAACTGTTTGGAAAATTGAGAGAATATGAAATGGACATGACTCGAATGGCCGATGAGGAGCAGAAAGACAAAAGAGCCAAAGGAATTGCTCTCAAGATAGATAATACTGAAACTGAATCTGAATCCTCTGAAGACGAAAATGATTCACAAGAAGACCAAGTGAACTTAATGGTGAAGAAGTTCAGAAAGTTTATGAAGAACAACACCAAGAAGAAATTTGGTCAACCCAGAAAAGGAGTCAAGAAGCAGGATAACACTTCAGTCAAAGTAACTTGCTATGAATGTGGAAAGATTGGGCACTATAGGTCAGATTGTCCAACCTTGAAGAGAAGCAACAACACTGAAGTGAGAAAAGCTGATAGTGAAAGAAATGCCAGAAAAGAAAAGAAGAAAAAGAAGGCATACTTAGCTTGGGATGAAGACTACACATCCTCAACATCCGAAAGTGAAAATGAGGAGGCAAATCTGTGCTTGATGACCAAAACATCCAATGAGGTATGTGATATGAACTCAATTGTGGATGATTATGATGAATTGCATTCTGCCTTTTGTGAGCTTTATAATCAAGTTGAAACCTTTGAAAAAGAAAACATAACACTGAAAAAGGAAATATCCATGCTAAAACAGAAAAATGTGAACTAGAAAATGATATTTCAAAGTTAAAAGAACTCAACATCTCTACAAACTGTGTTCATATGAAACCTGGAAATACTAAACATGCTAAATACACTTGCACATACTGCATGAAACCTGTACATAAATCATATAACTGCATGATTAGGAAGAAAGGGATTTCCAGTGGCAAATACAAATGGATTAAGAAAGTAACCAGTAGCACTAACATGTATGGACCCAAGAGAAACTGGGTACCACCAACAAAATAAGTTCTTTTTCTCTTGCAGAAAGCCCAACAATGAAAGCTCAACTTGGTACTTAGACAGTGGCTGCTCAAGGCATATGACAGGTGATAGAAGGAACCTGAGCACCTTCACACCAAGAGAATCAGGATCTGTTGTATACAGAGACAACAATAAAGGAAAGATCCTAGGCTACGGTACTGTTGGATATAAGGCAAACACAGTGATAGAGGATGTATTGCTGGTCGATGGATTGAGGTTCAATCTGCTGAGCATAAGCCAACTATGTGACAAGAACTACAAAATTGCTTTTGATGGTGAACATTGCCTCATCAGCAACAAAGACTCAGATGAACTTCTAATGATTGGCAAGAGATCTAACAACATTTACATACTGGAAGTAGATCATTCTTCTCCTTACTCTACATGTTTAACTTCTAATGATAATCTGTCTTGGCTATGGCATAGGAGAATAGCACACATTGACACATTGCATTTGAATAAGCTTGTTTCTAAAGAGTTAGTTTTTGGTCTCCCCAAGATTAGATTTTCCAATGAAGGACTATGTGAGGCTTGTCAAAAGTCCAAGCAGGCAAAAACATCTTTCAAAAATGTAAAACATGTTTCTACAAATCAGCCGCTTGAACTCTTGCATTTAGACTTATTTGGTCCATCTAGGATAGCTAGTATTGGTGGAAATCTGTATGGACTAGTCATAGTAGATGACTATTCAAGATTTACTTGGGTTTTGTTTATCAAGAAAAAGGATCAAGCCTTTGGAATTTTCAAGGTACTTGCCAAAAAGATTCAAAACAAAAAGGATTTGAAAATCAAAGCTTTAAGAAGTGATAATGGAACTGAATTTAAGAATTGCTTTTTTGAATGGTTTTGTGAAAAACATGGGATATCGCACTGCTTTTCAGCTCCTAGAACTCCACAGCAAAATGGAGTGGTGGAGAGGAAAAACAGGTCCCTTATAGAACTTGGGAGAACCATGCTGAATGAGCATATGATGCCTAAACATTTTTGGGCAGATGCTGTGAACACTGCATGCTATGTTCTCAATAGAGTCTCTATAAGATCCATTTTGAAGAAAACCCCTTATGAGCTTTTCTATGAAAGAAAACCAAACATTTCTTACTTCAAAGTTTTTGGATGCAGATGTTTTGTTTTAAATAATGGCAAAGACCCTATTGGAAAGTTTGATGCAAAAGCTGATGAAGCCATTTTCCTTGGTTATTCAAACACCAGTAAAGCATATAGGATCTTTAATAAAAGAACAATGTGCATTGAAGAATCTGTCCATATTAGATTTGATGAAACTAACACTTTCCAGAAGGAAAGATTGTTGCATGATGATGAAACAGGTGAAGAAAACATAGACATTGATAACAAGCATCAGCAAACTCAACCTGACCCTGTACCAGAACAAGCAAAAGAATGGAGGACACCTAGGAACCTATCACTTGACAATGTCATTGGTGACATTCACAAGGGGGTAACTACAAGATCCTCAAGGAATTTGCTTTGCTATAACACTGCTTTTGTATCTCAGGTAGAACCATCCTCCATAGAAGAAGCCTTGAAAAATGAATTTTGGATCATGGCTATGCAAGAAGAACTCAACCAGTTCAAAAGGAATGGAGTTTGGGAACTTGTTCCAGACAAAGGCAATATGAACATCATAGGTACAAAATGGGTTTACAAGAACAAATTGAGTGAAGAAGGAGTTGTAGTCAGAAACAAAGCAAGACTTGTGGCAAAAGGATACAATCAACAAGAAGGGATTGACTTTGAAGAAACCTTTGCTCCTGTCGCAAGACTTGAAGCTGTTAGACTACTCCTGGCATATGCTTGCATTAACAATTTCAAGTTATACCAGATGGATGTAAAGAGTGCATTCTTGAATGGCTATATCAATGAAGAAGTCTATGTAGCTCAACCACCCGGTTTCATAGATGCTACTTGGCCTACACATGTCTACAAACTTCATAAAGTCTTGTATGGGTTGAAGCAGGCCCCTAGGCAATGGTATGACAGACTGAGTAAGTTTCTCATATCCAAAGGATTCCACAGAGGTAAAGTAGATAAGACTTTGTTTATTAAGGACAAGTCTGACTACATTCTACTGGTTCAAATTTATGTTGATGACATTATCTTTGGATCTTCTAACCAACAACTTTGTGAAGAGTTTGTGAAAGACATGCAGGAAGAATTTGATATGTCTATGATTGGAGAACTGAGTTTCTTCTTAGGACTTCAAATCAAGCAAATGGAAGGTGGCACTTTCATACATCAGGCTAAGTACACTAAAGAACTACTTAAGAAATATGATATGACAAATTGCAAAATATCTAACACACCTATTTCTACTAACACTTACCTTGAGACTGATGAAGCAGGTGATGAAGTTGATACTACCCTATACAGAGGTGTTATAGGATCTTTACTCTACCTTACAGCCAGTAGACCTGATATCATGTTTTCTGTATGTTTATGTGCTAGATTTCAATCTGCACCTAAGCAATCTCATTGGCTAACAGTGAAGAAGATTCTTAAATACCTAAAAGGAACAATAAGTTGTGGACTATGGTATCCAAAAGGAACCTCACCACTACTTGTTGGTTTCAGTGACTCTGATTTTGCAGGTAGTAAAACGGATAGGAAAAGCACAAGTGGCACATGTCACATCTTCGGAGAATGCTTGATATCTTGGAATAGCAGAAAGCAAGCTTGCGTAGCACTATCAACTGCAGAAGCAGAATATGTAGCTGCGGGAAGTTGCTGTGCTCAAGCAATTTGGTTGAAACACCAACTTGAGGACTTTGGGCTAAGGATATATCACATTCCCTTGAAATGAGACAACACAAGCGCCATAAGTATCACAAGAAATCTTGTACTACACTCAAGGACAAAACACATTGAAGTCAGACATCACTTTATCAGAGATCACATCGAGAAAGGAGATTGTAACATCGAATTCATAGACACGGAGAATCAATTAGCAGATATTTTCACAAAAGCATTACCAAAGGAAAGGTTTTACAAACTTAGATCAAACCTCGGCATACTGAGTGAGGAACATCTAAACTAAACCTTCTTACTCGATTACACTTATCCATAACTCTGTTTTTATGAAAATTTTTCAAGAAAAACCTTCTTCTGATAGAAATAATCGATTACCAAGGGAGGATAATCGATTACTTCGTGTGAAATTCACTCTGAGAAGGATTTTGGGACTAAGATAATCGATTACCACGACCTGTAATCGATTACCAAAGCACCAGTTTTCAATAGTTTTGTGAAACACCCCTGGAGTAATCGATTACCACGAGCAGTAATCGATTACCACAGAACATGCTTTTTATGTTTTAAGAGGAATCCACTGGAGTAATCGATTACCATTTTACAGTAATCGATTACCACGACTATTTTCTCGTTTTTTCTTTCTTCCCTCTATATAAGGAACTGAGATAATCGATTTCCAACTGCTGGTAATCAATTACCTCGTTCTTGGGCTAATCTTTTGGGCTTTGTTCTCTCTTATAAGAAGTGCAAGAGTGACTCTTCATTCACCACTCAACCTCTTACTCAGAAAAACCCTCCATCTTCTTCCTCCAAACCCTAGGTTTTCACTCTCTCTCAAACAATGGAAGGACAAGGAAAAGGTAAGAGAATCAAAATGAGGGCAAGCCGCTACGCTCAAGAAGAGATCAAAGGAAAGAAAAAGGTGGGAGAATCCTCCAAGAGGAAGAAACCAACCACCTCGGAGCAGCAACCGGAAGTTCCTCCTCCTCCACAACCACAAGTATCGGAAATCAACCGGTGGTTCACTTTAAAGGGACAAGAAACGCGGTTCAATCTGGACTTTGCAAACAAAGGTCTAGTTCCTCCAAAGATACTTGACCTTGGATGGCTTGACGCTCAGGGTTTCACATTCCAGACCTTCCTCAGGCAACAACATTTGGAAAGGTTTGTAGGGATGAAAGGATTCATCTATCCAGATTTGGTACGAGTTTTCTACTCCAACCTCAAACCGAATATGGAGAGAATGACTGTGACATCTGAAACCAAAGGTATCAAAATTTCCCTAACCCCTGCACATTTTATGGATATTGCTGGGATTCGAAAGGAAGGGATTATAGCACATACAGACAAACTCAGAGAGAAAGGGTTTGATTTGCAAAAAGATTCCTTCTTTATGAGCCTTCTGAGGAACCCTCAACACTGGGAAGAGGACAAAAATTCAAAAAGGGCTTTGGGCAAGAAAATTACCTACAACATTGGTGGCCTCACAGCAGATGATCGGCTACTTCACTACACCGTTTGCTGGATCTTGGCTGCAAGAGGAGCAAACCATGCCCAGTTGACTGAGGATGACATGATCCTCATTGTTGCCTTGAAAAACAACATTCAAGTGGATTGGACTCACGTGATCATGGACAACATGCTGAAAACAAGGAGACTACTTGATAATAAGTGTCCTTACTCTCTTTTTATTTCTAGACTAATTGAAAATTTTCAGATAGACACTACTGATGAAGCAAGAGAATTAGTCAAGGATGTTCATGTCATCGGCGATGGAGCACTGAAAAAGATGAGACTCATCAAAACCGATGTTGGATGGATTACAAGAGAAGAGGCACAACAAGAGCATGACGTACCACAACAAGAGCATGGGGAAGCACAACAAGAGCAAGAGGAAGCACATCATGAAGATATGGATGAAGACAATCCTGGAGAGTACATTCCACGATCTCGCTTCGAATCCATTATGATAGACCGATTGGATGAATTAGAAGCAACCGTCAACAAGCGCATTGATGCTCTGGGAAAGCGACAGGATCTGCATTTCCTAGAAATGAAGGACTTGATGGAAACTATCATGGAACGACTCAATCAGGATGATGACGACTCAGAATAGTAACTTCATTTACTTCTCTCTTTTGATTTGATATACCAAATAGGGGGAGTATATGTAGTTAGTGATTTTAGTGGTTTAGTCTTTAACCTTTAGTATTTGATTTGCTCTGTTTTTACGCTCTGTTTTTACTCTATGCTTTGAACTATTTTGGTTTGAAAAGTTTTAAAATCTGTTTGTACCTAGGCACCTGACTTAGGGGGAGCAGGTTAATACATTTGAGACTATTATTGGATGACTGTAATAGTTAGATTTAAATTTCTGCAAATGATTGTCTTTATATATCACTAAATATTGATGTTTCTAACATGAGTTGGATGATACACATAACTGTATGTGAATTGCTGAATAGAATTAATAAAAAAAAAAAAGAAAAAAAAAAAGAAAAGAAAACACTAATATTGCAGGACCCATCAAAGCCATCATCTACATAAGGGATCAACCACACAAGATTTGGTACATCAAAACCAAAAAGGGGGAGATTGTTGGACTTGAAGCTGAAGAAGTCTTTCCTAGTTTTAGTTTTGATATACTTGTAATTTTGATCTTTGTGATAGATTGTATATAGGAGTTTAAATGTATTGTTTGTTATAGTTTAGGCTTTGAGTGTGGTTTTTATTCAATCTTTTCACTGAGAATTGGTTTTAACTCTTGTAAGATGAGCTAGAGTAGTTGTGAACCCCATTTTGTTTTGAAAAGAACTCAAAAAACTTTGGTTTTAAAGTTTAAGCTGAAGTAATCGATTACCCTGAAGCTGTAATCGATTACCAACAGACTTAGAAAACAGGGGAACTCAACTAGCTCTGGAGTAATCGATTACCACTCCACAATAATCTATTACTTTGTGCTTGGAATACAGGGGAAGACAAAATTCTCTGCAGTAATCGATTACCAACATCTGTAATCGATTACCACACCAGAATTCATCTCAAAATGGTTTTGAAACTGCTTTAAATAGACCTTCTTAGTTTTGTTTTCAAGAGAGAAAATCTTTTAATGGTTTTAGAAAGGAAAAAAGAAGAGAAACATTGGTTTACAAGTTCTGGAAACTCTCTTCAAAGCTTTCAAAAAGAATTTCTCAAAGAGATGAATGTTGTGTGAAGAAAAGATTAGATACATTTGGTTATCATTGTGATCAGAGCATACACACAGGTGTAATCTTTACTGATCCTTATCTTTTGTTTAATATTTTTTTTTGGGTTGAAAACTCTTAAGAGAAAGTGTTCTCTAGTAGAAGAGTTAAAGGTTGAGAGAGGGACTCTCAAAGGAGATTCTTGAAGGATTCAAGAATTGGAGAGATATGTTCTTAGGTGAAGAACATAGAGAGTTTTGAGTATTTGATTGGTTTTGTGTTTATGCAGAAGTGATTGTATTGAACACAAGATTATAGTGGAATACCAATTGCAACAGATTGTTGGGTTGGGACTGGATGTAGGCCGAAAGCTGAACCAGTATAAATCTCTGTCTTCTCTCTTCTCTATACCTTGACTTTACTTTCCATTGATTTCTTGCGTTATATTTTCCTGTATCTTTCCGTTGTTATATCTCTGGTACATTGCTTATAATATAGATAAAATTGAATCGGGAAAGAGCGAGAAAAGATTGGTAGTTTGAAAGGAACTTGAATCTATTCACCCCCCCTCTAGATTCATATAGGGACCAACAACATGAATAATCAAGGGCTAAAAATAATTCATTAAACAAGAATGACTTTTACCCCTTGGATCAAGTTAAAAATAAAGGGTCTAGATTCATTCTTGAAATATTAATTATAATGCATTCTTAACCTTTCGATTTTCATTTAATCTCATGGCTAAGATTCACTTCTCTACCTTTTCACTTTTACACAAAGTTGACCAAATGTTTTAAGTTGGAAACAAAATCAATTTACAAACTCATCGGAAGATTACAAGGTCTTAATTTTATAGTAGAGTCCCCAATGCTTGATTTAATCTTAAGAAGTTCTTTCTCCAACTCTTCCTCTAGTTTTCTAAGCATTCCTCTCTTTAGTATTTTATCTTGTTATGGTCCTCCATCACTAAGTCAAGCAAAGAATAATTTAAGTAAACATCTATACCTTAGGCATTAATGTCATTTTAATGGCATTAAACGACATTTATTGAAAAAAATTCTAACTAATATTTAAATAATAAAACTAAGGAAACTAAATACTTACAAGGAATATTTTAATATTTCCTACATCTACAAATAGGCACGTAGAGTTCCATTTTCAAACTCACATTAGCCGTGAGTTTCTTACACAAAGGCACCAAAATTCTTTCCTTTCTAAAATTTCCAAAACCTTGAAACATCTGGGCAAAATTCCAAGGTTTTTTCAAAATTCATCAAGTCCTAAAATACAGGTGATTTGAGTAGAAAGTGGGGACCAATCCTATTTCAACATTCAAACGCTTTTTCAAAAGAGTTTTCGAGAGGAATTAAGGTAAGGGAAGTCTCCAAAATATTCTTAGTTTCTAAAGTACCTAAATGCCTAAATATTCTAAAGTCTTAAGATTTTAAGTTTTATGAATTTCTAATTATATAAGTTTCTAAGTTTATAAGTTTTTAAGTTCCTATGTGTTTCTATATTCTTACAAATTTTAAACATGGAGTATTATGATTATAGATGTGTAAGGGATGTTTCCAACTTATTTAAGTTTTCATGTTTCTAAAGATTTTAGAATACTAAATCTTATAAATTTTTGTGTTCTAAAATTTTAAACTTCTTGATGTCTTAATTTCTGTAATCTTATACTCTTGAATTTATAAGTGTTAATGAAGTTTTAAAGTAATAAGAATAATAACAAGTATTTCTCAAATAATCCATGTTTCTAAAGATATTTAAGGGTTTTAAGTATAATTGGAAAATTTGATAATAAAAGATGACTAATATGGTTTAAACGTGTCTTGGTAATTCGATCAAGATATTGCTCACCAAGAGAATGAAATGACAAACACCAATGAATAATTATTAAAGGATGGTTCTATAGTTAAAACGTTAAAATTTTAAATTTATAGTAACTGATTACCTATGATGTAAATAGACGACCTATGTTATGAACTTGGATGATGAGTTGGATTGTGATTAATTACCTATGTTTTGAACTTGGATGATTTGTGTTGTGAACTTGGGCAGTTTGAAATATAAAATATTAATCTATGACCTAAATTGAGATGGTGGGTTGGACTTTTACTGTCATAATTATCAAATAAATTGTTGATGTTTAAATTAATAAAGAAATTTATTTTGAAAAGGGAGATAAGATTACATTCATTCATGCATTATCTCATGGTGCAGATAATAAACTTAATATATGCGTCTAAGTGTGATTCTTAGTACGGGGTCTTTGATATAGTGAAAAATTATTTTACTCATAATGATTAAATATTGTTTACAATATTCTACGTTAAACTAGGAGATTCTGACTGGTCGATAAGTTTTACGGTGATGATGTTGTATTATCTAATATGGTATCACATTATATAATGACGATATTGAGGAAGGAGCATGCATTATATAGGTAATTCTCATTTAGTCATCATTTAAAAGAAAGAGTTATTTATTTAATTACATAATTACTATACGTATCAAAGTTTGTGTCTGTGGTTTGACACATGTCATGATCCTTAATTTTATTTGGGGGACAGATTGACAGGTTAGACTTTGTGTGAAGAATGGACGGCTTATGATTGTTGTTATTTGAAGATTGGATTTTGTAAATTATTTGCTAGTGATAGACGTTGAATATTTTTATGAATATTTGCGAGAAATTTTTAATTCAGTGTGATTACATATTAATTAATAATATGATTGATAAAGTTTATTTCTTAGAAAATAAAAAGTATGGTAACATTTTTTTAATAAAAAATGTGATTTTTTGTCATGAATTTATTCAATAAAATTTAAGAAATGTTTGAAGAGGATAAATATTTTTATTAAAAATAAAAGAACAACTAAAATCAGAGTATTTTAGTAATAATGAGTCAGGCATAATGGGATTTTGTTATCCTTTCATTTTAAAAAAAAAAACTTATCTTTGAGAAATTTCGAATATTCATAAATACGTTTTCAGAAAATTAATGTTTTTCAAGTAAAACGAGAATTTATGGAGCATATTAGTGATGATAATGTCGAAATTTTAAATTTTTCGTGACATTATTTTTATAAGTGTGCTGTGGAAAAATTAACATTTTTTTTTTAAATGGAAAAATGAAATATTTTAGTGATGACGCAGTTGAGTTGTTACAATAATGGCATCAAAATATGTAGAGCTTTTCGGGTGTGTTAGAGCAGGGTGTCACAATAATTCTCTGGTTTTATTTGAATTTTTAGCTTCACCCACACAATACAACTAGTGAGTTTACATATTTATAATGAAGAATGGGACTTCTTAGATAGCATTAATTCACTAGTGCATAAACTTTTCATTGTCCATGGTATATATTTCCTAGATACATGTAATTCTCTAGGTACATGAACATAATTTCAATGGCAAACATTAATACAATTACACATCATTCAACATTTCCTCCCTTAATATGTTGTTCTTGAATTCCAAGTGCTTCTCTCAATTTTTTAGAATTTTTCTCTAGGTAGAGCCTTTGTGAAAATGTTGGCAACTTATCATTTAAGTTGCAAAACTTTAGCTGGACCTTTTCTTCTTCAATTGCTTCTCGAATAAAATGAAGTTTAATGGCTATGGGCTTTGTTCTTATATGAAAGACTAAACTCTTAGCCTTAACAATAGCAGATTTGTTATCACAATGGATATTCACTAATCCTTGCTTTTCAAGAAAATCTTCAACTATTCTTTTCAATCATATAACTTGTTGAGTAGTTAACCCAATTGAAATATAACCAGCTTCTACATAAGATTCGACAATAATTTGTTGTTTCTTTGAGCACCATAAAATTGCTCCTGAACCTAGTGAGAAAACTTATCCAAAAGTACTCTTCATGTCATCCATACAACTTTCTCAATCACTATCACAGAAACCAATTACATTTGTTTCCACCTTTTTGTCATACTTTATTCCATAGTTCAAAGTGCCTTGAATATATCTTAGCACCCTTTTTGTTCCACTTTTATGAATCGAGAAAGTAAGTTTAGTGCAAACATGATGTTGGGTCTTGTGCTAGTGAGGTAAAATAAATTACCGGTCAAGCTTCTGTAGTTGCTAGCTTCTACCTTTCTTCCACCATCTTCTTTCTTCAACTTTTGATTCACAACTAATGGTGTATCGGTTAGATTGCAGCCAAACATCCTAAACTTGTTCAATATTTTTCAACATATTTTTATTGCAAAATAAAAAATCCATCATCCTCTTGGTGAATTCCTATTCCTAGGAAATGATGCAGCAAGCCCAAATCTTTCATATCATATCTCATCATCATCTATTTTCTAAAATCTTCAATCAACTTAAAATTATTTCCTGTAAAGACTAAATCAGCCATATAAAGTGCAAAAATTAAAATGTTAGTTGTACCTTGCCTTGGGATTATTTTTACTCATTTCAAAGCCTTTCTCCCAGAATTAACTATCAATGTTGTTGTACCATGCTCTAGGTGCTTGTTTCAACCCATAAAGTGTTTTCTTCAATCTATAAACTTTTTCTTTGTGCTCTTTAATTTCAAATCCTTGAGGTTGCTCCACATAGACCTCTTCTTTCAATTCTCTATTCAATAATGTTGACTTCACAACTAGCAAATACAACTTCCATTCTTTTTGGGCTGCAAAAGAGATAAAAGATCTAAAGGTGTCTAGCCATGTCACAGGTGCAAATGTTTCTTCATAATGAGCACCAGGCTATTGTGAATAACCCTTTGCAACAAGTCTTACTTTGTTCATTTGAACTGAACCATCTGAATTACGCTTCATCTTGTAGAACCATTTCACTCCAATAGATTCTTTGTCTTTTGGCTTCTCAACCAGCTCCTATGTCTTGTTCTTTTCAAGTGCATCCATTTCTTCTTGCATTTCCTTTAGCCAAGCATTTTTCTTAATTGCTTCTTCAAAATTTTCAAGTTTTATTGAAAAATAATTGCACCTGGTATAAATATCACTCAAACTCCTCATTTTTATTGGAGTTGAACTTGGAGATGAAGTAGAACTTGGTGACAATGGTGTGCTCAAAATTTGTTGCTCATTTTCTGATAAAACTCAACTTTGCTTGAAAATTACTGTCAAAATTGTTTTCCCCTTGACTTTGTCATTTTTCCACTAATACTCTAATCATATCTTTTTTTGAAGCGTGAAACCCCACATTTAGGACACACATTTAAGCTTTCATACTCATTTCTATATAATATATAGTCATCAGGGCAAACATGTATCTTCTTGTACTCCATACCCATTAGATATAAAATCCTTTTTACCTTATAATTACGAGTAGACAAAGTTTTTCCTTCTAGAAGCATCTCCTTCAACAACTCCAACAATTCAGTTAAGCTTTTATCTGTTCATCAATTTCTCGTCTTGACATTCAACAATCTTAACACTACAGACAATTAGGTAAAATTAATGAATCCCAGATACAATGGTTGTTCAGAATCACTCTTCAAAGACTCATATACATGTGGCCTCTGAGAATCTTCTTGAAGGTGACAAACCATTTCATCCAATCGATCATCAAAATACCCACATCTTCATCATCATCAAATTGTGACTGCGTTGATGGATTGCTCAATATTTCTCCATGCCATGTCCATAACGTGTAAGTTATAAAAATCTCATACATGATAAAGTGCTCACGTATGTCATTAGTGTGTTGTTTGATCTGATTCAAACAATGAACACATGGACAAAAATATTTCTCATTCACTGCATTCACATGTAGTTGAGCAAAACTTAGGAATTCCTTAACTCCATTAGTGTACTCTTCATTAACCCGACTCTTATTCACCCAACTTCGATCCATTATCTCTGAATTTTTATTCTAGATGTAAAATTCAATAAACTCATTAAGATGACAACGACAACTATATGAAACTAGTATTATTAGAATAGTGAAATACTCTAACTTATCAATTTTAACGAAATTTGGACAGAGTCTCCCTTATAATTTGGATACTTCCCAAAAATTAAAATAGACTCAAATTAATCAAGTAAAATCCAGAATTATATGATCAATATATTCGATAATTAAATTCCAATACATTTCAATTATTCAACAACCATAACACATTAAAAACTTAACATACTTCTCATATATATAAACAACATAATAATCACTAACGGAGAAAAATATATAATTATAGTCATGTAACTAACCTTTAAAGATTTACTTGGTGTAATACGATAGCAAAATGAAGAAAATCTTAACTGAGAAGAAAAACTTTCTTGGAATCAGAGAAATTAAATGACAACAGAGATGACATAAACCCAATAGAGATAGTTTAAAAAAAAAGGCCAAAGTTAAATATCCAAACAACAACAATTGGCAAAGATGATATCAAAAACTTATGAATTTTAATCTCCCCTAAAATATGAATACTCCCCAAAAAAAACCAGAATCAAAACCAATCCAATACAATTAAAACATAATTTTCATCACATTGTCTTATCTTCATCAATTTATATATCTATTTATAATATAAAACTAAGCTATTCTCTCATTTATTACATTGTTTTTACTCTATTCCTCTCAAAGTTAATTTATCACATATGTTTGTTGCTCTCAAATTAGACTTCTAAGCAATTTAAATTACCATTTCTCAAATAAAGGACAACATAAGTAATGGTTCATTAATAAAAGAAACAAACCATCTTAATTTATCTACTACACAATACTTCTCTAGGAAATAGTGAGAAAATTTTAAAAATAACTAATTCATATAACAGGTTCTTGATCTAATTATAAATTTAAATAAATTAAATTAGCTAATTATAATAAAAAATTAAATTACCTATAATATATGGCTGTGGCAATCCTTAGCAACTCATACTTGTTTTTCAATTGTTGGACAATCCTACCACACTAGAAAGATACACAAATAACACAAAATTAGGTTAAATTAAATCAAACTAAGAACATGGAATAAGAAAAAAATTCGAAACACTAAGAAAGGATTTAGAGTGTACCTGATAATATTTTTGGGTAGATATAGATAGAAGTTGGGATGATTTATAGTGTGATAGTAAGTATGTGATGTTGAAGGAAGATCTTAGATGTAATAGGAAAAGGTAGAATAGTGATTGGCCGTGTAGCTTTGATCTTGAGAAGTAGAACTTGATTGGATTTTCTCTACATTCACAATTGGTGATACAATTGCCTATTTATAGACTTCCATGGTAGGTAGTAGTCCTTTCTAGATTTTTCTAGTCTAGGAGTATTCTAGATTTTCCTGGATTTATCTACCTAGATTTTTCTAGTCTAAGAATATTCTAGTTTTTCCTAAATCTTAATATTCTAGATTTATCTACCTAGGAACATTCTAGACTATCTTCTTTGTTTTTAGTTTTTCTAGATTTTTCTTTTACAAGGATCTAGTTGTTTCTTTTTCTAGAAATTTGTAGAACTTTCAACACTCCTCCTTGATACAAATTTCTCTAACTCCAAGCATTGTGCGCTGTAACACCCCTAGTTACTACAAACGCCACGACATAAAATCTCCATGGTTCGGGGAAAATAAATACGCCACTAAATGAAGGGAATTAACTTCATTCCATAGAGTAATTACTAGAGTGAGATCTCACAACTACATATGTCTCCACAATTCAAAAACTCTCAAATAACGAAATATCTAGAGAATTTTTAACATGTATAAATAGAAGCAACCACTGAAAATCAAGAAAGGAAAAACAAGGACCACAGTATGCCAAGTCCTCAAGCAATCGAACTCCTTTCTTAGCCTACGTTATTTTTGCCTCCAACAAACTGCTCATCTGCTCACCCGTTTGCGGGGTCATCACAGGTGTCAACCACAGACACAACACAGGGTTAGTTCACATTTTAATAATAATAACAAGACCAACAAGAACAGCTCAACACAAGGAACATAAGAAGGTACACACACTCAATTCAAAATTTATCAAAACCAATCATATCATGCAACCCAGTATGATGCATGCTACTCACAATTCCCTCTCATGTCATGTGGTACCATTAAAACCATTGAGCGATGTCTAGGAGTACATGTCACCTCTGACACTCTCACTAGAAATACTAGACAGTTACAGTCAGGGCAACCAGTGTTGCAAAGGGAGTCACTTCCCACTCATGGTGATCAGCCATAGTGGAAGCTTTCCCCACCGCGAATACCCTCAAAGTCCTAGGCCATTACATCGACCCGTCAGGGACCAACCGTTCTAGTTCCATTCATCCTCATTTTTCGAAAATATTTTCGTTTCACTTAGTATTCATGATAATCGTTATCAATTTCTCAAAACGTCATGCCTCTTAAGTATGTCCACCAGGGGTAACCTTACTGCTTCTCCACCGCAGTAGGCATCCATCCCTCTCATTTTCAACAAACACAACTGATTATCATGAACCTAAGCAATTTATCAATACAACATGCCCCCACAAAATTAATCTCTCACCCCATATAACTCAGCTCACATAAAAAAATATTTAATACAATAAAATACAATAAGATCATCATACACAAATAATCATATGTAAAATCAGTGTAAATAAGGAAATGGAAACAATTAAGTAAGAAATATGACATATACTTTATCATAAAAACAAAAACAAGAATTAAATTAAACCTTGTACACTTCCAATCGCCAATTAAATTAAATCAAATAGACACAATACAATAATTACAATAATAATACACACAAGAATTCAATTAACTAATAAAGCTAATATAAATGACTAAAATAACCAAAAAAAGAATCGTTACTAAAATGACTTGCCAAGATTAAAATAAGTGTTAAAATAAAATAATTTAACTTTTATATAATATAAAAAGGGAACAATTACTCCTGTGTAGTAATGTATTTCTTCCACAACTTGGAACTTTGCAATTAAAATAATAGAAATAAAAAGATAAGGCTAAAGTGAAATCAAAACAACATATAAATGTCTAGAACATCAGAGTATACAACGAGGGAAATTGGTTTTCTTTAGGGATCTAATTAAAGTTTGATTGCCTTCGGTAACATTTAATTTCATTGGTGTAACTATTTGCACTACAAAATTCCATTATTATTTGACAATAAACTAAAAGGCGTAACTCAGGATCTATCACTACCATAAACTAAAAGGCCTAACTTAGGAGAAGACAAGTTTCCTATTTTTACTTTTTCACTATCGTCTTCCTTATCCTTTCCTCGCCTTCCTCGCTGAGTGTCTTTCTAGCCTCTCCTTACCACCACAACCATACAATTCTCAAATAACAAAATCAACGGATGCACAACAAAAAAATAAGAAGAAGGAAATCACCATGAACAAACCAATCACAAAGGTAGTGTAGTAGTGACACCAGGTTTAAGCTATCGAGAAGAAAATAAAATAAAAAGGATCTAGCCACTAATACTCAATTCAATCCATAAAACAAGGCGAGTAATACTTAATTCAATAAATAAAAGGTCACCAATATTCAAATTAACAGGACAATAAAATGTTGATCCAAAGCAATAAACAATAAGAAAAATTGAGCATAAAAAAATGAGAGGAGCACCGTAGTAGAGAAGATGCAGAATTAACCCTGATAAAAAATAATAAAATTAATAATTATTATTAAAATAGAGAACGCCCTAACCTGAAAGTAAGTCGATCACGTGCAATTGAAAAACTAGGGATTCATCTATGTTCACAATCAGAAATTTGATCTCCTTATTTTTTGTTTTGGAAGGTAGGTTTGAAACACAGGAACCAAAAAGAGATATCCGAGGATGGGGAAAAGATATAAAAGAGATTTGATTTGAATAGATTTTCTGATGAGAATTTGCAATGACCCACTCACCCCCACTCCCGAGATATTCTGATTTCTTTTATTTTATTTATCTACCCACTCACGTAAAACCTAACCACTCCTTGTAGAATCTAACCACTCCTTTAAATTTTTTTATTTTACTTTATTTTATTTATTTTTTATTTTTATTTGTTTTATTTTATTTTATCTTATTTTCAAAAACCAGGGTGTTACATGCGCAGTTCTTCGAATCTTGGTCTTGGTAATGCCTTCGTGAATATATCTGCTACTTGCTCTTCCGTCCTGCAATATTCAAGCTTGATCTCCTTAGTTGCCTCTGCTTCTCTAATGAAATGATACTTAATTGCTATATGTTTTGTTTTGTTGTGATGCACTGGATTCTTTGCTATTGCAATAGCTGATTTGTTGTCACAGCGAATTGTAGTAGGCCCATTCTGATTTTCGCCCATATCATGTAATATTCTTCGTAGCCATATAGTTTGACTTGTTGCTTCTGTAAGTGCTACATACTCTGCTTCTGCTGTTGATTGTGCAACTATTGCTTGCTTCTTTGATGCCCAAGAGAAAAATCCTGAACCAAGTGAAAAAGCATAGCCGGAGGTGCTCTTCATGTCATCCACCGAGCCTGCCCAATCACTGTCAGTATAGCCGAGCAACCTTGAGTTGGCTGCAACAGTGTACCATATGCCAAATTCTTTTGTTCCTTGTAGATATCTTAGAATTCTTTTTCCTGCTCCAAGATGTATTTGACTTGGGCTCTGCATGAATCTTGATAAGAGACTAGTAGCGTACATGATATCCGGTCATGTAGCTGTTAGATATAGCAAGCTTCCAATTAAGCTTTTGTAGCATGACGTATCTGCTTCTGGTGCTCCATCATCCTTTTGTAGCTTTTCATTTGTTACTAGTGGAGTAGTGACAGGCTTGCAGCCGTACATCTTGAACTTCTTGAGTAAGCCTTCTGTGTATTTCTTTTGTGAGATAAATATCCCATCATTTCTTTGATTTACCTCTATGCCGAGAAAGTAACTCATCAAGCCAAGGTCGGTCATCTCGAAGGACTTCATCATGTCTTCTTTGAACTCCACCATCATATTTGTATTGGTTCTCGTATATATAAGATCATCAACATATAGGGAGACTATGAGAGTATCATACTGACCTTGGTTCTTGATGTAAAGTGTAGGCTCACTCTTGCTCCTCCTAAATCCTCGATCAACGAAGTACTGATCAATTCTGCTATACCATGCTCGAGGAGCTTGCTTCAAGTCGTAGAGTGCTTTTTTCAGTCTTAATACTTTGTTTTCTTTGCCTTCGCACATGAACCCTTGTGGTTGCTCCACATATATCTCTTCTTCAACCACACCATTGAGGAATGCTGATTTAACATCTAGTTGATAGATGCTCCAACCTTTTTGTGCCGCAAGAGCTGTTAGAGCTCTTATCGTATCTAGACGAGCAACTGGAGCAAATGTCTCGTTGTAGTCGATCCCGGGTTGTTGTGAGTAACCCTTTGCTACTAGTCTTGCTTTATGTTTTTGTATGGTTCCATCAGGGTTGAGCTTTGTCTTGTAGACCCACTTAACCCCAATAATGTCTTTTCCATGTGGAAGATCAACTAACTCCCATGTGTTATTTTTCTCAATCATTTGTATCTCTTCTTCCATTGCCTTGACCCATACTTCCTGCTTTGATGCTACTTTAAAGCTTTCAGGTTCAAGTATGGCTAAATTACAAGACTCGTATATATCTGCCAATAATCTTTCTCGTCTCGAAGTAGAGTCTGGTGAAGAAGGCTCACCTGGGTCTTCTACTGCTTCTTCTACTTCTCCTTGAGGTAGTTGCATTGATATAGGGATCTTTTGCTCCACCTTTTCTTCTTCCCAGTTCAAGCAAAGATTCTCATTAACTTCAACATCTCGGTGATTATCAGCTTCTTAGTTTGCAGGTTGTAGACACGATAGCCTTTGGACTGCATGCTATATCCTAAGAAGATTCCACGAACTGTCTTGTCTTCTAGTTTGTGTCTCTTCATTTCTGGAAGATGGATGTAGCATATAGATCCAAATACTCTTAGGTGCTTTGCTGATGGCTTCTTCCCGCTCCATGCTTCAATTGGGGTCTTATTTGTGACTGCCTTCGTTGGACATCTATTAAGTATGTAGACAGCAGTGTAGACTACTTCTGCCCAAAAAGTATTAGGCAACCCTTTCTCTTTAAGCATTGATCTAGCCATTTCCAATACTGTATGATTCTTTCTTTCGGACACACCATTTTGTTATGGAGTGTAGGCAACTGTTAGTTGCCGCTCTATGCCTTCATCCTCGCAGAATTTGTCAAACTCGTGCGATGTGTACTCCTTGCCACGATCACTTCTAAGTACTTTAATGTGTTTTCCACTTTGCTTTTCAACAAGGGCCTTAAACTTCTTGAATATTTCAAAAACTTCTGATTTTGCTTTCAAGAAATAGACCCATGTCATTCTAGAAAAGTCGTCAATGAAAAGGATAAAATACCTGTTGTTCTCGAATGTTGGTGTCCTCATCGGTCCACAAACATCAGTATGGATTAACTCCAACACGTCTTTTGCTCGCCACGTTTTGTTTGTCGAGAACGGTAATCTGCGTTGCTTTCCGAGGAGACATCCTTCACATGCTTCGTTATTCTCCTTTAAGCATGGGAGATCTCTCATCATATTCTTCTGGTATAATATCTTCAGGGCGTGTGTGTTGAAGTGGCCAAATCTTCGATGCCAAAGCCATGAATCATCAACTTGTACCTTCATGGCCATGTTATTTGTATATTTCAAATTTAGCGGGAAGCTTCTATTACTTTTCTCCATCTTCACTTGGGCTATCTCAACCATTTTGTTATAGTTGTCATAGATTTGGCATACATCTCCTTCAAAATGAAGAACATAGCCTCTCTCCATCATTTGGCCAATGCTCAAAAGATTTTCCTTTAGGTTAGGAACTAGTAAAACGTCATGGATGAGTCTTGTCCCTTTCTTTGTTTCCACCATGACAGTGCGTTTTCCTTTTGACTCTACCATGGTGCCATTTCCTAATCGAACTTTCACCTTGACAGAGTTGTCAATGTTTTTGAAGATACTCTCATCCTTGGCCATGTGATTGCTGCAGCCGCTATCCAAGTACCAGCTTCCTCCTTTTTCTTCAGCTGAATGTTGGGTAGCATAGAAAAGTTGATGTTCGTCATTATGCTCTTCGACAAAGTTTGCCTGATGTTTATTTTTGTTGCGACAATTTTCTCTATATGTCCAAACTTCATGCAATAGTTGCATTGTGGCCTTTCACGGAACCAATAATCTTTCTCCGCGTGACCGGACTTTTTGCAAATGTTGCATGGAGGATTTCTATCTTGATGGTTCTTGAAGAAATTTCTCGAAGAATCTCTTGTTCTAGAAGTTTCTCCATAATTTTTCTTTCCTCCATCACCTTTATTTTGAGGTCGAAATTTGAGCTTAGATTGAAAGGCATTTTCAAGTGTATCTTCATCACGCCTATACAATCTTTGCTCAAATGCCTCAAGAGAGCCCATTAATTCTGTCACGGATAGAGTAGACAGGTCTTTCGTTTGCTCAATTGTTGTAACGATCGGGTCAAACTTTGGGGTAATAGTAATTAAAATTTTCTCAACAATTCTCTTATCAAGAATAGTTTCCCCAAAGGCTCTCATTTGATTTATGATTTCCTTAATTCTAGAATAATAATCTTTGACCGTTTCAGACTCTTTCATCTTCAATAGTTCAAAATCTCGTCTCAGAGTCTGAAGTTTAACAACACGTACCTTGTCGCTTCCTTGGAACTCCTCCTGTAGTGTAGCCCATGCTTCCTTTGCACTTGTAGCTCCTATTATTCTTGGAAATATTGCGTCAGACACCGCTTGTTGTAGGGTGAATAACGCCTTGGAATCTTTCTGTTTATTTTCTTTCAACTCTTTTCTTTGAGTTGCATTAAGAGTTGTAGTTTCTGCAGGAGTAATAAATCCTTCTTCTACAATATCCCACAAATCTAGGGAGCAAAAATATGTCTTCATTTTTACGCTCCAAAAATCATAGTTTTCGCCATTAAAAAAAGGGACACTGATAGATGAGGGTTGTGAGGGGTTAGCCATAGCTTAGAAAAATATAGGAGTGAGTTAAAAAGAACAAGGGAAATGTTTAGAAGTACTTGGGAAAATTTGGGAACAATAGATGAATAGTTTAAGTACGCCCAATGTATGATCGAACGTAGCTCTAATGCCACTGATAATATTTTTGGGTAGATATAGATAGAAGTTGGGATGATTTATAGTGTGATAGTAAGTATGTGATGTTGAAGGAAGATCTTAGATGTAATAGTGATTGACCGTGTAGCTCTGATCTTGAGAAGTAGAACTTGATTGGATTTTCTCTACATTCACAATTGGTGATACAATTGCCTATTTATAGGCTTCCATGGTAGGTAGTAGTCCTTTCTAGATTTTTCTAGTCTAGGAGTATTCTAGATTTTCCTGGATTTATCTACCTAGATTTTTCTAGTCTAAGAATATTCTAGTTTTTCCTAAATCTTAATATTCTAGATTTATCTACCTAGGAACATTCTATACTATCTTCTTTGTTTTTAGTTTTTTTAGATTTTTCTTTTGCAAAAATCTAGTTGTTTCTTTTTCTAGAAATTTGTAGAACTTTCAACAGTACCAAAGAATATAATCACGCAAATCCAAAAGTCACGGCGGAGGATCTTCACGGTAAAATGTGGTGATGGGAGGAGGATCTGTTGGTCCCTATGTATGAATTTAAAGGGGGGGGGTGAATAGATTCTTGTTCAATTTTATCCTAATTTCACAAGATTCTAATTTCTTTCAAATTCAAACAAATCAGTTCTAGATTCACTTACCAATTACCGTATCAATTACCTATTCAATTACCGATTCTATTACTGATTCAATTACCGTATCAATTACTGAGTTGATTATCAATACAGTTACCAAACACACTGCAGAATTTAATCAATGATAATAGCAATATAAGGAAAACTGTAAAGAGGATAAGGAAGAAAAAAGAGTGCACAGCGATCTATACTGGTTCGGCCAACTGCCTACGTCCAGTCCCAACCCAACAACTGTTGCGATTGGCTTTCCACTATCAAATGATCCCTTTTGTGTTCTTTTACATTCACTCTGCAACAAGCAACACAAAAACGAAATCAAAACACCCAAAACCTGTTCTTCAACCCAAAGAACAGTTCTTCCCTGACCTTGGCACCTCCAAGATCAAACCTTTGAGAAATCACTTCTCAAATACAAATACTCTATCTAGAGAGACCTCTCTCCTAGAGTAATAACCCAGAAATTGAAATATAAATAAAGATCAGTATAGAAAACACCTTGAGTGTAGATTCTGATCACAAATAAACACAATGAAATCCACCCAATCACAGGAATGTATCAAGTTTGCCCTTTCTTTTTGAAAACCTTGATGAACTCTATTTACAGAGCATATGAAAGTGTGAGAGTTTGTTCACAAGCTTAGGTTTTCTGCCACTTCATATGTTTCATCAAGATTATACTTATAGAACAAATTTGGAGGGAGAAAACGTGCAAAACTGAGCTACAACGGTCAATGTAATTGATCCCAAATGAATGTAATCGATTACACTAGCCGTTAGAACCCTCCAATTTGAATTTTCCAGGCATGTAATCGATTACAACGAGATGTAATCGATTACATCAGTATTCCCAGGCCATGTAATCGATTACATGAATGATGTAATCGATTACACCAGTGGGCCAAAAACATGTAATCGATTACATTACCCATGTAATAGATTACACCAGAGAGGAAGATCAATGTAATCGATTACATCAAGCCTGTAATCGATTACATCAGTGAAAAATGGATTTCCAGAATTTTCAAAGCTGTTTTTCACAATTGGAAATCAACCATTAGTCACTTGATCAACCATACACAAGTTGAAACCATTCTCTGGGGCCTCAAACAAAGAACTCAACACATATATGCCTATACTCAACACACAATACATAGATATATCCTAGTTACATTCAACTATGGAAAACCGAAAGATACATTACATCAAAATCAAAACAACTTAGGAGGCACAACAACATCTTCAAGCTTTAAGTCCAACAATCTCCCCCTTTTTGGTTTTGATGTACCAAATCTCATCCAAGGTTTTCCTAGAGTTTTAGGATGTGTGTTGATCTTCTAAGAATCCTGCAATTGTTAGAGATATCCAAAAACATAGAATATGCATTGCATTCACACTGTACAGTCTATACTTGCTACTCTACTTTACTCCCCCTATCTACTATATTCTATCAACTTATACTTCTCCCCCTATTTGGTATATCAAAATCAAAAACAGAGAGAATTAAAATCAAATATAGAGAATAGAGATAAGAATGGACAAACAAAAAATATCAAGTCGTTGTTGCTTCCATTTCATCCATCCTTTGGAGAATCACATTCTTTTAATCTCTTCATCAATCACATATCTTGAGCAACCATTGTCCAGAGTACCAATCGTTCTACGATTCCAATTGTTAGTTGTTTGGCTCTCAAGCATACCTACATAAGAAAGTTTACTTTGCTTTTGGTACCCATCTTCTCTTGGGTCCAGCCATGTTAGCATCATCAAGTTTAACTTTCTTAACCCACTTAAACAAACCACTAGATATTCCTTTCTTCCTAATCATGCAATTATATGAGTTATGTCCAGATTTCATACAATAACTGCATGAGAAAGTTCTGTTATTACTAGTTTGCCTAAATGCAGAGAACTTCATGTTTTTATTTTTCAAAGAGGCATCATAAGACTTACACTTTGAACAGGGTAGTTTCAAGGCATCATTTTCCTTTTTCAAATTTTGAACATCAGTTTTTAAAACAGAAATTTCATTTTCCAAATCAGTGTTTTTGTTTTTCAAAACTTTGTTCAGTTTGCTTAATCTTTTGGCTTCTTTGTAAAGATCACAGAAAGCAGTATGTAACTCATCATAATCACAAGTAGATAAATCAGAATCACTTACCTCTTCATCCATTGTTGTTTTGACTATGAAGCAAAGATTTTCTTCCTCTGAATCACTCTCACTAGAGGTGGAGGAGTCATTCTCTTCCCAAGCAATGCAAGCTTTCTTCTTTCTAAATCTGTCCTTCTTGGACCTTTCCTCATGTTCAGATCTTCTAGGCTCATTGCAGTTGGCTTTCCTCATGTTGGGGCACTCAAACTTGTAGTGACCAACCTTGCCACACTCATAACAAATCACCTTTGAAGACGAACTCTCACTTCTTTTGAAGCCCTTCTTAGAATTGTTGAACCTTTTCTTGTAATTGTTCTTTCTCATGAACTTCTTGAAATTTCTTACCATATGGTTCATGTCTTCTAGTTCAGACTCACTTGCACAGCTAGATGTATCACTATCACTAGCTGTGTCTTCCATTTTGAGTGCTAATCCTTTGGCTTTCTTATCCTTCTGTTCTTCATCAGCAATACGAGACATATCCATTTCGTATTCTCTCAACTTACCAAATAATTCTGCACTGGTCATCAAAGCTAGGTTCTTTGATTCGGTGATTGCTGTGACAGTAGGTTGCCATTTTCTGCTCAAGGATTTCAGCACCTTCACGTTAACTTCTTCCTCAACGAAGACTTTTCCAAGTCCTTTTAGATGATTCACAATGTGTGTGAACCGTTTCTGCATATCCATTATGGACTCGCCTTGTGCCATTCTGAATGTTTCGTACTCTTGGATCAAGGTATTCTTCCTTGCCCTTCGTACTTCAGCGGTACCTTCATGTGTGACCCTTATTAGATCCCACGCTTCTTTGGCTGTGTTACAAGCTGAAATTCTAAAGAATTCATCAGAGTTTAAAGCAGAATGTATAATGTTTAAAGTTTTTGCATCATTTTCAGCTCTCCTAATTTCCTCTTGTTCCCACTTCTCAAATGGTTTTTTTAATTCATTTCCATCAACTATATATGTGGGGATTTTATAATCAGTCACAACCGCTTGCCAAATGTTTCTATGTACAGACTCCATAAAGATTTTCATCCTCACTTTCCAAAATGGATAGTTATCTCCACAAAACAGAGGAGGTCTGTAAATAGAGGCACCTTCAGCAAATGGTAATTGATTTCCAGCCATTCTAAGGAACTATGGATCAAACTCTAGAGTAATTTACTAGGTGAAGCTCTGGTACCAATTGTTGGTCCCTATGTATGAATCTAGAGGGGGGGGTGAATAGATTCTTGTTCAATTTTATCCTAATTTCACAAGATTCTAATTTCTTTCAAATTCAAACAAATCGGTTCTAGATTCACTTATCAATTACCGTATCAATTACCTATTTAATTACCGATTCTATTACTGATTCAATTACCGTATCAATTACTGAGTTGATTATCAATACAGTTACCAAACACACTGCAGAATTTAATCAATGATAATAGCAATATAAGGAAAACTGTAAAGAGGATAAGGAAGAAAAAAGAGTGCACAAATGATCTATACTGGTTACTAATCGCTTTACGCCCAAATCCCAACCCAACAACAAGCTGTTGCGATTGGCTTTCCACTATCAAATGATCCCTTTTGTGTTCTTTTACATTCACTCTGCAACAAGCAACACAAAAACGAAATCAAAACACCCAAAACCTGTTCTTCAACCCAAAGAACAGTTCTTCCCTGACCTTGGCACCTCCAAGATCAAACCTTTGAGAAATCACTTCTCAAATACAAATACTCTATCTAGAGAGACCTCTCTCCTAGAGTAATAACCCAGAAATTGAAATATAAATAAAGATCAGTATAGAAAACACCTTGAGTGTAGATTCTGATCACAAATAAACACAATGAAATCCACCCAATCACAGGAATGTATCAAGTTTGCCCTTTCTTTTTGAAAACCTTGATGAACTCTATTTACAGAGCATATGAAAGTGTGAGAGTTTGTTCACAAGCTTAGGTTTTCTGCCACTTCATATGTTTCATCAAGATTATACTTATAGAACAAATTTGGAGGGAGAAAACGTGCAAAACTGAGCTACAACGGTCAATGTAATTGATCCCAAATGAATGTAATCGATTACACTAGCCGTTAGAACCCTCCAATTTGAATTTTCCAGGCATGTAATCGATTACAACGAGATGTAATCGATTACATCAAGATTCCCAGGCCATGTAATCGATTACATGAATGATGTAATCGATTACACCAAAGGGCCAAAAACATGTAATCGATTACATTACCCATGTAATCGATTACACCAGAGAGGAAGATCAATGTAATCGATTACATCAAGCTCAATCGATTACATCGAAAAAATGGATTTCCAGAATTTTCAAAGCTGTTTTTCACAATTGGAAATCAACCATTAGTCACTTGATCAACCATACACAAGTTGAAACCATTCTCTGGGGCCTCAAACAAAGAACTCAACACATATATGCCTATACTCAACACACAATACATAGATATATCCTAGTTACATTCAACTATGGAAAACCGAAAGATACATTACATCAAAATCAAAACAACTTAGGAGGCACAACAACATCTTCAAGCTTTAAGTCCAACAGGATCTTCACGTCAGAATATGGTGATGGGAGGAGAAAGAAGAAAGGGGTGTTATGGGAAAGAGAAGAAGAGGGTCGTGGGGGTTAGAGGTTGGGGGAAGAGAGAGTAGGGTCGTGGGGGTTGGGGTTGGGGGAAGAGAGAGTGGGGTCGTGGGGGTTAGGGTTGGGGAAGAGAGAGTAGTTCGAGAGAGAGAAAGAAGAATGGAAAAAGAGAGGGTTGTCGGGTGGGGGAAAGAGAGGTTTGGTAGAATGGGGGATGAGAGGTATGTGGCGGTGGGGACGAGGAGAGAACGAGACTAGTTTAAAAGAGAGAAAAGTGTCGTTGGAGGAAGAGAGATGGAAAAAGAGAGGGAAATGAGAAAAGTGAACGGGGAGTGTCGTCAACATTAAAGCGACTTTTAACGTCTTTTAACGTCGTTGGTTCATGTGTTCATCGTGGAACATGTGTCGTTGTAAATGGTTTTTGTATTAGTATTAACTTATGTTTAAATTCTTTTACGTTGTGCATTAGATAATATTATATTTGATAACAATTCCATTTTCAGGTAACATTAATAGTTAAGTTAATATATTTGTTTTTAAATTGTTATGTAATGCTTTTTTATATGTAATATTATTAGGGAACGACTAAACATTATAGATATGTTGATACTTCTTGATAATTTATATCAATACGAAAAATATTAGTAATTATATGAATTAATTTCTCTTTTATTTAATATTTATTTTATTCAAAATTTTGAATATGATATTACGTGGGAATTTATTTATAAATGAATATGTAATTATTGTTACAAATATTTTATTAGACATTTAAAAAGTTTATATGAGATAAAATTTAGTAAAACAAGATAAAATTTTGTAAAACATTAAAAAATAAAACAAAAATTTAAAAATAAAAACACTTTTCACGTCGTTGGTGACACAAATTTGTTGGCCTTGAAACATTGAGATCGTTAATAATGTTCTCTCTACGCGTGTCGCCCAAACTATTTTTCATTGAACTTGAAGTGAGTATAAAATATATTAAAGCAGATATTTAAAGGAAAATTGTAAAGGTGCGCTGAGTAGAAATACATAAGGGGAAAAAACATAAAACAATTATAGTTATAGTGGTTGATTAGAAAAGTAGAAAGATATAAAAACAAATCATAAAAGTTTATTTTAAATAAGAAATTAATTGTATTGTAAAGGATCACTAATCACAAAAATCTTCTATTACAGGGAATATTAAATAAGATAAATATAAATAATTTATATTTTTTTAAAATATTTTTTCAAAACATGTAACAAGCATTAGTATACAATATTTTCATAATTACATTTTTTGAAATCTTTTTACATGAGATTAAAATTTATATTTATAAATTATCATTGAATGAATAGATAAGTTAGTGTTAAATTATTTTACTATAATCAATATCTTTGAGTTATATATTTTTCAAAAGAATTATGTCTTCTAATAATTTTACTTAGTTTAAGCATATTAATTACTGTATATCAAAGAGTCCATTTTTTCTTTTTAAAATGTTGTGTGAAATTAATATTCAAACCGTAGACTTGACTGAGCAAGCGTGTTTTTCTCCCTTCATATGTTGTTTCCTCAAGTGATTGTTAAAACCATAAAAAATAAAAACTGTGTAAACTTAAATGAAAAGAAGCATCGAGTGTGGTTTGATAACATCACGTTCCAAGGCATTGCGGTGATTCCATAATGATCATGCTACCCTTCCGAGGTGATTCCATAATGATCATACTATTGCTGATGTTTCTTCTCATCAAAAGTGGCGGATGTCATAACGTGCGCCAGGAATCTTGTGGCCCTAACGAACCGCTTATTACATTTCCCTTCCAACTCGTCAAGGGGATGCACCATGAATGTGATTATCCCCTTATTTGTCTATATTGCAGTAAAATGAACAAGACCATGCTTGCGCTCCCTACACTAAAACTCCAAGTCAGTGACATATCCTACGAACGTCAAGAAATTTGGTTGACTGACCCGGAAAATTGCCTTCCAAAGAAGTTTCTACAGATCAACTATACTATTCATCGTCAGCAACTTGAATTCGCATATGAGAGATCAAGCAACTTGAGCTTCTTCGATTGTTCTTCGATTGGGCAGCGCAACCTCAGAAACCGCTACGGATATTCACAAGATATGATTTCTTGTCCGATTTACGTTTCTGATTCTGACGACAGTATCCTTGAATGGGATCTAACATCTTGTACTAAGATGTTCGACATCACTGCGCCGGTTTGGGCATCCAGCTTGCAGGTGAATCAATTGAGTTTGAGATGGTCCAACAGAGAAGGAGGCAAGGCCAAGCGGAAAATAATCCATGTACCCAAATCTTTTACTTTCGCTACAGCTGGTAAGAATACTTAACATTTGCATTTCATAGATGTTACATGACATGTTAATTAGGAAGAATAGCTACATTTTTATCCTTGTTGCCAATTAAATATCACCAAAAGACAGATGTGCAGCAGTGAGATTTTTTAACACTACTTAATTTATTTAGCTTTTTATATTTTGGTAAAATGTTAGTTTAATTGGTCTCCATGGCATATTCTCGTTAGTACATGAAATTAAGGAAAATTAAAATAAATTTTTGGAGTGTGGAATTAATCATTCACATTAGTTCAAAATTTAAATGTAATAATATGCTTGACTTAAATCAAAAACCAAATGACAGTGGTTAAGTTTAAAGTCTTAGATAAAACAATTAGAATTTCAAGAATT
This sequence comes from Hylodesmum podocarpum, assembly GCA_026586105.1. Lineage (NCBI taxonomy): Eukaryota > Viridiplantae > Streptophyta > Magnoliopsida > Fabales > Fabaceae > Hylodesmum > Hylodesmum podocarpum. The sequence goes on along the minus strand of JALJEV010001430.1, from coordinate 7,756,526 downwards.
TATTTATAATTTCCTTAATTTCAGAGGGACCATTTGACTAAGCTCAATACTGCTGAAGATCCTAAAGTGATTTGCCTTTATATTTTCTCTTTCTCTTTTTAATTATTTCTCCTAGTATTATTGTAGGTTCAATTCTTTTGGGGCTGACGGTGGTTGTAGTCTGTAAGATCATCTTCTATTTTAGAAAGAAAGAAGAAGATCAAATAAGAGTGGACAAGTTTTTAGAGGATTACAGGGCAGAAAAGCCTACAAGATTTACCTATGCTGATCTTAAAAGAATCACTGGTGGTTTCAAAGAAAAGTTAGGGGAGGGAGCTCATGGGGCTGTATTTAGAGGAAAACTTTCAAGTGAAATTCTGGTGGCAGTGAAGATCCTCAATAATACAGAAGGAGAAGGGAATGAGTTCATCAATGAAGTTGGAATTATGGGAAAAATCCATCATATCAACGTGGTTCGCTTGCTTGGTTTCTGTGCAGAAGGACTCCATCGTGCTCTTGTCTACAATTTGTTTCCAAATGGTTCCCTACAAAGCTTCATATTCCTTCCAGATGACAAGGACCATTTCCTTGGCTGGGAAAAAGTGGAACACATTGCAATTGGTATAGCTAAAGGGATTGAATATCTTCATCAAGGTTGTAATCATCCCATTATTCACTTTGACATCAATCCTCACAATGTGTTAATTGATGATAACTTCACCCCAAAAATTTCAGATTTTGGCTTGGCCAAATTGTGTTCCAAAAATCCTAGTTTGGTGTCTATGACAGCTGCTAGGGGGACCATGGGATACATTGCACCTGAAGTTTTCTCTAGGAACTTTGGCAACGTGTCTTACAAGTCTGATATTTACAGTTATGGAATGTTGTTGTTAGAAATGGCTGGAGGAAAGAAGAATGTAGACATGTCTTCTACACAAAATTTTCATGTTCTATATCCAGATTGGATCCATAATCTTCTTGATGGAGATATACATATTCATGTTGAAGATGAAGGTGGTGTTAAAATTGCAAAGAAACTAGCAATTATTGGACTTTGGTGCATACAGTGGCAAGCAGTGAACCGTCCATCTATAAAATCTGTCATACAAATGTTAGAATCTAGAGAGGAAAATCAATTAACTGTGCCTCCTAATCCATTTCACTCGACAAGTTTCACTATTAGAGGTGGTCTCACTTCAACTGGACGACCTTTGGGGTTGGAATCGATTCAAGAATGAAAGAAAAACAAATTCTACATTCGTATATACGTGTTTTATCGATTTTATCTCAGTAAGAGAAAATTAATATTTAAATTTTGTAGAAAAAATAGCATATTATTTTATGCCATATAATTAAATCCAAAATGTAGAATTTAAACGTATTTAATTTTCTGTTTAGAAGGGAAATTTTGTTATATATTTCAATTAACTGTGTTGAATTAAACTGTATGTAAATATATATTGTAATTGGAATGGATTAACATGTGATGGGGTTGTTGAGCAGTGAGGTTGATGATGGAAGTGATAACCGTCTAGGTTTAAAAATAAAATAATAAATAATGTAAATAAAGTTAACTAGGAGATAAGATATAATAAACAAATATTAATTTTTTTAAAATATATAAAGATAATAAATTTACTTTTAATCAGTCACATTAATTTTAATTATCATCAAAAGTTGTATTTTTCTCATTTTAAGATTTTACGATGACAATATTGATAAGTTTGTATTGAAAATCTAAGATTCAAAAACTTAATCAAAGATAAATGAGTTAATTTTAAGATATTATAATAATTTAAAATACAGATCTATTAAAATAAAAGTAAAATCTTTTAATATTATTCATTTCCAAACTTATTTTTTTCTTTTTTTTCACATTAAGCCAAGCAAACTCATAATAAATTCTTATATTGTTTTTTCTTATTTTTACTTTTATTTCTCGCAAACCATCTTAATTATATATTTTTTTTACTCTATTACTTTCTCTCTTTCTTCTGTTCACTCTATATCTTTTCTGGCAAACAGATAGTTTTTTTTTTTTTTTACTATTTATTTTGCTTTTAGGATGAAGAACAACGATTAAAAAACACGATGACTAAGATAAAATTTCAATGTTTTAGCCAAATCATAAATTATGAATTTGACTTGTCTTTTAACAAAATTTATGTCAATATAGTTAGTTAACAGTAATAAAATCGGAATTAAAAATTATCTTCATTTCTTTCTGTAATTACACGGTTTAGCATTGGAAGGAGAAAAAAATAGCTTTTTGGAATATCACGTTACCATTAGTTCTAGGTCCGGAATTGACCTATCGGATTATATTATATTCTCATGACATAAGTTATCATCAAGCTTTCCTTGTGTATATATTAGTCTAGGACAAAGTTATGCATTTACAAAAACTGACTAAGTTATGCATTTACAAAAACTAAACCAAAGTAGTTCGTCACAGTTTTGGACGTGTTGACTAGAAAAAATTACTAAAGCATGTGTGGTTCTAATAATTTCAAAGAATTTGATAAGATTATTTTGTAAGTATATATGTGTAATAGTACCTGTATCGCTTTCAATCTTTCTCGATCATTATTGTTGGGGGAGCAATGACTTTTACTTTATATTATAATTGAAGTTTTGGTAGATAATATTTTAAATATTTAATATGTTTCTTTCGAGTTTCCATTCATTATATTTTAATATATTTTGTCACCGACAGTTATAAGTGAAGGCTAACGTGTCCGTGAAATCTTTCATTCCAATTTGTTGTGTTTCTAAATTGTTTGTTGTGATATATTATGTTTTATAGTAATTTCATGTGGGGGTGTTGAGATTATGAAAATAATTATAATAGTTACATGAAATTGGTCACAGAAATAATTAGACTGATATGTTTATATCAGTTGAATGCTCAAATCAAATTAATTTGATACTCAAAATTTAATTTAATTTATATTTAGTAAGGATAAAAATCATTTCTACTTCAAATAGTTGTTATTTAAATATGTAAAATAGCTTATTACTACTTCAACTCATCTATATTTGGACTACTTCAAATAATTTATATTTAAATAGGCAAAATATCCTAATTTGCAATTGGAGAATATAAAAATACTTGTAATTACATACATTCTGGATGTAAAAAATTAGTTTTATCCCTTATAGAATATCGTAAAGTAATGCTTTCTAAAATTTAAGGGAGACCAATGAAAATGTATAAAACAAATGTCACTGATGATGTATAAATAACTGTCATTGTAGCGTTTTTTCAAATAACTAGATGGTTTGATTAGAGACAAAAAAAAATTCTTAAATCTCTTGAAAAGATAAGGATATCATGTCGAAAGATAAATATTTTTTTAAAATTCTTATATAAACGAAAAGACAAATAACAAAATAATAATCTTAATAGAAAATATATTATAATTTATTCCAAAATATACTTACATATGACATGAGGCTTGCATGGAAATATTATCTTTAATCATCCCCAATTTTATCTATTTATATCCACGTATTGAATGTATAAAACTTAGTCATACGTGTATTTATTTTAACAAACTTTAATTATTATCAGACTTACTATTCATTATTAGTCTTCCCTTTTCCTTGTCTTAAGTCTTCTCTCAAGTCCACCACACCAATGGACTTTTGGCATCGAAAAACTCACAGGAGTAGTTGCCATGAAACTTCTGCATAGTTGAAATTTCAAAGAATTTGATAGGTTGTCAATTGTCATGTATATATGTTTGCGTGAGTGATACTGTGCTATTACATTAGTCACGACGACCATGAGAATCGTCCATGTTTTGAATTTGTGTTTATATATAATTTAAACGGCATGTCATCAAACTTCTGGATAGCTATCGTACTGTTTTAACATTTTTTAATTATATTTTTAAAATTTAAAAACTATACATGACTATTAATCGTTAGTTAATTTATATGATAATAACGTCGTCTGATTAAAAATACATGTTATGATAGAATACATGTTTTTGGATATAAAAATTTTTAAAAACATTTTAATAAAATATTATATCTTAAATATTTTTGAATTGTCGTGTATTTTGAATGGGATAATTGTGAAATATAATCACTTCAAAATTACTCAAATAAATTATGTTTGATTAGTTTTTCAGTTTATACTTACTATTATATTAAACAGCTGCTGGCAGTCAAAAACATTATCAACTTTGAATTGAACCAACAAAGGGCTAAATGTGTTTATTTTACATTAATTTATGATATTTTTAAGTTTGGGGTAGATAATATTTAAAATATTTTAATACGTTGCTTTAAGTTTATATTTATTATATTTTAATATATTTTAAACGCGTGTACATTCGTTTCGATATGCGGTATTTTTAAATTGTTTTGATGTGATATATTATATTTTAACTTAATTCAACTTAGATTGATAACAGAAAATAATTATTTTAATATATCTGTATCAGTTAATATTTATACTAAATTAACTTGATACTTAAATAAAATCTAAATTTTATTTAATGAGCAATTTAGTTAGATAAAAATCACTACTATTTTAAATATTTTTTTATTTAGATGGGTAAAATAGCCTACTATTATTTTAAATAATTCATATTTAAATATGTAAAATAGTCTAATTTATAGTTGGAAGAGAATGAAAATACTTGTGACTGTAGTGATGCAAGAAATTATTTTTATCCCTTATAGAATTTTTTAATTTAATGATTTTTACAATATAAGGGAGATAAATGTGATTTATAAATAGGGTTGACTGGAATTTTTTTTTTTAATAATTAGAGGGTTTTAATTAGGAATAATTTTTTTTTTTGTAAAATCTAATTAAAAAAGAAGAATATTTGTGTAATTTACTCAATTATTTAATAAAATGTATAAATTTAATCATTTTTTTATTTATAATAAAGTAAAACTTATAAATCTATTTTTTGTTCAAGTGATGAAATAAATAGTAATATTAGTTTAATGTTTCATTCATACGTACCTTTTCAAATCAATTAAATGTTTTACTGATTTTAAATGTTTATTTTTAAAAAAAATGGGTTTCTAAATTAAATTAAGTTTACTCATAAGATAAAAAATATTTTAAAAAATAAATTTCAACTATGCATACTTTTGCGTATGAAATTCATAAAATCTTCTTAAAATAATATTTATGTTAAAAAACACACATCACAAGAAATTTCTATTTGTATATTTATTAAAAAAAATATTTAGTTTTTATAGTTACCTTATATATATATATATATATATATATATATATATATATATATATATATATATATATATGTGAGAGTTACACTTAAGTCTGACTCATTCCTGACTATATAATTACTTATTTCTTAATGAAATATTATTAATTTAAACTCAAATTTTTACACAATAATTTGGGCATAACAACTTTGCCTTGGCAAGTTAAAGAGATAAATTAGATAACCATTCATTCTATTTTTGAACATTTTTTCCATATCATTATCTATCATTTTGTACATTAATTTTAAATTGTATGCTTTTTTAAATTTCTAATAGAAAAACACAAATATTTTAATCTCTTCGTTTTGTTCTTTGGTTGCTCTTCTCTAGTTAGAGTAGAAATTAAAAAAAAAAAAGAAAAAAAACACACAATTACTGGAAAGAATATAAAAACGTTCCCCCAATAAAGATACCAATATTTGAAGTCTGGCCTTTTAGTGCCATAAATATATTAATTTTTTACCATCAAAACTTTCGATATTCTTTAAAGTGTGTGATTATTGAACTATAAGACCCTTAATTTTTATTTAAGTAACCGCAATATTATGTATATTTTGAATCTTTGTTTATTTAATATTTCCTTATAACTTCTTTTTTCAGATTTAGTAACTCCATCTTTAAATAATTTTTTTAACTAATTTAAATTTAACAATAAAATTGATTAATTTAGTTGATAATATTATATTTGTTAATCATCTGTGTTAATTTTAAAATTAAAATTAGGATACATCATTTTATATTTCAAGAAAAATGATTTAATTGGGTTTGAATGGAAACCTATTTATCGTTACAGGTCTCTTGTGGAGAAGGGGTTTATTTTAAAGAACATGTCATATGTCAAGATACTTTCTTTGTACCGACACAATAGGTCACGCTGAGGGAGAACACGTTTAGCTAGATAACTAACTAAGATAGATTCAGTCTCGCGAGGTTAGCTCATGGCAAGACGTTTCAATGCCACGTGGCAGAAGACACCTTGAGCTAAGGGACTTTTGTTTTTGCTTGCGCCCTAATAAGGAGTGCTTTCAGTTAAGAACAAAGCAATAAATAAAATAAATAAAGAAATAAAAAAGTAAAAAAAGGTACAAGAATTTAACGTGGTTCAGCAATTTGCCTATGTCCACGACTATACTAGGAACAGTTTATTCTTGATGTGCATTTCAAGCTTTACAGGGAGTTCTTTATATAGAGACAAAAGACAGTCTCTCTCACTTTTCTAAATGATGTGGGACTAAAGTCTAAATGCATCTTTTTTTACATGATGTGGGACTAATCAAACTACATATACTCCTAACAATTCTCCCACTTGGTGTTTGATTCACATCACAACCTAGTGTAGTGCCTTCATCATCAATCACTCTCGAAGGCCCGTTGAGGTAACACAAAACCTCAACTTATCAATTGTAACTGTCTTGGTCAACATATCTGCTGGATTCTCTGACCCTGAGATCTTCAACAAAGATAGCTCTTCATTACTGATCAAGTCTTTGATAAAATGATACTTTATCTCAATATGCTTGCATCTAGAATGATGGATTGGATTTTTAGCAAGGTATACTGCACTTTGGCTATCACTGAATAATGGAGCATCATCTTGTTCTTTTCCTAGTCCTCTGAGAAGATTCTTCAGCCATATCATCTCCTTGGCTGCTTCTGAAATTGCCACATACTCAGCTTAGTGGTTGAAAGAGAAACTCTACCTTGAAGTTTAGACTTCCAACTGATAGCAGTACCGCCCAACAAAGATATGTAGCCTGTTGTGCTCTTTCTACCATCTAGATCTCCTCCTAAGTCTGCATCGAAAAACCCTGTAAAGTGAGATTACTTCTTTTAAAACATAAGTGCATCCTTGAAGTACCCTTCAAATATATCAATATCCACTTCACAGCCTCCCAATGCTCCTTTCCAAGACTGGATAGAAACCTGCTCACAACTCCCACTGCATGTGCTATGTCTAGTCTGGTACACACCATAGCATACATCAAGCTCCATACTGCAGAAGCGTATGGTATTTTAGACATGTAATCTTTTTCTTCATCAGTCTGAGGAGATTGCCTTTTTGAAAGTTTTAGGTGTGTTCCCAAAGGGGTATTCCTGGTCTTTGCATCTCCAACATTGAACTTGTCAAGCAATTTTTTAATATAATTCTCCTGAGACAACTTCAAAGTACCTTTTGATATGTCTCTAGAGATTCTCATGCCAAGAATTTGTTTGGCTGGACCAAGATCCTTCATCTCAAAGTTTCCTGCTAACTGTTTCTTCAACTTGTTAATTTCTGTCATACTAGACCCTGCAATTAACATGTCATCAACATATAAAGGAAGAGTAATATAACTGCCAACACATTTCTTAACATAACAACATTAGTCTTCTTCACATTTATGAAACCCTGCGCTGCTCATAAATTCATTAAACTTTTTGTACCACTGTCTCGGTGCTTGTTTCAAGCCATACAAACTTTTATGGAGCTTGCATACAAGATTCTCCTTGCCTTGTACTTCAAAACCTTCTGGTTGTTTCATAAAGATGTCCTCCTCTAGATTCCCATGCAGAAATGCAGTTTTAACATCTAACTGCTCAAGATGAAAATTTTCTGCAGCTACAATACTCAAGATAACTCTAATGGTAGTCATCTTTACAACAGGAGAGAAGATCTCTGTGAAGTCGATTCCTTGTTTCTGCTGAAATCCTTTCACTACAAGTCTCGCCTTATATCTTTTACTTCCATCTGGTTCTTCCTTTATCCTATAGACCAACCTGTTCTGCAGAGCCTTCTTCCCTTCTGGTAGCTTGGTTAGAGACCAAGTTTTGTTCTTTTGGAGGGATTTCATCTCATCTTCCATTGCTTGCTCCCACTTGACAGAATTATCTCCCTGTATAGCTTCAGCAAAATGCTCTGGCTCACCAACATCAGTCAACAACAGATAATGTAATGAAGGGGAATACCTTTGCGGTGCTACTATCGTTCTGCTTGACCTTCTTACTTGGCTCTCAAAAGGTTCCACCTCTGTTGTTGGTCCTGGTTCTGTTATTGGTTCTGGTTCAGACTCAGACTCAGTATCCTGTCTTCTATTGACTACGTCCTTTTCTGAGATTTCTTCTAGTGCTACTTTCTCATAGGCCACTGATTGTATGTTTGCGCTTGTGGATTCTGTAGACCTGTCTTTATAGAACACACTTTCATTAAAAGTAACATTTCTACTTCTGATGATTTTCTTGTTTTTGTCATCCCAGAATTTGTAGCCATACATGTCAGATCCATAACCAATGAAATAACATAATTTTTCCTTGGGGTCTAATTTATCTCTACTATTAGAGTCTGTCAGAATATATGAGGCACAACCAAAGACTTTCAAATGTGAAAGATTTACCTCCTTTCCAGACCATACTTCTTCAGGTAACTGATAGTCTAAAGGAACTGATGGACCTCTGTTTATGAAATAGGCGGCTGTGTTTATCGCCTCTGCCCAAAACACCTTAGGTAGGCCTGACTAGATTCTCATGCATCTAGCTCTCTCATTCAAGGTTCTGTTCATTCTTTCTGCCACACCATTTTGCTCTGGTGTCCCCGGCACTGTCTTGATCATTCTGATCCCATTCTCTGAACAAAATTCCCTAAATTCTATGCTATCATACTCTCCACCATTATCAGATTTTAGACTTTTCACTGTTAGACCTGTTTGATTTTCAACCTCCCTTTTCCACCTTTTGAACACAGAAAGCACGTCAGATTTATTTTTAAGATAATAGACCCATACCTTTCTTGTAGAGTCATCAATGAAGGTTACATAATATTGTGAGCCTCCAAGGGATTTCACTAGAGCGGGCACCCAGACATCTGTATGCACCAATTCTAGCCTTTCAACTTTAGATCTCATTCTCGGCTTAGAAAAACTGACCTTTTTCTGCTTTCCAAAAATACAGTGTTCACAAGGTCCAATATCAATATGCTTTATGTCAGATAACTTACCTCTTGACACCATGAGCTTGATCCCCTTTTCACTGATATGCCCAAGTCTCTGATGCCATAGGCTGGAACTATTGGCAGCCTCTGCGACGGTTACCATATCCTCATCTGCAAGCATATAAAGAGACCCTCGCTTCTTTCCACGAGCAATAACCAAATTTCCTTTCATTACCTTCCAAGATCCATCCCCAAAAGTAGTGTAGTGCCCCTCGTTGTCCAACTGTCCCACAGATATCAAGTTTCTCTTTAAGGCGGGAATATGTCTAACGTTGTGCAAAGTCCATAGGGCACCATTAGAGGTTTTAATGTCAACATCACCTCTTCCCACAATATCAAGGGATTTTCCATCTGCAAGGTAAACCTTCCCAAATTCCCCTGAAACATAGTTATAAAATAGTTCTAAGGAAGGTGTAGTGTGGAATGATGCACCTGAGTCCATTATCCATAAATCAACAGGACTATCTAAACTGCATATTAATGCATCTCCAATCTCATCTGATGCAGTATTTGCAAATTCATCATCATCTTTCTTCTTTTTGTTCTTCCATTTTGGAGCCTTACATTGATTAGCAAGATGACCCTTTTTCTGGCAGTTCCAACAAGCAAATTTTGCCTGTCTCCCTCTGGATTTTGATCTGCCTCGTCCTTGATTCTGACCTTTCTGGCTACTTCTTCCTCGAGTTTCAATACTCAACGCAGAACTGGAATCAGAATTAGAACACTCACCTGAACCTCTCCTGCGAACGTCTTCGCTTAAGATCAAGTCTCGTATATCATCAAGCTTCAACTTGTTATTACTGGCAGAACTACTAACTGCAGTAACAGTTGCACTCCAACTTTCCGGAAGGGATGATAATAGAATCAATGCTTTCACCTCATCATCAAAGTTGATCTGCACTGAGGCCAACTGGGCAAGGATTGCGTTAAATTCATTAATGTGATTAGTAACAGAATTACCTTCGCCCATTTTAAGGTTGACTAGCCTCCATATTAGATACACTTTGTTGGTTGCAGATGGCTTTTCGTACATGTTTGATAATGCATTCATCAGACCTACAGTTGTCTTCTCGTTCATAATGTTGAACGCGACGTTTTTGGCTAACGTCAAACGGATCACACCAAGCGTCTGCCGATCTAGTAGCTCCCAGTCTAACTGCTCCATGTCTTCTGGCTTCTCACCCGTTAAAGGCTGATACAACTTCTTCTGATACAGGTAGTATTCTATCTGCATCTTCCAGAATCCGAAGTCTCTGCCATCAAACTTCTCGATCTTCACCTTTCCTTCTTCCAACGCCATGTTCTTTCCGCTTTCCAAGAAAGCTCCCACTCCTTAAACCAATCTTTTCTGATGTGGAAGATCAGACAAAGCCGCAACCACAGAGCATACTAAGAAATTGGCTCTGATACCAATTGTTAAGAACAAAACAATAAATAAAATAAATAAGGAAATAAAGAATAGAGAAAAAGGCACAAGAATTTAACGTGGTTCATCAATTTGCCTACGTCCAAGACTACACTAGGAACAATTTATTCTTGGTGTGCATTTCAAGCTTTACAGGGAGTTCTTTATATAAATACAAAAGACAGTCTCTCTCACTTTTCTAAACGATGTGGGACTAAAGTCTAAATGCATCTTTTTTTACATGATGTGGGACTAATCAAACTACATATACTTCTAACACTTTCTGCCTTGGATCACATGTTCGCCGACTAGACTCGGGCACTTCCAATTTTTTAACAAATACCTCCTCCTCACACATTTCTTCATTTAGCACAGCGAGGCAAGATTAGATGAATACTCGTACCAAAAAGTATTGCTTATTATTAATTTATTTTATAAAATACTAATGTTTAAATACTTGTATATATTCAATATTATTGAATAATTAAATTATTTATCTTAAATGTTTAAATTGTTAGTTGTAGATAGTTTGTGGAGATAAGACTTCTGCAATTATTATCGTTGTCTACATTAATGGTAGAATTATTGAAAATAATGAAGGAGTAATATTTGAATAATCTACAAGAGCTTAAAAACGTGAAATAAGTTTTAATTCTTTGAGAAAAAATATATTATAAATTTAAATTAAATCCTTAGTTCTATCACAACGAGATATTTTATAGAAAATAAACATGTCGCATTTCAAATAGTTGACGATGAAGATGTTGATATTATATTACCAATTTTCAACAAGAGGACATGAGTTCTATAGAATTATGTGTAAAAGTAGTTGTTCCTTGTCCGCATATAATGCTTGTGTAATTGAGGCAAATGTTAGAAGCTCATACGAAAGAGGTTGTTTGAGGTTAAACTCTAGCGACAATGATGAAGATTGGTCGTTTCTAAATTATATATTTATTCATCATCAGATGAAAAAGATTTTGACGACAATTTACCTGAATCGGATGACAAAAGAAATGAAAATCATCATAATTTAAGCCTAGACATGAAACCTAATGTCATAGCTGAAACACATGTAGGATTTAAAATTTAATTTAATATAATAAAAATATGATTTATTTATTTGATGTTAATCCAAGAAGAAACCAACAACATTTTTGACAAACAATGCCACATTATACAAATATTAATTGGAAGTGGTTGGTTGTAAGTGTAAGTGTTACTTCGAACTAGCCGGTTGGACAAAAATTAAATTTTGATTTTGAATTTGACAGCAAACTTAAAGTACAAAATGCTTTTACACACACTAATGTAAAACTAGGCTTTTACGTCTAATTTTTAGGCATTTTGCACGTCGGTTAAAGAACCGCTGTCTTATATAGATGACGTTAAAAATGTAGCTTTTTTACGATGGTTAAATAACTGACGTTATAAATAGATTTAACGTCAGTTGTTAGCAAATAACTGACGTCATAAACAGGGATTTCTTTGTCCATTCTGGAAAACAATCGACATGGTATATTTTGTATTAAAAAATAATTTTGATTTTTTAATGTCGGTTTTCATAAGAACTGACGTTAGAAGTGTTTTTTTCTTTAACTTTTTCATTTTAATTTTTTGTAATTTTTTACTCAATTCAAACTTTTATAAAAAAATTTAACATATATAAATTTTTTTCAATATCTAATATAACGACAATTACCAATCCAAATACAAATAATTGTCCACGTGGTATTAGATTTTCAACTTTGAATAAAATAAATATAAAACAAAATAGAATTCATATAATTCTTAAAACTTCTGATATTTACATAAACTATGAATTGACATAAACTATGAAGAAGTATTAACATATCTAAGTAATATTACATATGAAAGACCATTAATTAGTATATTGCATAACAATTCACAAACAATTAAATTAAGCAGTAACATCATTAACTCCTACAATGTATGTTACCTGTAAACGAAATAATATATATTAAATATCAAATATAATATTTTCTAATACATAATGTAAAAGAAATTAAACATAAGCTAAAACAATAATTCTAAGAAAATTTTGGCAGAGTTTTCCCTATAATTTGTGTAATTCCCATTATCAAACCTGTTAAAAATAAATTAAATACAATTCAGAATCATTCAATCAATATATATCACAATAAGAATTGAGTCATATTAATCTAATAATAATTAAAAATGTTCATGTTGTGGCAATTTCACCTAGAAGTAACGTGTTATTTCCAATACATTCCCTATACCTAGTCTAGGTTATAGTTTAAGTAGTGTCCGCCGCAGGAAATTTTTTATGTGTAGTATTTGTTCAAAGTCATCTCAATATTCACAAGCATTCATGTTTATTAATAACTATAAAGACTGATCGTGAAAAACAATAGTTGGTCTCATACAAGTAACCTAAAATCTAGAAGATAATAGCTATTAAAAATAAATCTCGATTTCTAACACTTAGCTTCAATTAGCCTTTAGAAGATCATAGTATGACGAGGGTCTTTTCTTTGACTCACCATAGAGTTTCTAAATAAATTAAGAATAAATTAGGTGTAACTTTTACCAAAAAAAAAAATAATCATAATATAAATAGATTGAATGACAATAATTTATATATCACGCATAAATAATGGTTAGCCTTGAATGACAATAATTTATATATCACGCATAAATAGTGGGTAGTCTTGACAGTAGTAGCACTTCTTACATTCAAGCATAACAATATACGTCCCTCCACTTCAGAAGCTATATGTAAGAATAGTAGCTTTCGCCCATGGTCGACCCATAATTTGCAAATCTATTGGAAGTCCTTCTTAATCATAACCGACCTACACACAAAATATGTTAGTTAAATGAATGAACGATATAGGATAAGTGTCCAGCGTAGATTAACTTCTGATTTATCAAAACTTTCCAATTAAGATAAATATTTGATTCCTAACTTATAAATAGTCCTTGTAATTTTTTTATGGTCAAGTCGAAAGAACTTCTAAATAATTTAGTTAAATTTAATTGATGTAAAGAGTTCAAATAAACATTTCTAAAAGCTTGTTTTAATTTAGGTATAAGCTAAATTTTTTTTATCGGAAAATCTTATTCTATTTTTTCTTATTTTCTTCTCTTGCAAGTGTTTATATACTAGTACAAAAAAGACATACTACGACGGTTCAAACATACACTCTACGACGGTTCATGAACCGTAGTAGCATCTGCTGTCGTAGTCTGTTTTTGCAGACTAAGACGATTCTCACTAAAATTGTCATAGTCTGAAACCGTCTTAGTATAATAAAACAGACTACGACGATTTTAAATAAAACCATCGTAGTTTGAAACTGTCGTAGTCTGTTTAATCAGACTAAGACGGTTTTAGTTTAATCCGTCGTAGTCTGCAAGCGTAATTAAGTAGACTACGACGATTATTGTTAAAACCGTCGTAGTCTGCTTAATTTTTTTTTAATATATGTTGTTTGTTTTTAACAGTTTTCCCATAATTTTTGTACCTGTTTATTACTCAGACAGTCCACAAAACAATCCATACATATATATTTCCCAATAATTTAACAATTGACAATAAATAAGATGGTTCATAAACCAAAAGTCATAATTTAACTTAGAAACTATTCTGAATAACAAAGTTGTATCTAATAGGGCTGTAATTAACTACTACTCACTGAAATGATGATATAATATAAATACCTAACTAAAAATTATTAAAATCAAAACTTTACATGTATATTTCTAATTATGAGCTTCAGAAGACACATCTATGCTCTGTTTCTTACTACAATACACTAAAAATGTCGCCCATTGCTTGCGAGTGTAGTCGATGGCTTCTTCAACAAATGACATTGAATCACTAAAAGTATGGAAAATAATGAATAATTATTAACATGTAAGTATCATTAATTAAATTCACAAACGGTTGTAGGTAAAAAGTATGTACCTCTAACCAATGGTCTGTTATCCCATCCGAATTATGCTTTCCATCTATTCCATGACATAGAAATCACATTGTAGTCGAGTCGTTTGTTTATTAGCCTACAAAGATTTTAATGATTTATCAAGACACCTTATTTGTATTATAAGTGTACATAATGTTGTTTTTGTGTTTCCTAAGAGAAACATTTTTACCTTTGTTATTACAAAATCAAGTCTTGGTCTGGCACGACTATTGCTTGTGAGCATATGATGTCCAACATGAATACTAGTTAAATTAAATTATACATTAATGTCACACTATAATAATTAAATATAAGTCAAGTGAAAGATAACAACTAAATAACATTTACATACCCTTCAAGTACTTTCTTCAACTTTGGAGGGAGAGGTTTGTGCAAGGAACAAAAAAAGACCGCGAGATGATCCATCGGGCAAAGAACAATAAGTTGGCAATGGCCACTACATGTAACATAAATGATTGTTTATACTTTTTGTTTAAATTTTAGTATATCAATATAAATTATACTTACTTATAAAGGTATGGTGCAAGGTAGATCCTCTTGTTCGATTGGCCAATCCAATCCATGATATATGACTTGACATCAGGTGAATTATCTGTCAAGCCCAATATGGATTGTGGTTCAATGAATCCATAGACATTGTTGTTGCCCATTTCAATTGATATATTATTCAAATACCTGAATCATATTGAAATTCATGTTAGAAAATGTAATAAATTTGAAAATTGACATATTTAATTAATAGTTAAAGTACTTACATGATCCAAAATTGCATGTGAGTTAGGTTCATCTCGTCCATGCCTGAATACATCTCGATGCAATCTGACATGTGAATGTATAGAGGCATGTTGTTTTCTCTACCAAAGATTTTTTTATCCCAATAGAGCTCCAAACTTTTGCTTCTAATCTTATTAGCCAACTCTAACAAGCACTGCAGAGGATCATCAATTGGCTCTGGCTCTGATCGTGGTTTCCTGGGTGTAAGTTTCTTCTTTGGGGATTTGATCTAATAAAATAAATTGTTAGAAACATCATCAATATATTATAAGTTAATAATAAACATAAAAACAATACATACCTTTGCACCCAATTCCTTAACAAGATGTTTTGGCCATGCAATGAAAGTACCAAGAGCTTGTCCTACCACTTGCGCCTCTTCAGTGGGCAAGGGTAGTGGAGCATCAGGGTCATGTGTGTCGTCAACAGTGACCCTCAACTCAACATCTCCCATAGGCTTACCATGCATGGTTGCTCCGCCCCCTACAACTCTTCCAATGGCCACCAATCAAATTGGGTTTTCTTCAACATACAACCCACATTGAAAAGCTTCTTCAGGGATGCCCCCGTCTGGTGAGCAACTAAATTTCGTGCTAACACGAACAGTCTGCCTCACCTCTATAGCAGTTCCTAGGCACTGACCTTGTAGGCCTAATTGCTGCATGATATTCTGTGAAACTTTTGCAGCCATCTCTTCTGTTATTTATTCCCTCATCCTGGCGATAACATCTTCAGTGATACTTTGCCTCAAGGATTCTATTGTTTGTTGGTTGATTGTAGAGTCAAAACATCGATGGTGTGAAGATTTTCCAAAGTATGAAACAATCCCCACACCTTGACCAACGCCACGAACATGCCCTGTGTGTTCGGGTTTGCCAATGACAGATGAAAGTATGTCATCTCTTCCCTGTGCCACAAATGATCCCTGACTGCTCTGCTCAACTAGGGAATCCTGCAAGTAAGGAATATTTGTTGTTGTTACTTTAATTAAAACATGCAGTATTTTCAAAAAATAATATCATCAATTAAGAACAAAAATAAAATTACAATTTTTTCAGCAACACACTTGGAAGATGATGATGTGAAGTCACCTGACTTCTTCATCCTAGCTAACTTCCATTTTTCATGCCTCTTTGGGGGGATGGGGGACCGTCAAATGATAAAGAAGGATCTGCTGCAGTTGCTTCTTCTCGCATCCTTTGCTTTTGAGTCAAGATCCTTTCCTCCAACACTTTATAACCCCCTCGAGACAAAATATGGGGATAATCATTTCTTGCTTGACACTCCTTTTCCTTATTCCTTTTTGCCCGTAACATAAAATAAACATTTAGTAATTGTTCAATGCTGGAAAATATATGTACCTGGTCAGTTGAGACTTCCATTTCAACATTTACTAACCTGTCACTCAGGAGACAAACGTATCTGAACAAACTTCTCCCATGTTTCTTCATCTATGCCCCTATAATTAGGCATAGAAATGTTGCCATCTTCTTTATTATATATGTACCGGGTCAGTTGAGACTTCCATTGCCTAACCATGGTAGCCATGGAAGACATGACCTTCAGCCTCAGGGACTTCACATTAGGAATATCGAAAATGACCTATAAAAAAGAATAAAATTTTGATTATTTAGCAATATAATAAAGAATAATATACTGAAATAAATAAATACCAAATAATTATCAGCAAAGAAATTACCAAAAGATCCTGCCATAGCATGTTCCGTTGAGTCATCGGAACATCATCCCAAGTAGGGGTTAGGATAGGTATGTGCTCACGGACAAGGAAGCCCAAATAACTCCTGAATTTGGGTCCATTATCACCAGTAGCAATGCCCGTGTGAATATCTATATCAACGTGAGTCTGTTGACCTTTGCCACGTATAACTGTCAAATCCTTCAGGCGTGTGGTCTTTCTATATACTCTGTTTGGGTCAGGTGATTGATCAGCCATGTGCCTGTTTAAAAATCAATTGAAAGTCAATAACTGGATAAACATCAAATTTACATAAAGAATAATTATAAAATTGTACAAAAAATTACATTATTTATTTATTAGCACCTTAAACGGTCAAATATATATTCTTTCGTTATAATCATGACGAACAGCGTGTACATCATCAACATCAATTTCCTCGGATATAACTGGGATATTAGATGAAAACCCAGGAATGTGATCAATGTTAAGATTGTCAAGTTCAGGTTCGCTGCTTTTCCCGTGCATTACGACAGATAACATCTCATTTGAAGGATCTTTGACATAAAAAACTTGTCTAGCCTGTTGTGCCATTATGAAAGGTTCATCTTGGTAACCACTTCTACTAAAGTTAACAAGATTTTGACCTGAATCATCAAAGTGCACCCTGTCCTATTATCAACCCATTTACATTTAAAAAGAGGCACATGAAATTTACAATACACAACCTCCCAAATAAGGCATGCATCCCAAGAACGGATTGTTGTCTTTGGAGGTGGAGAAATGCATAGACTCAGCTTCTACCATAACTCCACTATTTTGTACCACACTTCTATCATCCAGTGACTTTGTGTAGAATGAATAGTTATTTATGTAATGCCCATTACATACAATAACATCTTTCTTAAAGGCACATGCAAGCCAGTTTAAGGTCTCTGAAACTGTTTCATCACTCAAGATTTGATTTTTAAACCACTTCCTGAAAGTACTGTTTTGTTCTTTCAACAACCACTTCTCCGATTGTCTTGGGTTTTGCTTCCTTACAATTTCCTTGTGAGCAGCCAAGTATGGTTGAACTTCTCCAGTGTTGTTCAAAACATACAAATAAGCTTGTTGCACTAAATCCCAAGGTTTTTCCACACATTTTCCACCTCAGATGCATTGGCCAAAACGTCTACCCTCAGGACATGGCCTAGGAACCCCGACAGGAAAGGTAGTAGACATATATTCTGAACAAAATTCAACCGCTTCTTCAGCAATGTACCTCTCAATAATCGACCCTTCAGGATGATACTGATTCTTGACATATCCTTTTAAGATTTTCATGTAACGTTCGATGGGGTACATCCATCTTAAGTATACGGGCCCACATAATCTAATCTCTCGGACAAGATGGACAACCAAGTGTACCATAATGTCAAAAAAGGACGGAGGAAAAAACATTTCCAATTCACACAATATAATAGCAGACTCAGCTTCCATGTTATCTAGAATGTTAGGATCAATCACTTTGGAACAGATTTGTTTGAAGAACCGACACAATCGGGTAATGGCATTTCTGACCTTTTTAGGCAAGATGCCACGGATTGCCACAAGAAGGAATTGTTGCATCAACACATGACAATCATGGGATTTTAATCCAATTAATTTCAAATCTTTCATTAACACAAGGCTCTTGACATTTGAACAGTATAGTTGTGGCACTTTTATTCCGTGTAAATATTGACAAAAACTGGTTCTCTCTTTTTTACTTAATGTGTAAGCTGCCGGGGGGAGGTATGTGCGGTTACCTACAACACTTGGCTTTAATTGATCTTGAATTTTCATCTCAACCATATCCAACCTAGCATTCAAACCATCTTTTGTCTTACCTTTAATGTTCAACAGAGTTCCTATCAAACTATCACAAACATTCTTCTCAACATGTATAACATCTAAACAATGTCTAGCATCAAGCTTGCACCAGTATGGGAGATCAAAGAATATAGACCGTTTCCTCCAAAGGTTTGTCACAGTTGCCTTCTTTGAAGACTTTCCGAATCCAATGTTGATGTCTTTCACCTGCTCAAAAACTTGTTTACCGGTTAAGGCGGTAGGTGTTTCCTCAGTCTCCAGATGACCATTAAATGCCCTTTTCAATTTACGATATGGGTGATACTTTCTTAGAAACCATCTATGACCAAGATACACTGTCTTTCTTCCATGATGCAATTGTTGGAAACATGTCCCTTCTTCACATATCAGACAAACTTTATGTCCTTTAACACTATAACCAGACAAGTTTCCATAGGCTGGGAAGTCATTGATAGTGCAAAACAACATGGCATGTAACTTGAAGGTTTCTTTGGCGAAGCCGTCATACACATCAACACCTTCATTTCATAATAATCTTAAGTCTTCAATCAAGGGAGAAAGATAAACATCAATGTCATTTCCAGGCTGCTTTGGGCCCAAGATCAACATATACAACATCATATACTTTCGCTTCATGCACAATGATGGAGGTAAGTTGTAAATTATCAACAACACAGGCCACGAACTATGAGTAGTGGCTAAATTACCAAACGGATTCATTCCATCTGAAGGTCGACCAAGGCGGAGGTTTCTTGAATCACTGCCAAATGAGGGAAACTCTAGATCAATCTTCTTCCACTGCAAAGAATCAGCCACATGTCGAAGCTTTCCATCTTGTATCCTTTCATCTGCATGCCATCTAAGATTCTTAGCGTCGTTGGCGTTTGCAAAAAGTCGCTTAAATCTTGGAATTATTGGAAGATACCACACCACCTTCGCAGCAGCACCTTGCTTTGTTCCTTCTTCACAATCACAACCACCCTTCTTTTTTTTTTTTTGTAACGAGAGAGCCCACACCTAGGACACTTGTGCATCGCTTCAAATTCTTTTCTGTATAAGATGCAATCATTTGGGCATGCATGAATTTTTTTATACTCCATACCCATTGGACAAAGAATCTTCTTAGCATCATAATTGCGGGTTGGCAAAGTGTTACCTTCTGGAAGCATTTCACTCAACAACTCTAGCAATTGAGTAAAGCTTTTATCAGTTCACGCATTTGCCGCCTTTAGATGAACCAATTTTAACACCGCAGACATACGAGTTAAGTTAGAGCACCCTTTGTAAAGGTGTCTCCGCATCACTAAGCAACGTGTCATATACATGGGCTTTTGGCAAAGTTTTCCGGACCAACATCTTGAATCATGTCTTCAAGTCTGTCATCAATTTCTGTATCCAAGTCCGGTGCAGACACATTAGATGTTGTCAATGTGTCTAATAACTCACCATGTCAGGTCCATGTTGTATAACTTCTAAGAATCCCATCACGCAAAAGGTGTTCTCGAAGTTCTTCTTCTTTCACCGTATAACCGTTCAAACAATTGACACAAGGGCAACAAAACTTCCCACCACTACTAAAGTGATCATGTTGCTTAGCAAATTCTAAAAACTCTTTAACTCTAGCCTCATACTCTGTACTAATTCGACTTGCATTCATCCAACTACGATCTATACCTTCATCAAAGGTATGGTCAACAAACATATATATTAATTTAGTCTTATTTATTAGGAAAAAAAGCAACGATATAGAAGAAAATTGGAAATCAAAATCAGAACAGCAGCAGTATTATTGGCTTTCTTCTCTTTTATCCTTTTCAAACGGAGGAGACTAGAACATTAGTTAATAAAAGAGGCATATAATGCTCTATTAAGGTATTGCTACCTACACTAGAACATGAGTCCTACGATCCTATCAAATTGGTTCTTATGCACTAAACCAGGAATTTCCCCATGCCATTTATTCAACTATGCATCTTTTAACTTCTTTTGGTTCTTATGATTTGATCAAATATGCCACTCGTGTTAGTTTAAACTCAATAACTTATATAGTTTGAACCACTAAAAGTTAATGGTGGCGCCATAGCTGCTGTGGCAGAATGGCATGGTAGAACTTTTGCCAGCCGCCATAAGCAATTTGTTAATTCATTTAGTACATATATGGTTATATTAGCAGGAAGATTATGGAGAAATTGAAGTATTTGAAGCTGAAAGTAAATATAAGACCAGAATGTGAGCAGAAAGCAGAAACCTGAAAGTAATTGTGTTGTGAGGACAATGTGATGCGCAGTTCATGTTGCTTTCACACCTGAATTCTAGTCACAAGTAGTTTTGTGCAATCAATAATTGTTGAAGGTCTTTGGGCTATAAATTAGAAGAAGATTATAGACAGTTAATAAATGTGTGTCATGCACCAATTTTCTATGATTAGAACGATTGAATCAAAAGACACACAAAGCTTTCAAAGTGTTAAAATCTTTAATTGATATAAAGCCCCTTGAGTAATTGATATAAATTATAAAATCTTTTATCAAAGTGTTAAAAATTTGTACTTGTAGCGCTGTTCCAATCATCAGAAGGTAGTTTCTAATATCCTAATAATGTTTTTACAGTGAAAATATAATATTTTTAATATCCATTTTGATGTTTTTACTGCACCATAGCTATATATAAGGATTAAGTATACACAACGAAAAGGATAAAAGAGAACAGCAGTTACAAGAGAGTACAAAGAGAGAAAGAAAAATGAAATGAAAAAAAGGAAAAAGAAGAAAATATGATACAACACAGAAAAATAACAAGGAATTTATTAAGTGGTTCATATGTTTTCAGTTGATAAGTTCTACTTGTTACTGAATAAATTAGTTTGAGATGGAGTTTCACACCAAAACACATGTTTAAAAGCTATAACGAAGCTGAAGTTTAAGTGTTAAAACCAATTTGCATGGTGTTATAAATCTTGTAATGAAGGTAGCAGAAATGGATCAAGTGAAGGTGCCAAAATTTTGCAATGAAAGCAGAGAAAAGGGGCACATCAAACAGACATTGTGTAGCAGCTACACAAGTGCATCTTTTGAAAGAGAGATTCAAAGACCAAAAAAGGTCAAAACAAAACAGCAAGTGGTTCACATGTTTTCAGTTGATAAGTTCTACTTGTTACTGAATAAATTAGTTTGAGATGGAGTTTCACACCAAAATACATGTTTAAAAGCTATAAAGAAGCTGAAGTTTAAGTGTTAAAACCAATTTGCTTGGTGTTATAAATCTTGCAATGAAGTTAGCAGAAAAGGATCAAGTGAAGGTGCCAAAAATTTGCAATGAAAGCATAGAAAATGGGCATATCAAACAGAAACTGTGTAGGAGCTAAACAAGTGCATCTTTTGAAAGAGAGATTCAAAGACCAAATAAGGTCAAAACAAAACAGCAAGAGCCAAACAGTAGCAGAAGTCCATCAACAAACAAAACTAGATCAACAGTGTAGAAGAGGCAACGATAACATGAGACGAGTAACTTGAAAGAATACTCATGAAATTAAAGTAAAATTCCAAAATTTCAGGGAACTCAACAGCGAAGTAGTAACAGAATAAATCTGAATTGTATTTTTGACATGTGTTCAGAGATTACATATGGTATTTATAAACTTATTTCACCTGATTAAGAAAATACGAGAGAATAAAATTTTACAAATCACATCAAACTTAATACCATCGGATCATATCTAATAAATGGAAAATAGCCTAGTTATAGGAATAAATCAAAATTTTCGTATTACATTTCAATATCTACTAATACCACCGGATTAAATATACCTAATTCTAATTCTAAGAACAGTAAATCAGTCTAATTATAGGAATAAATCAGAATATATAATTTTAATTTAATCAAACTGCAGCAAGAACTTTCAATTCAATCCCAAAACCATATTCAACATATTAGCACCCAACAACAGCAATGAGCCCTAAACAATCCACTAAGCTCTCTAAACAATGTGCCCTAAACAATGCAAATGAGAGGAGCGATTCACGAAGTGTACCTTTTAGAAGCGATTCGCGTAGGGATTGCGCCGAAGTAGTTAGGGATTGCGTCATTGACGAGAAGGCTGAGTGATTGAGGGAGGGAGAAGGAGAAGTGTGCGCGCGAGGGAAAGTGAGGGAGAGGGTTCTTCGCGGAGGAGAAGGAGAAGTGTATGCCCTAGGGGTTCTTCGCGAAGAAGAAGATGAGTAATCGACAGACTATGATGGTTTTAATTAGAACCGTCGTAGTCTGTAAGGAAAATATTACAAAATTGCCACCTGCTTACAGACTAAGGTAGTTTAAATTTGAACCGTGGGAGTCTGTAAAGAAAATATTACAAAATTGCCACCGCGCACCGACCACGACGGTTACTTAGAACCGTAGTGGTGTGTGCGTAGTGGTTTGTAATTTTTCTACTAGTGATAGAGAAGTTTATCCAAACTAGATTTAGTGTATTTTATTTTCTGTAATTACTTGTTGAGAAGTTTATTCAAATGAACTAAATATAATTCTATTAGCTATAATAATGGCATATAACTCGAGCGCTCTTCAGAAAAAAGAACAAACCATTCATAATAGATTGATTTCACTCTTACTCACCGGGATAGAAATGGCAGGGAGTCCTAGAAAATTTGTTGGAACAACGAATAATATAAGATTAGCAAAAAAACAAGCTTCGAGTTAGCATATATGAAGAGAGAAGTTATTATATAATAGGCATAGTTGTTGTAAAAATGACATGACATTTAACTTTTATTGATTTTCTAATAAGAAAAAATGAATTAAGAGACCAGTGTCTCTATACAGCTAAATCTAAAAAATTTTAACGATGTCGTATTAAGGCCTATTCGAATGGAGTACCACAATGCTCTGTATAAATAATTGGCACTGACATTGTTAGACTTAAAATTTGGTCAATCGATTCATCATAAAATAGATTCTAGATTCAAAGTCTACGACTATATTTAGAGAAATATTTACTTGTCATATTTATTATGAACTCTTGTCTCACCTAATACATTGGGCTGCAATATAATCTAATACTGTAAATGACCGAAAAAGTGCAAAACTTGTACGAGTATCATATGATGATTTTACACTTTTTCTGTGAAAGAAAAGAAATAAAGGAAACCACCATAATTTTTATAGCAAGTCTAATATCAACCATTTTTAAAAACAGAAGAGAAGAATGTCTTTTAACAATTGGACTTGAACATGAAATTACTAGTATTAAGTTTCAATATATATATACTCATACCCGTCTTCAAAATTCAGTGAACATAAGCATTTAGAGCCAATGGAAACAACATGGGAAGTTCGAATCTCGAGAAGCTCTAGTATGACAATTTCTATTGTCTTCACATGATAGAGAAACATACACTTCTTAGCACAGTTTGAATCTATCATGCTTGTCTAGAGAATAATGTGCATTACATGATAGACTAATCGACTTACTTCACAACAATGTTCCTTTGACAATAGATTAACAGCATCCTCAAATTTATTAGAGATTTCAGATGAATGCACATCAATAAACTACTACACAAGAATAAATATATTGTTTAGAAAAGGCATATCACATTAAACTGCACAAAATTTATTTTTAAAGCATAAGGTGATTTTCGGGGTGTACTTTCCTATTCTTAAAGATCCCAAGGCATTTGAATCATTGTTGAAAGTGCTTCACATATGAGCAACAATAATAATGGCAGTGATAAGCCAAGGAAAGTTTCACCAGAAGGTGTACCAATAGACATGGTGGGGTGCTGGGGTTTCGTGGTGGTGGTCACAATGGGGTTTTCTAGCGGTGGTGGCATTGGACTTTGTAAGGGAGAAAGAACAAGGAGGGAAAAGAAAAGGATGGGGGAAGAGAAAGTGAGGGAAGGGGTTCGTGGCAGCGGACCATGGTGGTGAATGGTGGCCGACAACGAGAAAGAGAGGGAAGAGGGGGGTAGGATTTCGTGGTGAGAGAGAAAGGAGAGGGAGAGAAAAGAAGAAGAAGAAGAAGAGGGAAGGGAAAGTGACGGGGGAGGGTTTCGCGGCCACCGGCGAACCGCGGTGGTGGGTGGCCGACAACGAGAGATAGTGATGGAAGAAGGGGGCGGGGCGGTTCGTGTTTGTGAGAGAGAAAGGAAAGATAGAGGAGGGAAGGGAAACTGAAGGGGAGCGAGAAATGCGTGCTAAAATGTGCCCCATTTTTTACATCGGTTATTATATACAACGTCAATTGTTCTTATAACCGACGTTATATATACTTTTCACGTCAGTTATAATAACTGACGTAAAAACCTTTTTTACATCATTTTTTATCACTGCCGTGAAATAAGAGTCATAAAATATAGTTTTTGCATTAGTGACATTACCTGGCGAATGTGCACCAAACGATGAAGGTGATTGACTTTAAATCAATAAAGTATGTTGTTCATTGCGCTAAAAATAATGATGGTTTTCTTTGTCTTTTTCATATACGACCATACAATAAAAAATGTCAGATAGGTGGAAAGTCACGGAATGGGGTGGACCGCATGCTTATTTAAACCTCAGTTTGACACAAGAACATGTTAATCTTGATTTAAATTTGTTTAGTACCTAATTTAGGTATGTCAAAATATTTTATACTATTATTATTCATCTACTCAAGATTTAAAGTATTTGTAAGGTTTCGTTAACCATTTTTTTTCCTATAAATAATAGATATGATCAGGGAAGATTCGTCCATCAAAATTGAATTGATTCAAGAAATAACTGCTAGCATGTTTAATTATAAAATATTATAAAGGAAGACATGGTTAGCTAAACTAAAAGCAATGGCCATGGTGTATGGTGATTGAGAAGAATCATACACTCAACTTCTTGTATGGCTTAAATACATGCAAATTCACTATTCGGGTTCTTATTATCAAATCTTTCATGATGATTGTTTTGTTGGCAATACTTTAGTTCATGAGTTCTAGCAATTTTATCGTGTGTTTTGGACTTTCTGGCAGTGTGGTGATACTTTTAAATTTTGTAAGCCAATAATACAGATAAATGGTACACACGTATATGGGAGATATCACGAAACACTCCTAACAACAACAACACAAGATGAAAATGACACTGTTTACCTTCTTGCATTTGTTGTTGTTGAAGGTGAAACTTTATTAGCTTGGTCGTGATTTCTCTTTCATATATGTCTACATGTGACAAATAAATCAGGGATTTTCCTAATCTCTAATCGACATTTGAGCTTCATGTTGACTATCGGTAATGAAGTAATTGGATAAAGCTGATTGTAAAAGATAAAAACACAAGAAGGGTGTTGAATTGTGTTAATTAAAAGTTTTGTCCTTCCATCTGTTGGTTTTGAAGGGGTCAGACGGGACTTTAATGTCTTTAAGTATTGATTTTAAATATGAACATCTGAGTAAGTTAATCCCTATTAGTTTAATAATCAAAAGCAGATAAACGATAATGATATTTTTATATTGGTTCGTCTATCAAAGACTACGTCTAGTTACTTAGCAACCCGCTAAGTTTTCACTACAAACCGTGAAAAAAGGTTACAATTATTCTTTGAACCCAGCCACTTCTGGCTATATGGATATTCTTTGATCCCAGCCTTCCCAAGCTAAACAACTAGGTATTCTTTGCAACACAGCGTCCCTTGGCTAGTACAAGGGTATTCTTTGAAAAGCAGCCTCCTTTATATAGGCAACTTGAACTGGTGGTGGTGAAGTCCTTTATATAGGCAACGTCTTCAAAGATCCGTTAGACTAAAAAAATATACCGTTGTCCTTTACTTGTAGAAGTCTTCAAAAGGTCTTAGAGTGTAATCATCGATTTGATGTTTTACACAACAGATTAGGCGGCTTTCAAATTCTTTTTCTGATTTGATCAGAGATATCAATAAAAATCAGGTTTGTTTTTCGTGTTACAGAGGTTTAACACATATATCTATCCTAATTTTGGAAACTTCTAAGAGTAACAGCTAGATTTGAAATAATGACCAAGTTACTCCGTTTGATAGCTTGGACTTCACTTGACTTCACAAGACGAAAGCTTCTACTTGGCTTCGTCTGTCTTCAGTCTTTGTTTCTTCGTCTTGAGACATAATCTATTCAGGGAAGACGATGACTTCATAAGATGCAAACTTTGAGTAGTCACCTTTCATTTGTTCTTACTTCATTTGATTTTGGGTTGCATTTCTTTAGTCTGATGCAGTTCCATCTGTTCTGTAATTAATCAAAACTAAGGGTGTTAATCATCTTGATCTAACAATCTCCCCTTTTTTGATGATTACAGACCATACTAAGAGAAATCTTTGATAAGAGCATCTACTAAAGACAAAGTTAGCCAAAACAAATATCATGACAGAATTACATCAAGACGATGTTTTCCTTTAAAGTACCTCTTTATATAGATTGTTACATCAATGCGATGTAATTAGATTATTACAAGTACATGTGGTATTGCAAAGAGAATGATAAGAGAAAAACATAAAAGAAATTAATCAGAGAAAAGAAAATCTAATCATAAAAGACAGAGCTAAAAAAAATGAGTAAAACTAAAAAGAATACAATGTACAACAGTCTCCCCCCCTCAGACGATGCTTTGATCTTCATCTTCTATCGTCTACTCCCCCTTTTTCTTCTTGTCCTTGAACTTATGCCCTCCCTTCCAAGACTTCTCCATTCTCCACATACTTCTCCCCCTTGAGCTGATAATCATCAAATAAGATTATTGTGGTGGAGGTCTTTGCGGCACCATAGCCAACATCATAGCCTGAAATCTGAAATCGTTCAAACCGAGCATAAAGATCATCATGTTTTTCTTCAAGCAAAGCATTCTTGTTCTTCAATGCTCATGGCTATCCTCCAAAGCATCATATTTTCTTTTAAGAATATTATACTTTTCAATTCTTGGAGCAAATTGCTGAGGTTCGTCTTCATCATTCTCTACCTCCTCAACAATTGGCTCTACTGGAGACCCCAGCAGGCGCAAAGAAAATAGAGGAAGCTTTACTATAACGTCGAAGGATTGAGGCCATCTCCATGTAAAGTTCTTGATAATTGGAGTGATTTGAAAATTGGGTTGATCAGGATAGGAAGTGTAGGCAGAAACTGCACCAAGAAAGAAATTTCCAGTAGCAATAGAATCTACTTCATCAAAGGAAGCTCCTAAGCAGTAAGCCATTGTTGTTTCATGTTCTTCAACCATCCGAAGTATCTTAGGATTGATGGGCTTGACTGCTTGTTGTTGGATCAGCTTTAGTCTGTCATAGACAGACGCAGGGAGACGCTTGGGAATGTACCTTGCCCATTTGAAGACTTTGGGCACATCTCTTTCCATCTTCTCTTTTCCTTTTGCTAAGTACTTCACTTTGCAGGGTCTAGGACGATCCATGCGAATGGTGTACTTGGTTCCGACGATACCCAGAGAAGTGAATTGAGTCCCCACCAAGAAAGGTAAAGTACCTTCTGTCTTTTTCAGCTCTATGATGGAGAAGGTTGAGAGACTTTATCATTTCTTGTTCCTCATGCCTGTACGCTCTTGCCATCAGATGATAAGCTATATCATGATCTACTGGAAGCACATGTGGGAAATCTTCAGGCGATTCAAACTCTTGGAGGTTTAGATAAAAAACAATGTTCACTCTAGAACAATGAGGTCTTGTCCAAGGGAAAGTAAGACCGAGAGAGTAACCGAGACCGATGTACTCTATTTTGTTGATGGGTATGATGAAAGAGAGAGGATCATGGCCTTCAACAACATCTAAGTGCCAATGATCAAAGCCCTCAGGCTTAAAGCATTCAGACGCAGAATCTCCATATGTGCAATGATGGAAGATTGGTGTGCCTAACTTGTGATGGATTCTGGACAAAGTACTGGGGATAGGAGAAAAGATGTTTGGCTCATACCCAAGAGCAGGTACTTTAGTAGACAAACTCTTAAGGTGCTCCCTGTACTCATCAATCCCTTGATTTTTAAAGAAGCCAAGTCATCCCATGGTAGACACTGTAGCCACAAGCATTGTTTAGCGGCAGTATACTTTGTTTACTCATCAAACTTAGCTGGCTTCAAGAGAAGGTAGAAGTTGATGGGATTCACAAAATGTCCCAGAAGGAAATCTTTTTTCCCTCTGTAGTTGTAGGGGTTCCTTGTCTCGATGTAGGGAGACTCTTTAACATGACTGTCTTCATCGTCTACATGATATCCATCAACGTTGGACTCAAACTCAGTAGAGAGATCAAAAGCTTCATCAGCTTGATCTTGTAAAATCCACTTAGGCTTTGTAGGCCTTTCAGCACAAGAGTGGATAGAGTACTTCTTCATTAGAAGATCATTGAGGAAAGAGTAGTCCATCTTGCGTGGAGGAGGAAAATCTTAAACATTGATTACCTCAACATGGAATCTTGAAGAAGTGGATGCAACAGGCGTCATCACTTCAGAATACTCTTCATCAGACGAAGAGCAAGAGAAGACTTCAAAGACATTAGATGGGATGTCTTGCGTCTGTGAGCAGGTTGGTCTTTCAGACTCAACATCCATCGTCTGTTCTTGATCAGCAGGAAATGCAAGAAAAGGTTCAGATTCTACACTAGGTTCGTCTTGAGAGGCAGATGGATCCAACTCCATAGTAGAGGATGCTTCTTCATTCAACATGCACTAGTGCAGAAATGATTTACTATGTCACCAAATTCACGGCGGTTATCCATTTAAACGACGTAAAAGGACATATCACGTCAGTTCTTTCTAGAACCGACGTGATATGTCCTGTTTTGTTTTTCCCTCTCTCTTCATTTCTCGACTGACAACTTATTTAATTCCTCTCTTTGACTAACAACGTTTTTTAATTCTCGTCCTTCTTTCTTCTCCAATTTTCACCCCTTTAGCTATAAAGTCTAATAATTTTACCACTGACCATACAATTTTTAGTGTTTATATTCTTTTCATAAATATATTATCTTAAAATTTTGACATCAGTTGGACCAAAATAATTTTAATTATAATAAGAATAAATCTAACCCAGAATCTAGGAACTTAAACAACTAAATTAATTACGATAAAAAATAAACATTACTTAAAAAAAAAAAAACTTTACGTATTACGTAATTTTATTATAACTAAAAATATATTTAAATTTAAATAATAAATATTACGTAAAAAATAATAAACATTACGTAAAAGTAAATAAACTTTACATATTATGATTATTATTATATAAAATATAATATAATTAATATTGAATTATAATATTTTTTTTAGTTTCCTAAAACAATCATGTATTATGAATTTATTTAATTTAGTTGTAGAAGGTCCTAAATTATGGGTTGAATTTACTCTCATTTTAATTAAAATTATTTTTGTCCAACTGATGTCAAAATTTTAATATAATATATTTATGAAGAGAATATAAACACTAAAAATTGAATGGTGCAATGGTAAAATTGTTAGCCTTTATAGCAAAAGGTTCGCTTTCTTAAGAGCAAGCTCCTTTGCTCTTGCCTCTTCTTCTTCTGCTATTTTTTCTTTCGTCTGCTCTCCTTCTAGCAGACTCAGGATCTTGATTGATGGTTGAGGTGGAGTTTGTGTTTGGGTTTGTGTTTGGGATGAGATTTGTGGTTCTGTTTTTGGTTTAGACAAATGAGCTTTGCGAGAGTGTTGTTTAATGATTGGTACAAAGTTTGTTGGATTATTTTTGGGTAAGGATGATTCAAGTTCAAGATGCATTCTTGATAAGGTTGCTTGCTTGATTTCATGACCAGCACCATACCATTCGCATCTTCTGTGATTAAATCCTTGATTAAGGATGATTTTGGCAAAAACAGCAGGATAAGGGACACCAAATTTTCTTTTCAGATTATTTCCCTTCAGAGTGGCTACCCAATGATCCATGATAACATGGGGTAGACTTATATTTGACATATGCATCAAGTAATAGAGACAAAAGCGATCTCTATTGCTTACATTATCTCTGGACCCAAGTCTGTGAGTAAAGATATTGAAAAGCAGATTGTGTAGAATCTTGCATTCTGGCACCAAATTCCCAGCCCTTAAGAACTTAGCCAGATCAGACGTTCTGGGCTTCCCATAGAGAACAAGATCGATCTCTTTCTCGTCCATGTGAGTGTTCCAGTTAGGCTTGTACTGGATACCTTCTATGTTGCATTTGTCGATGGCTGTTATGGCTTCAACATTTATCAAGAACTCATTATCGTTGATGGCTCCAACGATGCTTTTGTCTACCACCTTGGCATTGTTCCAAAACTCTGCATATGCTTCAAGCATCCATGGTCCTTCCCAGCGAGCAAACCTTACCCATCCAGTGGCTTCAAGAGATTTGTACGATGAACCAGACAACATTTCCAGTGTGTTTTTTCTTACCCATTTACTTGGCAAAAATATCTTCAGAGAATATAGTCTCCTCAGTTCCTTCTTGCATATTCTTGGTGGCCATTTTTTCTAGTTCAAAAGAGAAATTACAGAGAGTGAATGTTCTTTTACTTTTGAGATTTTGAAAACAGTAAGGAGTAAAAGAAAGTAACTGTAAAGTATTTCTAAAATGACATCAAAATTAGTTATAAAATAAGGTGTTACATTTAGTGGAAACAAATTAATAGTAACCATTATGTAATATACATTTAGTGGTATCAAAATAGTAGTATCCTTTCATTTTGTGGGTTGGGTAGCCTAGTATTCATTGTGTAGCTTCTAAATATGACAAGTTGGGATGACGTGTTGATGCTTAGAAGGGTGTTTTGATGATTAAGTGCAATGGTACTTACATGTTATGGATCTTATAGTACTTTTTGATGTGAATTGGATGGTTAGCATTGACAAAGATTATGATGTTTTGTAGCAAATGGCTAAAAAGGCACTGTGACGCACCCAATACACTCAAGATCATATCACAACGGTGATGGAACACTTTGTCCAAGAAAGAGAAGTTCAACCTGCAGACCAAAAACTCCCTACTTTTAAGAAGAATTATTCACCTAAATTCATGGGAGGATATGACTTTGAAGGGACAAAGAAATGGTCTTAGAGACGGAGAAAATCTCTGAGGCAATGGGATGTCTTGAAGAGCACAAGGTTGGATATGTAACATTTGGAGAAGCGGATAATTGGTGGAAATTTGTAAGATATAGTATGCCAAGCATGGATGGTGTCATTTTGTTACCTCGGCAGTTACTTATATATTATCTCATAGTTACTTTCTAGGTTTATTTAGATGAAAGTTGTACTAGAACATTTTGATCAAATGGATATGTATATACATGGATGTTTACTATTTAATTTTCTTCTCCTTTAGATATATTGCACATTTTCTCAGTGTAATAATGTTTTGTCTAATGATTTATTAGTCTATTCAAGAGTTTGTGATTCGCTTGTTATCGTCATTCGTCTAATTTTCAAATACAAACTTCATTTAATACATATCATTTGAAACTTTTATTTTAATCATATTAATTATCAAAATTAAGGATTTTTTTCTTCAAAAGATTTAACTTAATAATTCATTTGTCGCATTAACTATTGTCTACTTTGGCTAAAAAAGTCCTCAACTTCAACTCCTAACTAAATGATTAGTCCTTACTCTCGACCAATATCCTCCGATTTATGTTTTATTCTTTTTAATAAACTTCCAATTTTATTCATCCATTTAAAATGTTGTCATGTTAGCCTTTTAACATTAGAAAGTATAATATTAAAAAAATTCTCTACCTTTAATTCTACTAGTTATCTATATTTACTATTTTTTTTGGCTATTTAAAACTATTATTATGATCCATTACGCGATCAAACACTAAATTGATTATAAACTCATTTATTTGTATTAAATTTTTATTCTACGCTTTCTACCTCCCTCCCCTCCCGCAAGGAAAGAATATAAGGTTAAGACCTTAGACAATTACCCAATCCATTGTATATGGGAAGGAAAAAAAAAATATTGTTCACGTTAAATTGTTTGAATATCACCCTATACATTCAAGTAAAACAAATTTATAACATGATATATTACAGGAATTACTTTTAACAAAATTTCCAATTTTGGTAGCGTAGTTTTTAAACTGAGATATAAAACGGATTATTATAGATGAACAACTGTTCAAGACATTAAGGTGGGTGCAAATAAATAGATATTATACATTGTCAAATGGTACCATCTGTCAAAGGATTAGTCACAATTTCCATGGAATAACTTGAAGAACTAATGAAATCAGTTGATATAGTCTGGCTAGAGTCATTTCTTTGATCTTCTTCCATTGTTTCCTGTGGATATAGAGAAGGCTTTGGAGGTATTTCCAGGCTTTCAATGTCCCCTTCAAGCATTTCGACTACTTCATTCATTGAGGGACGATCATTTGGATTCAACTGTATGCACCAAAGTGAAACTATGATCATCTTTTTTACCATTTTCTCTTCCTCCTCTGTGACATCTTCAATTTCTATAACTTTCTCTTTTCCAATGTGATTATAAACCCAAAGGGGAAAGTAAAGTTGACTTGAATGCTCAACATGGGGATTTAGGTTTTTCCTCTTGCTTGCCATCTCCATCAAAAGCATTCCAAAGCTA
Source organism: Hylodesmum podocarpum (assembly GCA_026586105.1). Classification (NCBI taxonomy): domain Eukaryota; kingdom Viridiplantae; phylum Streptophyta; class Magnoliopsida; order Fabales; family Fabaceae; genus Hylodesmum; species Hylodesmum podocarpum. The sequence continues at coordinate 7,723,055 of JALJEV010001430.1, read as the reverse complement.
TAGACATCAGCCTTATGGGATACTCTTCCAACATTTTTATAAAACAACTCTGGAGCCATATACCCAATTGTTCCTCTTGCTGCTGTCATAGTGACAATGCTATTATCTAGTGGATAAAGTTTTGCCAAACCAAAGTCAGAGATCTTTGGGGTGAATTTTTCATCAAGTAGGATGTTGTAAGGTTTGATATCAAAATGCAAAATCTGCATCTCACACCCATGATGGAGATAAGCAATCCCACGAGCTATTCCGATTGATATATCATATATTATGTCATAGGTTAAATGCATACCTCCATCTTTAGAAAAAAGAAATTTGTCAAGAGATCCATTGGGCATAAATTCATAAACAAGGACACGTTTTGAACCCTCAACACAATATCCAATTAATTGTACTACATTTTGGTGATGTATTCTTCCAATTGTTCCAACTTCACTAATAAAGTCTTGTCCATTCCCTTTTGATTTACTTAACATTTTTATTGCCACAGAAGGTCCACTACGCAACTTTCCCTTGAACACAGAACCATAGCCTCCTTCACCCAATTTATCTTTGAAATTTCTTGCCATTTTCTTAATTTCCATGTATGAGTATCTAATAGGCATCAAATTATTTTGTTCTAGATAAATTTCAATATTTTTATATATTGATGAATGCCTTTTTCTCCATTTGTATATCAAAAGCACAATAAACAATGTCAGCCCAATAAAAAATTTGGCTGTCCAATATGGTAGAACGTAGTGGCCAAAGATATATCCTAAATATCCAGGGAGCGTAAATGGCTCTCGGTTCTGTTCTTTACTTATTTCAATCAATCCTGTGAATTAATAACACATGTAAAAAATGACTATCATATGATCTGTATGCATAGACCATCAAGATAAAAAAAAAAAAAATTGGGTATTATTTGAAGTTTGTTATTGGAAGTGTCAAAGCGGTAAAGATCAAATTAATAAATAAATGTATGAAATAAGGTTAAAAAAGTAGTAAAATATTATTTTCGTTCTTTATAAATAATGTTAATTTAGTCTCTAATTTTAGAAATTAACAAATATTACCATGATTTGATAATGTATTTATTTATTTTTAAAAATTAGAGATTAAAATGATATTGTTCAATTTTAAGGACTAAAATATACTTTATTACTTAAAAATTAAATCGATACATCATCACCTAAATTGATTCAGATAGAATATTAATTTAAATAAATTTTCTTCTATTGGCAATAGAAAATGAAAAGATCTACCAGATTTCATATGAAAATAAATATCTACTCCTGACTTATTATAACAGATAGAGATAGAGGAACTCACCAGTCAGGACACCAATGAGAAAATCTGAAAAAAAAAAAAGTATACTTTAATGAACAAATGGATTGACAAAGAAACCTTTGATTTTTAATCTGAGATGCAATAAAGTATTTGTTAAAGTGAAATATGGTGGTGAAATTAAAGCATATAAGTAAACTAGGTTGGTAAAATTCTTACCAAAGAAAAACTTCAGTTTTTCCCATATGTCTGTATCACCCAAAACAGAAAGAAAATATCAGTTTCAGAATCTGTTGATCTCAACAACGAGACAAAGAATTTTTGCATAATTTGATAAAGGTTATATTAATTAACAAGTTTAAAACTTTTTTATCGAAAGATATTAAATGTTTTTATAATGTGTCGGTCAATTCTTCAAAATAATAAATTTTTTGCCTAAATTTTTACTGAATTAATTGAACGATGTTTTTATCAACAACAATAAATAGAATTTAAAATATAAATATATTTATATTTGAAAATTTATTTTGAAAAATAACTGAGGTTAGTTAAGAGACAAAGCAAAATGGTTTTACTAATGATTTGACAATATCTAATAAATGTGTACATAGTGTTATTGAAAATATAACTTAAATAAACGACAAGGGATAAATAAAAGCTTAACTTGAATTAGTTAACTAAATCAATATCTAGGTTAATTATTATATATAAATAAGAAAATTGAATAGATTTAATTATTTTTATTGAGCAATATAAAACTAAATATGTTTACTTCCTTTTATCACACCTAAAGCCTATATAATATCCCAAAAACTTACCACCTACGTTCAGACAACGAAGCGTCTGGGTGGAAGAGTCGAGGTAGCAACCCCAATATCCACAGTTATTATCTATACAGGCGAGACGCATCCATGAAATCTCAAATCCATAGGCTAGAGCCATGTGGATGAGAGGGTAGGAATATTTATTTGTGTCCAAACCCCACCAAGATGTTGGAGCAACCATCTTCACTTTACAACCAACTTCCAAGTCCTTTGCTATTAACTCACCACCCATTGCATATGTATAGCCTTTCCACTTGAGGCAGGGAGCAGTTTCCACGTACCTACCATTGTCAGTTACTGGATGGCTACAATTTAAGAAAACTATATGCTGGAATACTGGCTTCCAATCATAAAACTTCTCTCTTTGTAGTTGATAGGATTGGTATGGACCCATGGCAGAACCATGGGTATCAGTGAAATTGGATTGAGATAAGAAATAGCGAGGAAGGGAAGAGCAATTTGGTTGTTGAATTCCGGGATCCACCACTCGTATTGTGAAATTATGGTAGTTGATGACCTGGACGTGATATTTTGCAGAGTACAAAGACAACACCGTAACATTATTTTCGCAAGCTAGTTCGTAGCTGCTGTCACCGCAATGTTTTGGGTCGCCTTTTAGTCTAAATGGATAACTTATGTTTGTGATTTTGCCACAAGAAGAAGGGGGGCAAACATGCTCCTCCTCGGTAGCAAGAGTTTGTTGGACTAGAAACAGCAAGACTAACAATATCGCTCTCTTTCTCCACATGACGCCCAATCTGTTTCTCATTGAATTTGAAGTTGGTACAATATTAAATCAAAGTGGATATGATATTCTTAGAAAATTTGAGCGAAGAACAAGGGATATATAGAAAACAAGAAAAGGTAGAAAGAGAGTGATAAGAAAATAAAAGTTAACATCTATATATAATTATCGATTATTGATGTTTAACACAAAATATATTGGATGATGTATCTCAATCAGAAACGGACTAAAATTATGAAAAATAAGTTGTGTTCAACTTTTATAAAATTTATTTATTTATGAAAAAGAGGGTTAATTGTTTCTTATTTTATTATAAATACTCTTCGCTTAGAGATTAATTTTATTTGTAATATTGTGGATATTGCTCATCTAACGAATTTCTGCACACTAACCACAGCAATGGAACATAAAAGTTTTATGTTTGATAAATTTTAGTTATAACTGAGACACATTTCTAATAAAAAAAAATAAAGATGAAGACTTGAATAGAGTGTCATAATTTTGATTTCAAAACATAGAGCTTTAGAAAGAGGATTGTGAATAATTGTATTCAGCTTGACTCATTGTAATTTTATTTAACTTGAACAAAACAATTTCTAGGAACATACTTATTGACCATAAAAACAATGCAGATATTGACCAAGGAACCGCATTTTTCTTTCCTTTATGTCCGGTTTCTCCAGCTGAATGTAATTCAAAAATAATAAAAATTGTGTAACATCCCCTTGTTTTCCTATAACGGAAATAAACCTCTGCATTGCGAGATGGATAGTCTTTCCCTTCCTTGGTGATTCCATTTCACTATTTTTTTATAACGGGTATCGACTAACATGTATGCCATTTTCAATTTTTGCTGTAGGTAATTCATGTAATTCATCCATGGGTTTCCAAGATATATAAGATATCACTTTATCTTCAACTTTTTTTTTTTTTGTCATACTTCTACTGATCCTTTTGAAGTCCTCCTTGTGATCCATGTCGTCATCAAGGCCCTAGACAATGCCATCCTCTTTACTACTTATGCTTGTTTCGAAAGAAGAGTTTTCCAATTCATATACTATCTCATTCTCTTCTAATTCTTCTTTATTTGTATTTTCTTCCAAATCGGAGTTTAGTAATACATTTAAAAGAAATCCTTTTAATTTATCATTCAGGTATAATTCATTTAACTTTTGTTGAACTCTACAATTGCTAGTATAATGCCCTAGTCTTCCACACTTCCAACAAGCATTTCTTTAAGTTTTGAATATTTTGGTTTAGTATTTTGAAATAGCTGAGATGTAATTTTATTAGATTTTTTCTTATACGATTTATAAAGTTTCTTGTAATTACTATTTTGCCTAAATTGTTGTTTTTTAATTTTTCTCTTTTGGGTCATGCTAGGAGCTCTCATGTTTTCAACTCCATATTGTTAACAGAATGTTCCAACTTCTCTTTTGTTGGTTAATTTTTCTTGATGGATTTTACCTTGTAGATTAGCATCTATGCAGACTTGTATTCTCATGTCTATTATTGTGATATGTACTTGCTCATATGTTAGATTTTCAAAGGATAGTAGATTTTCATATATTCGTTGTCGGTTTGCTTTGACTTTTTCAAAGAACAATTTTGGTAACTCTACTATAAACCTTTCTTTCCAATATCCTGCTGCCCCATTCTCTCTAAGAATTACCATAAAAAATAGTTATCCTTGTACCATCTATAATCTAATAAAGTGGGACAATATAAATTACTTAATTAACATGTAACCATTTGTTTAAATACATTTGGATCTCCTATAAAATTATTGTATATATTAAAATTATTACAACATTTTGTTCTTAAGTTTATACTTTTACGATTTATAAACTAATTCTTTTTCCCTAATAGTATATAAGCACCAATCATTTAGTTGACTTGTGAAACCTTGAATTATTGTTACACCTAAATCTCTATAGTATATCTTTTAGCTTTATAGACAGATACTGTCATGGGCATTTGACAAGTTAAAACTAAAGTTCCTTGTCCACTTAATCTGTTTAAATTCCATTCTACAATATGTGACCTGATATTAGAGTTTTGGACGAATGCTTCTCTTTCTTTTGTTTAAATATCAAGATAAAAAGCCTCGAATAATAATTTATTAATTTATAATAACTTTTGTTTTGAAATTTTATTTTGTTTACTTCTAAGTTAGTTTTTCCTAAAGTATTCAATAAGGGTTTTCTAGACTTGATTTCTCTAAATTTCTTGTAATGCTCTCTATATCTAATTTTATGTAACTTTTAAATCTTATTGCTTCACGTTCCTTTTAAGGTACATCGTTTAATTTATACATTAATTTCATAGGGTCCCTTAATGCCATACTTAATTTTGAGGAGCTTGGCATTTTGGAACTATTTCTATTTTCGATTATAGTTAATTGTGTCATAGTCTATAATACAATTTTTACCTCCCTTTTATCTATTAATTTCTCTCCAATAGTAATTTTATTTTCTTCAAACTCTTGATAAATTTTTTCTTTAAATAATTTTATTTTATATTCTAAAAATATAGAAAACAACCATTCTATTGTATTTTATTATTTTCAACCTCAAAATCTTCCCTAATCCAATTTGTATCTATTTGAAAAAGTTTCTCTCTTGTAAGTGTATTTAATACTTGAGTAGTGGAGAGTATGGAAGGGACTCTGATTTAATTATTTGTTTCTTCATATACTGGCCTTGATATTATTGGAACAATGTTATCTAGACCTCTATGATTAAAGCTAATGGTTGAATCATCTGTTGAAAGTCAGGAATTAGAAGACTCTAGTACATATAAATTTTGAGGTTGATTAATCCTTAAGATCTTAATTGGTTGATTCTTAATCTTATATCGTTTCCTTCTTGTATTATTTCTCTAATTTAAGTATTATAATTTTTTTCTTCTATTATATCTTTAAATAATGAGTCTTCAAGAAATTTATTTATTATCTTTTGATGAGTAGGCTTCTTTGGTAGTTTTGATGAGTAAGTTTCTTTGCCTAGTGTACTCTTGACTTTTTAAGTTTGCTTCTACAATTATGGTTTCATTTTTAGGTAATGATCTTAAGGTCTTAAAATTATAATTAATTTTGGTTACCTTGTAGTAGATTCTATATATTATTTGAAAAGTACTAGTTTTTCATTTAAGGAGTTATATAAAGGTTTAATATATAATTTTATTGAATTAGTGTTGTACTCACTTGAAAAATTTGGATAACAGCTAAAAAATGTTAGGCAATCATGGAGGTTGCTCTCTGTAACGAAAATAGTAAAGCTTTTAAATTGTTTTAATCTTATATCTCTTAATAGCATGATTATATATATTTTCTCTGAATACCAGTGATAACTCCTTTGTTTTTTCATTTTATATTATTTGAGTATCTATTCAATCATAGTTTAGGGTGTGACAAAGTTAGCCATCCATCTATAAAATCTATCATACAAATGATAAAATCTAGAGAAAAAAATCAGTTCATTGTGTCTCCTAATTAATTTCACTCAGCGACTTTAACTATTATCGATGAACTCACTTCAACTAGGCAAACTTTGGCGTTGGAAGTGATTCAGGAAGGAATGTAAAAGTAAAACACAAAAAGGAGATTCAAATTTATTAATCAAAAACATTTCAAACAGCTTTTGAACGTAGATTCTATCATCTAACGAGTCAAGCAAATGTTTTCAGACCTTTTATAAAACAATTTTTACAAGGGCAGAATAAGTTAAAAAAAAACACCCCAATTAGATAATGATTAGATGAATTAAAGAACAAACACTAAATAATACAAGATGCTTGTATTAGTTTGTCTTATAAACAAGACTACATCTAGTTTCTTAGAAAAAGTTAAAATTTTATTATCAATGAAAGATTATAAGTATTATTAGAAACCTGAGCTACTTATGTTTAATCCATGTATTCTATAAACGCAACCTCTGCCTTTTTTGACACAACCTTTTTAAGCTAAACAACCTAAGTATTATTTAGACCGAGTCTCTTTAGGCTAACAACTCCAAATATTCTTTGAACGCAATATCTTTAGATTATCAACGTGAAGAATTCTTTGATTCTAGCCTTTTCAGGCTAACACTACCACTAAAAGATAAGGTTTTACAAGAAAGAGTTTGTCTAACTAAGATTAACCTTTTCGCAGAGAGGAATATACAATGAAAAAGTAAAGGCTCTTACAAGAGATTTGAAAGTGGAACATAGTTTCTTTTCAAAGTGATCTCTGACTTCAAATCTTCTGCCTTTAGATAGATAAAAAGCTTGAAGTAGTTATTAGACTCAGCAACTTCAATTTCTTCAATCCATTTGTTGGAAGCGCGCTCAATGTTCTCATGCATCAAATGCAACCCCGTGAGCTATAAACATTAGAGTCATAATATTCTTTAAGAATTAAGGATTAGGTACTGAAAATGGTGTGTTGTTCTTCGCACTAAATCTTTGTGTCAATAACATCCTCTTTAGTTCTGATTTGACTCATCCTTTTCTAAAGGATTAGTTAACTTCCTCGTACTATTTAGAACAATCAATGTTCTGATAAGGCTTTCTAGAAATTACATTTTTATTGGTCAAAGTCTATTAGAGTGTAAATGACATATATAAGTGATATTTATCTAATTTCTAAGCTTTGTCTATAATCTCATTAGTTTTCATAGAATCTTCATCTAAGTTACATCATTCATCTAGTGAGACTTGATTCATTTGATACCTCCATTAGTCTGCTAACCTTATTCATCTTATGGATGAACTTTTATCTTAATAATATATGATTATCAAAATTAAGGGATGCAATTTTTCTCTTAAAAAAATTTGACTCAATAATCTCCCCCTACTTTTATGATTATAGACCAATCTAATGAAAGTTTGTTAAAGTCTTACTTGCATCATATGCATATTCAGACTTAAGTTATTTATAAGACAAATTACCTTTTGAAGCTTCAAACTTAAGTTCATTTGCATAAAAGGTTAGTTTAAGTACATAACACATACAAGTATCATATGAAAACTCATACTAAAGGGAAATCTTATTCATTTATTTATATACAAAAGTTTTCACATTAAGGTGATCTAATGTGTTTTTTATTACAACAGAAGAAAGAAAGAACAAAAATCACTCCCATTGAGCCTGAATCTTTTATTTTTTAGTCTTTAGACTTGAACATGAACTCCCCTCAGATGGTGTTCCTTTTTCGTTTCACTTTTAACTCTTTTAGATAATATTTCAACCTTTATCTAATTAATGACAACTTCTTTAGAAATAGAAATGTTATCCAACAAATAAAAGTGGAAATGTTATCAACGAAAAGAAAAATGAAATAATTTTCTCAGTTTGATTACATCATTATTCCTCTTTATTCATTTTCCTTTATTTTCCCTTTTTTTTATTTATATCTCCGTCATTTATTCATCTATTCTTTTATTCATGTTGTCAACTCTCTTTTGTTCATCATTAACTTAACTTTTATTCATTTAGGGCTGGAAGCATCAAAATGAGAAGAAGAGCCAATAGACGACCCCTTCGAGAGCAGTTGCGCACCACATCCTTAAGCGTCTGAACCTTGGACTTGATAGACTTGTGCTTTGTCTTCAGTTTAGGATGCTCAGACTAAAGAGCTAAGTACTTTCCCTTTAATGACTTGTACTCTCGTCCAGTTGAAATATACAGATCTTTACTAAGCTGAGGTGCAGCAGTGTAGGAAAAACCTACGCTAGGGAAGATTGATCCAACTATGGCAGCTTCATCAGATGGAGGCTCTTAAAGACTCCGCGAATAGAAATGTCCTATAAGTGACTCTTCAAACAAAGACCCACCTCTTTATTTGAGTACCTTGCTCCCACATAGTCTTGAATTCAATTCGGGTGAGAAGATGTTTTTTGAATTCTGACATTTGAGGAACTCCATCTTATTCAAGCAACATTTTTCCCTTAGCTAACAGCTTGACATGACAAGGCCTAGACATGTCCAAACAGATGTTGAACTCGGTGTTTGAATGACAAGGCAGATAAACTTTAACATTGATAACACACTACTTCTTTAAGGCTCGAGGGCCACTGAATACACTATTTAATAAAGAGAATTGAATTTGTAAGAGAAATAAACTTAAATTTATGTCTACAATTGTTCATAAATAAGAAATTGTAGTATATCTACTCGTGAATTAAACTAACATAAAATTTCAAGGTCTGCAACATCTATTATCAATAACTACAAGATCAAAACACAAGGGAAGCAAAACAACAACAAGGTTAAGTCTTCAATTACTCGGGTCTATTCTTTTAAGGCTCGAGGGCCACTGAATACACTATTTTATCTCCTTCATTTATTTATCTATTCTTTTATTCATGTTCTCAACTCTCTTTTGTTCATCATTAACTTAACTTTTATTCATTTAGGGCTGGAAGCATCAAAATGAGAAGAAGAGCCAATAGACGACCCCTTCGAGAGCAGTTGCGCACCACATCCTTAAGCGTCTGAACCTTGAACTTGATAGACTCGTGCTTTGTCTTCAGTTTAGGATGCTCAGACTAAAGAGCTAAGTACTTTCCCTTTAGTGACTTGTACTCTCGTCCAGTTGAAATATACAGATCTTTACTAAGTTGAGGTGCAGCAGTGTAGGAAAAACCTACGCTAGGGAAGATTGATCCAACTATGGCAGCTTCATCAGATGGAGGCTCTTAAAGACTCCGCGAATAGAAATGTCCTATAAGTGACTCTTCAAACAAAGACCCACCTCTTTATTTGAGTACCTTGCTCCCACATAGTCTTGAATTCAATTCGGGTGAGAAGATGTTTTTTGAATTCTGACATTTGAGGAACTCCATCTTATTGAAGCAACATTTTTCCCTTAGCTAACAGCTTGACATGACAAGGCCTAGACATGTCCAAACAGATGTTGAACTCGGTGTTTGAATGACAAGGCAGATAAACTTTAACATTGATAACCCACTACTTCTTTAAGGCTCGAGGGCCACTGAATACACTATTTAATAAAGAGAATTGAATTTGTAAGAAAAATAAACTTAAATTTATGTCTACAATTGTTCATAAATAAGAAATTGTAGTATATCTACTCGTGAAGTAAACTAACATAAAATTTTAAGGTTTGTAGCATCTATTATCAATAACTACAAGATCAAAACACAAGGGAAGCAAAACAACAACAAGGTTAAGTCTTCAATTACTCGGGTCTAGGAGTATATGTCACCTATGTCACTCTCACTAGAAATACTAGACAGTTACAATTAAGGTAGATAGTGTTACAACAAGAGTCATTTCTCATTCATGGCGATCGACCATAGTGAAAGCTTTCCCCACAATGAATACCCTTCAAGTCATAGGCCATTACATCTACCCGTCAAGAACCAATTGTCCTAGTTCCATTCATCCTTATTTTTCACAACATTTTCATTCACCTAACATTCATGATACTTTTCATCTCTTTTTCCAAAAACCCTTGCTTCACAAACATGTCCACTAGGGGCAACCTCACCTTCATAGTTACAGGCATCCATACATTTTCATCAAAATAAAACACAATTACAAATGATCATCATGAACCTAGTGATTAATCAATGCAATATGCCTTACCAAATTACCTCTCAATCCACATTCATTATTTCACCACCATGGGATCTCTCATCCCACAAAACCACCCAATCATAGAATACCATAACATGTACCACATGATGCAGTAAAACCGCCAGAGCTATAGAAGTGACAAAAACATAACGACATCATAATTAGTAAGATCTAGCACTAACAACAACATAACACCAATTCACAACACAATTGCAAAATTAATCCAACAAAAAATTTCTCACCAAGATCACTAATGATAGAACTACCCCTAATTAACAACGAAAGACAACACAAAACAATCCAAAGACAATAATAAACACCTATGGTCGAAGACCCCAAAACTAATGGACATAAAAGAACTTCATACCACCGAACAACAAAAAGGCTTAGAGAAAGTAATCAGTATCCCATAGTACAATGCACAACAAAAAAGAGAAAGGGTATTAACGGAACAAGCTAGAGCCAAAAATATTCGAACCAAATACACAAAGAAGAGAAAAAGAAAATACTCGATTATTATCATTAAAATGATAATTACACTAACTTGAAACAACAAATTATATGTGTCAATGGGAAAATTTAATTGAAAAGGGGGTCGTTGTTTGGGCTTAATATCTCCCGCTCTAGTCATTATTTAAAAACCAGTCGTCGGATATGAATTCCTATGTGTTACGAAGCTGCTACCAAAAGATCGCTTTCATTCAACAATGAACGAATTTGTGAGAGACTTTTAAGAAAACTCCTCATGTTGTATTTAGGATTGAAAATGATTTTACAAGGAAGGTGAGAGGAAAAATATGATGAGAGAAGAAGAGGACAAATATTTAAATGTAAATCTTATCTTATTTAAAATATTAAGAAAAGATATCTTATTTGATTTATGAATTTGACCTTTAACAACTTAATTCAATGTTATGGAGTGTATCTTTAGTTATTTTCCGATAAGATTTTGGATATGGTCATCATATTCAAAATTTCATCTTTAATTCAAAAGGAACTATTGTTGCTTAAAAGATAACTCCATCAAAATAAAAGATAACTCCATCAAAATAACCGATTATAATAAAAGATAATTAATTTAAAAGATAACTCCATCAAAATAACTGATTATAATAAAAGATAATTAATTTAATCAATAAATTTTTTGAATAAAAAAATTCTTAAAACAAGTCAACATATCCAAAAACATATTTAAAAATTTATTAATTTAACTGAAAAAGGGAGAAATTTCATGGTGTTCCAATAAAGTAAGTCCGAAGCATCTTGAGACCTTCCTATCTTCCTACTTAGGAATGCGTATAATGTGGTCCAAGAAGTTAGGATGCCTTGATCTCACGTATGTGAATATATTAGTCATGGGCGTATTTCTTGGGACAACTTAAATTATTGTCACGGGTGTACTAGAAAAACGGACTAAGTCAAGCATTTATTTTTCTTTCCACACTACTAAATCGAAAACTAGTTCGTCACAAGTTTTGGACGTGTTGACTAGAAAAACTGACTAAAGCTTGTGTGGTTCTAATAATTTCAAAGAATTTGATAGGATTGTTTTATGCGTATGTATGTGTAAGGTACATGTATCGCTTTCGATCTTTCCTGATAATTGTTTGGGGAGCCTTGACCTTTACTTTATATTAAAATGTGGTATTTTTAAGTTTTTGATCGATAATATTTTAAATATTTTAGTATGTTGCTTTTATATATATATATATATATATATATATATATATATATATATATATATATTATAATTTAATATATTTTGTCACGCATAGATATTTGGTGTAGACTAACGTGTCCGTGAAATTCTTTCAAATATGTTATATTTCTAAATTGTTTTGCTGTGATATATTTTGGTTTGAAGTAATTTCATTTAGGGATATTGAGATTATGATAGTTACATGAAATTGGTATCAGAAATAAATAATTTAATATGTCTATATTTGCTCAATAATTAAAGTAAATTAACTTAATAGTTAATTAAATTAAATTTTTATTTAATGAGTTATTTAGTTTGATAAAAATCACTTCTACATCAAATAGTTCTTATTTTAATGTGAAAAATAGTTCACTGCTGCTACTTCAAATAATCTATATCTAAACTACTTCAAATAATTTATATTTGAATATGTAAAATATCCTAATTTGCAATCGTTGAAAGATTAAAATACTTATACTTACATGTAATGTAGATGCAAGATATTATTTTTATCCCTCATAGAATATCTTAGAGTAATGCTTTATAAAATTTAAAAGAGATCAATATAATGTCATTGACGTATAAATAAGTGTTATAGTAACGTTTATTTTTTAAAATAATTAGATGGTTTTAATTAGAGATAAAAAAAGTTTTTTTCTTAAAACTCATGAAAAAACAAGGATATCATTGTAATGTATTCAATTATTCAATAAAATGTACAACTTTAATAGTTTTTAAATATATAATAAACTAAAACTTACAAGTTTAATTTTTTTTACAAGTAATGAGATGAATAGTAATAATATTTTAATGATTGATTCATACGTATCCTTTCAAGTCGATTAAATGTGGACTGAGCTGTGGGGTATCAAGTATTGTACTCAAGTTGCTAAAAGATTGATGATGTTGCACATGGATAATCAATGCAACATAACATTGTTGGTCAAACGAGGGATGTAGTTGCCTTATGTAATTGATCTGTTTTCTTAAGTTATGTTTATCCCTTTTTGTTTGCTCTCCCAATTGAAGAGCAAGATTGTATTGGAGTTTCGCTTTTTTTATATCCTTGTTAACAAAGAAAAAAATATTTGATGTCAGGCATTTTAGCGCCATAAATAAATTACATTTTTTTACCATTTTACGATATTCTTTTAAGCATGTGATTACTGAACCATAAGACCCTAAAAATATTTTATTTAAGTAACTGGAATAATGTGTATGTATTTTGAATTTTTGTTTAGTCACTATTGATTAATATAATTGATAATTAGCTTTTGAAAATTGCCTACAAAATTATTGTGAAACACGATCGTATACTTCTAAGTTAATTACTCTTTCTACTTAATTATTTTGTTCCACAGAGTTAAATATTTTTCTACTAAATTAAATAATGTTTGCTAGTCACCTTCTTCCACCTTCACAAGAGAAATTTGAATTTATGTTCTTGATTTATATGGAATTTTTTTGTAATGTAATCAAATGTATTTTTTATAAAAAAAAAAGTAATTAATGCAAAAAGAAAATTATTTTTTAAAAAATCTTATATAAAGAAAGACAAATATAAAAATAATAATCTTAAAATAAAATATAGTATAATTTATCCCAAAACGTATTTACGTGTGACAGAAGTATTTCATAGAAATATTGTCCTTAATCATCCGCAAATTTTATTTATTTATCTATCTACGTATTAAATGTATAAAACTTAGTCACGTGTGTATTTATTTGAAATAACTTATTATGAAACGTACTTTTCACTATTAGTCTTTCGCTTTCTTTATCTTAAGTCTATCCTTAAGTTCACCACACCTATGGACTTTCGGCACAGAAAAACTCCCACGAGTTGTTGCTGTGAAACTTAGAAATTCAAAGAATTTGACAGGTTGTAATGTATATATGTTTAAATTACACTAGTCACGACGATGACGCTTGTACATGTTTAAAATTTTTGTTTATATATAATTTAAAAGGCACATTATCACATTATTTTATGAGTTAAAATATTTTTTCAGCTTAAAATAGTTAAGTAAATACTTAAAATATTTTTCCAAATAATCTTTTAAAGGTATTTATTATTATATCATTCTTTATTAAGTAACATCCTACAATTTAAATTTTTTTCAGTTAATTTTTCAAATTTTAAGATTTTTTAAAAATTAAAATATAAATATATATTAATCGTCAGTTAATTTATATGACAGTGATGTAGTCTAATTAAAAATACGTATTATAATAGAATACATGTTTTTGCATTTAAAATTTGAAAATAAATAATTTTGTATTATCGTCTATTTTGAATGGGCTAATTTTGAAATATTATCACTTCAAACGTACTCAATTAAATTATGTTTGATTAATATTTTAGTTTATATATTGACTAAGTGATGCATTTATTTTTCATTTCATAGATAGTAAACCCAAAAGTAGTTTGATACACTGATGAACGTGTGGACTAGAAAAACTAAGTCATGCATTTACGTTTCTTTTCTCAGTACTAACCCAAGAGTAGTTCGTCACAGTTTTGTAGGTGTTGACTAGACTAAAGCCCGTGAAATAATAGTACATGTATCGCTTTCAGCCATACCCGGTCATTATTGTTTGGGGAGCCCATTGCTTAAGCCCTGACATTGATAGAATTAAATGGGTTTGTTTTAAATTTTTTTTTTCTAAAGTAGGGTTAATTTTGAAATTATTTTTCGTCGGGGTCTATTTTGGGAAAAGTAGTTCAATACGTCAAGACTTCGATGAAAGTAAGTTGAACGATGATTCCAAGGGGTGGAGTCATCGAGCCAACCAACAACTTCACTTGGCTAAATCTCATTTCAACGTGCAATGACTTCTTATTTCTATTTTTAAAAAAAAAAATTAACAGATTCTCCTCTAAAAATAATTAAAAGTTTCTCTTCTAAAAAAATTAACAGTTTCTCCAGAAAAGCATTGCAGAATAACTCACATGTAGAGGAAGCAACCTTCTAGCCTGTGTATTGGTAGGGGATTGGCTTACGACTTTCAATCAGAAAAGGAAAATGGAGCAAGGGAAGGGAGAAAAAAGTTGGTTGGGTAACACAATGAAAATATATCGAATTACAAATCTTGAAATGACGGTTTGATTCCTCGAGGAGTGGCAAGCAACACGAAATTTTAATAATAAAAAAAGAAATGAAATAAAAGGTAAATGAAATGAAGGGGGTACTTTGAAAGAGAGATGATGAAAAAAGAGAAAACTAAAACAAATAAGTGGATTTTGGAATTATAAAACCTGGGAAAACGAGAACAAAATAAGTTGTTTACATAGTCAACGACTCCTTAAGAGGTCAATCAATGTGTGACACGTGCCCCAATCATGACCTTAGTCGTTGGTTTTCTGTCGTTCATTTTTTAATGACTATTGTTCTGTGGACTCGTCGAGAAGTTCAACGACTTTGGACAAACAGACCCATTTTGGTTATTAGTTTGTAACTGGACCCATTTACGTATTTTCATTTCGTAACAGGCTGAGTTACGTCGAAAACCCAATTAAATGGCTTTTTATATTGCACCAAAAAATGGCTAAATTATTTTCATTAAATTGTGGTAGTTTTATGTTTTTGGTAGATAATATTTTAAATGTGTTAATATGTTACATTTTGGTGGATAATATTTTAAATATGTTAATATGTTTTAGGTAGATATGAAATAGCCTTCTAAGAAATAATCTATACTTGAATATTCAAATTTTTGTAGTTGGAGAAGAACGAAAATACTTATAATCGGTTGATATATGGAATTATTTTTTATCTCCCGTAGAATATCTTGATGTTATCTTTTTTAAAATTTAAGCTAGATCACTAATGTATAAATAGGTGTTATTGTAACTTTTTTTTAAAATAATTAAAGGATTTTATTTAGGTATAAAAAAAATTTTGGTGAAATTTCATAAAAAGTTATTCAATTATTTAATGAATTGTGCAACTTTAATAGTTTTAAATATATAATAAACTAAAACTTATAAACTTGATATTTTTTTTCTTAATGAGATAAATAGTATATAATGCTATTTTAACGTTTGATTCATAAGTACCCTTTCAAATCAATTAAATGTTTTATTAGTTTTAAGTTAACAGAAAAATTTTAAAATATTTAATTTAGTTTTTTGTTTTGAAAATTAAATTAAGTTTACTTACAAGATTAAAATGCTATACATTTTTTTTTTCAATTATACATAGTATTTTTATGAAATTCATAAAATCTTCTTAAAAATATATTTCTGCTTAAAAAAAAACACATCACACAAAAATTAATATTTGTATATTTACTAAATAAACTTTAACTTTTATAATTACCTTTTAATAGATGTTAATGAAATATTATTATTTTAAACTCAAATATGTAACGACATATGATATCTTAAGTGGGGATGAGTTAGGTTTCTCATAAATTTTTTTCAAATTTAGACAATTTTAAATTAAAAAATTATTCCCCAATGAAGATAAGTTATTCAATAAACAATGCATGGAAATTAAATTGCTCAAAGTAAATAGTGTAAGGATAGAGAGAATCACTCAAAGATTTTATCCTGATTCACCTTCCACCACTACTGAAGGCTACATTCATTCCCTTGCATGGAAATTAAATTGCTCAAAGTAAATAGTGTAAGGATAGAGAAAATCACTCAAAGATTTTATCCTAATTCACCTTCCACCACTACTGAAGGCTACGTTCATTCCCTTGAACAGAGTCAGAAATTTTTTCCACTATTCAATTAGTTGTTGTGTTACAATCTCACCCCGAGGTTCCTACTCCAACACCTTCAAGAAAAAGCACCCTTTTTTTATTACAAACTCCTTAAATTCTTAAATTCACTTAAATTCTTCCTTTACTCTACGGGAAAAACATATTGTTATTAAATGTTAAACTTGAAAGAGTTTGCTTGATTTTTGATCTGAGTCAAATTTGTATTGTAGGTAAAAGGTTATTGCAACTCGAGGGCAAGTTGGCTACAAGAAGGAGGGTTTGATGGAGTACCATCTCCAAAAGCCCAAAAAACTCTCCAAGTCAAAGTTAGAGAATGAGTTCAATGCTCAAATCAAAGTCAAAGAAGAATTAGGACCTTACTCTTTAAATTGGGTCTGTAATTTCCATTTGATTTTTGTAATAAATTTGTTCTTGGCTTTTGGGTGTCGATTAGGTTTAGTATTTCGAGCATAACATGGACTACACAACTTCGATTAAGTTGCTTTCGGTGTTGTTTTAAAGAACACTTAAAGGGCTACAAAAGCTATGCAGACATGTTCGGACTGCATCTAAGACGAAATTGTGCTTGAAGTTAGTGTTTGGGTGTTGCCAGGAATTTCCAGCGATTTGATTAAGTGTTTAGGCCTAGTAGTTTCTAAGACTTGAATTTGAGTCCTATCTTTGTAAAGTGTGTCCGGCCTAGTTAGCATTAAGTGGACCTAATTTTAGGTGCTTCAAATTAGAGAGTGTGCACCACTCTCCTTAAAGAGAGTAGAAGAGATTTTGGAGAGAAGTAGTGCTCTCTCCACTAACTTAATTTAATTATTCACCACTTGATTTATTCTAAATCAATGGAAGAGATTTAAATCAGTCATCTCACATTCTAGCATTACCTTAAGATTGAATATTATCCTTAAATATTACTTTGATCCAAGGCATCAAATTTATTCTTAAGATCACAAGTATCACACTCTTCTGTAATCAATCCTATCCTTATGATTGGATTCTAGAACCTTATATTCTTCGATGATTAATGATTGATCAATCAAAGCATCCAAGGGTGCTGATTCCATTCAGCCAAGGGAGTGGATTGATGCCTTAGTCATTAAATATGTCAAAATTTCCCATTATAGATATTTTTAGTCAACTTTTTATGAAATAGAGAATTTCTTTTGAAAGGAGTGAGTGCCCTCCTAGGGTTTTCTTATGAGACCTTTGAATCTTATTAATGGACCTTGATCCATAGTGACGATTCCTCAATTAGAGCTTATTGACTTGTTCATGGCACTCTCCATTTTTTATCTTCTCCATTTTTGTTATTCTTCCCTTTGTTTATGCTTTGGTCGTGAGGTTATTGAGTGATTCTGTGAAGTTCCTTTGTGTTTTGTGTTAATGAATGCTTGGTGAATAAGTGTGACCCATCTCGCGCGAGATCAATACACAGAAAATAAAAATTTTTCTCTGGAAGCCAATCTCGCGAGGGATCTAGTGAGATCAACATGATATGGAGATCAACACGAGATCAACAATACGTAGAGTAAAAAGTGTAAAAGTACATGCACTCTTGAATTGAATTAAAGTACATGTACTCTTGAATTGAATTGAATTAAATTACATGTCATAGTCCTAGTACATTTCTTAAGTTGTACATGAAGGCAAGTTGTAAATTATGTGTGCTACAGTTCGTGTATCAAAATCTAGCTGAAAAAAAAGAGGATGAATATCACTCAGATTACAGACTTTCATCCTTATCATCTCGATATGTCAAAACCAAAAAAAAAAAGATGAATATTAACAAAACAATTGTTAAAAAAAAAAAAAAATTTATGTAAATGTATGTTAACAAGCTGTGTATTCATTGATGCAAGGTCATCTCCTTTTGTACAACACAGAGGCTCTTATCAAAGTGAGACTTATGATGTCATCACTTGCCAGATTGGCAGCTAGATTTTCATCAGGAATATTGACAGCAAGATTTCATCACTTGCCAAATCCACTTCACAATAACCCGAGTGGAAGAAATTTTCTTCCAAGACTGTTCTGATGTTTCCTTTAGCATCAATAACTTGAAATTTTGCTCTATCTGCCGTCCACAAGGGATTCAAGTTTGATAACAGAAAAAGGTTGTGGTTTAGAGTAAAATTCCAATAGTAAAGCAAATAAACTAATGAACTACAGTACAAGGATCTTACAGGCATAATACTGCTTTCTGGTTCATTTACAAGAAGAATGAGTTCACCAAGACCGCAACATGGACCACTATAAAAGGATAGCATTTAGATAACCTATAAAAGAATATAAATAAATTTCTATTTAGCATAGACAAAGCAATTGGTCAATCAGTGTCATATAACTAGCAACTACCTTCCTAATAAACGTATATCATTAGCAATCTTCATCAAAGAAGCCGAAATAGTATTAAGGGATCTACTAGTTTCAACAAAAGCATCATGGGCAGCCTGTAAAAAGGAGAATATGAGCACATTGAAGCCAATGTTTAGCTAGATGCGAAGCAAGATGAAAGCAGCTAATCTGCTAATGTGATGTGATAGTGTATGACACATTAAATGCAAGGTGAAAAGGTTTTGGTAACAAACCAAGGCCTCAAACTTATTTTCTGTTGTAACAAAAGGAAGATTTGTTTCCTCAGCTACGTAGCCTGTTATCTTGGAATCAAACCTGAAGAATTTTATCCAGAAAATGATCACCGTTTATTCAAATTTATTTCTTTAAATATTTTAAACCACAGTTTCTTTAGTCTTAAAAGGCAGGCCGATGATATTTATTTTCATAATGAAACAAACTCATCCATAAGATCTCTAGATGGTAGACAAAATTTCTAGTTTTCAAGAATTAAATTCATAATCAATTAAAATCAACAGTGGAAAATGTGCATCCTTGCCAGTACAGGTAATGTCGAATACTTTTTGGCATTGAATGAGAGTAAGAAAATAGACCATGCTTAATGGAATAATATGCCAACAGAATAAAAAGAAATATGCCATCAAACTCATTTTGGTAGACATCAAATAACAACTTAAAAAGGTAAAAAAACAAAATGAAAATATAAGAACCACCACTTCGCTATGAAAAAGCATACTTACCCCCTTTTTGTTTTCAATCTTGTCCCTACAGTTGTACCACCCTATGCAAGTTGTTCAAGGAAAATCTCTGCTTAGTCAAAACTCTAAAAGCAAATAAAATTATCATTTCCTAACATTGGTAACACACAATCAATTAAATTATTATAAATCAAAACAACCAAATCCCTTTGTATTCAAACAATTTTTCGTTTAAGACAATTTAGTTCTGCACCGAAATTGTTTTCCCTTTACTGAATCGTGAGAGATTTGATAGAGAAACAAAGCTTAAAGGGCTTTTGTTCAAACAAATCCTGGATTCCTTACCACTTGTGAGAGAAAGGGATGAGAGATTGAGAGAAAAGGTTGAAAGATTGAGAGAAAGGATTAAGAGTTTGAGAGATTCAGAGATCGAGAGAGGTAGGGTTTTTGAGAGAAAATTTGGAATTCGTTTTTTCCTTCTCACGGGTTTTCATTTCATGCTTCAAATTTGAGGTTTCAAAATTTTTTTAGGTGCGGCCAAAACAAAATCATTTTGGTAAAAAATAAATAAATTCCTTATACGGTATGGGATACGGTTGCGCGTTGGCCCCATATCCCATATGTTAGCATAGTGTTATTCTTAAAAAAGTGGTGTAGGACATGGTACAACAGCAAGTATATTGGTTGAGTTAGTAATAATAATTGAAGTTAGAAATTCAATTATGCATGTGAAAGATGATTATATTGTATTATATGATCAAACAACTGATACTAATGATCAACAGATGATTATACTGTTTATTAAAAGATGACTATAATTGAAGCGTTAGGTTGGAACACCGTAGAGTTATAATGCACATCCCTGTAATCTCAAATCCATAGACTATACACGCATCCATGTAGCACATCCCATTTCCACATTTATCTTCACTGGCGAAAGGCAACCATGAAATCTCAAATCCATATTCTAGCGCCATGTGCATGAGAGTAGGAGTATTTGTGTCCAAACCCCACCAAGATGTGGGAGCAACCAGCTTCACTTGACAACTAACTTCAAAGTCCTTTGCTATCAAGTCACCAGCCATTGCAAATGTATAGCCTTTCCACTTGAGCCAGGGAGCAGTTTTCACGTACTTACCATTGTCAGTCACTAGCTTCCGATCATAATACATCTCTCTTTGCTATTGACGCGGTATTCATTATACGCATCACTAAATTTGGATTGAGACAAGAAAAAGCGAGGAAGGGAAGAGCAATTCGGTTGCCTGGATGAACTCAAAGATCCACCACTCGGATTATGAAATTATTGGAGTTGATTGCCTGCATGTGATATTTTCCAGAGTACAAATATAACACCGTAGCATTATTTTCACTAACTAGTTCACAGATTTGCTGCACTTGAAACATCGAGATCGTTAATAATGTTCTCTCTCCACGTATCGCCCGAAGTATTTTTCATTGAACTTGAAGTGAGTATAAAATTAAATTAAAGCTGATATTCAAAGGAAAATTGTAAAGGTGCGCTGAGTAGAAATACATAAGGGGAAAAATCATAAAACAATTATAGTTATAGTGGTTGATTAGAAAAGTAGAAAGAAATAAAAACAAATAATAAGTGTTAGAATATTGGTTAGAATATTATATTTAGAAAAACAAATTAGTAGAACATCAGAGATAATCAAGGAAAATCATATATATTTACTTAGAATACTTTCTATATTTAATTCCCTATATTAAGAGTGAGCTATTATAAACAAAAAAATTATAACAAAAAATATATTTAGAAAACTTTTTTCCTTCCTTCCTGTTATCACATCCTTATCTAACATTTCCTAACTCTCGATACCATCGTAAAAATGAGAAGTTTATTTTAGAATAAGAAATTAATTGTATTGTAAAGGATCACTAATCACAAAAATGATCTATCACAGGGAATATTAAATGAGATAAATATAAATAATTTATATTTTTTTCAAAATTAATTATATTCTTTTTAAAATATTTTTTTAAAACATGTAACAAGCATTAGTATATAATCTTTTCACATGAAATTAAAATTTATATTTATAAATTATCATTGAATGAATAGATAAGTTAGTGTTAAATTATTTTTCTATAATCAATAAATTTGAGTTATATATTTTTCGAAAGAATTATGTCTTCTAATAACTGTACATAGTTTAAGCGTATTAATTACTGTATATCAAAGGAAGACAAAGAGTTGAAGTAAGGAGTCCATTTTTCTTTTTAAAATGCTAGCTGTATGAAATTAATATTCAAAACGTAGACTTGACTGAGCAAGCTTGTTTATGCTCCTTCATATGTTGTTTCCTCAAGTGATTGTTAAAACCATAAAAAGTAAAAACTGTGTAAACATAAATTAAAAAGGCACCGAGTGTGGTTTGATAACATCACGTTCCAAGGCATTTCGGTGATTCCATAATGATCATGCTACCCTTCCGAGATGATTCCATATTGATCATGCTATTGCTGATGTTTCTTCTCATCAAAAGTAGCGGATGTCATAACGTGCGCCAGGAATCTTGTGGCCCTAACGAACCGCTTATTAGATTTCCCTTCCAACGCGTCAAGGGGATGCACCATGAATGTGATTATCCCCTTATTTGTCTATATTGCACTGAAAATAAAGAGACCATGCTTGCGCTCCCTACACTAAAACTCCAAGTCAGTGACATAAACTACGAACGTCAAGAAATTTTGTTGACTGACCCGGAAAATTGCCTTTCAAAGAAGTTTCTACATATCAACTATACTGACATTCATCGCTACCAACTTGAATTCCCAGATGAGATACCAAACAACTTGAGCTTCTTGGATTGTTCTTCGATTGGGCAGCCCCACCTCAGAAACCCCTACGGATATTCACAAAATATGACTTCTTGTCCGATTTACGTTTCTGATTCTGACGACAGTATCCTCGAATGGGATCTAACATCATGTACTAAGATGTTCGACATCACTGTGCCGGTTTGGGCATCCAGCCTGCAGGAGAATTGGTTGCGTTTGAGATGGTCCAACAGAGAAGGAGGCAAGGCCAAGCGGAAAAGAATCCATGTACCCAAATCTTTTACTTTCGCTACAGCTGGTAAGAATACTTAACATTTGCATTTCATAGATGTTACATGACATGTTAATTAGGAAGGATAGGTACATTTTAATCCTTGTTTCCAATTAAATATCACCAAAAGACAGATAGATGTGCAGTAGTGAGATTTTTTAACACAACTTAATTTGATTAGCTTTTTGTATTTTGGTAAAATGTTAGTTTAATTGGTCTCCAAAAATATGACATATTCTCATTACTACATGAAATTAAGGAAATTAAAATACAATTTTGGATTATGGAATTAATCATTAACATTAGTTCAAGAATTAAATGTAATATGCTTGACTTAAATCAAAAACCAAATGACAGTGGTTAAGTTTGAAGTCTTAGATAAAACAATTAGAATTTCAAGAATTTATTTATAATTTCCTTAATTTCAGAGGGACCAATTGACTAAGCTCAATACTGCTGAAGATCCTAAAGTGATTTACCTTTATATTTTCTCTTTCTCTTTTTAATCATGTCTCCTAGTATTATTGTAGGTTCAATTCTTTTGGGGCTGACGGTGGTTGTAGTCTGTAAGATCATCTGCTATTTTAGAAAGAAAGAAGAAGATCAAGTAAGAGTGGACAAGTTTTTAGAGGATTACAGGGCAGAAAAGCCTACAAGATTTACCTATGCAGATCTTAAAAGAATCACTGGTGGTTTTAAAGAAAAGTTAGGGGAGGGAGCTCATGGGGCTGTATTTAGAGGAAAACTTTCAAGTGAAATTCTTGTGGCAGTGAAGATCCTCAATAATACAGAAGGAGAAGGGAATGAGTTCATCAATGAAGTTGGAATTATGGGAAAAATCCATCATATCAACGTGGTTCGCTTGCTTGGTTTCTGTGCAGAAGGACTCCATCGTGCTCTCGTCTACAATTTGTTTCCAAATGGTTCCCTACAAAGCTTCATATTCTCTCCAGATGACAAGGAACATTTCCTTGGCTGGGAGAAGCTGCAACACATTGCAACTGGTATAGCTAAAGGGATTGAATATCTTCATCAAGGTTGTAATCATCCCATTGTTCACTTTGACATCAATCCTCACAATGTGTTAATTGATGATAACTTCACTCCAAAAATTTCAGATTTTGGACTGGCCAAATTGTGTTCCAAGAATCCTAGTTTGGTATCTATGACAGCTGCTAGGGGAACCTTGGGATACATTGCACCCGAAGTTTTCTCTAGGAACTTTGGCAACGTGTCTTACAAGTCTGATATTTACAGTTATGGAATGTTGTTGTTAGAAATGGTTGGAGGAAGGAAGAATATAGACATGTCTTCTACACAAAATTTTCATGTTCTATATCCAGATTGGATCCATAATCTTCTTGATGGAGATATACATATTCATTTTGAAGATGAAGGTGGTGTTAAAATTGCAAAGAAACTAGCAATTATTGGACTTTGGTGTGTTCAGTGGCAACCAGTGAACCGTCCATCTATAAAATCTGTCATACAAATGCTAGAATCTAGAGAGGAAAATCAATTAACTGTGCCTCCTAGTCCATTTCACTCAACGACTTTTACTATTAGAGGTGGACTCACTTCAACTAGACGACCTTTGGAGTTGGAAGCGATTCAAGAATGAAGGAAAAACGAATTCTACATACGTGTTTTATCGATATTTCCTCGGTAAGAGAAAATTAATATTTTAAATTTGTAGACAAAAATAGCATATTATTTATGCCATATAATTAAATCCAAATTGTAGAATTGAAACGTATTTTATTTTCTGTTTAGAAGGAAAATTTTGTTATATATTTCAATTAACTGTGTTTGAATTAAACTGTATGTCAATATATATATTGTAATTGGAATGGATTAATATGTGATGGGGTTGTTGAGAGGTGAGGTTGATGATGGAAGCGATTACGGTTTAGGTTTAAAAATAAAATGATAAATAATATAAATAAAGTTAACTAGGACAGAAGATATAATAAGCAAATATTAATTTTTTAAAAATATAAAAGAGATGATAAATTACTTTTAATTAGTCACATTAATTTTAATTATCATCCAAAGTTGTATTTTTCTCATTTTAAGATTTTATGATTGAAATATTAATAAGATTGTATTAAAAATTTGAGATTTAAAAACTTAATCAAAGATAAATGGGTTAATTTTAAGATATTATAATAATTTAAAGATGCAGATCTATTAAAACCAAAGTAAAATCTTTTAATATTATCTATTTCTAAACTTCTTTCTCTCTTTTTTTATTTCACACTAAGCCAAGCAAACTCATAATAAATTCCTATATTGCTTTTTCTTACTTTTAATTTTATTTCTCGCAAACCATTTTAATTATATATATTTTTTTACTCTAGTCAAACATGTCTTCATTTTGGAGATAAAGATTATACTGCGACAATTCATCATCGGTACTGTCCTTGTCTGATCCTTTTCATGATGTTGCTTTCTGGAGTACTTTCTCGTACTCTTTTTTTGATGATGTTGACGCTAAAACTGTCATTAATTGCTAGTTTTCTGCTTTGTAATCAGTGAGAATTAAAAGCTTTTTGTTAAATAAATCATTCTGAAATTTTCGTAAACATAAAATTATTGAAATAATTTCCTTTTTTAACGTACTATATTTTTGTTGTGATGGCTTTCAAATACTCGTAATTCAAAAGCATCCGTTTCTGCTGTAAGAAAGGATTCTGGATCTAGGATCCCTAAGTAGGGTAATTTTTTAACTATTTCTTTTATTTGTTTAATGGCTAAAGTCATATATTCATCCCATTTAGGAGGGATTTTCTTAATCTTGCATATAGTGGGGCACAAATTATCCTAATATTGGGAATAAAATTTGATACATAATTTACACATCCTAAAAACCTTTGTAATTGTTGATTTTATTTTATTTCATTAGGAAATTTATTGACAAATTATAAAGATCTTTGAATTAGAGTGATTGTTCCCTGGTATATCTTAAATCCTAAAAATATTATTTTGATTTGGAATATTTTCATTTTTCTTGCTGAAACTACTAAGCCATTCTCCTTGATTAAATCTATAAACTTGTTTAGATAATCTTCATGTTCTTTTATATTTTTTGAAAATATTAAAATGTTATCTAAGTATATTATTATAAATTTCATGTATGGATAAAATATATCATTCATTATATTTTGAAATTCACTAGGAAAATTTTTTAATCCTTGAGACATTATGTTCTATTCATAATGGCAAAAGGAACAATAAATGTGGTTTTATACTTATCTTCCTCTTCTACTGATATTTTATAATACCCTGATTTTAAATCAAGTTTTGAAAATACAGTTGCATCATGTATTCTTCTGATTAGATCATTTTTATTTGGTAAAGGATACCTAATCCATTTTAATACCTTATTTAAAGGTTTATTATTTATTACTAGTCCAGGAGCACCCATTTCTCGTTTAAAGGCTTTCAAAACATAAAACCCTGCACAATTCCAAGGTGATTTTGAGCTCCTAATAAGACCTTTATCTAGGTATTCTTGGATTTCTTTCTTACAATATTCTAGGTATTGTTGATTCATTTGTATGGGTCTTGCTTTAGTAGGAATCTCTTTTTCGTCAAAATTATCTATATATGGCAGTAAAACAATATACTTCTTCCTATGCCAAAATGCAGTAGGATTTGTTTCACAATTTCTTTTTTATTTTTTCCTCAAATTGTTTTACCATATCTAATAATTTTTTATTATTGAGTTGTTCTTCTATTTTTTAAAATTTTATTTCTTTGTGTAATAAAATTATTTGCTTCTTTTTATTATTAGTTATAGAAGACTCATTTAATAAATTTAATTCTCTTTCTCTAGGAGGATATATAAATTTAAAGCATACTTTTTTTTCCTAGAGTTGTTGTGATTAATCCTTTTTCTGTTACATGAAACGAATATAATAATGCTAAAAAGGGAGTTGCTAAAATCATCGTAGAACTCATATTTTTTATTAATATAAATGAAGTATTATAACATTTTATTTTTACAAATTTTTGCATTAGATAATTTATATTCATTTTTTATCTGTTTGCACTATTTACTTTTTCTAATGTCTTTTCATAATATTGGGTTGGTATTAATCCTTCTTGAATATAATTTACATCTACTCCTGAATCTATTAATGTAGTCATTTCAAATCTTTCTTCTTTTATTACTAATATTACTTTAGTATGTCATTTATGTGTCGTCACTAGGGTTAGAAGATTAATATAAGTATCTTTTGAGGTTTCTTTAGAAGATTCTCCTTGTTCTAATTGTCTTTGTTCTATAATATTATCCTGATTTTTAAGAATTTATTTTCCCTCTAATCCTAGTTATCTGTTGATAACTCACAAAAGTGAGCTATTTTCATACTTTTATTGTATTATAAATTGTCTTTTTCATGCTCTTAATCCACCTAAAATAATTTTAAATTGATCTTAATTCATCATAATTCGTGTTAGAGCTTATTGATGGTGTGTTAAGTGTTTCAGGGAGAAAAATAGCCAAAAACAGGTGAAAATGTGTCCAGGAAGGCATCTCTTGTGAGTTGGAACACAACTCGTGCGACTTAGAGCTCCAGTGAAAAAGAGAAGCTCACTATAACCTCATATCGTGCTCATCTCTTCACATCTCGCGCGAGGATAACCTTCTTGAAGAGCATGTTAACTCTTTGGCACCTCATCTCGTGTACATCTCGCACCTAGCTTCCCCATCTCGCGCGAAGTGACTTGAATTACAACACATGTCCTCTCTGGAACATGAACTCACGCGAGTTATTTAATACCTCGCGCGAGTTGGACTCGCAGCAGGCCAAAGTCCAAAGTTTTAAAAGGCTATAAATACTCATTAATTAAGATTCAGCAGGAGTTCGCTCAACCCGAAGGTCGAGTTTGAAACCCTAATTCTACGGCTCCCGATGGCTAAACCTAGACGGCGGCTGCACTTCAGCGGAAAGCTCTCCCATTTCATAAACGGCAATGAAACTCAACCACAAGGAAGAAGAGAAGGAGATTCTAGAATTTACTATGTATTCTTTTTCAATTATTACTTGTGATGTTTTCTCTTCTATCATGAACTAACCATTTCTTTGATTGGGAGAACGATGTAACCGTAATTATCCCTTTTATATGATTATCGATGTTATTCAGTATATGTTTGGGTGTTTATTGTTTGTTCTTAATGCAATTTATTAAATTGACGCATAAGCAATTGATAAGTTAATCTAGGGACGCTCTGACAAAGTAAATGCCTAGTGAAAACTGAAGAATTAAACCATTATTACGTTAGGATCCTAAAGATAGAAGTAGATAGTAATGCAGACTGCACCTAAGTTGCCCTTGGATTCATAGAACTAGATCCCTAATTAATTTGGTATTAATCCGGTTAACTTAGGAGGGGTGGGTGATCCTGAGAGGGATGGCCACGAGGGTAGGAATCCGATCCGACCATTATTATACTTAAATAACATAAGAGGAAAATATAAAGGGAGGGGGGTTAGTGGTGAAATCAAGATCCCAATCACTCTCTTTTCTTTTAATCGCTTTGTGCTCTTTTACAATTAACCTCTAAATCAAAGAACTGATATTTTTTCTTCCCCTCTCGGGAAATTAATAAAATAAAATAAATAAAAATATAGCTTCTGAGTTGCTTGTCCTCGTGGGATAGACCACCCCCATTTTATAAATACTTGTTACTTGACGATTGTAGTATACTTGTCATAGCAAAAGGATCCGTTTGGTACAATTACCACTTGTTTCCCGCGTATCATCTGTATTATATTGAAATATCATTTTCTTTAAACAATTTTATTTCTTGTTTTTAATTTTTAATTTCCTCTTGTAAATCTTTTATAGTTATTTGTTGTATGTGACTTATAAATATTTTATAAATATCTTTCATATTTATAGTTTCTAAATTATTTTGAGACTCTTCATTTCTTTTTATTAGATTATTTAATTGTGGCAAAAATTCATCTCTTAGTGGTAAGTCTTCTAATTTTTCTATAATTGTTATTAAAGTACTTGTTTGATCTTTGGTTAACATGTTTACTTGTTTACGGTCCATACAATTACACAAATTAAGACCTAAGTAATAATCATTATCACTATAAGTTTTTAATTATTGGCTAGAGCTTTCATATTCTAGTTGTTCTTTCTGATCCCTTTCATTATCACTCTCAACTATTGACTCTTCTAATTCTGTTTCTAAATTAATTAATATATTAATTAATTGTTGTCTTAATTTTTCATCTTCTATTTGGTTGATCTTTTTTACTACCTTACATTTATTTGCGTAATGAC
The DNA here is from genome assembly GCA_026586105.1 of Hylodesmum podocarpum. NCBI lineage: Eukaryota > Viridiplantae > Streptophyta > Magnoliopsida > Fabales > Fabaceae > Hylodesmum > Hylodesmum podocarpum. The sequence continues at coordinate 7,693,776 of JALJEV010001430.1, read as the reverse complement.
CTATTTTTCCACATTTATAACATGTATTATTTTTTCTTTTTGGTATTTTTATATTTGGGTTTTCTAGTTACCCTATTTTCTCAAGTTTGATTATTATCATTTTGTTTATTTCTATTATAAGGTTTTTTTATATGACTTTGATTTTATTCTCTCTTGTTTCTTAATTAACTATCTTTTTTCTTCTTGCACTAAGTGCTCTAATAGGTTCCATACCATACTGTTGACAAAAAGTTCCTATTTCTCTTTTATTGATTATTACTTCTTTTCTCATTTTATTTTGTAATTTAAAATCTGTACAAACTACTATTCCACTATTTACTACTATATTATGTATCTGACCATAAGTTAAAGTGTCATAAGACATTGGTTTCCATCATGACTTTCTAAATTTATTTTAACTTTTTCTGCAAACAGTTTTGGCAGTGTTGCAAGGAATCTTTCCTTCTAGAACTTGCAATCTCGTCCTCTCTTAAAAGTTATCTTAGATAACAAATTATCTTTATATTGATTAATTTAATTGCTAATTAATTTTTAAAAATGACCTATAAAGTCACTGTTGTAATAAAGCTATTTTAACATTAATTAAATTCTCATTTTAACCGTGATTCATTATTAATTGACGTAGATAATAGATCACACAATAAATAGAATTCACATAGATCATTAAATAAAATTGACATAAACTATTTAGAATTAAAAAATAAATTACTTTTCACGTAAGTTATGTTTACAAGTGATATTTTTTTAATATTCGTTTAGTTTAAAAAATAACTATAATAACAACATATCATGTGTAAAAATATCAATTCCATTTATTAAATTAAGACGTTTGAATTAAAATGATTGTGGAACACCGGCCATCTTATACTTCTTAGTTAATTACTTTCTACTTAATTATTTTATTTCACATGATTAAATATTTTCTTAATTATTTATTTCACAAAATTAAATATTTTTCTACTAAATTAAATAATGTTGGTAATTAGTCATCTTCTTCCACTTTCATAAGAGAAATTTGAATTTATATTCTTAATTTATATGGCAATTTTTTTAATGTAAACAAATGTATTTTTTGATAAAAAAGTAATTAATGTAAAAAGACAATTATTTTTTAAAAATCTTATATAAAGGAAAAGACAAATACCAAAATAATAATCTTAACAGAAAATATATTATAATTTATCCCAAAATGTACTTACATATGACATAAGTCTTGCATAGAAATATTATCCTCAATCATCCCCAATTTTATCCATTTATCATCCATGTATTGAATGTATAAAACTTAGTCACGCGTGTATTTATTTTAACTAACTTTAATTATTAACAGACGTACTATTCATTATTAGTCTTCTGTTTTCCTTATCTTAAGTCTTTTTGTTAGTCCAGCACACCTATGGACTTTTGGCATAGAAAAACTCACAGGAGTTGCCATGAAACTTACTGCATGTTTAAATGTCAAAGAATTTGACAGGTTGTCATGTATATATATGTTTGCTTCAATTATAGGGAGCTATTACATTAGTCACGACGATGACGCTTGAACATGTTTTAAATTTGTGTTTTTATATAATTTAAAAGGTATATTTTCACATTATTATACATGAGTTACATATTATTTTAGCTTCAAATACTTGTAGCTGTCTTTGATTAATTTAACTTGTTTACGCCTAAATTATTTTCCACAAATAGATAATAAATTTTCAAAAGGTAAAAGAATAATACATGTTTTTGGTAAATACTTTAATAAAATATTATATCTTTAATATTATTGTATTATTATCTATTTCGAATGGGCAAATTTTGAAATATTATCATTTCTAATTACTCAAACTTTAGTTATTATCGTACGTGGGTGATATTCATTAATTAGTCTTTGGCTTTCCTTTTCTTAAGTCTTGTGTCTTAGTAAATGATAAAGAATGATGCAAGCAATAGTTCCACACATGTTATTTTAGCTGTCATTTTCTTAATTTAACTCTTGAGTGTAAGTAAATGATAAAGGATAATGTAGAAGCAAATCCACACAGGTCCTTTGGGCTTTCCATTCCTCAAGTCTTGTGTCCAAGTAAATGATAAAAGATGATGTAGAAGCAATTCCACAAACGTCATTTTGGCTTTCCTTTTCTCAAGTCTTGTATGTAAGTAAATAATATAGGATAGCATAGAAGCAATTCCATATACGTCATTCAAAACTACCCCACACCTCAACTTCGCATCGTGTGACATGAGGACTGTGGATTACTAGGAAATTTCAATAAGACAATGGCCTTTAGGTCCCATTTAAATTTCAGTAATTATTGTTTAGATTCTTACTTTATAAAATAAACTAGTACGTGTCATGTACGCGTATCAATTTATAAAACACGAATATATATATATATATATATATGTGTGTGTGTGTTTGTATGATAAATATTAGGTGTGAGTATATGGGTGGAAGTTCATGGACTGGCCTGTAGACCCGCGATCCGCGGAATTTGGACCAACTTTTTAAAAAAGTGTAGGGGTATAGTCCATAAAAACCCGTCCCACGCAACCCATGGATTTTGCAAACCAAACCCGCGAGGTCTGTGTGGCGGTCTGTAAATCCGCACTATTTAAATGGTTGAAAATTGAAATTTTAATTTCGCTTTCCGCCTCTCAATCTTCTCGCATGTCGCACTCTCCTAGTCTCCTAAATCTAATTCTAACAATAGAAAAATGATTCTTGATCATAATGGAAATTAAAAACTAAAAAACTTTGTCATAGTGTGGTATGTGAGATGATATATATGATGCTTATTGGACATGATCTTTCATTCTCTATTGTTGAATATTGGAGGTTTAAAGAATTATTACAGTATTCGCATCCTTATGTTAACGTACCCTCTAGACGTGTTGCTACCATTAATATGAACAATTTGTATGATTTTGAAAAAAGAAAAAATTGAAATACATGTTTAATAAGATTGACATATGATGTGTGACATCTTGTATTTGTGAGGGTTATATTTCATTAAATGCACATTATGTTGATGCAAATTGAAAGTTAAATAGTCAAATGCTTAATTTTTTTCATTTTCCTCCACCACCATTCGGACGTGAGATAACCAAGTTATATATGGTTTTGTGGAAGAATAAGGGATTAAGCGGAAAATTTTTTCATTAATAATGTTTATTCTAATGATAAAATGTGAGACTATTTGAAAGATATATTTTTGTTGCATAATAATGATTTAGTAAATGGTGGTAAATTTAAATTTGTTGTTGAAGATAATTAAAAAATTATGTTATTGATTTATTTTATTAATAATTTAAGAAGTAAAATATAACATTTTTTTAAAATTTCAAATTTAGAATTTTTTTTATTTTTTTAATTAGACTCGCGGACTGACCCTTTTAACATGCGAGAATCGCGGGACAAAGGCGGACCACCAAATTAAGTCTGTTTGACATTGGGTGGGATAGACCAAACTTATTGCAGATCTATGCAGATGAGCCTTATGCGGGACGGGTCGATCCATTTATCCATCCCTAACAAATATTATCCTTTATGATTCCTAAATTTTATCTATATGTCTATTTTCGTATTGAATGTATTAGTCGTCTGCTTTCCTTATCTTAAGTCTTTTCGTTAGTCCACGACACCTATGGACTTTTGTCACAGAAAAACTCACTGGAGTTGTTGCCATGAAACTTACTGAATGTTTAAATTTCAAAGAATTTGACAGGTTGTCATCTATATATATGTTTGCCTTAATGATACCGTGCTGTTACATTGTCCATCTTTTAAATTTGTGTTTATATATAATTTAAAAGGCATGTCATTACATTATTTTATATGAATTAAAATATTTTTTCCAGCTTAAAGTACTTAAATAAATACTTCAAATATTTTTCTAAATAATTTTTTAAGAAATATTTGTTACTGTGTCATTCTTTATTTAGCGATAACGTCAAACTATTTTAACTTTTTGTAATTATATTTTTAAAAATTTAAAATATAAAAACTATACTAACTATTAATCCTTAGTCAATTTATATTATAATAATGTTGTCTGATTAAAAATACGTGTTATAATAGAATACATGTATTTCTATATATATTTTGAATTTTTGTTTAGTTAATATTTCCTTATTACTTTTTTTTCTTTATAGGATTTAGTAACTCCATCTTTAAATAATTTCTTTTTAATTAATTTACATTTATCAATAAAATTGATTGATTTAGTTGATAACATGGGTTAATTTTGAAAGTTACCAATAATATTATTGGGACACATCCTCTTATGTTTCAGGCAAAATGATATAATTAAGTTTTAATGAAAAATTATTCATTATTATGGGTCTCATTTTTGTTCGCATCCTAGTCTAGTACGCCTTTAGGATCACGTGCAGCGTAGGTGCTTACCCGTGCGTGGCCCGGATCCAGATGCTTCCAACCTTTAATATATACCTCCTCCCAATGTGTTGAGGTAAGGTTAGATGAATACTTAGTGAAAAAGTGTAAAAAAGTGTTGTTCATTATTTATTCATTTTATAAAATACTAATAATAATGTTTTTTTAAGTATTAAATTAAAGTATCAATATTTGATAGTAACAAGTTGAACATTTTTCCACGCTAATTTTATGTATATATATTCAATATTATTTAATAATTAAATTGTTTATCTTAAATGTTTAATTTTCTTTTGTTTTTAGATAGTTTGTGTAGATATGGTTTCTGTAATTATTATCGTTGTCTATATTAATGGTAGGATTATAAAAAATAATGAAGGAGTAATATTTGAATAATCTAGAAGTACTTACAAACATGAAATAGGTTTTAATTCGTTGAAAAAAGAATACATTATAAATTTATGTTAAATTTTAATGAATTAATTGGTTCTATTACAACGAGACATTCTATAGAAAATAAATATGCGGCATTGCAAATAGTTGAAGATAAAGATGTTGATATTATGATTACCAATTTTCAACAAGAGAACATGAGTCCTATAGAACTATGTGTAGAAGTAGTTATTGCAAGTGGTGTGTCCGCATATAATGCTTGTGCAATTGATGCAAATGTCACTAGCTCGTACGAAAGAGATTGTATATATTGAACTCTCGCGATAATGATGAAGATTGGTTGTTTCTTATTGATATATTGATTCATCATCCGATAAATAAGATTTTGACGACAAATTACCTAAATCGGATGACCATGAAAAAAATGAAGATCATTATTGTTTAAGCCTTCACGTGCAATATAATGTCGTAGCTGAAACACAAGCAGGTTAGCCTGAATAAATTTGAAATTTAATTTAATATAATAAAAATATGATTTATTTGTTTGACGTTAATCCAGGAAGAAGCCAATAACCTTTTTGACAAACAATGCCATATTATACAAATATTAATTGGAACTGGTCGATTGTAAGTGTAAGTGTTGCTTCGAACTAGTCGGTTGGAAAAGAAATTAAATGTTGGTTTGGAATTTGAAAGTAAACGTGAAGGATAAAATGCTTTTACACACTACTTGATGAATGTGCACCAAACGATGAAGGTGAGTGACTCCAAATCAACAAAGTATGTTATTCATTGCCCTAAAAATAGCGATGATTTTTTGTGTCTTTTTTATATGCGCCTATATAATAAAAAATGAAAGATAGGTGGAAAGTCACACAATTAGGTGGACTACATACTTGTTTAAACTCCAGTTTGACACAAGATCATGTCAATCTTGATTTAAATTTGATTAGTACCTACATTATGGGTATGTAAAAATATTTTATATTATATTATTATTTCTCTACTCAAGATTTAAATTATTTGTAAGGTTTTGTTAACCATTTGTTTTTATAAATAATAGGTATGATTTGGTAAGATCCGTCCATCAAAATTGTATTGGTTCAAAAGATAATTGCAAGTATGTTTAATTATAAAAACATCATACAGAAAGACATGGTTAGCTAAACAAAAAATAATAATCACAGTGTATAGTGATTGGGAAGAATCGTATATTCAACTTCTTGTGTGGCTTAAATATATGCAAATTCACTATTTGAATTCTTATTATCAAATCTTTCATGATGATTATTTTTTTGAAAATACTTTAGTTCATGAGTTCTAACAATTTAATCGTGTGTTTTGGGCTTTCTAGCAGTGTGGTGATGCTTTTAAATTTTGTAACCCAATAATACATATAGACGGTATACACTTGTATGGGAGGTTTCGCGAAACACTCTTAATTGCAACAACGCAAGATGAAAATGACAGTGTTTTACATCTTGCATTTGTTGTTGTTAAAGGTGAAACTTTATTATCTTGGTCGTGGTTTCTCTTTCATTTACGTCTATGTGTGACAAATATATAAGGGATTTGTCTAATCTCTTATCGACATTGGAGTATTACGTCGACTATTGATAATGAAACAATTAGATGGAGTCGACCTTATGCTTACCATGTATACTGCATTAGACACATTGCAAGTAATTTTAATAATACATTTAAGAACCTAAAACAAAAACAAATGGTAGTGAAGTTAGGTAAGTGTTTCATTATTATGAATTTGTTGTTTATGATGATTATTACATTTGTTGTAAGTATCTAATGTTTTTTTTTTGTAGGTTATATTTCTTGCAAACACATTTTTGACAGAAATCTTGAGAAATTCCGTGAATTGAGTCATGCAATCGCAAGTTGGATTCAAGGAATTTTGAAAGAAAAGTGGAGTATGATATACGATAAGGAAGGACATCGATATGAACACATGACCACAAATCTATCTGAATGCATAAATAAAGTTCTAAAAAACTATATAAATCTTCCAATCATAGCTTTGGTCAAATCAAAGTACAGTCGTTGTTGTGAGTATTTTGTGGAACGAGGTCACCGAACGCATCAAGAACTAATAAATGGTCATATTTATTGTTCAAAATAATGAAAATTGTACAAAGAAATCAAGAAGATGCATGTTCTTACATTGTGCGCGTGTTTATGACATTCACCAAACAAGGTTTAGGGTTGAATAGTCATTCAATCCATTGAGACAATGTTGCGGAAATGAATGGACAACATATGTGACTGATAGATATTTTTAATGTAGTTCACTACTTTCAACTATCTATGTTCATATTGTATTGTTGTGTATGGACATGTTAGTATCGAATTCTTTCAGTAAGTTGACGATGTCTTTAAATATGATTATATTTTGAAGGCATATTTGGTTGAGTGGTGGTCTTTAGCAAACGAATATGCATTCTCACCTGTTGAGCATGATTTGAAGTTAATGTCTGATCCATCAACCATTCGATATAAAGGAAGACCAAAATCAACAAGAATTCAAAATGAGATTGGAAGTACATTTCATGTCAGTTTACGCACATTTCTCTTTCTATGTTTAAAATAAAATGGCACAATTTTATAACAATAAATTAATAAAGGATTTCTAAAATGACATATCAAAATCAGTTATAAATTAAGGTGTTACATTTAGTGGAATCAAAGAAATAATATCCATTGTGTAGTATACATTTAGTGGTATCAAAGCAATAGTATCCTTTTCTTTTTGTGAGTTGGGTAGCCTAGTATTCATTGTGTAGCTTCTAAATATGACAAGTTGTGATGATGTGTTTTGATGATTAAGTGCAATGGTGCTTACGTGTTATGGATCTTGTAGTACTTTTTTATGTGACAAAGGTTATGATGTTTTGTAGAAAATGGCTAAAGGAGTACTAGGTCACACCAATAGACTCAAGACCGTATCACAACGGTGATGGAACACTTAGTCTAAGAAAGAGAAGTTGATCAACCTGCAGACCGAAGACTCACTACTTCTAAAAAGCATTATTCGCCTGAATTCATGGGAGGATATGACCTTGAAGGGACGGATATATGGGTTTCAGAGACTGAGAAAATCTTTGAGGCAATGAGATGTCTTGAAGAGCACAAGGTAGGATATGCAACATTCAGATTAGTGAAGAAGCGGAAAACTGGTGAAAATTTGCAAGGTAGAGTATGTCAAGCATGGATGGTGTCATTTTGTTACCTTGCTAGTTACTTGTATATTATCTTATAGTTACTTTCTAGGTATATTTAGATATCAGTTGTACTAGAACTTTATGATCAGATGGATATGTATATACATGGATGTTTATTATTTCATTTTCTTCTCAATTAGATATATTACACATTTTCTTGAAAAGATACTTATCTTAGTAAAATATGCTTCGTTTGATAGCTCATTATCTTCATACGCAAACTTCATTTAATGCATATCATGTTTTTTATTATATGAAATCATCAAAACTGAGAATATAAATTTGACTTAATAATTCATTTATCACATTTATTATTATTTACTTTGACTAAAAAGAGTCCTTAACTCCTAACAAAATAATTAGTCCTTATAATCAACCGAGAAATATCCTCCAATTTATGTTTTATTTTATATATATATATATATATATATATATATATATAAACTTTCAATTTTATTCCTCCTTTGGTAAAATGTTGTCACGTTAGCCTTTAACATTAGAAAATATAATGTTAAATAAATTCTCTACCTTTAATTCTCTTAGTTGTCTATATTTACTATTTTTTTAGCTATTTAAAACTAATATCATGATCCTTTACGCGGTTTAACACTAAATTGATGATAAACTCATTTATTTGTATTAAATTTCTATTCTACGTTTCCTACCTCCCTCCCCTCCCGCAAGGAAAGAATATAAGGGTAAGACCATAGATAATTACCCAATCCAATGTATATAGGAAGAAAAAAACAAATAAAATATTGTTCACATTAAATTGTTTGAATATCACCGTATACATTCAAGTAAAACAAATTTATAACATGATATATTACAGGAATTACTTTTAAAAAAGAAAAAAATTTGGTAGCCTAGTTTTTAAACTTTGAGATATAAAGCAATAGAAAATGATATTGACAAACGGATTATTATAGATGAACAACTGTTCAAGACATTAAGGTGGATGCAAATAAATAGATATTATACATTGTCAAATGGTACCATCTGTCAAAGGATTAGTCACAATTTCCATGGAATAACTTGAAGAACTAATGAAATCAGTTGATATTGTCTGGCTAGAGTCATTTCTTTGATCTTCTTCCATTGTTTCATGTGGATATAGAGATGGCTTTGGAGGTATTTCCAGGCTTTCAATGTCCCCTTCAAGCATTTCGACTACTTCATTCATTGAGGGACGATCATTTGGATTCAACTGTATACACCAAAGTGAAACTATGATCATCTTTTTTACCATTTTCTCTTCCTCCTCTGTGACATCTTCAATTTCTATAACTTTCTCTTTTCCAATGTGATTATAAACCCAAAGGGGAAAGTAAAGTTGACTTGAATGCTCAACATGGGGATTTAGGTTTTTCCTCTTGCTTGCCATCTCCATCAAAAGCATTCCAAAGCTATAGACATCAGCCTTATGGGATACTCTTCCAATATTTTTATAAAACAACTCTGGAGCCATATACCCAATTGTTCCTCTTGCTGCTGTCATAGTGACAATGCTATTATCTAGTGGATAAAGTTTTGCCAATCCAAAGTCAGAGATCTTTGGGATGAATTCTTCATCAAGTAGGATGTTGTGAGGTTTGATATCAAAATGTAAAATCTGCATCTCACACCCATGATGGAGATAAGCAATCCCACGAGCTATTCCGATTGATATATCATATATTTTGTCATAGGTTAAATGCATACCTCCATCTTTAGAAAAAATAAATTTGTCAAGAGATCCATTGGGCATAAATTCATAAACAAGAACACGTTTTGAACCCTCAACACAATATCCAATTAGTTGTACTACATTTTGGTGATGTATTCTTCCAATTGTTCCAACTTCACTGATAAAGTCTTGTCCATTACCTTTTGATTTACCTAACATTTTTATTGCCACAGAAGGTCCACTGCGCAACTTTCCCTTGAACACAGATCCATAGCCTCCTTCACCCAATTTATCTTTGAAATTTCTAGCCATTTTCTTAATTTCCATGTATGAGTATCCAATAGGCATCAAATTATTTTGTTCTAGATAAATTTCAATATTTTTATATATTGATGCATGCCTTTTTCTCCATTTGTATATCATAAGCACAATAAACAATGTCAGCCCAATAAAAAATTTGGCTGTCCAGTATGGTAGCACGTAGTGCCCTAAGATATATCCTAAATATTCAGGGAGCGTAAAGTATGGCATTCGGTTCTGTTGTTTGCCTATTTGAATCAATCCTGTGAATTAATAACACAAATGTAAAACATGACTATCATATGATCTGTATGCATAGACCGTTGGGTAATATTTGAAGTTTGTTATTGCAGGTGTCAAAGCGGTAAAGATCAAATTAATAAATAAATGTATGAAATAAGTTTAAAAAAATAGTAAAATATTATTTTAGTTCTTTATAAATAATGTTATTTTAGTCTCTAATTTTAGAAATTATTATGACCATGATTTTATATTTCTTATTCAGTCTAATCTTAACTGCACAGGTAATGTTATTTACTTATTTTTAAAAACCTTAATTTCACAATAATGTATTTATTTATTTTAAAAAATTAGAGATTAAAATGATATTGTTCAATTTTAAAGACTAAAATATACTTTATTACTTAAAAATTAAATCATACATCATCACCTAAATTTATTCAGATAGAATATTAATTTAGATAAAATTTCTTCTCTTAGAAATACAAAATGAAAAGATCTACCAGATTTCATATGAAAATAACTATGTACTCCTGACTTATTATAACAGATAGAGATAGAGGAACTCACCAATCACGACACCCACGAGAAAATCTGAAAGAAAAGTTTACTTTAATGAACAAATGGATTGACAACGAAACCTTTGATTTTTAATGTGAGATGCAATAAAGTATTTGTTAAGGTGAAATATGGTGAAAAAATTTAAGCATATAAGTAAAATAGGTTGATAAAATTCTTACCTACAAGTTGTTCCAATATTCCTGTATCACCCAAAAAAGAAAGGAAATAGCAGTTCAGAATCTGTTGATCTCAACAACGAGACAAAGAAAACTAGTTGCATAATTGGATAAAGGTTATATTAATTAACAAGTTTAAAAAAATTTTATTAAAAGATAACAAATGCTTTTATAATGCATGGATTAATTCATCAAAATAATAATTTTTTTGTCTAATTTTTTACTGAATTAATTGAACGATGTTTTTATCAACAACAATAAATAGAATTTATAATATAAATATATTTATTTTTGAAACTTTGTTTTGAAAAATAACTGAGGTTAGTTGATAGACAAAACAAAATGGTTTTACTAATGACTTGTCAATGTCTAATAAATGTATATATAGTCTTATTGAAAACAAAACTTAAATAAACGACAAGGGATAAAAGATTATCTTTAATTAATTAACTAAATCAAAATATAGTTTACATGAAAAGAAGAAAATTGAATAGATTTAATTATTTATATTAAGCAATATAAAACTAAATATGTTTACTTACTCGTAGTCTTACTAGTTATTATACATAAAAAAACACTTAATAGTTTTCACTTCCTTTTATATCACCTATCTAAGAAAAATATTTGATAGACAATTATAATAGGCAGACAACCAGACAATCAATTATAATCAATTATAAAATATGAAGAGAAAGAAAGAAATATGTAGACAATCAGATAATTAATTATAAAATATGAAGAAAAAGAAAGAAATATGTATATGTATAAAATGTGAAAAAAGAAAAAATATATATATATTTGACTGTGTGTTATAATTGTTAGTGAAATAAAGTTGCCTAACTACAAAATATATATAATATCCGAAAAATTTACCTGAGTTGATGCAATGAAGCGTCTTGGTGGAAGAGTGGAAGTAGCATTCCTCATTTCCACATTTATCTTCACAGGCGAGACCCATCCATGTAATCTCAAATCCATGGAATAGAGCCATGTGCATGAGAGGGTAGGAATATTTATTTGTGTCCAAACCCCACCAAGATGTTGGAGCAACCATCTTCACTTTACAACCAACTTCCAAGTCCTTTGCTTTTAACTCATCAGCAATTGTATATGTATAGCCTTTCCAGTTGAGCCAGGGAGCAGTATTCACGTACTTACCATTGTTATTCACTGGATGGCTACAATTTAAGAAAACTATATGCTCGAATACTACCTTCCGATCATAATCTATTAGTTGAAAGGGTTGGTATGGATCCACGTTATTGACGCCGTACAGATTATATGAATCAGTGAAATTGGATTGAGACAAGAAATAGCGAGGAAGGGAGGAGCAATTTGGTGGTTGAACTCCAGGATCCACTACTCGGACTGTGAAATTATTGTAGTTGATGACCTGGACGTGATATTTTGCAGAGTACAAAGACAACACCGTAACATTATTTTCGCAATCTAGTTCGTAGCTGCTGTTGCCGCAATGTTTTGGGTCGCCTTTGAGTCGAAATGGATAAATTATGTTTGTGATTTTGCCACAGGAAGAAGGGGGGCAATCATGCTCCTCCTCGGTAGCAAGAGTTTGTTGGACTATAAACAGCAAGACCAACAATATCGCTCTCTCTCTCCACATGACGCCCAATCTGTCGGCACAATATTAAATCAAAGTGGATATGGTATTCGTAGAAAATTTGAGCGGAGGACAAGGGATATATAGAGAAAAAGAAAAAGTAGTAAGACAGTGATAAGAAAATAAAAGTTAACATTTATATATATAATTATCTATTATTGATGTTTAACTCAAAAATTATATTCGATGGATGTATCTCAATCAGAAACACTAAATTTATGAAAAATAAGTCGTGTTCAATTTTTATAAAATATATTCATGAAAAAGAGTGTAAAATTATTAATTTTTCTTTTATTATAAATACTCTTCGCTTAGAGATTAATTTCATTTATAATATTGTGGATTTTGCTTATCTAATAAATTTCTGCATACTACACAGTCATGCAATGTAAAATTTTTATGTCTTATAAAATTTTAATTATAATTGAAACACTTTTCTAATAAAAAGATAAAGATAAAGACTTAAATTAAGTGTCATAATTTTCATTTCAAAACATAGAGCTTTAGAAAGAGGATTGTGAGTAAATTTTATTTAACTTGAGCGTAACAATTTCTAGGAAAATACTTATTGACCATAAAAACAATATAGACATTGACCAAGGAACCGCGTTTTTCTCTCCTTTACGTCCGGTTTCTCCAAATGTAATTCAAAAATAATAAAAATTGTGTAACATCCCCTTGTTTTCCCAAAAGGAAACAAACCTCTGCATTGCGGGATGGATAGAGTGTTTCCCTTCCTTGGAGATACCATTTCACAACCATTTTTTTCGGGAATTTTTCATTTTTAGTATTTGTAATTAATTCATTTGGAATAATTTGTTCAGGCGAAGAAGGGATATTGTTGAGATTTCCTTGCAACTATTTTATTATGATTTTTGAAATCTAAATTATTTAAATTTTTTAAGAGACTAATCATTTTATATCATTCTTAATGTTTCATATGATAGAGGTTGATCCATGTCTCAATAGCTCTCGCTGCTCAAGAAATATTAACAGAGTCAATCAGTGTTCCTATAAATATTAACATATATAAAATGTCTAATCTTTACTTCTTCACCCAAGATATAAAACCTAAGTTACTCTTGCGACTTGCGACTTAGGTTATAGCACAAGAGCACAAAAGGATCGTTCCATTAAAATGTAAGGAGTAAGTATAAAGTAAATAAATAAAAGAAACAAGCAAATAAATTAAAATGTAAAGTAAAATTACAAGATTAAAATTGTAAGAGTAAGAGTAAATAATTTAATTAAACACAAACAACAAGTAAGAAAAGTGAAATGAAGAAGATAAATTATAATGTTAAACAATAATTTAAATTAAAAATAATTGAAGTTTAAACTTAAATGTCCACTTAATTATTTTAAACTAAACAAGATACTTTAAATTTAATTTAAATGTTTACATAGTTATATTTAAGATTAAGCAAATTGAGTTAAAGAATAAATAAAACTTACAATAAGCGCAATACTTTATTGAAATTGAAGGACATACAATAGATTAAAGAAAACAAACTTGCGAATACTCAAAAAAAAAAAAAAAAAACGCTTACCGAAAACACTCACATGAACTAATTCTAAGAAAATCTTAATGGTGCCTAGTCCTCAAGGAGAACTAGCTATTTATAATAATTCAATAACTATTCATTTGATTTTAATCTTCAAACTCAGAGTCTTGGATTTTCTTCCTTTGGTGCAATCTTAAAACTTCAACTCTTGTCTTAGCATGGGCAGTTCATCTGATTTGATTCCCATGTGTATAGGTTTTGATCATTTCTTTTGAAAGAGGTTGGTGTGGAGTGTTTTAAAGGCACCAGGTTTTTATGATGTATCCTCTTTTTTTTATCATATAGTAGATAATATATTAGACATTCTTACCATTTGAATGTTTTTTTTTTTATTTCTAACCAAAGTTGTATCAAATTTTTGGCCACCATTTAATACATACTAATCTAGCTGAGTAATGAACATCTACCTCTTAAAAATATTTTATTAACTTATAATCATATGACATATCCAAGTTATGTTTTGACTTACCACGAAGAACATGAACCAATATCCACAGACAAAGTGGCTTTCTGTTTAAAATATTCATAATTATTTATAACTTCTCGAGTCCGTAATGTAATTATGGGATCAAACCATTTCATGAACATTTTAAAAATTTTAGAGAACTTCCTCTTTTAACCAAAAAAATCAAGAATGTTAATAAAAATGGAGATAAATTGTGAAGTACCAATCATCTGTATAATCGTTATAATTACAAGTGTGAGGTTGAAATTGTCTTGAAAAGGGATTCGATGTAAAAAGATTTTGATGCCAGCCATGTATAGTGATAACTTTAAGAATATGGACCTTTGAAAATAAAACACATTGACGAGAACTTTAAGAATATGAACATTTGAAAAAAAAAATGGACCTAAGACATATATAAGTTGTTAAACAAACATTGTAGTTATTAAACAAAATTGACGTAAATAAGTTCTGGAGCGACGATCGTGTGGTGGATGGAAGCATTGTTGGAACAAACAACGACAAACAATATCTTATCAAACCTGAAGCGATTGCTGCTATAAGGAAGTGTAAAGTTGAAGGGGTTGAGTACAAGCCCAATTGGAACATTCACTTGGATGAGAAGGAGATTGATTATCTCTTATATGGAAGCGTTCACACGTCTGACCTGACATAATTTCTTAGGGTTGGAAATTTGGTGTTGGAGTGCAAAGTTCTTCATAATTTGCTTTTCAACATATTCACCCCTAGAATTGGGTCTAGGGATAACGTGAGTAACAAAGACTATTTTTGTCTCTTCAACCTGATGCAGAAGACGAAGGTGAGTCTTCCGCACGTTATAATAGATCACTGGGTGAGTGCTCTAAAGGGTCGGAACTTGAAAAGAAAGTCAAGTGTCCCATATCCCTCCATCTTTGCCAAAATCATCCTAAATCAAGGCTTCGACCTTAGAGGAGTTGAATGGTATGCGTCTGGACCAAAAATCAAGCAAGCCACCTTCACCAAGATGCGTCTAGATCTTAAACCCATGACCATCAATGAAGCACATGAAAGGTATCTTAACCTGCAACCATCATCACCCAAACAGAAACCCTCTTCACCTAAACAAAAACCTTTACCCTACAAACCTCTCATCAAACGAGCCAAGCTTGACATTCGCAAATCCCAAACAGATCAATCGCAAACACAAGCCAAAGCTTAAACACAAGCCCAACCACCAATCAAAATAATTGAAACACCTTCTGACCATCTTCCAGACCAACAACTCGTTAGACGAAAGGTTCGGTCTATGGTCATAAGAATTGGAAAAGCTAGCGAGTGGGCACTAGACGCACCCCCTAAGAAAACTATTGAAAAAGAAGCAACAGATGATACTGAGTTTGCTAGGAGAGAAGCAGACTTAAAGAAAAAGGCAGAAGCAGAAGCTAGAGCAGAGAAGCTTGCTCTTGAAAAGGCTGCTGCTAAAGGCAAGAGGAAGGCTGAAGAACCTCCTCTAGTTGAGTCGACGACAAAGGAGACTAAGAGGGCCAAGCGCGCCTCTTTAGAAGAAGTTGTTGAGAAACCTAAGCTGTAGAGGAGGTGGATCATCTGGAGTTGTGCCTAAGCCATCAATGTCCTAGGGCATGAATACTGTTAAGATTGCCTAGATCCAAAAGGACAATACACTTCTCTCTAAGCAACTTTCAACCAAGCTCAATGATGAAGTCCCATCATCTATGAACTTGGAATCTTCTACTTAACAACCTGAAACAAGATCAAACTCAGAGCCCTTGGCTGCTCCGTTTGAGTTTGCTGCACCAGAATCCTCTTAGACGATCATTTTTGCGACTGATGAGCATACCCTTATACAGACGGTAATTCCTCCGTCTCTGATCATATCTATACATACATCATCATCCCCATATGATGAATATCTAGAAGTACGATCTGGAGTTCTCCCTCTTAATGCTACCACATCAACAAAGGAATATCCAACTTATTTTGGATATACAAGGACGGAACTGTTGTTGTATTCAGAAGTATTGAATCCTAAAATCTTCCTCCTTCCAAAATAATTGACTACTCCTTTCTTGATCATTTGTACATGAACAACATATGCTTGAGTCTGTCGATGAAGGTTACTATGCAGATAATGAAGAAGAAGCTTAAAAAGAGGAGTCTCCCTTCTTTTAGACGAAAGATCCTTACATCTACAGAGGGAGAAAAGGGTTCTCTGTTAAAAGGACTCCCAATCCATTTCTCTCCTATCCCACTAAAGCCTACCTCTTTCGATCTGAAGAGAAGATACACTGCCCTTGATCAGCAAAAGTGGCTTCAACATCTACCCTGGGATGAACTTGCAAAGTTAAACAACAAAGGGTTAGAGGACATCATTACAAGGATCACCTCAGGAGCTTTGTTGTTGAAGGTCCATTTTCATATATGAGCCCAATATTAGAACCAGAGTACCTCGTCCCTGGACTATTCCTAAGAAGCTTGGCACCACAATCTTTCGGTATTCCAACTTCAACCCAGCATCTTGGGGTCCCTCTGTCACTAGAGGATTCAATTAATGGAGTCTGGACGCGGTTCATCATCATGATCCTCTTACCTTCACCATTCCCCTCAACAAGACTGAATATATCAGTCTTGGCTACTCCCTTAGGCTTACTCTACCTTGGACTCGGCTTCACTACTCAAGAGTGCATTTAGCACTTGAGTTGATGCTCAATGAATTCGAGTCTCCTAAAGATTTTCCCATGCTCTGCCAACAGACCATGACTTGGTCTTTTATCACATGGCAAATTCTTACAGACTTGAAGAAAAAGAGAGGTAAGTCTCTTTCAATCACATTAGAAGTTGTGTTGAAAGAGAAGGAAGGAACTTGCCCTTCACAATCGGAACTCAGTTCTCATCAATTATCTCTTCCAATACTAGATATTTCATCCGTATGGATCGTGCTTGACCTTGCAAAGTGAAGTTTTTAGCCAAAGGAAAGGAACCAATGGTAGATGATGATGAACCTCGCAAGTTCTGGTTGGAATTTCATATTCCTAAACTTCTTTCTACATTTGAATATGAGAGACTAAAGACTGAAGGACCCTTTGATAGTCGGACACTGAAGAAGATCCGAGATCATGAAGCCACACTGGCTTTTAGCTTTGGAACTGCTTTTGATGAAGAAGACTATGCCACTGTTGGCTAGTTTTTCCCTGGTGATAGATTTGCATACACCAATACTTCTGAGCTTAACAATCTTCAGCTTGTTCCTAGTGTCCGAGACTTTTCATGGCAGTGGGAGGAAAGATATTCTACTTGCGTAATGCTTCCGTCTTTGACGTTGCATTTGTTGGAATCAGAAGAGGATTGTACAATGGAAGAAGCCCCTGCAGCAGGTGCTTACAACACTCTTCAATGCGAGTACAATTCTCTTAAGCGCAAGTATGATGATCTTTCATCTAATCATGATCATCTTAAGTCTGAGTTCTAGCAACTTAAGTCTCTGGTGATGTCCTTCATGTCCTAAGGTCAATCGTCTCAATCTCAGTCTTCAGCAGGGCCGAGTTCTTAGTTTTTGATGCCTTTTCAGACCAAGGGGGAGAGATAATGAAGATAATGAAGAAATCTTGTTTTGAGGGGGAGTATAGAAAGAGAAAAAGATATTCGTCCTAGGGGAGAAATGTTGTAATTTGTATTATTTTATTATTCTTTAATTATTGTTGCGACTTTGATTTGTTTTACAATTTTTCTTTGTAAGTTCTCACTGTAATGCATAATAATCACTAGTACAGAAATGACATACTACGACGATTCAAACATACAGTCTACGATGGTTCATGAACCGTAGTAGCATCTGGTGTCGTAGTCTGTTTTTGCAGACTAAGACAGTTCTCACTAAAACTGTCGTAGACGGAAACCGTCTTAGTCTGATAAAATAGACTACGACGGTTTTATTTAAAACTGTCGTAGTTTGAAACATCGTTATCAGACTACGACGATTTTAGTTTAACCCGTCGTAGTCTGCAAGGGTAAATAAGCATACTACGACGGTTATTGTTAAAACCGTCGTAGTCTGCTTAATTTTTTTAAAAATATGTTGTTTGTTTTTAACAGTTTTCCCATAATTTTTGTAGTTGCTTATTACTCAGACAGTCCACAAAACAATTCATACATACATATTTCCCAATAATTTAACAATTGACAATAAATAAGATGGTTCATAAACCAAAAGTCATTCCTCAACTTAGAAACTATTCTAAATAACAAATTTGTATCTAATAGAGCTGTAATTAACTACTACTCACTGAAATGATCTTAACTACAAATTATTAAAATCAAAACTATACATGTATATTTCTAACTATCACCTTCAGAAGACACATCTATGTTTTGTTTCTTACTACAATACACTAAAAATGTCGCCCATTGCTTGCGAGTGTAGTCGATGACTTCTTCAGCAAATGACATTGAGTCACTAATGGTCTGGAAAATAATGAATAATTACTAACATGTAAGTATCATTAATTAAATTCACAAACGGTTGTAGGTAAAAAGTATGTACCTCTAACCAATGGTCTTTTATCCCCATCCGAATTATGCTTTCCATCCACTGCATGACATAGAAACCACATTGCGGTCTCGTTGTTTGTTTATTAGCCTACAAAGATTTGAATGATTTATCATAACACCTTATTTCTATTATAAGTGTACATAATGTTGTATTTGTGTTTCCTAAGAGAAACCTTTTTACCTTTGTTATTACAAAATCAAGTCTTGGTCTGGCACGACTATTGCTCGTGAGCATATGATGTCCAACATGAATACTGGTTAAATTAAATTGTACATTAATTGTCACACTATAATAATTAAATATAAGTCAAATGAAAGATAACAATTAAATAATATTTACATACCCTTCAAGCACTTTCTTCAACTTCGGAGGGAGAGGTTTGTGCAAGGAACAAAAAAAGACCGCGAGATGATCCATCGGGCAAAGAACAATAAGTTGCCAATGGCCACTACATGTAACATAAATGATTGTTTATACTTTTTGTTTAAATTTTAGTATATCAATATAAATTATACTTACTTGTGAAGGTATGGTGCAAGGTAGATCCTCTTGTTCGATTGGTCAATCCAATCCATGATATATGACTTGGCATCAGGTGAATTATCTGTCAAGCCCAACATGGATTGTGGTTCAATGAATCCATAGACATTGTTGCTGCCCATTTTAATTGATATATTATTCAAATACCTGAATCATATTGAAATTCATGTTAGAAAATGTAATAAATTTGAAAATTGACATATTTAATTAATAGTTAAAGTACTTACATGGTCCAAAATTACACGTGAGTTAGGTTCATCTCGTCCATGCCTGAATACATCTCCATGCAATCTGTCATGTGAATGTACAAAGGCATGTTGTTTTCTCTACCAAAGATTTTTTTATCCCAATAGAGCTCCAAACTTTTGCTCCTAATCTTATTAGCCAACTCCAACAAGCACTGCAGAGGATCATCAATTGGCTCTGGCTCTGATCGTGGTTTCCTGGGTGTAAGTTTCTTCTTTGGGGATTTGATCTAATAAAATAAATTGTTAGAAACATGATCAATATATTATAAGTTAATAATAAATATAAAAAAAATACACACCTTTGCACCCAATTGCTTAACAAGATGTTTTGGCCATGCAATGAAAGTACCAAGAGCTTGTCCAACCACCTGCACCTCTTTAGTGGGCAAGGGTAGTGGAGCATCAGGGTCATGTGCGTCGTCAACGGTGACCCTCAACTCATCATCTCGCATGGGCTTACCATGTATGGTTGCTCCGCCCCCTACAACTCTTCCAATGGCCACCAATCTAATTGGGTTTTCTTCAACATACAACCCACATTGAAAAGCTTCTTTAGGGATGCCCCCGTCTGGTGAGCAACTAAATTTTGTGCTAACACGAACAGTCTGCCTCACCTCTGTAGCAGTTCCTAGGCACTGACCTTGTAGGCCTAATTGTTGCATGATATTCTGTGAAACTTTTGCAGCCAACTCTTCTGTTATTTATTCCCTCATCCTGGCGGTAACATCTTTAGTGATACTTTGCCTCAAGGACTCTATTGTTTTTTGGTTGATTGTAGAGTCAAAACATCGATGGTGTGAAGATTTTCCAAAGTATGAAACAATTCCTACACCTTGACCAACACCACGAACACGCCCTGGGTGTTCGGGTTTGCCAATGGCAGATGAAAGTATGTCATCCCTTCCCTGTGCCACAAATGATCCCTGACTGCTCTGCTCAGTTAGGGAATCTTGCAATTAAGGAATAGTTGTTGTTGTTACTTTAATTAAAACATGTAAAATTTTCAAAAAATAATATCATCAATTAAGAATGTAAATAAACTTACTATCTTTTCAGCAATACACTTGGAAGATGATGATGTCCACTCGCCTAACTTCTTCATCCTAGCTAACTTCCATTTTTCATGCCTCTTTGGTGGGGATGGAGGGTCGTCAAATGATAGAGAAGGATCTGCTGCAATTGCTTCTTCTCGCATCCTGTTCTTTTGAGTCAAGATCCTTTCCTCCAATACTTTATAACCCCCTCGAGACAAAATATGGGGATAATCATTTGTTGCTTGACACTCATTTGCCTTATTCCTCTTTGTCTGTAACAAATATAATTAATGAAAACAAGAGTGTCAAATTCTAGATTATATAAAAATGTGCTAGTTGGTCAAACTGGCTGAGAACATTATCCTTTTGTTTGTTTTAGTGTTTGTTGGTCAATTGATTGGTGGATTGAGTACCCAGAAACTACCTCCACCAAACGATGGAGACACCATAACCATTCTCAGCATTTCAAGTGGTGGTATCAAGGGCATTATTCCAGCAACAGTTCTTGTTCACTTAGATAAGGCTGTTAAGGTTGACTTTTCTATATATCTACAAACTTTGACACACATGCAAACATAACCAGATAAGTTAAACTCCGGTAAGTTCGTTAAACACTACAATCAGATTACGATGCAAGTAATCCACAACTAGTAACCACAAAAACTGTTTGCTGAATCATTAGTGTAGGTAATTGACTATTTGGCTTAGACCAACAATTTATATAATTAAGTCAAATAGTTGTAATTTTAATTTGTGTAGTAGGTTCCCAATCATAAACAAAATTTATATTGTATCATAAACAACTCTGCATCAAGCAACAAGGCCAAGCGCGAATGCTAATGAAACATTGAAGGCTAGCTTCAACTCAAAACTCAACAACAAAACAAATCAATCCAAACACAAACCAGTCCAACACAAATCAAACCAACAGAAATCAATCAAACACAAATCAACCGGCCTAAACGAATCAAAAAATCAAAATCAATTGGAAACGCATGCACCTTTATGAAGCCTCTTGACGGGGATTTTCACTTTCGTGAAGGACTGCAGAGATTGGCACCGGAGTTTGGGGATGAAGGAGGAAGGGTTCGCAGAGTTCACACCGGAGTTTGGCATGTGACGGAATTGGGGGAAAAGTAAGGGTTTCGTGCGGGGGAGAATGAAGGAAGGAAGGAGCAGAGTGAGGGTTTACGCGAAGAATGAGGAGTTATAAAATAGACTACGACGGTTCTCATTTGAACCGTCTTAGTCTGTACACTAAAAATTACAAAAGTGCCACCACATTATAGACTAAGACGGTTCTCATTTGAACCGTCGTAGAATGTAACACTATTATTACAAAAATGTCACCGCGCCACACACTACGACGGTTACCTATGAACCATAGTGAGGTGCGCGTTTTAAAATGTGATTTTTGTACTAGTGAATTACATCACATTGATGTAATGATCTTAATAAAAACAGGTACTTCAAAGAAAAACATCGTCTTGATGTATTTCTAGCATAAACTGTGTTTTTGGCTAACATTGTCTTATGCAGATTCTTTCTTCAGTCTTCTTTCGAGTATGGTCTGTAATCATCAAAAAGGGGGAGATTGTTAAGTCAAGATGATTAACATAGATCTTTATTATTACAGAACAGACGGTTCAAGTATCAGATTGAAGCATCATGGCTCTAAGACAGATGAAGCAAGTACATACAAAGATGGGTCCATCAAAGTCAACAAAGCTTAAAGTCATTGTCTACTGCTTCTAGGACGGTCATATGCCTTAAGACGAAGTTTTCAAGAGAAAGACAGACGAAGTCCTTGGTGAAGAATTCCCATTTAAAGACAAGTGAAGTTCCTTTGAAGACAGACGAAGTAACTCACACCAATATTCAAATAAAGACGTTACTTTCGGAAGCTTCTAAAAGTCAGTAAGAGATCACGTACTTAACCTTTGCAACACGAAAAACAAATTGGTGTTTTTCGATGATATATGTGAACAAGTCAGAAAAAGGTTGAACATGCGTGACTTCGCTGCGAAATCATTTAATGATTCTGATTGTCTGTCAATCATCTCTGAATTACGCAAGGACAAAAGACAACAGTCAAGGATCTCAGTCTAACGACTACTTCAAGGATTTCAACTATAAAAGGATTTCACCACCTCAAGAGTTGGTGAAATTACGCTTGATCATATACAAGATTTCGCTCTTAAGCTCCTGAAGTTCTTAAGCTTGTTGTTCTTCATTGTAAACACCTCTCTGCGTAGAGGATAAACCCTTCTTTCAAACTTCTTTTAAAACCCACTGTTGTGGTGTCCTAGCCTGAGGAAGCTGTATTTTCAAAGAATACCTCTACTTAAGCCTGAGGAGGTTGCGTTCCAAATAATACCTTGTGTATAGCCTCAGAAGGCTGGGATCAAACAATATCGTTATAGCCAGAAGCGGTTGGGTGCAAAGAATACTTGTAACATTTTTCACGGTTGGTAGTGAAAACTTAGCGTATTGCTAAGTAACTGGACATAGTCTGCTTGAGACGAACTAGTATAAAAATATCTTAGTCTTTGATTGCCTTATTTCAAGACTAACGAGGATTAACAACATAAACGTCTAAACTTAAAATCAACAGTTAAAGAAAAAAAGGTTGTGTATGTCTCCTTTTTAAATTAAAAGACACAAATACAATTTTTTTTAATAACACAATTTAACCCCTTTATTGTGTTTTGTACTTTACAACTCTTCTTTTGCATTACTAGATATTTATTATGAGGCTAGGCCTCTCAGAAGGATAAAGGGGAGATGACTACCTCGGCCAGGAGTTCAAAGAATTCCCAGAGAACCATTTTCGTCAGTAGTTCTGCTTTCGTTATCACGGGTTTCCCAACAGTGAGATTACCAGTTTTATCAAAAACAATGCAGTTCATCCACAGGAAAATCATAAACATACTCACGTGTAAGTAAATCCAGATAAAACCACCAAAGTTTTTACAGATAATTTTCAGGTGCCACAACATGCAACTAAGAACCAGTTTCTCCATTTTAACTTCAACCAAATGTTGAGAGATAGGAATGGAAAAGCACAAGAAAAATTCATATTGATACTGAATACGATTGTTATTTCCCTTTACCCAGCATAACATTAACAAACAACATTATTTCATATTAAGAACCAACAAATGATACAAACATAAGTGCTCCTTTGGTAAAACACAATTGTTACTTGTTAGATTCATTAGGAGAAATAACTCTTAAGTCTTAAACATTAGCACTCCTTTCCTATGGTTATTTCCTTGTTTCCACTTTATTTAAAGAAATACAATTTGGTTGGTTGGCTTTTATAATTTGTTACAAGTATTTTTCTTTGACTAAGAGCCATCGTTTCAAGGATCAGAATAAGTCCTTAAAAGAACCCTGTTTCTGAGGTTGTAGTTCCTAAAAATTGGCTTCTCAATTAAACAAACAAACCTTATCAATTAAATTACAACAAACTACTCTATTTTTCCTTACGTATTTTAGTCTGTTTAGTGATTTGATGAATTTGGGGTGGAGATGCCAGGTCTAGTACTATGTCCTAATCATGTTTTCACTTTGTTCATTATTATTTTGCTAATTTTTTTCATCAACCAAACAATCAAAGTTTTGTTTTTTTGTTAATTTTGAACACTATAATAATAACAGACTCTCCAATGTTTCAACTAATAGTCTTAGTGATAAAGTATCTCTCGCTTATTCACCACATAATCTAATTTCATTGCTAACAAAACCATAAATTGATAAATCCGATAGTCAAAGAACTTCTAACCACAACGACATAGTAATGTTAGAATATAAGAGTCAAATTTTTTATTCTTAATCTTTTAATGGATTTTTTATTTTGATGATAATAAAAATTAAATAATTATGATTAAGCTTGATATTTTTTATAGAAGAAATACAATTAATTGAAGTAAAATATCGTTTTTTCCAAAAAACTATTTCAGCGTCTAAAGTAAATATATTGTCCAGAGAAACAGTAGATGTAAGGTACTCATCTTTTGAAAAACAAAAGAACAACCAATCATATTTATTCAATTGACTAGATTCGTGAGGTGTGATTTTTACGCGACAAATGAAAAAAATATAATGTTACAAAAACTTTTAACATAAAGTAATGAAAAAAATTAGCGTTATAAATGTTTTTAAGAATTTAAGTAATACAAATAATATTAGAGAAACTAATTTGAAAATGAGTAATTTTGAAGAGAATAAAATATATTTTACCTGTACTTAAAAGAAAGATGTTCGAACCGTTATAAAATTTTACCCTTTGGAATACCCTTCAGAGTATATATATATATATATATATATATATATATATATATATATATATATATATATATATAGTGAAATCAAATTATGCTTATTCATTGGATTATTGTTTAATGCCCACAAAAAGTATTAGTTGTTTATATACATTGTATATGACAGTGTACATATAATTTTCTTTATATGGCAAAACAATTAATTTTTGTAGTAATAATTATTCAAATTTTTTTACAAAATTTATTTTAAATTTATACTTAAGCTAAAATAATTTATACTTAATTACCAATATAAAAATATTTATCCTAACTCTAGATCAAAATTAAATTTAAGATGTTTTAAAGTAAAATACATAGCAGTCAAACTCTTTCTTATATATATAACACATCATTGAAAGGTGAGAAAATGAAAGATATTTTATATTGATTTTGAAATAAAATTAAACTTAATGTAAAAGAACAGTCCCCAGCATTTAATTTTGTTCATTTTTTACTTTTACTGCTACTTTTCCTTTATATATGTATGTGAGGGTTGGCTTTGCTTCTAAATTACTTGCAACATTAAAAGAGTTTAAAGTTAATTTGAAGCACATTTTAGAAAATTGCAGATGAAGGAGGTGGATGTATCTGGAGCAATTGAAGAAGAGGATTTACTTCTTGAAGATGATGGCAAACCCCAAACAACAGATTGTTTCTCAGTTGAATTTTTTGTTTTTTTTATGTAAATTCCTTCTTCATGTGCATATATTTTAGTTTAAAATTATAATGGGCATCGTTTTATTTTAGTGTTACTTTTCTTGATCTCTAAGGTCAAAGGAAATTATTTAAATGTGATTCTCTGATCTCATTAGACAAATTTTTATTTGGCTTGGGCATCCCTTTAAACACTCATTTTAGATTTGAATTTAAAAGGAATCAATGTACATACTAAAATTAAGAAAGGTCCATTATTTTTGGTTTAGTATTTGTAGATTTGTTAAGAATGCTAGGAGGTGAACTTAAGCATTATTCCACTGCAATTGTGTGTATGTATTCCGGGTCAATGTTCCTTGCTGGGTGTTGTCTCTATCATTTTTTTAATGATAAAACAGAATAAGGTCTCGTTTTAATAAATTTATTAACAATTTATTTATGTTTATTTTTAAATTTTAGAATTTACAAAGATATTTAAAAGAATTATAAATAATTTAGAAAATATTTATAACTTATTTTGATAAACGATTAAGACTCCAACCATGTAATCATAATATAATAATGAAAGTCAATGCTTAATTAAATTCTACTGTAATCCTTTTTTCTTCTAATTACATTAAATTATCTCAAAATTGGCACTTTCTTTTTAAAAGTTGATTTTGTTAATATCTCCTCAAAATTGGCACTTATATTAAAGGAAGCACTGCAAATACTCAATTCATAATTCATCATAATCCACCATATACAATCTGGTATGATGTATGTTACTCAAAATTCATTCTCATGTCATGTGGTACCATCAAAACAACTGAGCGATGTCTAAGAGTATATGTCACATCTGTCACTCTCACTAGAGATACTAGACAGTTACAGTTAAGGTAGTCAGTGTTGCAACAAGAGTCATTTCTCATTCATGGTGATCGATCATAGTGGAAGCTTTCCCCACAGTGAATACCCTCCAAGTCATAGGTCATTACATCGACCCATCAAGAACCAACTGTCCTAGTTCCATTCAACCTTATTTTTCACAACATTTCCATTGACCTAACATTCATGATACTTTTCATCTCTTTTTCCAAAAACTCTTGCTTCACAACCATGTCCACTAGGGGCAACCTCACCTTCATAGTTGCAGGCGTCCATACATTTTCATCAACATAAAATACAATTACAAATGATCATCATGAACCTAGTGACTAATCAATGCAATATGCCCCACCAAATTACCTCCCAACCCACATTCATTATTTCACCACCATGGGATCTCTCCTCCCACAAAACCACCCAATCATAGAATACCATAACATGTACCACATGATGTAGTAAAACTGCTAGATCTATAGAAGTGACAAAAACATAACGACATCATAATTAGTAAATCAAGCACTAACAACAACATAACACCAATCACAACACAATTGCAAAATTAATCCAACACAAAATTTCTCACCAAGATCACTAATGATAGAACTACCCCTAACCGACAACGAAAGACAACACAAAACAATCCCAAGACAATAATAAACACCTATGGTGAAAGACCCCAAAACTAATGAAGATAAAAGAACTCCATACCACCGAACAACAAAAAGGCTTACAAAAAGTAATGAGTATCCCATAGTACAATGCACAACAAAAAAATAGAAAGGGTATTAACGAAACAAGCTAGAGCCAAAATATTCGAACCAACTAGACGAAGAAGAGTAAAAAAGAATACTCCATTATTATCATTAAAATGATAATTACACTAACTTAAAACGACAAATTGTGTGTCAACGGGAGAATTTAATTAAAAAAGGGGTCATTGTTTGGGCTTAATATCTCATGCTCTAGTCATTATTTCACAAAACCAGCCGTTGGATATGAATTCCTATGTGTTACAAAGTTGTTGCCAAAAAATCGCTTCCATTCAAAGATGAACGAATTTGTGAGAGACATTTTAAGAAGACTCCAAGTGGTGTATTCAGGATTTGGAAATGATTTTGCTAAGGAGGGTGAGAGGAGAAAAATGATGAGAGAGAAAGAAGACAAATATTTGAGTGTAAATCTTATCTTATTTGAAATGTTATGAAAAGATATCTTATTTAACTTATAAATTTTACCTTTAACAACTTAATTTAATGTTATGGAGTGTATCTTTAGTTATTTTAGGATAAGAATTTGAATCTGGCCATTATATTCAAAATTTCATCCTTAATTCAAAAGGACCTACTGCTAGCTTAAAAGATAAACTCTATCAAAACAATCAATTATAATAAAAGATAATTAATTTAATCAATACTTTTCTGAATAAAAAATTCTTAAAACAATTCAAGATATCCAAAAACATATTTAAAAATTTATTAATTTAAATCATGCAATTAAAAAAGGGAGAAATTTCATGGTGTTCTAATAAGTAAGTCTGAAGCATCTTGAGACCTTCCTATCTTCCTATTTAGAAATATGTGGTCCAAGAAGTTAGGATCCTTGATCTCACGTATGTGAATATATTAGTCATGGGCGTATTTCTTGGGACAATTTTAATTATATATTGTCACGGGTGAACTAGAAAAACGGACTAAGTCAAGCATTTATTTTTCATTCCACACTACTAAATCGAAAAGTAGTTCGTCACAAGTTTTGGACGTGTTGACTAGAAAAACTGACTAAAGCTTGTGTGGTTCTAATAATTTCAAAGAATTTGATAGGATTGTTTTGTGCGTATGTATGTGTACGGTACAATGTGGTATTTACTTTATATTAAAATGTGGTATTTTTAAGTTTTTGATCGATAATATTTTAAATATTTTAGTATGTTGCTTATATATATATATATATATATATATATATATATATATATATATATTATACTTTAATATATTTTGTCAGTGAAATTCTTTCAAATATGTTATATTTCTAAATTGTTTTGTTGTGATATATTTTGGTTTGAAGTAATTTCATTTAGGGATATTGAGATTATGATAGCTACATGAAATTGGTATCAGAAATAAATAATTTAATATGTCTATATTTAGTCAATAATTAAACTAAATTAACTTAATAGTTAATTAAATTAAATTTTTATGTAATGAGTTATTTAGTTTGATAAAAATCACTTTTACATCAAATAGTTCTTATTTTAATATTAAAAATAGTTCACCGTTGCTACTTCAAATAATTTATATTTGAATATGTAAAATATCCTAATTTGCAATCGTAGAAAGATTAAAATACTTGTACTTACATGTAATGTAGATGTAAGATATAATTTTTATCCCTCATAGAATATCTTAGAGTAAAGCTTTATAAAATTTAAAAAAGATCAATATAATGTCATTGATGTATAAATAAGTGTTATAGTAACGTTTATTTTTTCTTAAATCTCATGAAAAAACAAGGATATTAATGTATTCAATTATTCAATAAAATGTACAACTTTAATAGTTTTAAAATATATAATAAACTAAAACTTATAAATTTAATTTTTTTTCAAGTAATGAGATGAATAGTAATATTATTTTAATGATTGATTTATACGTATCCTCTAAAGTCGATTAAATGTGGACTGAGCTGTGGGGTATCAAGTATTGTACTCAAGTTGCTATAAGATTGAATATTAGTATAAGATTGGACTCATCGATGATATATGCTGCACATGGTTAATCAATGCAACGTAACATTGTTGGTCAAACGAGGGATCTACTTGCCTTATGTAATTGATCTGTAATGTAATCAAATGTATTTTTTATAAAAAAAATTAATTAATGCAAAAAGACAATTATTTTTTAAAAAATCTTATATAAAAGAAACACAAATATAAAAATAATAATCTTAACAGAAAATATAGTATAATTTATCCCAAAACGTACTTACGTATGACAGAAGTCTTTCATAGAAATATTATCCTTAATCATCCGCAAATTATATTTATTTATCTATCTACGTATTAAATGTATAAAACTTAGTCATGTGTGTATTTATTTGAAATAAGTTATTATGAGACGTACTTTTCACTATTAGTTTTTCGCTTTCCTTATCTTAAGTCTATCCTGAAGTCCACCACACCTATGGACTTTTGGCACAGAAAAACTCCCACGAGTTGTTGCTGTGAAACTTAGAAATTCAAAGAATTTGACAGGTTGTAATGTATATATGTTTAAATTACACTAGTCACGACAATGACGCTTGTACATGTTTAAAATTTTTGTTTATATATAATTTAAAAGGCACATTATCACATTATTTTATGAGTTAAAATATTTTTTCAGCTTAAAATACTTAAGTAAATACTTAAAATATTTTTCCAAATAATCTTTTAAAGGTATTTATTATTATATCATTCTTTATTAAGTAACATCCTACTATTTAAATTTTTTTCAATTAATTTTTCAAATTTTAAGATTTTTTAAAAATTAAAATATAAATATATATTAATCGTCAGTTAATTTATATGACAGTGATGTAGTCTAATTAAAAATACGTATTATAATAGAATACATGTTTTTGCATTTAAAATTTGAAAATAAATAATTTTGTATTATCGTCTATTTTGAATGGGCTAATTTTGAAATATTATCACTTCAAACGTACTCAATTAAATTATGTTTGATTAATATTTTAGTTTATATATTGACTAAGTGATGCATTTATTTTTCATTTCATAGATAGTAAACCCAAAAGTAGTTTGATACACTGATGAACGTGTGGACTAGAAAAACTAAGTCATGCATTTACGTTTCTTTTCTCAGTACTAACCCAAGAGTAGTTCGTCACAGTTTTGTAGGTGTTGACTAGACTAAAGCCCGTGAAATAATAGTACATGTATCGCTTTCAGCCTTACCCGGTCATTATTGTTTGGGGAGCCCATTGCTTAAGCCCTGACATTGATAGAATTAAATGGGTTTGTTTTAAAAAAAAATTACTAAAGTAGGGTTAAAAGTTTCTCCTCAGAAAAATAATTAAAAGTTTCTCCTCTAAAAATAATTAAAAGTTTCTCATCAGAAAAAAAAAATTAACAGTTTCTCCAGAAAAGCATTGGAGAATAACTCATATGTGGAGGAAGCATTGGAGAATAACTCATATGTGGAGGAAGCAACCTTCTAGCCTGTGTACTAGTAGTGGAGTGGCTTGCGACTTTCAATAATGGAGCAAGACAGGGAGAAAAAAGTTGGTTGGTAACACAATGAAAATATATGGAATTACAAATCCTTGAATGACGGTTTGATTCCTCGAGGAGTGGCGAGTAGTACAAAACTTTAATAATAATAATAAAACAAAAGAAATGAAATAAAGGGGCACCTGAAAGGGAGATGGTGAAAGAAGAGAAACAAAGATAAACTAGGTTCGAGAGTGTACCAGGAAAGAAGATTTAGAGACCAATAAGGTGGATTTTGGAACTCTAAAACCTTGGAAATCAAAAACAAATTAGTGGATTTTGGAACTATAAAACCTAGGAAAACGAGAACAAAATAAGTCGTTTATACAATCAACAACTCCTTAAGATGTCAATCAATGTGTGACACTTGCCCCAATCATGATCTTAGTCAATGACTATGGTTCTATGGACTAGAAGTTCAATGACTTTGGACAAACAGACCCATTTTGGTTATTAGTTTATAACTGGACCCATTTACGTATTTTATTTTCGTAATAGGCTGAGTTACGTCAAAAACCCAATTAAATGGCTTTTTATATTGCACCAAAAAATGGCTAAATTATTTTCATTAAATTGTGGTAGTTTTATGTTTTTGGTAGATAATATTTTAAATATGTTAATATGTTTTGGTAGATAAGAAATAGCCTTCTAAGAAATAATCTATACTTGAATATGCAAATTTTTGTAGTTGGAGAGGAACGAAAATACTTATAATCGGTTGATATATGGAATTATATTTTATCTCCCGTAGAATATCTTGATGTTATCTTTTTTAAAATTTAAGCTAGATCAGTAATGTATAAATAGGTGTTATTGTAACTTTTTTAGATAATTAAAGGATTTTAATTAGTTATAAAAAAAAAATTGGTGAAATTTCATAAAAAGATATTCAATTATTTAATGAATTATACAACTTTATTATTTTTAAATATATAATAAACTAAAACTTATAAATTTTATACTTTTTTTGTAATGAGATAAATAGTATATAATGTTATTTTAACGTTTGATTCATAAGTACCCTTTCAAATCAATTAAATGTTTTATTAGTTTTAAGTTAACAGGAAATTTTAAAATATTTAATTTAATTTTTTGTTTTCAAAATTAAATTGAGTTTACTTACAAGATTAAAATGCTATAAATTTTTTTTTTTCAAATTATCCATAGTATTTTTATGAAATTCATAAAATCTTTTTAAAAATATATTTCTGCTTAAAAAAAACACATCACAAAAAAATTAATATTTGTATATTTATTAAATAAATTTTAACTTTTATAATTACCTTTCCATAGATGTTAATGAAATATTATTATTTTAAACTCAAATATGTAACGACTAAGAGGGGATGAGTTAGGTTTTTCACAATTTTTTTTCAAATTTAGACAATTTTAAATTAAAAAATTATTCCCCGACCAATTATTCAATAAACAATACAATGGAAATTAAATTGCTCAAACTAAATAGTGTAAGGACAGAGAATTACTCAAAGATTTTATCCTGGTTCACCTTCCACCACTGAAGGCTACGTCCATTCCCTTGAACAGAGTTAGAAATTTTTTTCACTATTTAATTAGTTGTTGAGTTACAATCTCACCCCAAGATTCCTACTCCAACACCTTCAAGAAAAACATCCCTTTTCTTGATTATAAACTCCTTAAATTCATTTAAATTCTTCCTTTACTTCTCTACGGGAAAAACACATTGTTATTAAATGTTAAATTTGAAAGAGTTTGCTTGATCTTTTATTTCAGTGAAATTTGTATTGTAGGTAAAAGGTTATTGCAACTCGAGGGCAAGTTGGCTACAAGAAGGAGGGTTTGATGGAGGACCATCTCCAAAAGCGCAAAAGACTCTTCAAGTCAAAGCTAGAGGAGGAGTTCAATGCTCAAATCAATGTCAAAGAAGAATCAGACCTTACTCTTTAAATTGGGCCCGTAATTTCCATTTGATTTTTGTAATTAATTTGCTGCTACTTTTGGGTATCTGATTAGGTTTAATATTTCGAGCATAACATGGGCTACACAACTTCGATTAAGCTGCTCTTGGTGTTGTTTTAAAGAACACTTAAAGGTCTACAAAAGCTATGCAGACACCAAAGCCCAATTCGGACTGCATCTAAGATGAAATTGTGCTTGAAGTTAGTGTTTGGGTGCTGCCAGGAATTTCCAGCGATTTGATTAAGTGTTTAGGCCTAGTAGTTTCTAAGACTTGAATTTGAGCCTTATCTTTGTAAAACGTGCCCGGCCTAGTTAGCATTAAGTGGACCTAATTTTAGGTGCTTCAAATTAGAGAGTGTGCACCACTCTCCTTAAAGAGAGTAGAAGAGATTTTAGAGAGAAATAGTGCTCTCTCCACTAACTTGATTTAATTCTTCACCACTTGATTTATTCTAAATCAATGGAAGAGATTTAAATCAGTCATCTCACATTTTAGTTACCTTAAGATTGAATATTATCCTTAAATATTACTTTGATCCAAGACATAAAATTCGTTTTTAAGATCACAAGTATCACACTCTTCTGTAATCAATCCAAGCCTTATGATTGGATTCTAGAATCTTGATTCTTCGATGATTAATGATTGATCAATCAAAGAATCCAAGGGTGCTGATTCCATTCAGCCAAGGGAGTGGATTGATGGCTTAGTCATTAAATAGGTAAAAATTTCCTATTATAGATATTTTTAGTCAACTTTTTATGAAATAGAGAATTTATCTTAAAAGGAGTGAGTGCCCTCCTAGGGTTATTTTATGAGACCTTTGTATCTTATTAATGGACCTTGATTCATAGTGACGATTCCTTAATTAGAACTTATTGACTTGTTCATGACACTCTCCATCTCTTATCTTCTCCATTTTTGTTATTCTTCCCTTTGTTTATGCTTTGGTTGTCAGGTTATTGAGTGATTCTGTGAAGTTCCTTTGTGTTTTGTGTTGATGAATGCTTGGTGAATGAGTGTGAACCATCTCGTGCGAGATCAATACATAGAAAAGAAAAAATTTTCTCTGGAAGCCCATCTCGCGAGGGATCTAGCGAGATAAACACGATATGGAGATCAACAATACGTAAAGTAAAAAGTGTAAAAGTACATGCACTCTTGAATTGAATTAAAGTACATGCACTCTTGAATTGAATTGAATTAAAGTACATTTCATAGTCCTAGTACATTTCTTAAGTTGTACACGAAGGGAAGTTGTAAATTATATGTGCTGCAGTTGGTGTATCAAAATCTAGCAGGAAAAAAAAAGGATGAATATCACTCAGATTAGAGACTTTCATCCTTATCATCTCGATATGTTAAAATAAAAAAAAAAGATGAATATTAACAAAACAATTGTTAAAAAAAAATAAAGTTATGTAAATGTATGTTAACAAGTTTTGTATTCATTGATGCAAGGTCATCTCCTTTTTGTACAGCATAGAGGCTCTTATCAAAGTGAGACTTATGATGTCATCACTTGCCAGATTGACAACAAGATTTTCATAAGGAATATTGACAGCAAGATTTCATCACTTGCCAAATCTACTTCACGATAACCGGAGTGGAAGAAATTTTCTTCCCAGACTGTTATGATGTTTCCTTTAGTGCCAATAACTTGAAATTTTGCTCTTGCTGCCATCCACAAGGGATTCAAGTTTGATAACAGAAAAAATTTGTGGTTCAGAGTAAAATTTCAATAGTAAAGCAAATAAACTAATGAACTACAGTACAAGGATCTTACAGGCATAATACTGCTTCTTGGTTCATTTACAAGAAGAATGAGTTCACCAAGACCGCAACGTGGACCACTATAAAAGGATAGCATTTAGAAAACTCATAAAAGAATATAAATAAATTTCTATTTAGCATAGACAAAGCAATTGGCCAATCAGTGTCATATAACTAGCAACCTACCTTCCTAATAAACGTATATCATTAGAAATCTTCATCAAAGAAGCCGAAATAGCATTAAGGAATCCACTAGTTTCAACAAAAGCATCATGGGCAGCCTGCAAAAAGGAACATATGAGCACATTGAAGCTAATGTTCAGCTGGATGCGAAGCAAGATGAAAGCAGCTAATCTGCTAATGTGATAGCTAATCCGCTAATGTGATGTGATAGTGTATGACACATTAAATGCAAGGTGAAAAGGTTTTGGTAGCAAACCAAGGCCTCAAACTTATTTTATGTTGTAACAAAATGAAGATTTGTTTAGCTATTGCTGCTATCTTGGAATCAAACCTGAAGAATTTTATCCAGAAAATGACTCCATTTATTTAAATTTATTTCTTTAAATATTTTAAACCACAGTTTCTTTAGCCTTAAAAGGCAGGCCGGTGATATTTATTTTCATAACGAAAAACACTCATCCATAAGCTCTCAAGACGGTAGACAAAATTTCTTGTTTTCAAGAATTAAATTCATAATCAATTAAAATCAATGGTCGAAAATGTGCATCCTTGACAATGTCCAATACGTTTTGGCATTGAATGATAGTAAGAAAATAAACCATGCTTAATGGAATAATATGCCAATAGAATAAAAAGAAATATGCTATCAAACTCATTTTGGTAGACATCAAATAACAACTTAAAAAGGTAAAAAAAAACAAAATGGAAATATAAGAACCACCACTTCGCTATGAAAAAGCATACTTACCCCCTTTTTGTTTTCAATCCAGTCCCTACAGTTGTATCACCCTGTGCAAGCTGTTCAAGGAAAATCTTTGCTTAGTCAAAACTCTAAAAGCAAATAAAATTATCATTTCCTAGGTAACACACAATCAATCAAATTATTATAAATCAAAACAACCAAATCCCTATGTATCCAAACAATTTTTCTTTTAAAATTGTTTTCCCTTTACTGAATCGTGAGAGATTGATAAAGAAATAAAACTTAAAGGGCTTTTGTTCAAACAAAACCGGAATTCCGCACCGCTTGTGAGAGAAAAAGACGAGAGATTGAGAGAAAAGGTTGAGAGATCGAGAAAGATAGGACTTTTGAGAGAAAATTTGGAATTCGCTTTTTCCTTCTCACGGGTTTTCATTTCAGGCTTCAAATTTGAAGTTTCAAATTTTTTTTAGGTGCAGCCAAAACAAAGTCATTTTGGTAAAAAAAATAAAAAAATTCCTTATACAGTATGGGATACGGTTGTGTGTTGGCCCATATCCCTGTTAGTGTTATTCTTAAAAAAGTGGTGTAAGACATGGTACAACGGCAAGTATATTGGTTGAGTTGGTAATAATAATTGAAGTTAGAAATTCAATTATGTGAAAGATGATTATATTGTATTATATGATCAACAGCTGATACTATTGATCAACAGATGATTATACTGTTTATTAAAAGATGATTATATTGAAGCGTTAGATTGGAACAGTTGAAATTTCATTAATCCGCAGAGTTATAATGCACATCCTTGTAATCTCAAATCCATGGACTAGACGCATCCATGTAGCACATCCCATTTCCACATTTATCTTCACTGGCGAAAGGCATGCATGAAATCTCAAATCCATATACTAGCGCCATGCGCATGAGAGCGTAGGAATATTTGTGTCCAAACCCCACCAAGATGTGGGAGCAACCAGCTTCACTTGACAACTAACTTCAAAGTCCTTTGCTATTAAGTCACCAGCCATTGCATATGTATAGCCTTTCCACTTGAGCCAGGGAGCAGTGTTCACGTACGTAACATTGCCAGTCACTAGCTTCCGATCATAATACATCTCTCTTTGCTATTGACGCGGTATTCATTATACGCATCACTAAAATTGGATTGAGACAAGAAATAGCGAGGAAGGGAAGAGCAATTTGGTTGCCTGCATGAACTCAAAGATCCACCACTCGGATTATGAAATTATTGGAGTTGATTGCCTGCACGTGATATTTTCCTGAGTATAAATATAACACCGTAACATTATTTTCACTAACTCGTTCACAAATTTGCTGGACTTGAAACATCGAAATCGTTAATAATGTTCAATCTCCACGTATCGCCCAAAGTATTTTTCATTGAACTTGAAGTGAGTATAAAATTAAATTAAAGCCGATATTTAAAGGAAAATTGTAAAGGTGCGCTGAATAGAAATACATAAGGGGAAAAACCATAAAACAATTATAGTTACAGTGGTTGATTAGAAAAGTAGAAAGAAATAAAAACAAATCATGAGAAGTTTATTTTAGATTAAGAAATTAATTGTATTGTAAAGGATCACTAATCACAAAAATCTTCGGGAATATTAAATAAGATAAATATAAATAATTTATATTTTTTTCAAAATTAATTATATTCTTTTTAAAATATTTTTTTAAAACATGTAACAAGCATTAGTATATAATATTTACATAATTACATTTTTGGAAATCTTTTTACATGAAATTAAAATTTATATTTATAAATTATCATTGATTGAATAGATAAGTTAGTGTTAAATTATTTTTCAAAAGAATTATGTCTTCTAATAACTGTACATAGTTTAAGCGTATTAATTACTGTATATCAAAGGAAGACAAAGAGTTGAAGTAAGGAGTCCATTTTTCTTTTTAAAATGCTAGCTGTATGAAATTAATATTCAAAACGTAGACTTGACTGAGCAAGCTTGTTTATCCTCCTTCATATGTTGTTTCCTCAAGTGATTGTTAAAACCATAAAAAGTAAAAATAAATTAAAAAGGCACCGAGTGTGGTTTGATAACATCACGTTCCAAGGCATTGCGGTGATTCCATATTGATCATGCTACCCTTCCGAGGTGATTCCATATTGATCATCCTATTGCTGATGTTTCTTCTCATCAAAAGTGGCGGATGCCATAACGTGCGTGGGGAATGGTCTTGTGGCCCTAACGAACCGCCTATTAGATTTCCCTTCCAACTCGTCAAGGGGATGTACCATGAATGTGATTATCCCCTTATTTGTCTATATTGCAGTAAAATGAACAAGACCATGCTTGCTCTCCCTACACTAAAACTCCAAGTCAGTGAGATAGACTACGAAAGTCAATATATTTGGTTCACTGACCCGGAAAATTGCCTTCCAAAGAAGTTTCTACATATCAACTATACTGATATTCATCGTTACCAACTTGAATTCGATGACATACCAAGCAACTTGAGCTTCTTCGATTGCTCTTCGGTTGGGCAGCCCCACCTCAGAAACCGCTACGGAGATTCACAAGATATGATTTCTTGTCCGATTTACGTTTCTGATTCTGACGACAGTATCCTCGAATGGGATCTAACATCTTGTACTAAGATGTTCGACATCACTGCGCCGGTTTGGGCATCCAGCCTGCAGGAGAATTTGATGCGTTTCAGATGGTCCAACAGAGAAGGAGGCAAGGCCAAGCGGAAAAGAATCCATGTACCCAAATCTTTTACTTTCGCTACAGCTGGTAAGAATACTTAACATTTGCATTTCATAGATGTTACATGACATGTTAATTAGGAAGAATAGCTACATTTTTATCCTTGTTGCCAATTAAATATCACCAAAAGACAAATGTGCAGCAGTGAGATTTTTTTAACACTACTTAATTTATTTAGCTTTTTATATTTTGGTAAAATGTTAGTTTAATTGGTCTCCATGGCATATTCTCGTTACTACATGAAATTAAGGAAAATTAAAATAAATTTTTGGAGTGTGGAATTAATCATTCACATTAGTTCAAAAATTAAATGTAATATGCTTGACTTAAATAAAAACCAAATGACAGTGGTTAAGTTTGAAGTCTTAGATTAAACAATTAGAATTCAAGAATTTATTTATAATTTCCTTAATTTCAGAGGTACCATTTGACTAAGCTCAATACTGCTGAAGATGCTAAAGTGATTTACCTTTATATTTTTCTCTTTCTCTTTTTAATTATGTCTCCTATTATTATTGTAGGTTCAATTCTTTTGGGGCTGACGGTGGTTGTAGTCTGTAAGATCATCTGCTATTTTAGAAAGAAAGAAGAAGATCAAGTAAGAGTGGACAAGTTTTTAGAGGATTACAGGGCAGAAAAGCCTACAAGATTTACCTATGCTGATCTTAAAAGAATCACTGGTGGTTTTAAAGAAAAGTTAGGGGAGGGAGCTCATGGGGCTGTATTTAGAGGAAAACTTTCAAGTGAAATTCTGGTGGCAGTGAAGATCCTCAATAATACAGAAGGAGAAGGGAATGAGTTCATCAATGAAGTTGGAATTATGGGAAAAATCCATCATATCAACGTGGTTCGCTTGCTTGGTTTCTGTGCAGAAGGACTCCATCGTGCTCTTGTCTACAATTTTTTTCCAAATGGCTCCCTACAAAGCTTCATATTCCCTCCAGATGACAAGGACCATTTCCTTGGCTGGGAAAAGGTGGAACACATTGCAATTGGTATAGCTAAAGGGATTGAATATCTTCATCAAGGTTGTAATCACCCCATTATTCACTTTGACATCAATCCTCACAACATGTTAATTGATGATAACTTCACCCCAAAAATTTCAGATTTTGGCTTGGCCAAATTGTGTTCCAAGAATCCTAGTTTGGTGTCAATGACAGCTGCTAGGGGAACCTTGGGATACATTGCACCCGAAGTTTTCTCTAGGAACTTTGGCAATGTGTCTTACAAGTCTGATATTTACAGTTATGGAATGTTGTTGTTAGAAATGGTTGGAGGAAAGAAGAATGTAGACATGTCTTCTACACAAAATTTTCGTGTTCTATATCCAGATTGGATCCATAATCTACTTGATGGAGATATACATATTCATGTTGAAGATGAAGGTGGGGTTAAAATTGCAAAGAAACTAGCAATTATTGGACTTTGGTGCATTCAGTGGCAACCAGTGAACCGTCCATCTATAAAATCTGTGATACAAATGCTAGAATCTAGAGAGGAAAATCAATTAACTGTGCCTCCTAATCCATTTCACTCGACGACTTTTACCATTGGAGGTGGACTCATCACTTCAACTAGACGACCTTTGGAGTTGGAAGCGATTCAAGAATGAAGGAAAAACAAATTCTACATTTATATATACGTGTTTTGTCGATTTTATCTCAGTAGGAGAAAATTAATATTTTAAATTTGTAGAAAAAAATAGCATATTATTCTATGCCATATAATTAAATCCAAATTGTAGAATTTAAACTATTTTATTTTCTGTTTAGAAGGGAAATTTTGTTATATATTTCAATTAACTGTGTTTGAATTAAACTCTATGTAAATATATATTGTAATTGGAATGGATTAACATGTATGGATTGTTGATGAACGGTGAGATGATAATGGAAGCGGTTTAAGTTTAAAAATAAAATAATAAATAATATGAATAAAGTTAACTAGGACATAAGATATAATAAATAAATATTAATTTTTAAAAAATATATAAGAGATAATAAATTTACTTTTAATTAGTCACATTAATTTTGATTATCATCAAAAGTTGTATTTTTCTCATTTTAAGATTTTACGATTAAATATTAATAAGGTTGTATTAAAAATATAAGATTTAAAATCATAACCAAAGATAAATGAGTTAATTTTAAGATATTATAATAATTTAAGATACAGATCTATTAAAACAAAAGTAAAATATTTTAATGTTATTTATTTCTAAACTACTTTCCTCTCCTTTTTTTTTTCACACTAAGCCAAGCAAACTCATAATAAATTCTTATTTTGTTTTTTCTTATTTTTACTTTTATTTCTCGTAAACCATCTTAATTATTTTTTTTTTCTCTATTAGTTTCTCTCTTTCTTCTGTTCACTCTATTTCTTTTTCTGGCAAACAGATAGTGTTTTTCCTTTTTTTGTTACTATTGATTTTGTTTCTAGGATGAAGAACTACGATTAAAAAACACGATAACTTTTTGGAATATCACGTTACCATTAGTTCTAGGTCCGGAATTGAGCTATCGGATTATATTATTCTCAAGACATAAGTTATCATTAAGCTTTCCTTCTGTATATATTAGTCAAGCACGTATTTTTTGGGACGAAGTTGTGCATTTACAAAAACTGACTAATTTATGCATTTACTTTTCATTCCACATACTAAACCAAAGTAGCTCGTCACAGTTTTGGACGTGTTGACTAGAAAAAACGACTAAAGCATGTGTGGTTCTAATAATTTCAAATAATTTGATAAGATTATTTTTTGTACGTATATACGTGTAATAGTACATATGTATCGCTTTCAATTATCTTTCTCGATCATTATTGTTTGGGGAGCCTTGACATTTACTTTATATTAACTTGTGGTATTCTTAAGTTTTTCGTAGATAATATTTTAATATGTTGCTTTTAAGTTTACATTTATTATATTTTAATATATTTTGTCACCCATAGATAGAAGTGAAGGCTAACGTGTCTGTGAAAATCTTTCATTCCAATTTGTTGTATTTCTAAATTGTTTTGTTTGATACATAGTTTGAACTAATTTCATGTAGGGATGTTGAGATTATGAAAATTAATTATAATAGTTACAAGAAATTGGTCACAGAAATAATTAGACTAATATTTTTATATAGTTGAATACTTAAATCAAATTAATCTGATACTTAATTTTAATTTTATTTATATTTAGTAATATTCATAAATTAATTTGATACTTAATTTTAATTTTATTTATATTTATTAAAATTTTAATTTTAATTTTAATTTTATTATAACTTGATGAAGAGGCATCTTGTTGTGCAGTATTAACTATAATTTGCTTATTTTTGTTCCTTAATCCTAAATCACTAAGTCCTAAGGAAATTTGACATTCTTAATCTTTCTCTAGTTTCCATGTTACGGGACCACCTTTTACCAACGAATTTACTACCTTTTTAGGCTTTACTATCGAGAACAAGGTTGACTAACGTATACACACCTTTTAGTGCTACACAAGAAACATTTTGAAAGAAAAAGAACAAAAAAGTTCTTAACCCTTCAAGATCTTTACATTCTTAGATCAAATCTAAAGAAATTTTAAGTTAGGACTTCAAACAGCAAAATGGTGAGTCTCTTTAGGTTCTTCTTCGAGATATTTTATGTTGTTCCTATAAATAGTCATTACAAACATAAACTTCGTTACATCTTCCTTTTCATATTAGTTTATATAATATTTATACCAAATTTTTCTTAACATATTTAACATAATAGTTGTTTCTCTAGCAGGGTTGGGATGATATTTGTTATGCATATTTTATTTAGAAAGAGACACATGTATACTATATCCCCCAAAGAAAACTAAATATAAAATTTTAATAAGTATCAGACTCTGATACCTGTAATACTTAGGATCGGTAATAAACACGATAAACAACTATTATATGTCTACGATAATTATAATGATTCTTGATGAAAGAGTAAATATCAAATAGTATTGATGCAATAAGACACGCAATAATAAACAAGTACAGATATAATAGAAAACTTACATGATTTTGAGAAGTGGTATTCATAAAAAAGTTTGATGCAAGAAATGAAGATTGAAAGAGACTTATGAAAACATAAAGGAGATTACAAGGCTTTCTCAAACTTTTCGCTTTTGTTTTTACAAGAACTTGGTCTTTCCTTATATAGGCCTAATCTTATTGTACATGTTACATAATATCCACAAAAGGAGAGGAAAGCTTTGACTTAAAAAGGAAAGGAAAGCTTTGACTTAAAAAGATAAGGAAATTTAAGATAAAGACTATTATTGGATGAGATGAGATAGGGTAGGGATAGAATAAGATGAGATTGTAATGCCCCAACTTTTACAGTTAAAA
The DNA here is from genome assembly GCA_026586105.1 of Hylodesmum podocarpum. Lineage (NCBI taxonomy): Eukaryota > Viridiplantae > Streptophyta > Magnoliopsida > Fabales > Fabaceae > Hylodesmum > Hylodesmum podocarpum. The sequence goes on along the minus strand of JALJEV010001430.1, from coordinate 7,650,999 downwards.
GTACTAAATTTTCTATGGTTCACGAGCAATTAAATATACCATTAAACAACTAAACCCAACTTTCATTCATAGAGTAAATTACAAATTTTGTCTACTGTTTATACTCCAAAATAAAACCATAATATTTTTGTTAGAGGTATAGACTAGCATATAACTCAGATCTCTAACATTCACAATTAACAGTCAGGAAATCATAACACCAAGAAGAGAAGAAGAACAACGAGCCAAGTCTCCAATACAACAAGATTCTAGGTCTAAGGCTTCTAGCCTAAGGTTCTTTCATCTCCAAGCGACCGTTCGTCTGTTCGCCCATTTGAGGGATCATCACAGGTATCAACCACATATACAACAAAACAGTTAGTTCAAATATTAATGATAATAACAAAAACACAATTACTATACAATACACCAACTATAAAGAGATTCAAAGGACATTAAATTCACAATACACCACAACCAAACACATTATGCAACCCTTACATGATGCATGTTACTCGCAATTCACTCTCATGCCATGTGGTACCATTAAAACACTGAGCAATGTCTAGGAGTACATGTCACCTTTAATACTCTCACTAGAAATACTAGACAATTACAGTCAGGGCAACCAGTGTTGCAAAAGGAGTCATTTCCCACTCATGGTGATCGGCCACAGTGGAAGTTTTCCTCACCGCGAATACCCTCAAAGTCCTAGGCCCTTATATTGACCCGTTAGGGACCAACCGGCCTAGTTCCATTCATCCTCACTTTTCAAAAACATTTTCATTCACCTAGTGTTCATGATAATTCTCGTCTCTTTTCAAAAACCTCATGTTCCACAAGCATGTTCGCTAGGGGGCAACCTCACTGCTCATTCATTGCAGCAGATGTCCATCCCTCACATCAAAATAAAACACAGTTACAATTGATTATCATGAACCTAAGGACTCATTAATGCAATATGTCCCACCAAGGCTAACTCTCAATCCACAACCATCATTTTACCATAATGGAATCATTCATTCCAAAGCATCCACCAACTCACAATACACTGGAACATGATAACATAATAAAATAGAGAAGAATCACGATAACATAATAATTAGTAAAATTATATTATAGGCACAAAACAATTAATTAAAATAGGATTTCTAATATGAAGAACTAAAGTACAAAAATAGGAAAAAGAATAGGGAAACTGATGTTATTCAACTAACCAACAATACCGAGAACCAATTCACAAAACAAGGACATTTTTATTCACATGGAACACAACTAATAAGGATCCCTAATCAAATCTCAATCAAACAATTCAAAAAGGGTTTTCCCCAATTCCCAATCAATTTCCACAATTTTCATCAAGAAACCTTTAAAACAAAAATTCTTATCACTATCGTTAATAATGAAACTACACTAACCTGGATTAAAGGAAGAACATTCTCAAACTAAAAGGAATTAAGAGGTTTGTCAGTGGGTTCCTACCACCCCAAACGAGAATCTCCTAACTGCACGACCAAGCCAAGGAGGATGATGCAAACCGATGGAGCGTGCTCCACTATTGGTTTTCCAATCATGGTGATTAAGAGAAGGGAAGGGTTCGGCAGGCGTGAGTGAAAGAGAAGGAGAGGAAAGAAAAACTGATTTCAAATGAGGGAAAAAGCAAGGAGTGGTCAGACAGTGTCGCGAGTTTAAGAATTTTATGGGCAAAAGAGGAAAAGATAAAAAGAAATCAAACTTTTAATTTTTAATTTTTTTCCAACTCTAACAGTTGGGTTGTCACATGAGACACTGGATGTGATAGTGGATGAGATAATGGGTGAGACAGTGGATGAGATAGTGGTAGGGCCTAAAGCATATTTTTGTCGGCTAACTCATTTTTTAATTTTTTTTTTTGTTACCAATGGTACAAATCTTGATATTACTAAGTTATCTAGTCAAATGTGTCTTCATTTTGGAGATAAAGATTATACTGGAACCAATTCTCATCGGCACTGCCCTTGTCTGATCCTTTTGCCGATGTTTCTTTCTGGAGTACTTTCTCGAACTATTCTTTTGATGATGTTGACGCTAAGACTGCCATTAATTGCTAGTTTTCTGCTTTGCAATCAGTGCGAATTAAAAACTTTTTGTTAAATAAATCATCTTGAAATTTTCGTAAACATAAAACTATTGAAAGAATTTCCTTTTTTACCATACTATACTTTTGTTGTGATGGCTTCCAAATAATCAAAATTCAGAAGCATCGGTTTCTGCTGTAAGAAAGGATTCTGGATCTAGGATCCCTAAGTAGGGTAATTCTTTAACTATTTCTTTTATTTGCTTAATGTCTAAGGTCATATATTCATCCCATTTAGGAGGGTATTTTCTTAATCTTGCATATAGAAGGGCATAAATTATCCTAATGTTGGGAATAAAATTTGATGCATAATTTATACATACTAAAAACCTTTGTAATTGTTGTTTTTCTTTTATTTCATTAGGAAATTTATTGGCAAGTTGATACGCAGAATACATGTGGTAATTATACCTCATGCATCCCTTGCTATGGCAAGTATACCACAACCGTCAAGTAATAAGTATTTTTAAGATCAGGGTTGTCGTACCCACGAGGATAAGCAATTGGAAACATTATTTTTATTTAATGACTTTATTAATTTCTCAAAGGGAGTGAAAAGATTAATTATTTGAGAAAGGGATGCAATTGAATTAAAAGAATAAGACAATAATAATATTGAAAACGAAATAAGAAAAAGAAGAGAAGTGATTGGGATCCCGATTTCACCACTAATTCCCCCCTTATATTCCCCTCTTTTGTTATTCAAATATAATCATGGTTGGATTGGATTCCTACCCTCGTTACTGTCCCTCTCAGGATTACCCACGCCGCCTAGGTTAACTAGATTAATTAATCTCTTAAGTTAATACTGAGTTAATTAGGGTTTTAGTTCTATGAATTCAAGGTCAAACTTCGGTGTTGTCCACATTACTACCTATTCCCATCTATAGGATCCTAGCGTAATAATGGTTATTTCTCCAGTACCGGCTAGGTTTCTTTTCTCAAAGTTCCCTAGGGTTATGATCAATTTATTAGGTTTTCAATTTAATAAATAAAATTAAGAACAGAAGAAATAAACACCCAAACATATACTGAATAACATCGAGAATCATATAAAGGGATAAATTAGGGTTACATCGTTCTCCCAATTAAAGGGGGATTTAGTTCATAAAGACAAGGAAAATAACAAAAAGTAAATTAAAAGAGAGTACACAGGATGATTGATTTCCATGGAAGTCGAATGCTTCTTGCGTCTCCTTCTCCTTTGTTGGGGTTGAGTTCCGTTGCCGACTATGAACCGAGAGTGGAAAGGTATGGAGTTTGTCAGTCTCCAGAACCTCAGCCGATATAGGTCAAGTATTGTGAGAGTGGTCGACCGCCGAGCCCTTTTGCTAATAGTAACTTGTTATATTTATAGCCTTTAGAATTAGACTTGGGCTTCCTTTGATAAGATCTTTTAAAAGATAATATAAGATCTTTATTTTTGAAATAAGATAATATAAGATAATATCTTCAACTTTCTTTGCATAAGATAAGATAAGATATGATCTTGGAAGATAAGATAGAATCTTGGGCCTATTGCGAGTCTAACTCGCGCTAGATTTTAAATAACTCGCGCGAGTTCATGTTCCAGGAAGCAAATGTGTAATGTAAATCAAGTCACTTTGTGCGAGATGAGGTAGCTAAGCGCGATATGAGGTTCCAGTGAGCTCTTTTTCTTCACTAGAGCTTTACTTCGCGCGAGTTGGGTTCCAACTCGCGAGAGATGCATTCCTGGGCACGTTTTTCTCCTGTTTTTGGCTATTTTTCACCCTAAAACACTTAACACACCATCAACAAGCTCTAACACAAATTATTATGAGTTAAGATCAATTTAGAGTCCTTTTAGGTTGCTTAAGAGTTTCAAATGGACAATTTGTATAATAAAAAGAGTATAAAAATAACTCACTTTTGTGAGTTATCACAAATTCTAAAAATCTTTGAATTAGAGTGATTTTTCCCTGGTATATCTCAAATCCTAAAAATCTTATTTTGGTTTGGAATATTTTCATTTTTCTTGCTAAAACTACTAAGTCATTCTCCTTGATTAAATCTATAAAAGTGTTTAGATAATCTTCATGTTCTTTAATATTTTTTTGAAAATATTAAAACGTTATCTAAGTATACTATTGTAAATTTCATGTATGAAAAAAATATATCATTCATTATATTTGGAAATTCACTAGGAGCATTTTTTAATCCTAGAGGCATTACGTTCCATTCATAATGGCCAAAAGGAACAACAAACGTGGTTTTATACTTATCCTTCTCTTCTACTGATATTTTATAATACCTTAATTTTAAATCAAATTTTGAAAATACAGTTGTGTCATGTATTCTTCTAATTAAATCATTTTTATTTAAATGTTTATAATTTATTACTAGTCTAGGAGCACCCATTTCTCGTTCAGAGGCTTTCAAAACATAAAACCCTGCACAGCTCCAAGGTGATTTTGAGCTCCTAATGAGACCTTTATCTAGGTATTCCTGGATTTCTTTCTTGATGGTCCCTACAGGTGAATCTAGAGTGAGGTGAATAGATTCTAGTTCAAAAACAGCCCAATTTTTGTGCGTTTCTACTTTCTTTTAATTCAATCAAAACTATTCTTGACTAAATATCTAACCTTAAGACAAAGAAACAAGATATATCAAAGAAGCACAGTGGATAGCACAAAAGAAAGATTAAGAAACACGTTAGTGATCAATAGGCATGCGTAATCAATAGCAGTAACTAACTATTCTAGTTTTAATTGATAACCGAGTCAATTACCGAACGTATAACAGAGATTAATCGATGATAATGAACAACGTAAGGCAAGAGATAAAAAGTATAAGGGAGAAGAAGAGTGCACGGTGAATTTATACTGGTTCGGCCCATTGCCTACATCCAGTCTCAACCCAACAACTGTTGCGATCGGTTTTCCACTATAATGATCCCTTTTGCGTTCTTTACATTCACTTTGTAACAAGCAACACAAAAACGAAATCAAAACACACAATCACTTATCCTTTAACCCAAAGAACAGTTCTCCTTGACCTTGACACCTCCAAGATCAAACCTTTGAGAAAACCCTTCTCAAAGAACCTTACACTATCTAGAGAGACATCTCTCCTAGATTAATCAACCCAATTCCAAAAATGGAAACAAAAGATCAGTTAGAAAACACTTGTGAGTGTAGATTCTGATCACTTATGAAGACTATGAATGCCAACCAATCAGAGTGTTTAATCAAGATTGCCTTTTGAAAATAAGTTCTTTGAAAAACCTTGAAGTTCTGGATGAGTTTCTTGGAGAAAAGAATAGAAAGAATATTAAAGTGTTTGAGTAATCCAAAAGATGTATTTCCAAGAATTGTAATTCTGTTCTAAAATATTTCCAAAATAGGGGTATTTATATTTTCATTTAAAAACCCAATTTAGGCAATTTCATGAATTTCTGATAGTGGTAATCGACTGCCCAAAACAGGTAATCGATTGAACCAAAGAAACAAAGCTTTTCAAGGTGAATTTGCTCATGGTAATCGATTAACCCGAGTGGGTAATCGATCACTCCAGAGCCAAATGAAGGTTCCCACTCTATTACCCATTGATGGCAGTTGATTACCTTCTGCTGGTAATCTATTACCTCAGTTGGTATATAAAACCTTTTTCAAAACATTTTAAGAGGGAAAACATTTGAATCAAGAGAAATCACACAAGATTTGCTTAGCTCTCTAAGGCATTCCAACCAGGAACAACCGCATGCAAGCCTAAACTAAACAATCAATACATAGGAAACACCTAGTTACAAATCATTTAAGAAAACTAAAATTACATTGCATCAAAATCAAAACAACAAGAGAAACACCCAAGCATCTTCAAGCTTTAAGTCCAATAATCTCCCCCTTTTTGGTTTTGATGTACCAAATCCGAACCAAGGTATTCCTAGGAGTTTAGGATGTGTGTTGATCTTTTAAGAATCCTGTAATTGTTAAAATTTCCAAGTACACAGTATATGCATTGCAGATTCATAATTCAATCCAATAATTTTCAGAGCATCATAATATCATTCATACAAGAATGAAAGACATGATTCAAAACAAGATCACAAATCAAGACCAAGTAATTAACAAAGCGGAATATAAAACATAAAACAATTCAAAGAGTTAAAAAATATTACAACCCAATTGTTCAAATGTTTGCTGCAGTAGAGAATAAAACATAATCAAAGTAAACTAGCCAAATTACTACCCAAGCCAATTCAAATTATCAAATACTCAAATACTCCCTCTATCAAGGATAACCTACTCTAAACACTTCTCCCCCTATTTGGTATATCAATAAGCAAAAAGAGAGATGTGATAGAAAGGAAATACTATAGAGTTTTTAAACGAATGTGGAGAGACTCAATCAGCTCCTTGAGGTCCATGAATCGAGCACTTTGAGCAGACTCCATCTCGTCCAAGCGTTTGGCGGTAGTAGATTCAATCTCATACAACCGATCAATAACAATCGACTCAAAGCAAGACTTAGGTATATATTCCCTAGCCGCCGAATCAGAATCATCATCGGAAGGAGGATGAGCTGGAGCTCCTTGATGTTGAGGGGCTTCCTCCCTTGGCACCCATCCAGCATCGGTTTTGGTCAAACGCATCATCTTCAACGCTTTGTCTCCGATGATGTGAATGTCATTCACCAAGTCCCTATTCTCATTTGTAGTATCCACCTGAAAATGCTCAATTAATCGTGAAATAAAAAGAGAGTAAGGGCATTTGTTATCAAGCAGTCTTCTCGTCTTGAGATGATGTCAATCGCAACATGTGCCTAGTCGATTTGAATGTCGTTCTTTAACGCAGTCATCATTACCATATCCTCCTTATTGATCTGAGCATGGTTTGCTCCTCTTGCAGCAAGGATCCAACAGATAGTATAGTGGAGAAGTCGATCATCGGTGTTCAACCCGCCGGTGTTGTATGTGATCTTCTTCCCTCGCTCCTTTCGTGAAGCCTTTTCCGCCTCCCACGATTCGGGGTTCTTGAGCAGGCTAATGCAAAAGGAGTCTTTGTGGAGGTCGAATCCACTTGCTCGCAGATGATCAATCATAGGACGGATTCCTCCGTGTTTAAATCCAGCAAAACGGAAAAAGATATCATGATTCAAAATCATAGTTTTGCCTTTTACCGTTCCCGTGGCATGGTGTGGTTGGAGATTGGAGTAGAAAACTCTCACTAGATTGGGGTAGATGAAACCCTTCAGACCAACAAACTTCTCTAGGTTTTGTTCCTTGAGTAGTGAATGGAACGTGAACCCTTGAGCATTGAGCCAATGGAAATCAAGAATCTTCGCTGGAACGAGTTCCTTGTTGGCAAAATCACCATAGAAACGAGATTCTTGAGCAGCAGAGGTAAACCAAGGATTGATTGGATGTTCCACCTTTCCCGGAGACGTTGGGTTATTCCTTTTTGAGGAGGATTCACCCTTTTTCGATCGGGGGAAGTCCTAGGCTTGAGCTTATGTTCCACATGCTTGATCTGTTTGCCTCTCCCTTGATCTTCCATGGATGCTGGTGGTGGAGAAGATGAAGAAGATGAAAGAGGGGGTTTAGGGTTAGAGAGAGAAAGGAATTTCTAGGGTTTGTGAGATGTGTAAAATGAGGCCCAAAACCTGAAAATCACTTATAAAAACTCCAAAATTGAGGTTAGATACAATGAACAAAGTATTGGACTCACAAGAAATTGTAATCGATTAGGCCCAAATCCATTAAAACCATGAAAATATGCTTCAGCAGCGGAGGTAATCGATTACTCCAGTGTGTAATCAAAAGGGGTTTTAAAAATAGGGGTCGCGGTAATTGATTAACCAATTTTGGTAATTGATTACTCCAGTGGCCCTTTTCCTTGAAAAATTTCTTTGAAGTTCGTGATAATCGATTACCCAATCGTGGTAATCGATTACTCCAGAGAGTAATGGCTTAAATTTCACAAAATCAAGTCGGTAATCGATTGAAACAAAATGGAAATCGATTATCTATATCAGAAAAGCTAAAAACACTTGATTTTACATGTTTTGAGAGAACTTTGGTCATGTTCATGCAATGTTATGAATACATACCTTGTTGGGGCACCATGAATGATCAAACTTACCATATGTAAAGAGTTCAAGAGAGATGTTCCTCACTTAGAATACCAAGATTGGTTCTTAGTTTGAAGAATCTCTTCTTTGGTAAAGGTTTAGTGAAGATATCCGTGAGTTGGTTCTCCGTTTCAACAAACTCCATGTCACAATCGCCCTTCTTGACGTGGTCTTTTATAAAATGATGGCGCACTTCAATATGCTTCGTTCTTGAGTGCAAAACTGGGTTTTTCGTGATGTTTATGGTACTTGTATTATCACACTTGATAGGAATATGGTCAAGCTTTAGTCCAAAATCTTCAAGTTGCTACTTCAACCAAATGGTTTGAGCACAGCAGTTACCCGCAGCTACATATTCTGCTTCCGCGGTTGATAAAGCGACACATGCTTGTTTCTTGCTGTGCCATGAGACTAAGAACTCCCCAAACAAGTGATAGATACCACTCGTGCTCTTCCTATCCGTCTTGCAACCTGCAAAATCGGAATCACTAAAACCAACTAGGGTAGGAGACGTACCTTTGGGATACCACAAACCACAGTTCGTTGTCCCTTTGAGATACTTAAGAATCTTCTTCACAGCTGTCATATGGGATTGTTTTGGTGCAGCTTGAAATCGCGCACAAACACAAACACTAAACATTATATTCGGTCTACTCGCTGTGAGATATAAGAGTGATCCAATGATCCCTCTATATTTCGTTTGGTCCACAACCTATCTTGTTGCATCATTATCTAAATAGAGATTAGTAGACATTGGAATGTTAGAAACCTTACAACTCTCCATATCGAATTTCTTCAGAAGGTCCCTTGTATACTTTGCTTGGTGTATGAAAATTCCTTCTTTCAGCTGCTTGACTTGATGTCCTAGAAAGAATTTGAGTTCCCCCATCATGGACATATCAAACTCACCCTGCATGCTAGCCACAAATTCCTCACAGAGGGATTGATTAGTTGATCCAAAAATGATATCATCAACATAAACTTAAACCAATAGTATATTGTTAGACTTCCTCCTAATGAAAAGAGTTTTGTCAACATTACCTCTGTCGAACCCATTAGACAAAAGAAACTAATTACTTAGCCTTTCGTACCATTGTCTAGGGGCTTGCTTCAAGACATAGCGAGCCTTCTTTAACTTGTAGACGTGCTTAGGGAAACTGAAATCAGTGAAACCGGGTGGTTGTGAAACAAAAACTTCTTCGTTGATGTAGCCATTTATGATCGCACTTTTCACATCCATCTGAAACAACTTGAAATCGTGAATGCAGGCAAAAGCAAGTAGTAACCTTACGGCTTCTAGTCTAGCAACAGGAGCATAAATTTCATCAAAATCTATTCCTTCTTGTTGATTATAACCCTTAGCTACTAGTCTAGCCTTATTCCTAACCACAGTACCATTCCCATCTAACTTGTTCTTAAACACCCATTTTGTTCCAATTATATTCATATCTCTATTAAAAGGCACTAGTTCCCAAACATCATTCCTTTTAAATTGATTCAAATCATCATGCATAGCATTCATCCAAAATTCATCATTCAAAGCATCATCAACACAAGAGGGTTCAAATTGAGATACAAATGCAAAATCATCACAAAACATATTATACGAAGATCTAGTGGATACTCCCTTTTGGATGTCACCAATAATGTTGTCAAGAGATAGATTCCTAGGTTTCCTCTATTCTCTTAGTAGATCATGTGTAACGGTTGGTGGTTCTTGCTGTCTTTTCGGTGTGCTACTGTCATCTTCACCTGTACTTTCCTCATCATCAACAAATACACTTCCCTTTTGGGGATTCTTAGATTCATCTAACTTTACATGTACAGATTCCTCAATGCACATTGTTCTTTTGTTGAAAACTCTATAAGTCTTACTAGTTGATGAATACCTAATAAAGATAGCCTCGTCCGCTTTGGCATCAAACTTGCCAAGAGGCTCTTTGCCATTATTCAGGACAAAACATTTGCACCCAAATACCTTAAAATGAGAGATATTCAGCCTTTTGTTTCTATAAAGCTCATAGGGAGTTTTCTTCAAAATAGGTCGAACCACTATCCTATTTAGAACATAGCAAGCCGTAGAAACTGCATCAGCCCAAAAATATTTAGGCAAAGCATTCTCACTCAACATTGCTCTAGCAAGTTCTACCAAGGATCTATTTTTCCTCTCAACAACCCCATTTTGCTGCGGAGTTCTTCAAGCAGAAAAATTGTGATCGATTCCAAACTTTTCGCAAAATTTTTCAAAAGATTCATTTTCAAATTCACCTCCATGATCACTTCTAAGAGATTTAATTTTCAAATCCTTTTCGTTTTGTATCCTTTTGGCAATAATTTTGAAAACTTTAAAGGCATTGTCTTTACTTGGTATAAATGCAACCCAAGTAAACCGAGAGTAATCATCTACTAAGACCAGTCCATATAGGTTTCCACCCAAACTTCTAGTCCTAGAAGGTCCAAATAGATCCATGTGCAATAGCTCAAGTGGTCTAGAAGTTGAAACAACATTTTTAGTTTTAAAAGAGTTTCTAGACTGCTTGCCCTTTTGACATGCATTACAGAGGCCATCTCTATTAAACCTTAAGTTAGGTAACCCTTGTACTAGGTTCATAGATGAAAGTTTTTTCAGTTGATGAACATCTATATGAGCTATACGTCTATGCTAAAGCCATGATAAATCATAGTTTGACGTAAGACATGCATGATATGATGATGAATGATCAAGTTCAAGAATGTAGATGTTGTTGTGTCTCTTACCAACCATTAATACCTCACTCGACTCATTGCCAATGATTGTGCAACACCTATTGTCGAACGGTACCTTGTAGCCCTTGTCGCACAGTTGGCTAATACTAAGAAGATTGAATCTCAAACCTTCTACAAGCAGAACATCCTCAATAGCAGTGTTGGATTTGTCTCCAACAACACCTATACCCAATATTTTACCTTTGTTGTTATCTCCATAAACTACCGAACCAGATTCCTTTAATTTGAAGGAGATAAAATTGCTCTTGTCACCAGTCGTATGTCTTGAGCAGCCGCTATCCAAATACCAAGTTGAGTGCTTGGCTCTCAAGCATACCTACACATAAAAAGATATCACTTTGTTTTTGGTATCCCAAGACTTATTGGGTCCATGAGTGTTAGAACTGTGATTATCTTTCCTAATCCATTTAAACAAACCACAAGATACACCTTCTTTCCTAATCATGCAATTATAAGAATTATGACCAGGTTTCATACAATAACTACATGTGAAGGTTCTGTTTTTATTTGGTTTCTTAAATGCAAAGAACTTCATGTTACCCTTTTTCAAAGAAGCATAAAAAGACTTACACTTTGAACATGGTTGCTTTAAAACTTCATTTTCCTTTTTCAAACTTTGAACATTAGTTTCAAAAGCACAAATATTGTTTTCCAAATCTGTAATTTTTCTTTTCAAAACCTTGTTCAACTTGCTTAGTTTTTCGGCTTCCTTGTAAAGTTCACAAAAAGCAGTTTGCAACTCATCATAATCACAAGTAGATGAATCAAAGTCACTTACCTCATCATTGGATGTTGGATTTGCCATGAGGCACAAATTTGCTTCTTCATTCTCGCTTTCACTAGAGGTAGAGGAATCGTTGTCTTCCCATGCTATGTAGTCCTTTTTCTTGTGAAATTTGTCCTTCTTGGACCGTTCCTCATGCTCAACTCTTTTAGGCTCACTGCTGTTTAACTTCTTCATGTTGGGGCACTCCGATTTGTAGTGCCCTACCTTTCCACATTCGTAGCAAGTAAACTTTGAAGATGAACTCTCATTCCTCTTGAAGCCTTTCTTTGAACTGTTTAACCTTTTCTTGTCATTGTTCCTTCTCATGAACTTCTTAAACTTTCTTACCATAAGGTTCATGTTCGCTTGTTCAGATTCACTTGCACAACTGGATGTATCACTCTCACTAGCTTATCTTCCATTTTCAGTGCTAGACCATTTCCTTTCTTGTCCTTTTGTTCTTCGTTAGCAATCCGCGACATGTCCATCTCATACTCACGTAGCATACCAAACAGCTCCGCGTTCGACATCAAGGCAAGATTCTTTGATTCGGTGATCGTTGTGACTGTTGGTTGCCACTTCCTACTAAGGGATTTCAGCACTTTGACATTTACCTCTTCTTCAATGAAAACCTTACCTAGTCCCTTGAGATGGTTCACAATGTGTGTAAAGCGTTTCTGGATTTCCATCACAGACTCTCCTTGCATCATTCGAAATATTTCGTACTCTTGGATCAAGGTGTTCTTCCTTGCCCTTCGTACTTCAGCAGTTCCTTCGTGCGTGACCTTTATTAATTCCCAAGCTTCTTTGGCTGTGTTGCAGGCTGAAATTCTGAAAAATTCATTGGAATTCAAAGCAGAATGTATAATATTTAAAGCTTTTGCATCTTTTTCAGCTCTCCTAATTTCATCTTGTTCCCACCACTCAAATGGTTTTTCAATCTCACTCCCAATATCTATGTATATAGGGACCTTGAAATCAGTCACAAACGCTTTCCAAATGCTTCTATGTACAAACTCCATAAAGATTTTTATCCTTACTTTCCAAAAAGGATAGTTGTCACCACAAAACAGTGGAGGTCTGTTAATAGAGGCACCTTCAGCGAATGGTAATTGATTACCAGCCATTCTAAGGAACTATGGATCAAAACCTAGAACAACCTACTAGATAAATCTCTGGTACCAATTGATGGTCCTTACGGGTGAATCTAGAGGGGGTGAATAGATTCTAGTTCACAGATAGCCCAATTTTTGCGCGTTTCTACTTCCTTTTAATTCAATCAAAACTATTCTTGATTAACTATCTAACCTTAAGACAGAGAAACAAGATATATCAAAGAAGCACAGTGGATAGCACAAAAGAAAAATCAAGAAACACGTTAGTAATTAATAGGCATGCGTAATCAATAGAAGTAATTAACTGTTCCAGTTTTAGTTGATTACCAAGTCAATTACCAAACGTATAACAGAGATTAATCGATGATAATGAACAACGTAAAGCAAGAGATAAAGAGTATAAGGGAGAAGAAGAGTGCACAGTGAATTTATACTGAAGAAGTCGCCTCTTGTTTTAGATTTGATATACTTGTAATTTTGATCTTTATGATAGATTGTAAATAGGAGCTTAATTGTATTGATTGTTTTAGTATAGGCTTTGAGTGTGATTTTTATTCAATCTTTTTCATAGAGAATTTGAATCTACTCTGATGATTTGAGCTAGAGAAGTTTTGGAACCCCATTCTGTTTTCAAAAAGTCAAAAACTTTGGTTTAAAAAGGTTTTAAGCTGAAGTAATCGATTACCATATAGTCAATCGATTACCAACGACTCGAAAAACAGGGGAACCCAAATTTATGCTCGAGTAATCGATTACCACTCCATAGTAATCGACTTCGTGCTTGAAGAAACAGAGAAGGCAATCTCTCTTCGAGTAATCGATTACCTCATCCTCGTAATCGATTACCACACCGAATTCATCTCAAATAGCTTTTGAAACTGCTTTAAATAGAAACCTCTTTGAATTGTTTCAAAGAAAAGAGATCTTTTGAGTTTCAAGAAAGAAAAAGGAAGAGCGAAAACCAGTTTTTACAAAGAACATAAGAATTCTCTTCAAGTTTTTAAAGATTTGCTCTTGAGATGAAGGCTGTGTGATTGATTGAATTCATTGGATGTTATCTTGATCAGTGCATACACAATCAGGTGTACTCTTATCTAATCTTTATCTTTTGTATTCATTTTTGGTTTAAGACTCTAAAGAGAAAGGTGTTCTCTAGGAGAGTTGAAGAGTTTTTGAGAGAGGTACTCTCAAGGTTGGTTCTTGAAGGGATCAAGAATCAGGTTGATGTGTTCTTAGGTGAAGAACATATGTTTTGTGTATTTTGATTTGGTTTGTGTTTGTGCAGAGTGATTGTATTGAACACAAAGGATCATTATAGTTGAAAAACCGATCGCAACAGATTGTTGGGTTGGGACTGGATGTAGGCCGAAAGCCGAACCAGGATAAATCTCTGTCTAAACTCTTTTCTCTACCTTATCTCTTATATTTCATTGTTTTTCTCGCTTTACATTCTCGCTGTTATCCGTTGTATGTCTCTGATACGTTACTTGTAACTAAGATAAAATTGAATCGGGAAAGAAAGTGAGAAAAGATAAAAGTTGATATAGGGAACTAGAATATATTCACCCCCCCTCTAGATTCATATAGGGACCAACAATTGGTATCAAGAGCTTTAACTAGTAAATCAATCTAGTAATCCTACATAGTTCCCTGAATGGTCTGGTAATCTTTTACCCTTCGCTGAAGGAGCTTCTATAAATAGACCTCCATTGTTCTGCGGTGATAACTATCCATTCTGAAAAGTTCGCATGAAGATCTTTATGGAATCTATTCACAGAAGCATCTGGCAGGCTGTGGTAAATGACTACAAAGTTCCAATGAAAATAGAAAATGGAAATGAGATAGAAAAACCATTTGAGGATTAGGACATAGATGAGATTAGGAGGGCTGAAAATGATGCTAAGGCCTTGAACATTATACACTCTACCTGAATTCTGATGAGTTTTTCAGGGTATCTGCATGTACAACAGCAAAAGAAGCATGGGAGCTCATCATGGTAACCCATGAAGGTACTGCTAAAGTCAGAAGAGCTAGAAAGAACACATTCATTCAAGAGTATGAGACATTCAGAATGTTCCAAGGAGAATCAATAATGGAAATGCAAAAGAGAAGTCGATCATCGGTGTTCAACCCGCCGGTGTTGTATGTGATCTTCTTCCCTCGCTCCTTTCGTGAAGCCTTTTCCGCCTCCCACGATTCGGGGTTCTTGAGCAGGCTAATGCAAAAGGAGTCTTTGTGGAGGTCGAATCCACTTGCTCGCAGATGATCAATCATAGGACGGATTCCTCCGTGTTTAAATCCAGCAAAACGGAAAAAGATATCATGATTCAAAATCATAGTTTTGCCTTTTACCGTTCCCGTGGCATGGTGTGGTTGAAGATTGGAGTAGAAAACTCTCACTAGATTGGGGTAGATGAAACCCTTCAGACCAACAAACTTCTCTAGGTTTTGTTCCTTGAGTAGTGAATGGAACGTGAACCCTTGAGCATTGAGCCAATGGAAATCAAGAATCTTCGCTGGAACGAGTTCCTTGTTGGCAAAATCACCATAGAAACGAGATTCTTGAGCAGCAGAGGTAAACCAAGGATTGATTGGATGTTCCACCTTTCCCGGAGACGTTGGGTTATTCCTTTTTGAGGAGGATTCACCCTTTTTCGATCGGGGGAAGTCCTAGGCTTGAGCTTATGTTCCACATGCTTGATCTGTTTGCCTCTCCCTTGATCTTCCATGGATGCTGGTGGTGGAGAAGATGAAGAAGATGAAAGGGTGGGTTTAGGGTTAGAGAGAGAAAGGAATTTCTAGGGTTTGTGAGATGTGTAAAATGAGGCCCAAAACCTGAAAATCACTTATAAAAACTCCAAAATTGAGGTTAGATACAATGAACAAAGTATTGGACTCACAAGAAATTGTAATCGATTAGGCCCAAATCCATTAAAACCATGAAAATATGCTTCAGCAGCGGAGGTAATCGATTACTCCGGTGTGTAATCAAAAGGGGTTTTAAAAACAGGGGTCGCGGTAATTGATTAACCAATTTTGGTAATCGATTACTCCAGTGGCCCTTTTCCTTGAAAAATTTCTTTGAAGTTCGTGGTAATCGATTACCCAATCGTGGTAATCGATTACTCCAGAGAGTAATGGCTTAAATTTCACAAAATCAAGTCGGTAATCGATTGAAACAAAATGGAAATCGATTATCTATATCAGAAAAGCTAAAAACACTTGATTTTACATGTTTTGAGAGAACTTTGGTCATGTTCATGCAATGTTATGAATACATAACTTGTTGGGGCACCATGAATGATCAAACTTACCATATGTAAAGAGTTCAAGAGAGATGTTCCTCACTTAGAATACCAAGATTGGTTCTTAGTTTGAAGAATCTCTTCTTTGGTAAAGGTTTAGTGAAGATATCCGTGAGTTGGTTCTCCGTTTCAACAAACTCCATGTCACAATCGCCCTTCTTGACGTGGTCTCTTATAAAATGATGGCGCACTTCAATATGCTTCGTTCTTGAGTGCAAAACTGGGTTTTTCGTGATGTTTATGGTACTTGTATTATCACACTTGATAGGAATATGGTCAAGCTTTAGTCCAAAATCTTCAAGTTGCTACTTCAACCAAATGGTTTGAGCACAGCAGTTACCCGCAGCTACATATTCTGCTTCCGCGGTTGATAAAGCGACACATGCTTGTTTCTTGCTGTGCCATGAGACTAAGAACTCCCCAAACAAGTGATAGATACCACTCGTGCTCTTCCTATCCGTCTTGCAACCTGCAAAATCGGAATCACTAAAACCAACTAGGGTAGGAGACGTACCTTTGGGATACCACAAACCACAGTTCGTTGTCCCTTTGAGATACTTAAGAATCTTCTTCACAGCTGTCATATGGGATTGTTTTGGTGCAGCTTGAAATCGCGCACAAACACAAACACTAAACATTATATTCGGTCTACTCGCTGTGAGATATAAGAGTGATTCAATGATCCCTCTATATTTCGTTTGGTCCACAACCTATCTTGTTGCATCATTATCTAAATAGAGATTAGTAGACATTGGAATGTTAGAAACCTTACAACTCTCCATATCGAATTTCTTCAGAAGGTCCCTTGTATACTTTGCTTGGTGTATGAAAATTCCTTCTTTCAGCTGCTTGACTTGATGTCCTAGAAAGAATTTGAGTTCCCCCATCATGGACATATCAAACTCACCCTGCATGCTAGCCACAAATTCCTCACAGAGGGATTGATTAGTTGATCCAAAAATGATATCATCAACATAAACTTAAACCAATAGTATATTGTTAGACTTCCTCCTAATGAAAAGAGTTTTGTCAACATTACCTCTCGTTTAACCCATTAGACAAAAGAAACTAATTACTTAGCCTTTCGTACCATTGTCTAGGGGCTTGCTTCAGGACATAGCGAGCCTTCTTTAACTTGTAGACGTGCTTAGGGAAACTGAAATTAGTGAAACCGGGTGGTTGTGAAACAAAAACTTCTTCGTTGATGTAGCCATTTAAGATCGCACTTTTCACATCCATCTGAAACAACTTGAAATCGTGAATGCGAGTAAAGCAAGTAGTAACCTTACGGCTTCTAGTCTAGCAACAGAGCATAAATTTCATCAAAATCTATTCCTTCTTGTTGATTATAACCCTTAGCTACTAGTCTAGCCTTATTCCTAACCACAGTACCATTCCCATCTAACTTGTTCTTAAACACTCATTTTGTTCCAATTATATTCATATCTCTATTAAAAGGCACTAGTTCCCAAACATCATTCCTTTTAAATTGATTCAAATCATCATGCATAGCATTCATCCAAAATTCATCATTCAAAGCATCATCAACACAAGAGGGTTCAAATTGAGATACAAATGCAAAATCATCACAAAACATATTATACGAAGATCTAGTGGATACTCCCTTTTGGATGTCACCAATAATGTTGTCAAGAGATAGATTCCTAGGTTTCCTCTATTCTCTTAGTAGATCATGTGTAACGGTTGGTGGTTCTTGCTGTCTTTTCGGTGTGCTACTGTCATCTTCACCTGTACTTTCCTCATCATCAACAAATACACTTCCCTTTTGAGTGTGATTTTTATTCAATCTTTTTCATAGAGAATTTGAATCTACTCTGATGATTTGAGCTAGAGAAGTTTTGGAACCCCATTCTGTTTTCAAAAAGTCAAAAACTTTGGTTTAAAAAGGTTTTAAGCTGAAGTAATCGATTACCATATAGCTGTAATCGATTACCAACAGACTCAGAAAACAGGGGAACCCAAATTGCTCTGGAGTAATCGATTACCACTCCATAGTAATCGATTACTTCGTGCTTGAAGAAACAGAGAAGGCAAATCTCTCTGGAGTAATCGATTACCTCTATCCTGTAATCGATTACCACACCAGAATTCATCTCAAATAGCTTTTGAAACTGCTTTAAATAGAAACCTCTTTGAATTGTTTCAAAGAAGAGAGATCTTTTGAGTTTCAAGAAAGAAAAAGGAAGAGCGAAAACCAGTTTTTACAAAGAACATAAGAATTCTCTTCAAGTTTGTTGGTCCCTATGTATGAATCTAGAGGGGGTGAATAGATTCTAGTTCCACTATAGCCCAATTTTCGCGAGTTTCTAATTCCTTTTAATTCAAACAAATCTATTCTTGATTACCTATCAATAGTTGAGACAGATAACTGAGAAATATCAAAGATACACAGCGGAAATACCAAAAGGAGAAATCAGAAACACGTTAGTAATCAATATACAACGTAATCAATATCAGTATCTAACTGTTCCAGTTTTAGTTGATTACTGAGTCAATTACCGAGTTAATTACCAAGTCAGTTACCAAGTCAATTGCAGAAATTAAACAGTTATAACAGCAATTAATGGTAAATGGTAAAGAGAAGAAGGAAGAAGAAGAGTGCACAAAGGATTTATACTTTGGTTCGCCCATCGCCACATCCAAATCCAACCCAACAACTGTTGCGATCGGTTTTCCACTATCAAAAGATCCCTTTTGTGTTCTTTTACATTCACTCTGCAACAAGCAACACAAAAACGAAATCAAAACACCCAAAAACCTGTTCTTTAACCCAAAGAACAGTTCTTCCCTGACCTTGGAACACCCAAGATCAAACCTTTGAGAACACACTTCTCAAAGTCCTTTACTCTATCCAGATAGACCTCTCTCCTAGAGTAACAACCCAGAAACCAAAAGGTAAACAAAAGATCAGTTTAGAAAACACCTGGAGTGTAGATCTGATCACGAGAGAAAACACAATGAATACCACCCAGTCAGAGAAAAGATCAAGTTTTGCCCTTTCTTTATGAAAACTTGAAGAACTCTTGAAGTTCTTTATGGGTTTCTTGGAAAAGATGATGAACTCAGTTTAGAGAGAATTTTAAAGTGTATGAATCTTTCTAACAACTTATGTTCCAAAAGGTTATGTTAATTTTTTTGAGAAAAGAGTATTTATATGTTCAATTAAAAACACAATTTGGGCAACTTAATGATTTTCTGATAGGGGTAATCGATCGCGTAAGCCGGTAATCGATTAAACCAAGAACAAAGGTTTCCAGGGTGATTTTTAGCCATGGTAATCGATTAACCCGAGGGGTAATCGATTACTCCAAGAATAAAAATGGATTTCCACACTCTGCTACCTCATCATTGGTAGTTGATTACCTACATCGTTGGTAGTTAACTACCTACATCATTGGTAATCTATTACCTCAGTTGGTTACCAAAGATATTTTAAAAGCAATTTTGAGAGGGAAATCAAACATTTGATACATGAGAAATCACACAAGATTCCCAAGCTCTCCAGTGTATTCACACAAAGAACAACCACATACATGCCTAAACTAAACAATCAATACATAGGAAACTCCTAATTACATTTCATCTAAGAAAACCAAAATTACATAAACATCAAAAACAAAACACAAGGAGAGACTCCAAAGCATCTTCAAGCTTTAAGTCCAACAATCTCCCCCTTTTTGGTTTTGATGTACCAAATCTCAACCAAGGTTTTCCTAGAGGTTTAGGATGTGTGTTGATCTTCTAAGAATCCTGCAACTGTTAGAGATATCCAAATATGCAGTACATACATTGCAGATTCACATTACAATCTATCTTAAACAGAGCATTATACTATCACTCATCAAGTAAAATCATCCATTCAGAAAATATATAGGACATGATTCAAATCACAATCATAGATCAAGACCAGAAGAATTAAAAAAACGGAATATAAACCATAACGTGAAAAAGATTACAACCATATCGAATTGTTCAAGTTCAAATAACCAAAAACATAAATTGTTCAGAGCAAACTATCATAACAAAACCAAAAACCAATAGAGCGCAGAACTAAATGCAATGCTACCAAAAACTACTCAAAAACATTAGCTACTCTACTTTACTCCCCCTATCTAGGATAACCTACATCTTCTCCCCCTATTTGGTATATCAATAAGCAAAAGAGAGAAGAAGATAAGAAGGGAATACTAGAGTGCATCAAGGCGAGTATGAAGAGACTCCAGCAGCTCCTTGAGATCCAAGAAACGAGCATTGCTTGCAGCCTCCATATCATCCAATCTTTTGGCAGTGGTAGCTTCCAGCTCATCCATCCGATCAATGACAATTGATTCAAAACGGGATTTAGGGATGTACTCCCCAGCCGCCGAATCATCATCATCAGAAGGTGGATCGTTTGCAGCTTCTGTTGGTTGTTGTTGTTGTGGGGCTTCTTCCCTTGGCACCCATCCAGCATCGGTCTTCGTCAAACGCATCATCTTTAACGCTTTGTCTCCAATGATGTGAATGTCCTTCACCAAGTCTCGGTTTTCATTTGTAGTATCAACCTGAAAATGCTCAAGCAAACGTGAAATAAACAGAGAATAGGGGCATTTGTTGTCAAATAGCCTTCTCGTCTTGAGCATGTTGTCCATCACAACATGTGCCCAGTCGATTTGAATGCCATTTTTCAACGCTGCCATCATCACCATATCCTCCTCATTGATTTGAGCATGATTGGCTCCCCTTGCAGCTAGAATCCAGCATATGGTATAGTGAAGAAGACGATCATCGGCGTTCAGTCCGCCGGTGTTGTAGGTGATCTTCTTCCCTCGCTCTTTTCTTGCAGCCTTTTCAGCTTCCCATGCCTCGGGATTTTTGAGTAGGCTCATAAAGAACGAATCTTTGTGAAGCTCGATTCCTTCTTCGTGCAAGTGCTCAATCGTAGGACGTATACCTTCATTCTTAAATCCAGCAAAGCGGAAAAATATATCATGAGTCAAAATCATAGGTTTGCCTTTTACCTCGGAGATTACCATTCCGGTGGCTTGGTGTGGTCGGAGGTTGGAGTAGAAAACTCTCACTAGATCAGGGTATATGTGACCCTTCAGACCAACAAACTTCTCAAGGTTCTGATCTCGGAGCAAAGAGTGGAATGTGAACCCTTGTGCATCTAGCCATCGGAGGTCCAAAATCTTTGCCGGAACGAGTTCCTTGTTTGCAAAATCTCCATAGAAACGTGATTCTTGTGCAGTAGAGGTGAACCACGGATTGATTGGGCGTGCCACGGTTTCTCCGGGAGAAGTGGGTTCTTTCCTCTTGGAGGAGGATTCACCCTTCTTTGATCGAGGCGAAACTCTTGGCTTAGGCTTGTGACCCACGTGCTTGACCCGCTTGCCACGACCTTGCTCTTCCATTGATGGTGGTGGTGAAGAAGATGAAGAAGATGAAAGGGGGTTTCTAGAGAGAGAAGGGGGTTTCTAGAGAGAAGAAGAGATTTTAGGGTTATGTGATGTGTTGAATGAATACCCAAAACCTGAAAATCACTTATAAAACTTCCACAATCAAGGTTAGATACAATGAACAAAGTATTGGACTCTATGAAATTGTAATCGATTAGGCCCAAAACCATGAAAAACCCTTGAAAAACACTTCCAGCACCGAAGGTAATCGATTACCCTTACGTGGTAATCGATTACTCCAGTGAGTAATCAACAGCTTTGAAAACAAAGGCCAAGGTAATCGATTAACCAGCCAAGGTAATCGATTACTCCAGTGGCTCACAAACTGGAAAAACTCATTTTGAAATCGTGGTAATCGATTACCAGGGGTGGGTAATCGATTACTCCAGAGAGTAATTCACCAAAAACTTGAAATCAAGCTAGGTAATCGATTGAAATGCAATGGTAATCGATTATCTATATCAGAAACTTTAAAAACACTTGATTTTGCATGTTTTGAAATATAAATGGTCATGACTAAGTAATGTATTGAACTCATACCTTGTTGGAGCACCATGAATGATCCAACTTACCATACTTAGAGAATTCATGAGAGGTGTTCCTCACTTAGTATACCAAGATTGGTTCTAAGTTTGAAGAATCTCTCCTTAGGTAGGGGCTTTGTGAAGATATCCGCGAGTTGGTTCTCCGTTTCAATAAATTCCACTTCACAATCACCTTTCTCAACATGATCCCTTATGAAATGATGGCGCACCTCAATATGCTTTGTTCTTGAGTGCAAAACCGGGTTCTTCGTGATACTGATTGCACTTGTATTGTCACACTTGATAGGGATGTGATCAAGCTTTAGTCCAAAGTCCTCAAGTTGTTGCTTCAACCAAATGGTTTGAGCACAACAGCTACCCGCCACATACATACTCTGTCATTGTTGATAGAGCAACACATGCTTGTTTCTTGCTGTACCATGAGACCAAGCTTTCTCCAAACAAGTGACATACACCACTCGTGCTCTTTCTATCTGTTTTGCAACCTGCAAAATCTGAATCACTAAAACCAACTAGAGTAGGAGACGTACCTTTGGGATACCACAAACCACAGTTCGTTGTTCCTTTGAGGTACTTCAGAATTTTCTTCACAGCAGTCATGTGTGATTGTTTTGGTGCGAGATTGAAATCGCGCACAAACACAAACACCGAACATTATATCCGATGCACTGTAGTCCGTGAGATACAAGAGTGATCCAATGATCCTCTGTACTTTGTTTGGTCTACTCCTAGTCCTGTAGCATCATTATCTAAAAAGAGATTAGTTGACATAGGTATATTAGAGATCTTACAACTTTCCATGTCGAATTTCTTCAGCAATTCTTTGGTGTACTTTGCTTGATGTATAAAGGTTCCTTCTTTCAGTTGCTTGACTTGCAGTCCTAGGATGAATTTGAGTTCTCCCATCATAGACATGTCAAACTCTCCCTGCATGCTTTCCACAAATTCTTCACACAGAGATTGATTAGTTGATCCAAAAATGATATCATCAACATACACTTGGACCAATAAAATACTGTTAGACTTTCTCCTAATAAAAAGAGTTTTGTCAACATTACCTCTGCTGAACCCTTTTGACAAAAGAAACTTACTTAACCTTTCATACCATTGTCTTGGGGCTTGCTTCAGACCATAGAGGGCCTTCTTTAGCTTGTACACATGCTCAGGGTAACTGAAGTCAGTGAAACCAGGAGGTTGTGAAACAAAGACTTCCTCGTTGATGTAGCCATTTAAGAACGCACTTTTAACATCCATCTGAAACAGCTTAAAATCATGAATGCAGGCAAAAGCAAGTAAGACTCTTACAGCTTCTAATCTAGCAGCTGGGGCATATGTTTCATCAAAGTCTATTCCTTCTTGTTGATTATATCCCTTAGCTACTAATCTTGCCTTATTCCTAACCACTATTCCATTTTCATCTAGCTTATTCTTAAACACCCATTTTGTTCCAATTAGATTCATATCTCTATTAAAAGGTACTAATTCCCAAACATCATTCCTTTTAAATTGATTTAACTCCTCATGCATAGCATTCATCCAAAATTCATCATTTATAGCATCATCAACACAAGAGGGTTCAAATTGAGATACAAACGCATAATCATCACAGAACATATTATGAGAGGATCTTGTGGATACTCCCTTATGGATGTCACCAATGATGTTGTCAAGAGATAAGTCTCTTGGTTTCCTCCATTCTCTTGGAAGGTCATGAGAATTGGTTGGTGTATCTTGCTGTAAATGTGGTTTGCTATTGCTGTCTTCACCTGTTATCTCATCATCATCAACAAAAACACTTCCCTTTTGGGGATTATTAGATTCATCAAACTTTACATGTACAGACTCTTCAATGCACATTCTCCTTTTATTGAAAACTCTGTATGCTTTACTTGTTGATGAATACCCAATAAACACACCCTCATCCGCCTTGGCGTCAAACTTTCCAAGTGGCTCTTTGCCATTATTCAGAACAAAACATTTGCACCCGAATACTCTAAAATGAGAAATATTGGGTTTCTTGTCCTTATAGAGTTCATAGGGGTTTTCTTTAAAAAGGACGAATCACAATTCTGTTTAGAACATAGCAAGCGATTAGGAAACGCATCACCAAAAGTGTTTAGGCAGTGCACTCTCACTTAACATAGCTCTAGCTAGTTCAATTAAAGATCTATTTTTCCTCTCAACAACTCCGTTTTGTTGTGGAGTTCTTGGAGCGGAAAAGTTGTGATCGATTCCATATTTTTCACAAAAGTTTTCAAAAGGTTCATTTTCAAATTCCCCTCCATGATCACTCCTAAGTGACTTGATTTTCAAATCCTTTTCGTTTTGTATCCGTTTGGCAAGAATTTTAAAAACTTTGAAGGTCTTGTCTTTATTTGGTATAAATGCAACCCAAGCAAAACGAGAGTAGTCATCTACTAAAACTAGTCCATATAGGTTTCCACCCAAACTAGTAGTTCTAGATGGACCAAAGAGATCCATGTGCAGTAGCTCAAGTGGTCTAGAAGTTGAAACAACATTTTTGGTTTTAAAGGAGCTTCTAGATCGCTTGCTTGCCTTTCCGACATGCATCACATAGGCCTTCTCTTTTGAACCTCAAGTCAGGTAACCCTTGTACTAGGTTCTTAGATGAAAGCTTATTCAGCTGATGAACATCAATATGAGCTATACGTCTATGCCAAAGCCATGATAAATCATCGTTTGACATAAGACATGCATGATATGATGATGTATGATCAAGTTCAAGGATGTAGATGTTACCATGTCTCTTACCGACCATTAATACCTCACTCGAATCACTGCTACTGATTTTGCAGCAACCATTATCGAATGATACTTGATAGCCTTTGTCGCATAGTTGGCTAATACTCAGAAGATTGAATTTCAAACCTTCCACAAGCAGTACATCTTCAATCACAGTGTTGGATTTGTCTCCAACTGCACCTATACCTAGTATTTTCCCTTTGTTGTTATCTCCATACACTACTGAACCGGATTCTTTTGATTTGAAGGAGATAAAATTGCTCTTGTCGCCAGTCATATGTCTTGAGCAGCCGCTATCCAAATACCAAGTTGAGTGTTTGGCTCTCAAGCATACCTACACAGAAAAAGATATCACTTTGTTTTTGGTACCCAAGTCTTGTTGGGTCCACTAGTGTTAGAGCTGTGACTATCTTTCCTAATCCATTTAAACAATCCACTAGATATTCCTTCCTTTCTAATCATGCAATTATAAGAGTTATGTCCAGGTTTCATACAATAACTGCAAGAGAAAGTTCTGTTTTTGCTGGTTTGTCTAAATGCAAAGAACTTCATGTTATTCTTTTTCAAGGTGGCATCAAAAGACTTACACTTTGAACAGGGTAGTTTCAAGATATCATTTTCCTTTTTCAAACTTTGAACATCAGTTTTCAAAACAGAAATATCATTTTCCAATTCAGCAATTTTGTTTTTCAAAACCTTGTTCAACTTGCCTAGTTTTTCAGCTTCCTTGTAAAGTTCACAAAAAGCAGTTTGCAGCTCATCATGGTCAAAAGTAGATGAATCGGAATCACTTACCTCATCATCGGATGTTGGATTAGCCATGAGACACAAATTTGCTTCTTCATTATCACTTTCACTAGAGGTTGAGGAATCATTCTCTTCCCAAGCTATGTATGCCTTTTTCTTGCGAAATCTGTCCTTCTTGGGCCTTTCTTCATGTTCTACTCTTCTAGGCTCACTGCTGTTACCTTTCTTCATGTTGGGGCACTCCGATTTGTAGTGACCCATCTTTCCACACTCATAACAAGTGACCTTTGAAGATGAATTCTCATTCCTCTTGAAGCCTTTTCTGGAATTGTTGAATCTCCTTTTATCATTGTTCCTCTTCATGAACTTTTTGAACTTCCTTACCATGAGATTCATATTTTCCTGTTCAGATTCACTACCACAGCTTGATGCATCGCTTTCACTAGCTGTGTCTTCCATCTTGAGTGCTAGACCTTTGGCTTTCTTATCTTTTTGTTCCTCATCAAGAATACGGGACATATCCATTTCATATTCCTTAACTTACCAAATAACTCGCACTTGTCATCAAGGCTAGGTTCTTTGATTCAAGAATTGCCGTGACGTTGGTTGCCATTTTCTCGCTCAATGATTTCAGCACCTTCACATTGACTTCTTCCTCAACGAAGATCTTACCAAGTCCTTTGAGATGGTTTACGATGTGTGTGAAACGTTTCTGCATATCCATCACGGACTCACCTTGTGCCATTCTAAAGGTTTCGTACTCTTGAATCAAGGTATTCTTCCTTGCCCTTCGTACTTCAGCGGTTCCTTCGTGTGTGACCCTTATTAGATCCCAAGCTTCTTTGTCAGTATGTTGCAAAGCTGAAATTAAAAAATTCATTTGAATTCAAAGCGAGAATGTATAATATTTAAAGCTTTTGCATCATTTTCAGCTCTCCTAATTTATTCTTGTTCCCATCTCTCAAATGGTTTTTCAATCTCATTCCCATTCTCTATGTATGTGGGGACCTTGAAATCATCACAACCGCCGCCAAATGCTTCTATGTACTGGACTCCATAAAGATTTTCATCCTCACTTTCCAAAAAGGATAGTTATCACCACAAAACAGAGGAGGTCTGTTAATAGAGGCACCTTCGGCGAATGGTAATTGATTACCGCCATTCTAAGGAACTATGGATCAAAATCTAGAGCAACCTACTAGATAAAGCTCGTACCAATTGTTGGTCCCTATGTATGAATCTAGAGGGGGGGTGAATAGATTCTAGTTCCACTATAGCCCAATTTTCGCGAGTTTCTAATTCCTTTTAATTCAAACAAATCTATTCTTGATTACCTATCAATAGTTGAGACAGATAACTGAGAAATATCAAAGATACACAGCGGAAATACCAAAAGGAGAAATCAGAAACACGTTAGTAATCAATATACAACGTAATCAATATCGCATATCTAACTGTCCGCTTTAGTTGATTACCGAGTCAATTACCGAGTTAATTACCAAGTCGGGCTTACCAAGTCAATTGCGAAATTAAACAGTTATAACAGCAATTAATGGTAAATGGTAAAGAGAAGAAGGAAGAAGAAGAGTGCACATGATTTATACTTTGGTTCGCCCACATCGCCTACATCCAAATCCCAACCCAACAACTGTTGCGATCGGTTTTCCACTATCAAAAGATCCCTTTTGTGTTCTTTTACATTCACTCTGCAACAAGCAACACAAAAACGAAATCAAAACACCCAAAAACCTGTTCTTTAACCCAAAGAACAGTTCTTCCCTGACCTTGGAACACCCAAGATCAAACCTTTGAGAACACACTTCTCAAAGTCCTTTACTCTATCCAGAGAGACCTCTCTCCTAGAGTAACAACCCAGAAACCAAAAGGTAAACAAAAGATCAGTTTAGAAAACACCTGGAGTGTAGATCTGATCACGAGAGAAAACACAATGAATACCACCCAGTCAGAGAAAAGATCAAGTTTTGCCCTTTCTTTATGAAAACTTGAAGAACTCTTGAAGTTCTTTATGGGTTTCTTGGAAAAGATGATGAACTCAGTTTAGAGAGAATTTTAAAGTGTATGAATCTTTCTAACAACTTATGTTCCAAGAGGTTATGTTAATTTTTTTGAGAAAAGAGTATTTATATGTTCAATTAAAAACACAATTTGGGCAACTTAATGATTTTCTGATAGGGGTAATCGACTGCCAGAAGCTGGTAATCGATTAAACCAGTGAACAAAGGTTTCCAGGGTGATTTTTAGCCATGGTAATCGATTAACCCGAGGGGGTAATCGATTACTCCAGTAACAAATGGATTTCCACACTCTGTTACCTACTGTTGGTAGTTGATTACCTACTGTTGGTAGTTAACTACCTACTGTTGGTAATCTATTACCTCAGTTGGTTACCAAAGATATTTTAAAAGCAATTTTGAGAGGGAAATCAAACATTTGATACATGAGAAATCACACAAGATTCCCAAGCTCTCCAGTGTATTCACACAAAGAACAACCACATACATGCCTAAACTAAACAATCAATACATAGGAAACTCCTAATTACATTTCATCTAAGAAAACCAAAATAAAATAAACATCAAAAACAAAACACAAGGAGAGACTCCAAAGCATCTTCAAGCTTTAAGTCCAACAAAGTTTTTAAAGATTTGCTCTTGAGATGAAGGCTGTGTGATTGATTGAATTCATTGGATGTTATCTTGATCAGTGCATACACAATCAGGTGTACTCTTATCTAATCTTTATCTTTTGTATTCATTTTTGGTTTAAGACTCTAAAGAGAAAGGTGTTCTCTAGGAGAGTTGAAGAGTTTTTGAGAGAGGTACGCTCAAGGTTGGTTCTTGAAGGGATCAAGAATCAGGTTGATGTGTTCTTAGGTGAAGAACATATGTTTTGTGTATTTTGATTTGGTTTGTGTTTGTGCAGAGTGATTGTATTGAACACAAAGGATCATTATAGTTGAAAAACCGATCGCAACAGATTGTTGGGTTGGGACTGGATGTAGGCCGAAAGCCGAACCAGGATAAATCTCTGTCTAAACTCTTTTCTCTACCTTATCTCTTATATTTCATTGTTTTTCTCGCTTTACATTCTCGCTGTTATCCGCTGTATGTCTCTGATACGTTACTTGTAACTAAGATAAAATTGAATCGGGAAAGAAAGTGAGAAAAGATAAAAGTTGATATAGGGAACTAGAATATATTCACCCCCCCCTCTAGATTCATATAGGGACCAACAATTGGTATCAAGAGCTTTAACTAGTAAATCAATCTAGTAATCCTACATAGTTCCCTGGAATGGCTGGTAATCTTTTACCCTTCGCTGAAGGAGCTTCTATAAATAGACCTCCATTGTTCTGCGGTGATAACTATCCATTCTGGAAAGTTCGCATGAAGATCTTTATGGAATCTATTCACGTGAAGCATCGCGGGCAGCCGTGGTAAATGACTACAAAGTTCCAATGAAAATAGAAAATGGAAATGAGATAGAAAAACCATTTGAGGATTAGGACATAGATGAGATTAGGAGGGCTGAAAATGATGCTAAGGCCTTGAACATTATACACTCTACCTTGAATTCTGATGAGTTTTTCAGGATATCTGCATGTACAACAGCAAAAGAAGCATGGGAGCTCATCATGGTAACCCATGAAGGTACTGCTAAAGTCAGAAGAGCTAGAAAGAACACATTCATTCAAGAGTATGAGACATTCAGAATGTTCCAAGGAGAATCAATAATGGAAATGCAAAAGAGAAGTCGATCATCGGTGTTCAACCCGCCAGTGTTGTATGTGATCTTCTTCCCTCGCTCCTTTCGTGAAGCCTTTTCCGCCTCCCACGATTCGGGGTTCTTGAGCAGGCTAATGCAAAAGGAGTCTTTGTGGAGGTCGAATCCACTTGCTCGCAGATGATCAATCATAGGACGGATTCCTCCGTGTTTAAATCCAGCAAAACGGAAAAAGATATCATGATTCAAAATCATAGTTTTGCCTTTTACCGTTCCCGTGGCATGGTGTGGTTGAAGATTGGAGTAGAAAACTCTCACTAGATTGGGGTAGTTGAAACCCTTCAGACCAACAAACTTCTCTAGGTTTTGTTCCTTGAGTAGTGAATGGAACGTGAACCCTTGAGCATTGAGCCAATGGAAATCAAGAATCTTCGCTGGAACGAGTTCCTTGTTGGCAAAATCACCATAGAAACGAGATTCTTGAGCAGCAGAGGTAAACCAAGGATTGATTGGATGTTCCACCTTTCCCGGAGACGTTGGGTTATTCCTTTTTGAGGAGGATTCACCCTTTTTCGATCGGGGAAGTCCTAGGCTTGAGCTTATGTTCCACATGCTTGATCTGTTTGCCTCTCCCTTGATCTTCCATGGATCTTGGTGGTGGAGAAGATGAAGAAGATGAAAGGGTGGGTTTAGGGTTAGAGAGAGAAAGGAATTTCTAGGGTTTGTGAGATGTGTAAAATGAGGCCCAAAACCTGAAAATCACTTATAAAAACTCCAAAATTGAGGTTAGATACAATGAACAAAGTATTGGACTCACAAGAAATTGTAATCGATTAGGCCCAAATCCATTAAAACCATGAAAATATGCTTCAAAGAATGAGGTAATCGATTACTCGGTGTGTAATCAAAAGGGTTTTAAAAACAGGGTCGCGGTAATTGATTAACCAATTTTGGTAATCGATTACTCGAAAGGCCCTTTTCCTTGAAAAATTTCTTTGAAGTTAAGTGGTAATCGATTACCCAATCGTGGTAATCGATTACTCAGAGTAATGGCTTAAATTTCACAAAATCAAGTCGGTGTCGATTGAAACAAAATGGAAATCGATTATCTATATCAGAAAAGCTAAAAACACTTGATTTTACATGTTTTGAGAGAACTTTGGTCATGTTCATGCAATGTTATGAATACATACCTTGTTGGGGCACCATGAATGATCAAACTTACCATATGTAAAGAGTTCAAGAGAGATGTTCCTCACTTAGAATACCAAGATTGGTTCTTAGTTTGAAGAATCTCTTCTTTGGTAAAGGTTTAGTGAAGATATCCGTGAGTTGGTTCTCCGTTTCAACAAACTCCATGTCACAATCGCCCTTCTTGACGTGGTCTCTTATAAAATGATGGCGCACTTCAATATGCTTCGTTCTTGAGTGCAAAACTGGGTTTTTCGTGATGTTTATGGTACTTGTATTATCACACTTGATAGGAATATGGTCAAGCTTTAGTCCAAAATCTTCAAGTTGCTACTTCAACCAAATGGTTTGAGCACAGCAGTTACCCGCAGCTACATATTCTGCTTCCGCGGTTGATAAAGCGACACATGCTTGTTTCTTGCTATGCCATGAGACTAAGAACTCCCCAAACAAGTGATAGATACCACTCGTGCTCTTCCTATCCGTCTTGCAACCTGCAAAATCGGAATCACTAAAACCAACTAGGGTAGGAGACGTACCTTTGGGATACCACAAACCACAGTTCGTTGTCCCTTTGAGATACTTAAGAATCTTCTTCACAGCTGTCATATGGGATTGTTTTGGTGCAGCTTGAAATCGCGCACAAACACAAACACTAAACATTATATTCGGTCTACTCGCTGTGAGATATAAGAGTGATCCAATGATCCCTCTATATTTCGTTTGGTCCACAACCTATCTTGTTGCATCATTATCTAAATAGAGATTAGTAGACATTGGAATGTTAGAAACCTTACAACTCTCCATATCGAATTTCTTCAGAAGGTCCCTTGTATACTTTGCTTGGTGTATGAAAATTCCTTCTTTCAGCTGCTTGACTTGATGTCCTAGAAAGAATTTGAGTTCCCCCATCATGGACATATCAAACTCACCCTGCATGCTAGCCACAAATTCCTCACAGAGGGATTGATTAGTTGATCCAAAAATGATATCATCAACATAAACTTAAACCAATAGTATATTGTTAGACTTCCTCCTAATGAAAAGAGTTTTGTCAACATTACCTCTGTCGAACCCATTAGACAAAAGAAACTAATTACTTAGCCTTTCGTACCATTGTCTAGGGGCTTGCTTCAGGACATAGCGAGCCTTCTTTAACTTGTAGACGTGCTTAGGGAAACTGAAATCAGTGAAACCGGGTGGTTGTGAAACAAAAACTTCTTCGTTGATGTAGCCATTTAAGATCGCACTTTTCACATCCATCTGAAACAACTTGAAATCGTGAATGCAGGCAAAAGCAAGTAGTAACCTTACGGCTTCTAGTCTAGCAACAGGAGCATAACTTTCATCAAAATCTATTCCTTCTTGTTGATTATAACCCTTAGCTACTAGTCTAGCCTTATTCCTAACCACAGTACCATTCCCATCTAACTTGTTCTTAAACACCCATTTTGTTCCAATTATATTCATATCTCTATTAAAAGGCACTAGTTCCCAAACATCATTCCTTTTAAATTGATTCAAATCATCATGCATAGCATTCATCCAAAATTCATCATTCAAAGCATCATCAACACAAGAGGGTTCAAATTGAGATACAAATGCAAAATCATCACAAAACATATTATACGAAGATCTAGTGGATACTCCCTTTTGGATGTCACCAATAATGTTGTCAAGAGATAGATTCCTAGGTTTCCTCTATTCTCTTAGTAGATCATGTGTAACGGTTGGTGGTTCTTGCTGTCTTTTCGGTGTGCTACTGTCATCTTCACCTGTACTTTCCTCATCATCAACAAATACACTTCCCTTTTGGGGATTCTTAGATTCATCTAACTTTACATGTACAGATTCCTCAATGCACATTGTTCTTTTGTTGAAAACTCTATAAGTCTTACTAGTTGATGAATACCTAATAAAGATAGCCTCGTCCGCTTTGGCATCAAACTTACCAAGAGGCTCTTTGCCATTATTCAGGACAAAACATTTGCACCCAAATACCTTAAAATGAGAGATATTCACCTTTTGTTTCTATAAAGCTCATAGGGAGTTTTCTTCAAAATAGGTCGAACCACTATCCTATTTAGAACATAGCAAGCCGTAGAAACTGCATCAGCCCAAAAATATTTAGGCAAAGCATTCTCACTCAACATTGCTCTAGCAAGTTCTACCAAGGATCTATTTTTCCTCTCAACAACCCCATTTTGCTGCGGAGTTCTTCAAGCAGAAAAATTGTGATCGATTCCAAACTTTTCGCAAAATTTTTCAAAAGATTCATTTTCAAATTCACCTCCATGATCACTTCTAAGAGATTTAATTTTCAAATCCTTTTCGTTTTGTATCATTTTGGCAATAATTTTGAAAACTTTAAAGGCATTGTCTTTACTTGGTATAAATGCAACCCAAGTAAACCGAGAGTAATCATCTACTAAGACCAGTCCATATAGGTTTCCACCCAAACTTCTAGTCCTAGAAGGTCCAAATAGATCCATGTGCAATAGCTCAAGTGGTCTAGAAGTTGAAACAACATTTTTAGTTTTAAAAGAGTTTCTAGACTGCTTGCCCTTTTGACATGCATTACAGAGGCCATCTCTATTAAACCTTAAGTTAGGTAACCCTTGTACTAGGTTCATAGATGAAAGTTTTTTCAGGTTGATGAACATCTATATGAGCTATACGTCTATGCTAAAGCCATGATAAATCATAGTTTGACGTAAGACATGCATGATATGATGATGAATGATCAAGTTCAAGAATGTAGATGTTGTTGTGTCTCTTACCAACCATTAATACCTCACTCGACTCATTGCCAGTGATTGTGCAACACCTATTGTCGAACGGTACCTTGTAGCCCTTGTCGCACAGTTGGCTAATACTAAGAAGATTGAATCTCAAACCTTCTACAAGCAGAACATCCTCAATAGCAGTGTTGGATTTGTCTCCAACAACACCTATACCCAATATTTTACCTTTGTTGTTATCTCCATAAACTACCGAACCAGATTCCTTTAATTTGAAGGAGATAAAATTGCTCTTGTCACCAGTCGTATGTCTTGAGCAGCCGCTATCCAAATACCAAGTTGAGTGCTTGGCTCTCAAGCATACCTACACATAAAAAGATATCACTTTGTTTTTGGTATCCCAAGACTTATTGGGTCCATGAGTGTTAGAACTGTGATTATCTTTCCTAATCCATTTAAACAAACCACAAGATACACCTTCTTTCCTAATCATGCAATTATAAGAATTATGACCAGGTTTCATACAATAACTACATGTGAAGGTTCTGTTTTTATTTGGTTTCTTAAATGCAAAGAACTTCATGTTACCCTTTTTCAAAGAAGCATAAAAAGACTTACACTTTGAACATGGTTGCTTTAAAACTTCATTTTCCTTTTTCAAACTTTGAACATTAGTTTCAAAAGCACAAATATTGTTTTCCAAATCTGTAATTTTTCTTTTCAAAACCTTGTTCAACTTGCTTAGTTTTTCGGCTTCCTTGTAAAGTTTACAAAAAGCAGTTTGCAACTCATCATAATCACAAGTAGATGAATCGAAGTCACTTACCTCATCATTGGATGTTGGATTTGCCATGAGGCACAAATTTGCTTCTTCATTCTCGCTTTCACTAGAGGTAGAGGAATCGTTGTCTTCCCATGCTATGTAGTCCTTTTTCTTGTGAAATTTGTCCTTCTTGGACCGTTCCTCATGCTCAACTCTTTTAGGCTCACTGCTGTTTAACTTCTTCATGTTGGGGCACTCCGATTTGTAGTGTCCTACCTTTCCACATTCGTAGCAAGTAAACTTTGAAGATGAACTCTCATTCCTCTTGAAGCCTTTCTTTGAACTGTTTAACCTTTTCTTGTCATTGTTCCTTCTCATGAACTTCTTAAACTTTCTTACCACCATAAGGTTCATGTTCGCTTGTTCGATTCACTTGCACAACCGGATGTATCACTCTCACTAGCTTATCTTCCATTTTCAGTGCTAGACCATTTCCTTTCTTGTCCTTTTGTTCTTCGTTAGCAATCCGCGACATGTCCATCTCATACTCACGTAGCATACCAAACAGCTCTGCGTTCGACATCAAGGCAAGATTCTTTGATTCGGTGATCGTTGTGACTGTTGGTTGCCACTTCCTACTAAGGGATTTCAGCACTTTGACATTTACCTCTTCTTCAATAAAAACCTTACCTAGTCCCTTGAGATGGTTCACAATGTGTGTAAAGCGTTTCTGGATTTCCATCACAGACTCTCCTTGCATCATTCAAAATATTTCGTACTCTTGGATCAAGGTGTTCTTCCTTGCCCTTCGTACTTCAGCAGTTCCTTCGTGTGTGACCTTTATTAATTCCCAAGCTTCTTTGGCTGTGTTGCAGGCTGAAATTCTGAAAAATTCATTGGAATTCAAAGCAGAATGTATAATATTTAAAGCTTTTGCATCGTTTTCAGCTCTCCTAATTTCATCTTGTTCCCACCACTCAAATGGTTTTTCAATCTCACTCCCAATATCTATGTATATAGGGACCTTGAAATCAGTCACAACCGCTTTCCAAATGCTTCTATGTACAGACTCCATAAAGATTTTTATCCTTACTTTCCAAAAAGGATAGTTGTCACCACAAAACAGTGGAGGTCTGTTAATAGAGACACCTTCAGCGAATGGTAATTGATTACCAGCCATTCTAAGGAACTATGGATCAAAACCTAGAACAACCTACTAGATAAATCTCTGGTACCAATTGATGGTCCTTACGGGTGAATCTAGAGGGGGTGAATAGATTCTAGTTCACAGATAGCCCAATTTTGCGCGTTTCTACTTCCTTTTAATTCAATCAAAACTATTCTTGATTAACTATCTAACCTTAAGACAGAGAAACAAGATATATCAAAGAAGCACAGTGGATAGCACAAAAGAAAAATCAAGAAACACGTTAGTAATTAATAGGCATGCGTAATCAATAGAAGTAATTAACTGTTCCAGTTTTAGTTGATTACCAAGTCAATTACCAAACGTATAACAGAGATTAATAGATGATAATGAACAACGTAAAGCAAGAGATAAAGAGTATAAGGGAGAAGAAGAGTGCACAGTGAATTTATACTGAAGAAGTCGCCTCTTGTTTTAGATTTGATATACTTGTAATTTTGATCTTTATGATAGATTATAAATAGGAGCTTAATTGTATTGATTGTTTTAGTATAGGCTTTGAGTGTGATTTTTATTCAATCTTTTTCATAGAGAATTTGAATCTACTCTGATGATTTGAGCTAGAGAAGTTTTGGAACCCCATTCTGTTTTCAAAAAGTCAAAAACTTTGGTTTAAAAAGGTCTTAAGCTGAAGTAATCGATTACCATATAGCTGTAATCGATTACCAACAGACTCAGAAAATAGGGGAACCCAAATTGCTCTGGAGTAATCGATTACCACTCCATAGTAATCGATTACTTCGTGCTTGAAGAAACAGAGAAGGCAAATCTCTCTGGAGTAATCGATTACCTCTATCCTGTAATCGATTACCACACCAGAATTCATCTCAAATAGCTTTTGAAACTGCTTTAAATAGATACCTCTTTGAATTGTTTCAAAGAAGAGAGATCTTTTGAGTTTCAAGAAAGAAAAAGGAAGAGCGAAAACCAGTTTTTACAAAGAACATAAGAATTCTATTCAAGTTTTTAAAGATTTGCTCTTGAGATGAAGGCTGTGTGATTGATTGAATTCATTGGATGTTATCTTGATCAGTGCATACACAATCAGGTGTACTCTTATCTAATCTTTATCTTTTGTATTCATTTTTGGTTTAAGACTCTAAAGAGAAAGGTGTTCTCTAGGAGAGTTGAAGAGTTTTTGAGAGAGGTACTCTCAAGGTTGGTTCTTGAAGGGATCAAGAATCAGGTTGATGTGTTCTTAGGTGAAGAACATATGTTTTGTGTATTTTGATTTGGTTTGTGTTTGTGCAGAGTGATTGTATTGAACACAAAGGATCATTATAGTTGAAAAACCGATCGCAACATTGTTGGGTTGGGATTTGGATGTAGGCGAAAGCCGAACCAGGATAAATCTCTGTCTAAACTCTTTTCTCTACCTTATCTCTTATATTTCATTGTTTTTCTCGCTTTACATTCTCGCTGTTATCCGCTGTATGTCTCTGATACGTTACTTGTAACTAAGATAAAATTGAATCGGGAAAGAAAGTGAGAAAAGATAAAAGTTGATATAGGGAACTAGAATATATTCACCCCCCCTCTAGATTCATATAGGGACCAACAATTGGTATCAAGAGCTTTAACTAGTAAATCAATCTAGTAATCCTACATAGTTCCCTGGAATGGCTGGTAATCTTTTACCCTTCGCTGAAGGAGCTTCTATAAATAGACCTCCATTGTTCTGCGGTGATAACTATCCATTCTGGAAAGTTCGCATGAAGATCTTTATGGAATCTATTCACGAAGCATCGGCGGTAGGTAAATGACTACAAAGTTCCAATGAAAATAGAAAATGGAAATGAGATAGAAAAACCATTTGAGGATTAGGACATAGATGAGATTAGGAGGGCTGAAAATGATGCTAAGGCCTTGAACATTATACACTCTACCTTGAATTCTGATGAGTTTTTCAGGATATCTGCATGTACAACAGCAAAAGAAGCATGGGAGCTCATCATGGTAACCCATGAAGGTACTGCTAAAGTCAGAAGAGCTAGAAAGAACACATTCATTCAAGAGTATGAGACATTCAGAATGTTCCAAGGAGAATCAATAATGGAAATGCAAAAGAGATTCACACACATCATTAATCATCTCAAAGGACTTGGCAAGAACTTCATTGAAGAAGAAGTGAATGTCAAGATTCTCAAATCACAACAGTGGCAACCTACGGTGGATGCCCATAACCGAATCAAAGAACCTTCTTGCTATGACCGGTCTTTGAACTGTTTGGGAAACTTAGAGAGTACGAAATGGATATGACTCGAATGGCAGATGAGGAACAGAAGGACAAAAGAGCCAAAGGAATTGCTTTCAAAATAGACCATACTGAAACAGAATCTGAATCCTTTGAAGACGGAAATGATTCACAAGAAGACCAAGTGAACCTGATGGTAAAGAAGTTCAGAAAATTCATGAAGAACAATACTAAGAAGAAATTTGGTCAACCAAGAAAAGGAGTCAAGAAGCAAGACAACACTTCAGTCAAAGTGACATGCTACGAATGTGGAAAGATTGGGCACTACAGATCAGATTGTTGAACCCTGAAAAGAAGCAACAACACTGAAGTGAGAAAATCTGAAAATGAAAGAAACGTCAGAAAAGAAAAGAAGAAAAAGAAAGCATACATAGCTTGGGACGAAGGCTACACATCCTCAACATCTGAAAGTGAAAATGAGGAAGCAAATATGTGCTTAATGGCCAAATCATCCAGTGAGGTAAGTGATACAAACTCTACTATGGATGAATATGATGAACTGCATTCTGCTTTTTGTGAGCTGTATAATCAAGCTGAATCTTTTGAAAAAGAAAGCATAGTTTTGAAGAAGCAAGTATCCTTGTTAAAACAAAAAGTATGTGAGTTAGAAAATGATGTTTCAAATTTAAGAAAGGAACTCAACACCTCTGCAAACTATGTTCACATGAAATCTGGAAACACTAAACATGCTAAATTCACTTGTACTTACTGCATGAAATCTGGACATAAATCGTTTAACTGCATGATTAAAAAGAAAGGGATTTCCAGTGGTAAATATAAATGGATTAAGAAAGAAACCTGTAGCACTAACATGCATGGACCTAAGAGGAACTGGGTACCAACCGCAAAATAAGTTCTTTTTCTCTTGCAGGAAAGCCTGAACAGCAGAAGCTCAATTTGGTACTTAGACAGTGGCTGCTCAAGGCATATGACAGGTGATAGAAGGAACCTGAGCACCTTCACACCAAGAGAAACTGGATCAGTTGTATATGGAGATAACAACAAAGGGAAAATACTAGGCTACGGTACTGTTGGATATAAAGCAAATATAGTGATAGAAGATGTTTTGCTGGTCGATGGATTAAAGTTCAACCTACTGAGTATCAGTCAACTATGTGACAAGAATTATAGAATTGCTTTTGATGAACATTGTCTTATCAGCAACAAAGACTCAGATGAACTTCTCATGATTGGCAAAAGATCAAACAACATCTACATATTGGAAGTAGATCACTCATCCCCTTACTCTACATGTTTAACTTCTAATGATAATCTGTCTTGGCTATGGCATAGGAGAATAGCACATATTGACATACTGCATTTAAATAAACTTGTATCTAAAGAGCTAGTTTTTTGTCTCCCCAAACTAAATTTTTCCAAATAAGGACTATGTGAGGCTTGTCAAAAGTCCAAGCAGGCAAAAACATCATTCAAAAACATTAAACATGTTTCTACAACTCAGCCGCTTGAACTCTTCCATTTAGACTTATTTGGTCCATCTAGGATAGCTAGTTTCGGTGGAAATCTGTATGGGCTGGTCATTGTAGATGACTACTCACGATTTACTTGGGTTTTGTTTATCAAGAAAAAGGATCAGGCCTTTGGAGTTTTCAAAGTACTTGCCAAGAAAATTCAAAACAAAAAGGATTTGAAAATTAAAGCTTTAAGAAGTGATAATGGAACTGAATTTAAGAATAGCTTTTTTGAAAGTTTTTGTGAAGAACATGGGATATCACACTGCTTTTCAGCTCCTAGAACTCCTCAGCAAAATGGAGTAGTGGAGAGGAAAAACAGGTCTCTTATAGAACTTGGAAGAACCATGCTGAATGAGCACATGATGCCTAAACACTTTTGGGCAGATGCTGTGAACACTGCATGTTATGTTCTCAATAGAGTCTCTATAAGACCCATTTTGAAGAAAACCCCTTATGAGCTTTTCTATGGCAGAAAACCAAACATTTCTTACTTTAAAGTTTTTGGATACAAATGCTTTGTTTTAAACAATGGCAAGGACCCTATTGGAAAGTTTGATACAAAGGCTGATGAAGCCATTTTCCTTGGTTATTCAAATACAAGTAAAGCATATAGGATATTTAATAAAAGAACAATGTGCATCGAAGAATCTGTCCATATTAGATTTGATGAAACTAACACTTCCCAAAAGGAAAGTTTGTTGCGTAATGATGATGAAACAGGTGAAGAAAGCATAGAAGTTGATCATATGCATCAGCAAACTCAACCAAACCCAGTGTCAGATCAAGCAAGAGAATGGAGGACACCTAGGAACCTATCTCTTGACAATGTCATTGGTGACATCCACAAGGGGGTAACTACCAGATCCTCACAGAATTTAATTTGCTATAATACTGTTTTTGTATCACAGGTAGAACCCTCCAGCATAGAAGAAGCCTTGAACAATGAAT
Organism: Hylodesmum podocarpum; assembly: GCA_026586105.1. Lineage (NCBI taxonomy): Eukaryota > Viridiplantae > Streptophyta > Magnoliopsida > Fabales > Fabaceae > Hylodesmum > Hylodesmum podocarpum. Next base: position 7,611,025 of record JALJEV010001430.1, on the reverse strand, counting down.
TTTGGATCATGGCTATGCAAGAAGAACTTAACCAGTTCAGAAGAAATGGAGTTTGGGAACTTGTTCCAGACAAAGGCAACATGAATATAATTGGCACGAAATGGGTATTCAAGAATAAACTGAGTGAAGATGGAGTTGTGGTCAGAAACAAAGCAAGACTTGTGGCAAAAGGCTACAATCAACAGGAAGGAATTGACTTTGAGGAAACCTTTGCCCCTGTTGCAAGACTTGAAGCTGTTAGACTACTCCTAGCTTATGCTTGCATCAACAACTTCAAATTATTCCAAACGGATGTAAAGAGTGCATTCCTAAATGGGTATATAAATGAAGAAGTCTATGTAGCACAACCACCTGGATTCACAGACTCTACTTGGCCTACACATGTTTACAAACTTCATAAAGCCTTATACGGGTTGAAGCAAGCCCCCAGGCAATGGTATGATAGATTGAGTAAGTTTCTCATATCAAAAGGATTCCACAGAGGTAAAGTAGACAAGACCTTGTTTATTAAGAACAAGTCTAACTACATTCTATTGGTTCAAATTTATGTTGATGACATTATCTTTGGATCATCTAACCAACAACTTTGTGAAGAGTTTGTGAGCAATATGCAGGAAGAATTTGACATGTCCATGTTAGGAGAACTAAGTTTCTTTTTAGGACTCCAGATCAAACAAATGGAAGGTGACACATTCATTCACCAGGCTAAGTACACTAAAGAACTACTCAGAAAATATGACATGGTTAACTGTAAAGTGTCAAATATACCTATTTCTACTAACACTTATCTTGAGATTGATGAAGCAGGTGATGAAGTTGATACTACCTTATACAGAGGTGTTATAGGATCTTTACTTTATCTTACAGCCAGTAGACCTGATATTATGTACTCTATATGTTTATGTGCTAGATTTCAATCTGCACCTAAGCAATCTCATTGGCTAATAGTAAAGAAGATTCTCAAATACCTAAAAGGAACTATAAGTTGTGGATTGTGGTATCCAAAAGGAATCTCACCATTACTTGTTGGTTTCAGTGACTCTGATTTTGCAGGTAGCAAATTAGATAGGAAAAGCACTAGTGGAACATGTCACATTTTTGGAGAATGCCTAATATCTTGGCATAGCAGGAAACAAGCTTGCGTAGCACTATCAACTGCAGAAGCTGAATATGTAACTGCGGGAAGCTGTTGTGCTCAAGCAATTTGGTTGAAGCACCAACTAGAAGACTTTGGGCTAAAGATAGATCACATTCCCTTGAAATGCGACAACACAAGCGTTATAAGTATCACAAGAAATCCTGTACTGCACTCAAGAACAAAACACATTGAAGTCAGACACCACTTCATTAGAGATCACATCGAAAAAGGAGATTGTAACATCGAATTCATAGACACAGAAAATCAACTAGCGGATATCTTTACCAAGGCATTACCAAAAGAAAGGTTTTACAAACTTAGATCAAACCTCGGCATTTTGAGTGAGGAACATCTAAACTAAACCCTTTTACTTGATTACACTCATCCATAAAATTGTTTTTGTGAAAATTTTTCAATAAAAACCTTCTTCTGATAGAAATAATCGATTACCAAAGAAGGATAATCGATTACTTTGCGTGAATTTCACTCTGGGAAGGATTTTGGTACTGAGATAATAGATTACCATGATCTGTAATCGATTACCACAGAACCAGTTTTCAATGGTTTTAGAAAAACCCTCTGGAGTAATCGATTACCAGATTGCTGTAATCGATTACCACGACTGTTTTTTCTTGTTTTTCATCTTCTCTCTATATAAGGAACAGAGATAATCGATTTCCAACTGCTGGTAATCTATTACCTCGTTCTTGGGCTAATATCTTGGGCTTTGTTTTCTCTTATAAGAAGTGCAGGTGAAACCCCACGACTCATTATTCATCTTCTTCCTCCAAAACCCTAGATATCTCTCTCTCTCTCTCAGCAACCATGGAAGAACAAGGGAAAGGAAAGAGAATCAAGATGAGAGACAATAGATTCTCTCAAGAGGAGGTAAAGGGCAAGAAGAAAGTAGGAGAATCCTCCAAAAGGAAGAAACCTACTTCACCGGCTCAACGGGAAAGAACTCCACCTCCTCCACCCGACCGCTGGTCACTGCCGGTTCACCTCTAAAGGGCAAGAAACAAGATTCAATCTTGACTTTGCAAACAAAGGTCTTGTTCCACCAAAGATTCTAGACCTCCAATGGCTAGACAGTCAGAGTTTCACATTCCAGACATACCTGAGGCAACAACACTTGGAGAGATTCATAGGCATGAAAGGTTTTATCTACCCCGATTTGGTTCGAGTCTTCTATTCAAACCTCAAACCAAACATGGAGAGAATGACAGTAAGTTTTGAAATTAAAGGTATTAAGATAACCCTAACCCCTGCACATTTTCTTCAAATTGCTGGTATCAGGAAGGAAGGGATCATAGCGCATGTAGACAAACTCCGAGAAAAAGGATTTAATCTACAAAAAGACACTTTCTACATGAGCCTACTGAGGAACCCACAGAACCGGGAAGAGGAATCGAATTCTAGAAGAGCACAAGGCAAAAAGGTGACTTACAACATTGGTGGCCTGACAGCTGATGATAGACTACTGCATTACACTGTTTGCTGGATTTTGGCTGCTAGAGGAGCAAATCATGCACAAATCAGTGAAGATGACATGATCCTCATGGCTACTCTGAATAATGGAATTCAAGTGGATTGGACGCACATCATTATGGATAACATGCTAAAGACTAGAAGACTTCTAGACAATAAGTGTCCATACTCTCTGTTTATCTCTAGACTAATTGAAATTTTTCAGATAGATACTACTGATGAAGCAAGAGAATTAGTCAAGGATGTCCACATAATCAGTGATAGAGCCTTGAAGATGATGAGGTGATCAAACGATGCTGATAACTGGATAACCGAGAGAAGAACAGCAAGCAAATCCACAAGAAGAATAAGGAGAAGCACAACCTGAAGATGAAGATGAAGACAACCTGGCATCTGGAGAGTACATTCCGAGATCGCGCTTTGAATCCATCATGATTGACAGATTGGATGAATTGGAAGCAACTGTCAACAAGAGAATTGATGATCTAGGAAAGCGTCAAGACTTGCACTTCCTAGAGATGAAAGACTTGATGGAAACGATCATGGAGAGACTCAACCAAGATGACTCAGATTAGTAACTTCAACTCTACCTCTCACCTTCTTATTTGATATACCAAATAGGGGGAGTAGTAGTGTGTAGTATTAGTTGCTATTAGTCTTCATAGTTTTTTTTGGATTATTTTTTTTGAACTGTTTTTAAATCTATTTTTTTCTTAAGTACTTTACTTAGGGGGAGCAGATTAGCAATATTTGAACAATATGGATAACTGTAATAGCTAGATTTAATTTTCTTTGCAAATGATTGCCTTTATATTTCTGTGAATTGAATATGTGATATGATTTGAATCAGCTATAAAGTTGTATGAAAAAAAAATGATGAAAATGAGAAAAAGGAAAAATACTAACATTGCAGGACACGTCAAAGCCGTCATCTACATTAAGATATCAACTACACGCTGATTTGGTACATCAAAACCAAAAAGGGGGAGATTGTTGGACTTGAAGCTGAAGAAGTCGCCTCTTGTTTTAGTTTTGATATACTTGTAATTTTGATCTTTATGATAGATTATAAATAGGAGCTTAATTGTATTGATTATTTTAGTATAGGCTTTGAGTGTGATTTTTATTCAATCTTTTTCATTGAGAATTTGAATCTACTCTGATGATTTGAGCTAGAGAAGTTTTGGAACCCCATTCTATTTTGAAAAAGTCAAAAACTTTGGTTTAAAAAGGTTTTAAGCTGAAGTAATTGATTACCATATAGTTGTAATCGATTACCAACAGACTCAGAAAACAGGGGAACTCAAATTGCTCTGGAGTAATCGATTACCACTCCATAGTAATCGATTACTCCGTGCTTGAAGAAACAGAGAAGGCAAATCTCTCTGGAGTAATCGATTACCTCTATCCTGTAATCGATTACCACACCAGAATTCATCTCAAATAGCTTTTGAAACTGCTTTAAATAGAAACCTCTTTGAATTGTTTCAAAGAAGAGAGATCTTTTGAGTTTCAAGAAAGAAAAAGGAAGAGCGAAAACCAGTTTTTACAAAGAACATAAGAATTCTCTTTAAGTTTTTAAAAATTTGCTCTTGAGATGAAGGCTGTGTGATTGATTGAATTCATTAGATGTTATCTTGATCAGTGCATACACAATCAGGTGTACTCTTATCTGATCTTTATCTTTTGTATTCGTTTTTGGTTTAAGACTCTAAAGAGAAAGGTGTTCTCTAGGAGAGTTGAAGAGTTTTTGAGAGAGGTACTCTCAAGGTTGGTTCTTGAAGGGATCAAGAATCAGGTTGATGTGTTCTTAGGTGAAAAACATATGTTTTGAGTATTTTGATTTGGTTTGTGTTTGTGCAGAGTGATTGTATTGAACACAAATGATCATTATAGTTGAAAAACCGATCGCAACAGATTGTTGGGTTGGGACTGGATGTAGGCCGAAAGCCGAACCAGGATAAATCTCTGTCTAAACTCTTTTCTCTACCTTATCTCTTATATTTCATTGTTTTTCTCGCTTTACATTCTCGCTGTTATCCGTTGTATATCTCTGATACGTTACTTGTAACTAAGATAAAATTGAATCGGGAAAGAAAGTGAGAAAAGATAAAAGTTGATATAGGGAACTAGAATCTATTCACCCCCCTCTAGATTCATATAGGGACCAACAACTATGAATGCCAACCAATCAGAATGTTCAATCAAGATTGCCTTTTGAAAACAAGTTCTTTGAAAAGAATAGAAAGAATATGAAAGTGTTTGAGTAATCCAAAAGATGTATTTTCAAGAATTGTAATTCTGTTCTAAAAGATTTTCAAAAGAGGGGTATTTATATTTTCATTTAAAAACCCAATTTAGGCAATTTCATGAATTTCTTATAGTGGTAATCGACTGCCTAAAACAGGTAATCGATTGAACCAGAGAAACAAAGCTTTTCAAGGTGAATTTGCTCATGGTAATCGATTAACCCGAGGGGGTAATCGATTACTCCAGAGCCAAATGAAGGTTCCCACTCTGTTACCCATTGATGGCAGTTGATTACCTTTTGTTGGTAATCTATTACCTCAGTTGGTATTTAAAACCTTTTTCAAAATATTTTGAGAGGGAAAATCAAACATTTGAATCAAGAGAAATCACACAAGATTTGCTTAGCTCTCTTAGGCATTCCAACCAAGAACAACCACATGCAATCCTAAACTAAACAATCAATACATAGGAAACATCTAATTACAAATCATCTAAGAAAACCAAAATTACATTGCATCAAAATCAAAACAACAAGAGAGACACCCAAGCATCTTCAAGCTTTAAGTCCAACATTTCTTACAATATTCTAGGTACTGTTGATTCATTTGTATGGGTCTTGCTTTAGTAGGAATCTCTTTTTCGTCAAAATTATCTATATATAGCAGTGAAACAATATACTTCTTCCTGTGCCAAAATGCAGTAGGATTTGTTTCACAAATTTCTTTTTTTATTTTTTTCCTCAAATTGTTTTACCATATCTAATAATTTTTTATTGTTGAGTTGTTCTTCTATTTTTTAAAATTTTATTTCTTTATTTAATAAAATTATTTTCTTGTTTTTATTATTAGTTATAGAAGACTCATTTAATAAATTTAATTCTCTTTCTCTAGGAGGATTTATAAATTCAAAACATACTTTTTTTCCTAGAGTTGTTGTGATTAATCCTTTTTCTATTACATGAAACGAATATAATAATGTTAGAAAGGGAGTTCCTAAAATCATTGTAGAACTCATATATTTTATTAATATAAATGAAGTATTATAACATTTTTTTTTACAAATTTTTCATTAGATAATTTATACTTAATATTCATTTTTGATCTGTTTGCATTATTTACTTTTTCTAATGTCTTTTCATAATATTGGGTTGGTATTAATCCTTCTTGAATACAATTTACATCTGTTCCTGAATCTATTAATGCAGTCATTTCAAATCTTTCTTCTTTTATTACTAATATTACATTAGTATGTCATTTATGTGTCATCGTTAGGGTTAGAAGATTAATATAAGTATCTTTTGAGGTTTCTTCAGAAGATTCTCCTTGTTCTAATTGTCTTTGTTCTATAATATTATCCTGATTTCTAAGAATTTCTTTTCCCTCTAATCTTAGTAGTCTGTTGATAACTCACAAAAGTGAGCTATTTTTATACTCTTCTTGTATTATAAATTATCCTTTTCATGCTCTTAATCCACCTAAAATAATTACAAATTGATCTTAATTCATCATAATTCATGCTAGAGCTTGTTGATGGTGTGTTAAGTGTCTTAGGGAGAAAAATAGCCAAAAACAGGTGAAAATGTGTCAAGGAAGGCATCTCTTGCGAGTTGGAACACAACTCACGCGACTTGGAGCTCCAGTGAAGAAGAGAAGCTCTCTAGAACCTCATCTCGCGCACATCTCGCGCGAGGATAACCTTCTTGAAGAGCAAGTTAACTCTCTGCCACCTCATCTTGCGTGCATCTCGCACCTAGTTTCCCTATCTCGCGCGAAGTGACTTGAATTACAACACACATGTCCTCTCTGGAACATGAACTCGCGCGAGTTGTTTAATACCTCGCGCGAGTTGGACTCGCAGCAGGCTCAAGTCTAAAGCTTTAAAAGGCTATAAATACTCATTAATTCAGATTCAGCAGGAGTTCGCTCAGCCCGGAGATCGAGTTTGAAACCCTAATTCTCAGGCTTCCGATGACGGCTAACCCTAGACGGCGGCTGCACTTCGGCGGAGAGCTCTCCCAGTTCATAGACGACAACAGAACTCAACCACAAGGAAGAAGAGAAGGAGATTCTAGAATTTACTATGTATTCTCTTTCAATTATTACTTGTGATGTTTTCTCTTCTATCATGAATTAACCCTTTCTTTGATTGGGAAAACGATGTAACCCTAATTATCCCCTTTATATGATTCTTGATGTTATTCCGTATATGTTTGGGTGTTTATTCTTTGTTCTTAATGCTATTTATTAAATTGACGCCTAATAAATTGATAGGTTAGTCTAAGGACGCTCTAACAAAGTAAATGCCTAGTAAAAACTGAAGAATTAAACCATTATTACGCTAGGATCCTAGAGATGAAAGTAGATAGTAATGCAGACTTCACCTAAGTTGCCCTTGGATTCATAGAACTAGATCCCTAATTAATTTGGTATTAAATCGATTAACTTAGGAGGCGTGGGTGATCTTGAGAAGGACGGTCACGAGGATAGGAATCTGATTCGACCATAATTATACTTAAATAGCATAAGAGGAAAATATAAGGAGGGATTAGTGGTGAAATTGGGATCTCAATCACTCTCTTTTCTTGATCTTAAATCCTTTTTAATCGCTTTATGCTCTTTTTCAATTAATCTCTAAATCAAAAAAAACTGATATACTTTCTTCCCCTCTCGGGAAATTAATAAAATAAAATAAATAAAAATATAGTTTACGAGTTGTTTATCCTCGTGGGATAGACAATCCCTTTTTTATAAATATTTATTACTTGACGACTATGGTATACTTGCCATAGCAAGAGATCCGTTTGGTACAACTACCACCGGTTTCCCGCGTATCATCTATATTCTATTGAAATATCATTTTCTTTAAACAATTTTATTTCTTGATTTTAATTTTTAATTTCCTCTTGTAAATCTTTTATAGTTATTTGTTGTCTGGGACTTCTAAATCTTTTATAAAATCTTTCATATTTATAGTTTCTAAATTATTTTGAGACTCTTTATTTCTTTTTATTAGATTATTTAATTGTGGCAAAATTCATCTCTTAGTGGTAAGTCTTCTAATTTTTCTATAATTGTTATTAAAGTACTTTTGATCTTTGGTTAACATGTTTACTTATTTTCCATACAATTACACAAATTAGGACTTAAGCAATAATCATTATCACTATCCGTTTCTAATTATTGGCTAGAGCTTTCATATTTTAGTTGTTCTATCTTATCCCCATCATTATCACTCTCAACTATTGACTCTTCTATTTTGTTTCTAAATTAATTAATATATTCATTAATTGTTGCCTTAATTTTTATCTTCTATTTGGTTGATCTTTTTTACTACCTTACATTTATTTGCATAATGACTTATTTTTCTACATTTATAACATGTATTATTTTTTCTTTTTGGTATTTTTATATTTAGGTTTTCTAGTTACCCTTTTTTCCCAAGTTTAATTATTATCATTTTGTTTATTTCTATTATAAGGTTTTTTATATGACTTTGATTTTATTCTCTCTTGTTTCTTAATTATCTTTGTTCTTCTTGCACTAGGTGCTCTAATAGGTTCTATACCATATTGACAAAAAGTTTCTATTTCTCTTTTATTGACAATTCCTTCTTTTTTCATTTTATTTTATAATTTAAAATCTGTACAAACTGCTATTCTAGTATTTACTATTATATTATGTATCTGACCATAAGTTAAAGTATCATAAGATACTGATTTCCATCATACATTTCTAAATTTATTTTAGCTTTTTCTGTAAATAATTTTGGTAGTGTTACAACGAATCTTTCTATCCCGAACCTGCAATCTCGTCCTCTCTTAAAGTTATCTTAGATAACAAATTATCTTTATATTGATTAATTTAATTGCTAATTAATTTTTGAAAATGACCTATAAAGTCACTGTTGTAGTAAAGTTATTCTTAACATTAATTAAATTCTCATTTCTACCGTGATTAATTATTTGACGTAGATAATAGATCACACAATAAATAGAATTCACATAGATCATTAAATAAAATTGACATAAACTATTTATAATTAAAAAATAAATTACTTTTCACGTAAGTTATGTTTACAAGTGATATTTTTTTAATATTCGTTTAATTTTACGCCTAAATTATTTTCCACAAATAGATAATAAATTTTCAAAAGATAAAAGAATAATACATGTTTTTGGTAAATACTTTAATAAAATATTATATCTTTAATATTTTTGTATTATTATCTATTTCGAATGGGCAAATATTATCATTTCAAATTACTCAAACTTTAGTTATTATCGTACGTGGGTGATATTCATTAATACGTCTTTGGCTTTCCTTTTCTTAAGTCTTGTGTCTTAGTAAATGATAAAGAATGATGCAAGCAATAGTTCCACACACGTTATTTTAGCTGTCTTTTTCTTAATTTAACTCTTGTGTGTGTGTAAATGATAAAGGATAATGTAGAAGCAAATCCACACACGTCCTTTGGGCTTTCCTATCCTCAAGTCTTGTGTCCAAGTCAATGATAAAAGATGATGTGGAAGCAATTCCACAAACGTCATTTTGGCTTTCCTTTTCTCAAGTCTTATATGTAAGTAAATAATTTAGGATAGCATAGAAGCAATTCCAGGTACGTCATTCAAAAGTACCCCACAGCTCAACTTCGTATCGTGTGACCTGAGGACTGTGGATTACTCTGCAATTTCAATAAGAACATGGCCTTTAAGTCCCATTTTAATTTCAGTAATTATTATTTAGATTGTTACTTAGTAAAATAAACCAGTACATATGTGTATGTTGAGTCTTGTGTTAATTCAAAGTCTCACATCAGAGAGTATTAAAAAGAGAGATGAGTGAAAAACCTATACAAGTGAGAGTATTAGGTTTTATTCACTTGCACCACATTCTTAAATCTAGTAAAGGAGTGTATTAGGTTTTAGGTAGTATGTCAAACCATGTAGCGAGGGTTTGTAGTTTTTCCGTCCAAAAATTACACTGGTGCGAAGGTCTGTGATTTTTCCGTTCAAAAATTACATTGTTGCGAGGGTTTGTGATTTTTCCGTTCAAAAATTACACATAGTGAATTTTGTTCCCGTGGACTAGATCTTTAGGCACCGAACCACGTTAATCTTTTTGTGTGCTCTTTTCTTTCTCCCATACTATGTTGTTAAGTAGGCTGAATTCCCAACAATGTCATGTATACGTATCAATTTAGAAAACACGAATATTTAATTATATATATATATATATATATGATAAATATTATCCTTAATGATCCCTAAATTTTATATATTTGTCTATCTACGTATTGAATTTATTAGTCGTCTGCTTTCTTTATCTTAAATTCCTTTCGTTAGTCACTGAAGTTGTTGCCATGAAACTTACTGCATGTTTAAATTTCAAAGAATTTGACAGGTTGCTATATATATATATATATATATATATATATATATATATATATATATATATATATATATGTTTGCTTCAGTGATACCGTGCTATATTACCTTAGTCACGACCTTGAGGCTTGTCCATGTTTTGAATTTGTTTTTATATATAACTTAAAAGGCATGTCATTACATTATTTTATATGAATTAAAATATTTTTTGCAGCTTAAAGTACTTAAATAAATACTTCAAATAATTTTTAAAATAATTTAAAAAAAAATATTTGTTACTGTGTCATTCTTTATTTAGCGATAACGTCGATCTATTTTAACTTTTTGTAATTATATTTTTTAATTTTTAAAATTTTTAAAATATAATAACTATACATAACTATTAATCGTTAGTCAATCTATATGATAATAATGTCGTCTGATTAAAAATACGTGTTATAATAGAATACATGTTTTTGGATTTAAAATTTTAAAATAAATATTCTTAATAAAATATTATATCTTTATTATTTTTGTGTTATCGTCTATTTTGAATGGGCTAATTTTGAAATATAATCACTACAAAATTACTCAAATAAATTATGTTTGATTAATGTTTCAGTTTATACTTACTATTATATAAAACAGCTGGCAGTCAAAAACATTATTCATTTTGTATTGAACCAAAAAAGGGTTAAATGTGTTTATTTTACAATAATTTATGATATTTTTAAGTTTGGGGTAGATAATATTTTAAATGTTTTAATACATTGCTTTATTCGTTTCGATATGTGGTATTTTTAAATTGTTTTGATGTGATATATTATATTTTAACTTAATTTCATTTAGGTTGATAACAGAAAATAATTAGTTTAATATATCTATATCAGTTAATATTTATACTAAATTATAAATAAAATGAAAATTTTATTTATTGAGCAATTTAGTTAGATAAAAATAACTACTATTTTAAATATTTTTATTTAGATTGGTAAAATAGTCTAATTTATAGTTGGAAGAGAATGAAAATACTTCTGACTGTAGTGATGCAATAAATTATTTTTATCTATTTTAATTTAATGTTTATAACAATATAAGGGAGACTAATGTGATTTACAAATAGGTTGACTGAAATGTTTTTTTTAAAAAAAAAACAATTAGAGGGTTTCAATTAGGAATAAAAATATTTGTTTTTGTACAATCTCATTTAAAAAGAAGAATATTAGTGTAATTTACTCAATTATTTAATAAATTGTATAAATTTAATATTTTTATATGTGTGATAAACTAAAACTTATAAATCTATTTGTTTTTCAAGTGATGAAATAAATAGTAATATTAGTTTAATGTTTCATTCATAGGTACCTTTCCAAATCAATTAAATGTTTTATTAATTTTAAATGTTTATTTTAAATTTTTGGGTTTCAAAATCAAATTAAGTTTACTCATAAGATAAAAAATATTTAACAAAATAAAATTTCAACTATGCATAAGTTTGCGTTTGAAATCCATAAAATATTCTTAAGAATATATTTCTGTTAATTAGGAAACACATATCACAAGAAATTTAATATTTGTATATTTATTAAAAAAATATTTAGTTTTTATAGTTACCTTCAATGTCTCTCTCTATATATATTATGATGGGTTGAAATTGGCCCCTAACACTTAAATCGTTATTAAACTCAATTTACCAGTTTAATAAACTTTTTTTTAGTAAACTCTAGTAAATTTAGAGTAAACTCTTAAACTCGTTCTAAACTCTAGAGTCTACAATTTTACTGCGAGTTTAGGCATTAAGGAAAAAATTAAAAAATATCTTATGCGTTTTAAGCAGTTGAGATGAGCAAGCATTTTGGCCTAGGTTTCCTTTTTCTAACCGGTGATTCATGTGATCGATCGAGTGATTGAGGGTTGAGTGATTGTTGTTGAGCCATGAATGATCAATTTCCATTTCCTCTTTCCCCTTTTCATTGCCATCAAGGTGGTTTAAGGTTGTGTTTTTCCAACGCAGTAGTGAGCAGTTGTTATTAACTTATTGGGTTCATGTTTGTGCTCGTACAACCATGTCATTTCCAAGGTTGAGATTCGCGTAGTCTTACTCGTACCGTTTCTGTCATAAGTTAAATTTCTTAATTTTAGTGGTTAAATGTTGATCTGTCATAAGTTAAATTTCTTAATTTTAGTGATTAAATGTTGATCGAGTTTCTATTGAATACTGATCGAATTTATGCTTCCCGTCAAGCATTTAATTGTTTTTCTATTGATTGAATTTGTTCAATTTCTTGTTATTCTATTTGATTTCTTGTTATTCTGTTATATTCAATTGGTTCTTGACTTATTATTGTTTTGTTAAGCATTTAATTGTTTTTATTGTTGATCAAATTTGTTCAAATTCTTTACTGTTCTATTCAATTTGTTATTGTACAATCCTATTCAATTGGTTTTTGACTTCTTTTTGTTTTGTTTTATTCAATTGGTTCTTACTCTACAAATTCTTTTGTCCATTTGGTTGTTCACTATTCTATTCAAGTGTCTCTTGTTTTCAGGTGAACTTAATGAATTTGGTTCATGTTCTATTGGTACAAGTAAACTTATAAGAACTTAAAATGATTAATTTATTATATGAACATATTACCTAGTATTGCTATATAGGAGAATTAATGAGTTACCTATGATGATTATTGACAAATGATATGTCTTATGTACAGGTAAATTTATATGTTATTTATAAATAATTTTCTTTTTAAAAGAAAATAGACTCTTGCGTGTCTATGCTACACCTGTCATGAGTCTATGTAGACTTTTAAGTATGACAATCTTGTTTCTCACTATATAATTACTTATTTCTTAATGAAATATTAATATTTTAAACTCAAATATGTATTTGCCTTGGCAAGTTAAAGAGATAAATTAGATAACCATTCATTCTGCTTTTAACATTTTTTCCATATCATTATCTATCATTTTGTAAATTAATTTTAATTGTATGCTTTTTTTAGTTTCTAATAGGAAAACACAAATTTTTCAATCTCTTCTTTTTGTTCTTTGGTTGCTCTGCTCTAGTTAGAGTAGAAATTTTAAAAAATGAAAACAATTATTAGAGAGAATATAAAAACGTTCCCCCGTAAAGATATCAATATTTAAAGTCAGGCTTTTTAGTGCCATAAATATATTACATTTTTTACCATCAAAACTTACAATATTCTTTAAAGTGTGTGATTATTGAACTATAAGACCCTTAATTTTTATTTAATTAACCGGGATATTTGAATGTTTGTTTAGTTAATATTTCCTTATTATTTTTTTCCTTATAGGATTTAGTAACTCCATCTTTAAATATTTCTTTTCAATTAATTTACATTTATCAATAAAATTGATTGATTTAGTTGATAACACGTGTTAGTTTTGAAAGTTACTCATACGAAAGAGATGGTATGAGGTTGAACTCGACAAGGATGAAGTTTTGAAAGTTATCTATAGCTTTTTGGCAAACAATGTCACATTATACAAATATTAATTGGAATTTGTCGATTGTAAGTGTAAGTGTTGCTTCGTACTAGTAGGTTGGAAAAAAATTAAATGTTAGTTTGGAATTTCAAAGTAAATGTAAAGGATAAAATGCTTTTACACACTACATGGTGAATGTGTACCAATCGACGAAGGTGACTAACTCTAAATCAATAAAGTATGTTATCCAAGTATGTTATTCATTGCCTTAAAAATAGCGATGATTTTTTGTGTCTTTTTTATATGCGCCTATATAATAAAAACTGAAAGATAGGTGGAAAGTCACACAATTGAGTGGACTACATACTTGTTTAAACTCCAGTTTGGCACAAAATCATGTCAATCTTGATTCAAATTTGATTAGTACCTGCATTATAGGTATGTAAAAATATTTTATATTATATTATTATTTCTCTACTCAAGATTTAAAGTATTTGTAAGGTTTTGTTAACCATTTGTTTTAATAAAAAATAGGTATGATTAAGGAAGATCTGTCCATCAAAATTGTATTGGTTCAAGAGATAATTTCAAGTATGTTTAATTATAAAAATATCATACAGGAAGACATGGTTAGCTAAACGAAAAGCAATAACCATGGTGTACGGTAATTAGGAAGAATCGTATACTTAACTTCTTGTGTGACTTAAATATATGCAAATTCACTATTTGAATTCTTATTATCAAATCTTTCATGATGATTATTTTGTTGTCAATACTTTAGTTCATGAGTTCTAACAATTTAATCGTGTGTTTTGGACTTTTTAGCAGTGTGGTGGTGCTTTTAAATTTTGTAATCCAATAATACATATAGACGGTATACACTTGTATGGGAGGTATCGCAAAATACTCTTAATAACAACAATGCAAGATGAAAATGACAGTGTTTTACATTTTGCATTTGTTGTTGTTGAAAGTGAAACTTTATTAGTTTGGTCGTGGTTTCTCTTTCATTTACGTCTACGTGCGACAAATAAATAAAGGATTTGTCTAATCTCTTATCGACATTGGAGCATTATGTCATTATGTCGACTATTGATAATGAAACAATTAGATGGAGTCGGTCTTATGCTTACCATGTATAATGCATCAGACACATTGCAAGTAATTTTAATAATAGATTTAAGAACCTAAAACAAAAACAAATGGTAGTGAAGTTAGGTAAGTATTTCATTATTATAAATTTGTTATTTATGATGATTATTACATTTGTTGTAGGTATCTAATGTATTTTTTATTTTATTTTTTTGTAGGTTATAATTCTTGCGGACACATTTTTGACAGAAATCTTGAGAAATTTCGTGAATTGAGTCATGCGATCGCAAGTTGGATTCAAAGATTTTTTAAAGAAAAATGGAGTATGACTTACGATAAGGAAGGACATTGAAATGGACACATGACCACGCATTTATTTGAATGCATAAATAAAGTTCTAAAAGACTATAAATCTTCCAATCATAGCTTTGGTCAAATCAAAGTACAGTCGTTGTTGTGAGTATTCTGTGGAACGAGGTTATCGAGTGCATCAAGAACAAATAAATGGTCATATTTATTGTTCAAAATAATGCAAATTGTACAAAGAAATCAAGAAGAGGCATGTTCTTACATTGTGCACGTGTTTATGACATTCACCAAACAAGGTTTAAGGTTGAAGAGTCATTCAATCCACTTGAGACAATGTGGCGGAAATAAATGGACAGTATATGTGACTGATAGATATTTTAACGTGGTTGTTGTGTATGGACATGTTAATATCGAATTCTTCCAATAAGTTGACGATGCCTTTAAATATGATTATATTTTGAAGGCATATTCAGTTGAGTGATGGTCTTTAGCAAACAAATATGCATTCCTACCTGTTGAGCATGATTTGAAGTTAATGCTCGATCCATCAATCATTGGATGCAAAGGAAAAGGAAGACAAAAATCTACAAGAATTCAAAATGAGATTGGAGATACATTTCACGTCAGTTTACGCACATATCTCTTTGTGTGTTTAAAATAAAATGGCACAATTTTATAACAATAAATTAATAAAGGATTTCTAAAATGACATCAAAATCAGTTAAAAAATAAGGTGTTATTTAGTGGAATCAAAGCAATAGTATCCATTGTGTAGTATACATTTAGTGGTATCCTTTACTTTTTGTGGGTTGGGTAGCCTAGTATTCATCGTGTAGCTTCTAAATATGACAAGTTGTGATGATGTCTTTTGATGATTAAGTGCAATGGTACTTACGTGTTATGGATCTTGTAGTACTTTTTGATGTGAATTGGATGGTTAGTATTGACAGAGGTTATGATGTTTTGTAGAAAATGGCTACAGGAGCACTGTGTCACACCCAACAGACTCAAGACCGTATCACAACTGTGATGGAACACTTAGTCCAAGAAAGAGAAGCTCAACCTGCAGACCGAAGACTCACTACTTCTAAGAAGCATTATTCGCCTGAATTCCTGGTAGGATATGACCTTGAAGCGACGAAGATATGGGTTCGAGAGACTGAGAAAATCTTTGAGGCAATGATATTTCATTTAAAAGCTCATTAGTCTATTTAAGAGTTTGTGATTCGTTTATTGTCGGCCATTCATCTAAACTTCGTACGCAAATTTCATTTGATGCATATCATGTGAAGTTTTTATTTTAATCATATGAAATCATCAAAATTGAAGATGATGATTTATATTCAATCAAATTTGACTAAATAATTTATTTATCACATTTACTATTGTTTGCTTTGGCTAAAAAGAGTTCTTAACTCCTAACTAAATAATTAGTCCTTGATACTCAACCGAGAAATATCCTCCAATTTATGTTTTACTTTTTATATATATAAACTTTCAATTTATTCCTCCTTTTGTAAAATGTTGTCACGTTAGCCTTTAACATTAGAAAGTATAATATTAAATAAATTCTCTACCTTTAATTCTCTTAGTTGTCTATATTTACTATTTTTTTAGCTATTTAAAACTAATATCATGATCCTTTACACGGTTTAACACTAAATTGATGATAAACTCATTTATTTGTATTAAATTTCTATTCTACGTTTCCTACCTCCCTCCCCTCCCGCAAGGAAAGAATATAAGGTTAAGACCTTAGATAATTACCCAATCCAATGTATATAGGAAGAAAAAAAACAAATAAAATATTGTTCACATTAAATTGTTTGAATATCACGGTATACATTCAAGTAAAACAAATTTATAACATGATATATTACAGGAATTACTTTTAACAAAATTTTAAATTTGGTAGCCTAGTTTTTAAACTGAGATATAAAGCAATAGAAAATGATATTGACAAACGGATTATTATAGATGAACAACTTTTCAAGACATTAAGGTGGGTGCAAATAAGTAGATATTATACATTGTCAAAGGGTACCATCTGTCAAAGGATTAGTCACAATTTCCATGGAATAACTTGAAGAACTAATGAAATCAGTTGATATAGTCTGGCTAGAGTCATTTCTTTGATCTTCTTCCATTGTTTCATGTGGATATAGAGATGGCTTTGGAGGTATTTCCAGGCTTTCAATGTCCCCTTCAAGCATTTCGACTACTTCATTCATTGAGGGACGATCATTTGGATTCAACTGTATGCACCAAAGTGAAACTATGATCATCTTTTTAACCATTTTCTCTTCCTCCTCTGTGACATCTTCAATTTCTATAACTTTATCTTTTCCAATGTGATTATAAACCCAAAGGGGAAAGTAAAGTTGACTTGAATGCTCAACATGGGGATTTAGGTTTTTCCTCTTGCTTGCCATCTCCATCAAAAGCATTCCAAAGCTATAGACATCAGCCTTATGGGATACTCTTCCAATATTTTTATAAAACAACTCTGGAGCCATATACCCAATTGTTCCTCTTGCTCCTGTCATAGTGGCAATGCTATTATCTAGTGGATAAAGTTTTGCCAATCCAAAGTCAGAGATCTTTGGGATGAATTTTTCATCAAGTAGGATGTTGTGGGGCTTGATATCAAAATGCAAAATTTGCATCTCACACCCATGGTGAATATAAGAAATCCCACGAGCTACTCCAATTGATATATTATATATTTCATCATAACTTAAATTCACAGTTCCATCTTTGGAAAAAATAAATTTATCGAGAGAACCATTGGGCATAAATTCATAAACAAGAAGACGTTTTGATCCTTCAACACAAAATCCAATTAATTGTACAACATTCTGATGATGTATTCTCCCAATTGTTGCAACTTCACTAATAAAGTCTTGTCCGTTACCTTTTGACTGACCTAACTTTTTTATCGCCACACAAGACCCGCTACGCAACTTACCCTTGAACACAGAGCCATAACCTCCTTCACCCAACTTTTCTTTGAAACCTTCACCCATCTTCTTAATTTCCCTATATGAATATCTAATAGGTGTCAAGTTATGTTGTTCTAGATAGTTTTCAATACTTTCATAGATTGACAAATGTCTTCTTCGCCATTTGTATATTGAAAACGCAATAATCGCTGGCATCCCAAACAAAAATTTCCATGCATGTATTAGGACAACGTATTCGTAAATGCCTGCAGGAAATATTTATTTGAATGAATAAATATCATGGTAAAAAATCGATCATCGTTAACTAAGAAGTAAAGTATAGATGTAAAATATTAGGGTGATAAAATTCTTACCTAATACAAAAAGCTCCAGTTGTTCCCATATTACTGTATCATGTAAAACAGAAAGAAAATATCAGTTTCAGAATCTGTTGATCACAACAACGAGACAAAGAAAACTATTTGCATAATTTGATAACGGTTATATTAATTAACAAGTTGAATACATTTTTATTGAAAGATATCAAATGTTTTCATAATGCAAGGGTCAATTCTTCAAAATAATAATAAAAAATTCTAAATTTTACAGAATTAATTGAACGACGTTTTTATCAACAACAATAAATAAATAGAATTTAAAATATAAATATATTTATATTTGAAACTTTATTTTGAAAAATAATAGAAGTTAGTTAATAGACAAAACAAAATGGTTTTACTAATGATTTGACAATATCTAATAAA
This sequence comes from Hylodesmum podocarpum, assembly GCA_026586105.1. Taxonomy (NCBI): domain Eukaryota; kingdom Viridiplantae; phylum Streptophyta; class Magnoliopsida; order Fabales; family Fabaceae; genus Hylodesmum; species Hylodesmum podocarpum. The sequence continues at coordinate 7,592,230 of JALJEV010001430.1, read as the reverse complement.
TGTAGTCAAAGAGTTATTGAAAAAAAAAATTTAAACAAATGACAAGGGATAAAAGCTTACCTTTAATTAATTAACTAAATCAAGATCTAGTTGAATTTTTAAATGAAAAAAAGAAAATTGAATAGATTTATTTATTTTTTTATCAATATAAAATAAATATTATTACTTTACATGTAGTGTTACTAATTATTAAAAAAGAAAACTCTTAATAATTTTCATTTTCTTTGTTACACCTACATAAAGCCTATATAATATCCCAAAAATTTACGTTGAGTTCAGGCAATGAAACGTCTGGGTGGAAGAGTAGACGTAGCACATCCCATTTCCATATCCATGTAAATCCATTCAATGTTTCTTCTAATCTTTAAAATAGTATTTATAATTACTATTAGACATTGGAAATTAAAATTAATGAACTTGTCATAAATTAAAGGAAATGATTTGGTAGACAATTGACAACTAGAGAGAGAAATACTTATATATATAAAACTCGTGAAGAGAGAAAAATATGTATATATCCGAGTTGTCTGCTCATGCAGTTGTTAGCTAATTTTTTTACAGAATTTTAGAATAACGAAATTGTACTTTAGCCATAAATATTTTCTTTCTTTACCTGAGTAGTCGTCGCTCCAGCATCGAAGCTTTTGGCTTGAAGACTTGAAATAGCAATCATATTCATATCCCTTACATTTGTTCAGACAAGCGAGATACATCCATGTAATCTCAAATCCATAGGCTAGAGCCATGTGGATGAGAGGGTAGGAATATTTATTTGTGTTCAAACCCCACCAAGATGTTGGAGCAACCATCTTCACTTTACAACCAACTTCCAAGTCCTTTGCTATTAAGTCACCAGCTATTGCATATGTATAGCCTTTCCAGTTGAGCCAGGGAGCAGTATTCACGTACTTACCATTGTTAGTCACTGGATGGCTACAATTTAAGAAAACTATATGCTTGAAAACTAGCTTCCGAACATAATACATCTCTCTTTGTAGTTGATAGGATTGGTATGGTTCCATGGTAGAATCAAAGTAATCACTGAAATCGGATCGAGACAAGAAATAGCGAGGAAGGGAGGAGCAGTTTTGTGGTTGAACTCCAGGATCAACTACTCGGATTGTGAAATTATTGTAGTTGATGACCTGGACGTGATATTTTGCAGAGTACAATGACAACACCGTAACATTATTTTCGCAAGCTAGTTCGTAGCTGCTGTTACCGCAATGTTTTGGGTCGCCTTTGAGTCGAAATGGATAAATTATGTTAGTGATTTTGCCACAGGAAGAAGGGGGGCAAACATGCCCCTCCTCGGTAGCACAAGTTTGTTGTACTACAAACAGCAAGAGCATTAGTATCGCTCTCTCTCTCCACATGACGCCCAATCTGTTTCTCATTGAAAGTGGATATGATATTCTTAGAAAATTTGAGCGGAGAACAAGGGATATATAGAGAAAAAGAGAAGGTAGTAAGAGAGTGATAAGAAAATAAAAGTCAACATTTGTATGTAATTATCTATTATTGATATTTAACACAAAAATATATTCGATGGATGTATCTCAACCAGAAACTTGAAATTTATGGAAAATTAGTTGTGCTGTGTTCAATTTTTATAAAATATATTCATGAAAAAAGTGTAAAATTATTATTTTTATTTTATTATATAGATACTCTTCGCTTAGAGATTAATTTCATTTACAATATTGTTGATATTACTCATCTAATAAATTTCTGCACACTGATAAGCGCTAGATTATACATGTTTTCTTAGTTGTTTTTAGTCCATTTCTATCGATCTTTACTAGGTTTAGTTGTAATTTAGACAAGAAAACAGTGAAAATATCATGTTTGTTTAGTGTTAGTCCTTGATTTGGTGTATCGTTAGTTTTATAGATTTTTTTTTTTTTGTGTCTTTAAGTCATTTTGATCCTTTTCTTGTTGTTTTTTTTAGGCTTATTGAATGAATGGATTGAATGCGAGAATTGAAGCTTGGAATGAAGGCTTCAAGACCCAAGATGAAGATTTGAAGTGTAAGCCATCAAGAAGAAGGAAAGTTGAAGCCCAAGTCAAGGAAGCAAAAGCAGGGCGCAAACCAGGGCAAGCAAGGAGCATATTCCCTTACCTCTCTGGAATTTTGCGCCCCAGGCGCAAATCAGTTTATACGAGGCGCAAATCTGGAGTTTTAAGGTAGTGGCAGTTATACATTTGCGCCCTAGGCGCAAATCCTGAGGGCCGAGGCGCAATTTATGGAATATATATGGGTCCTTGAGCGCGAAAAAAAAAAAGATCATTCTATCTTCTTCTCCAATATTCCTCTGCACTATTCTCTCATCTCCAACCTCAATTCTCTCATCCTTCATCAAACCTAGAAGATTTCGGAAGCTTGGGAGCTTGTGGAAACAAGAACCAAATCTTCATGGAGTGTTTCCTGTGTTTGGATTTTTTTTTCTCCTCTTTTCTTTCCTGTTTCCATGTTAGGCTAGATCTCTAGGTCAGGGATTGGGGATTCTGATCCTCTAACTCTTGTAATGACTCCTGTGTGTTAATGCAAGTTTAATTTCGTTCAATTGATTGATCTCTTCTTGCTTATCGCTAATTTCTGAGGTTTATTCATGAAATTCAAATAGTTCTCTAGGAATATTGGTGTTTGGATCGGATTGAATTGTTCCTTAAGGATTTTTCTTCTCATTTCAATTGTACAATTGGAAGATTGACAGTTGAATTAGGAGAGAAAGTAGATCTCTATAGTTATGCATGATTCTAGGGATAGAACTTGTATGCTATGAGATGTTGTGAATTCATTTGTTCGCTTCTTGAGTTGCTTTCTACTTTCACCTAAGGGATTAGGGATTTTAGTAGCAATTCAAAGAGACTAAATACCTAGGAATAATATTAGTCTTTTGTATCACGAATTCTATCTCCAATTGATTGATCCTTGCTGAGTTGACATAGGATGTGGTTACTTGAGGGAAGGATTAAATGAACCATTACCCTAACCTTTTCCATTATCTTGTAAAAACCTAAACATTTACTTGCTTTCTTTGCTTGTTTTATGTTATATTGCTCAATTTCATATAGTCGCTTAGTTTTACATAAATGTTCAATTCGTCGGTTCGTCCTAATAGAGAAGCGTGTTAAGTAGTCGGTAATTCATCATTTAGTCCCTGTGGTTCGACAACCCTCACTCACATTTTCTAAACTTGTAACGACCGGTACACTTGCCGTAGTGTGATAAAAAGAAATCAACAAGTTTATGGCGCCGTTGCCGGGGACTGTTGAGTGAATATCGATAGTCTTGACGTGCTCGCTACTTAGGACATTTTTTTTTATACTTTACTTGTTTGTTCATAATCATACTTGTTTTGTTTTGATTTCCATTGTTGATTACTTTCATACTTTCCATTCTGTTTTTGTGTTTCTTGTCTATTTTATTTTGTAGTTTATGCGAAAAGACAAGGAAATTGACCTTTTGTTTGATCCGGAAGTTGAAAGACTTTGTAGGAGGAACCGGAAGGCCAACAAAAAGAACAAAAAGAATATAGCAGAAAATTTTGCAAAAGATATGGAGAACCAAAGATGCATGACGCTCGAGGAGTTGTATACTCCGAATGTTATGGGTTGTGGATCGAGTATTTCACCACCTAATGTCACAGCTAACAATTTTGAAATCAAACATGCTCTCACCCAACTAGTGAGGCAGGAGCAATTTGGAGGTTTGGAAGAAGAGGATCCGAATCAACATGTGTATAACTTTTTACAGATTTGCGGTACAATCAAGATGAATGGGGTGCAGGATGATGCGATTCGGTTGAGGCTATTCAAATTTTCTCTCAAGGGTGAGGCAAAGATGTGGCTTCAGAGTTTTACTCACGGATATTTCACTACGTGGGATGATTTGGTGAACACCTTTCTTGCTTAGTATTTCCCGCCAGAAAAGTACAATTACTTTAGAGCAGAAATTTCTTGCTTCAAACAAAAGGATGGAGAGTCTATTAGTGAGGCATGGAGGAGATTTAAATCCTTATTGAGAAGGTGCCCTCATCATGGGTTTTCCGATCTTCAGCAAGTCCATGTTTTCTACAATGGGCTTAGGTCGCATACAAGGTTGTTAGTTGATGCTTCCGCAGGAGGATCACTAAGGAAGAAAGATGCGAATGAGGCAAGATTGATTATTGAGACTATGGCTTCAAACAGATATGATGCTCCTAGTGATTTTTATGGCGAGAGAAGAGGAGTAATGGAGCTTGGGACTAATGATACTCTATTAGCTCAAAACAAGTTAGTAACCCAAAAGATGGATCAACTCATGAAGCAGCTTCAATTAGTTCAGCTTAATTCCATCCAAGCACCTCAAGTAATTTGTGATTCTTATGGAGGAGGACATCAAGTCAGATTTTGTGACGGATTAGGGGCTAATGTCGAAGAGCAAGTCCAAGTAAATTACATGGACAATCCTCAAGGTAGCTTCTTCTCCAACACAAACACCTATAACCCCCACCAACGAAACCACCCAAATCTGTCCTATAGAAACAATAATTTCCTCCAACCTAACTCTTCCTCATATGACCAAAATTTTAAACCCACCTTCAATCCTAAATCATCATTTAATCCAAACCTGCCATATAACCAAAACTTTAACCAACATCAAAACCAAACTTCTCCATCTAACCAACATTTCATCAAAAACCAACCACCTAATCTACCTTTCAACTCAACCCATTCTAAATTCACACCCAACCAATCTAGAAATGCTCCAACAAGTTCCAATGTGAATCCTATTCCCCAAGAGGGATCTTCAAATTTAGAAAGCATGTTCATGTCTTTTATGCAAAGGACTGAATCGATGTTTACGAATCAAGAAGCTTTCATTAGGAATCTGGAATCACAAATTGGTCAGCTTTCTAAACAATTGACCGAAAGAAATCAAGGAACTCTCCCGAGTGACACTATAGTAAATCCGAAGGAGCAATGCAAAGCAATTACTACAAGAAGTGGGAAGGTGTTGGGGAGAGAAGATGAAGAGTTGAAAGAAGATGAAGTGGAAGACAAAAATGATTCAAAGAATGAAGGGCAAGCACCTTTACCTACAGTTCTTAATGAAGTGGGAAACTCGCTTAGAAAAACAAAGAAGCAAATTATAGAAGAGGCCGGTCAACATGACCATATCTCCCCCTATTGCAAGCTCCCCTATCCACAAAGGGTGAAGAAGGCCAACGATGACAAGCAGTTCTCCAAATTCTTCGATATATTGAAGAATTTGAGAATCAACATCCCATTTTCTGAAGCACTACAAAAGATGTCATCTTATGCCAAATTTATGAAGAAGCTCCTCTCCAATAAAAGGATGTTGCTGGATGATGAAACAGTGGCAATGACGGAAGAATGCAATGCTATCATTCAGAGGAAGCTACCTCAGAAACTTAGGGATAGAGGACCCTTCACTATTCCATGTTCCATAGGCGAAGTACCAGTAGGTAAAGCTTTGATTGACTTGTGAGCCAATATTAATTTGATGCCTCTTTCTGTTTTACAGAAACTCAAAATACAGGACATTCATCCCACGATGATGACGCTGCAACTAGCAGATCGTTCCACCAAACGTCCTTACGGAGTAGTGGAAGACCTCCTAGTGAAAGTGGATAAATTCGTGTTCCCTGCAGATTTTGTGGTGTTGGAAATGGAAGCCAATGAAGAAGTGCCGATTATCCTAGGGCGGCCATTCCTAGCCACCGGAAGGGTTCTCATTGATGTGGCGCAAGGTGAGTTAATTTTACGGGTAGACGAAGAGAAGGTATCATTTAACATATTTGATGCAATGAAATTTCCTACTGAAAAATCCCAATGCATGATGGTGGACGTGTTGGATCCCATGGTGGAAAATGTTTTTGAAAACGAAATTCTTGACTTTAAATTGGATGAGGTAATATCCAATACCTCAAGTTTTGAAAACGAAAAACAAGAAGTCAAGAATCTTGTAGCTCTTGTAGAAACCGACACTTCTTCATCATGTATTGAGCCACCGAAGGGAACATCTAAGGTGGATAGAAAAATCGAAAATGAACCCAATTGTGAACTTAAGCAACTTCCTTCTCATTTACGATATGCTTTTCTTGAAAAAAAATGACATTTTTCCGGTGATTATAAGCAATTCCTTAGATAAAAGGGAAGAGGACAAGTTGCTTAAGGTTCTCAAAGAGCACAAATCTGCAATTGGGTGGAAGATTTCCGATTTAAAGGGTATTAGTCCCTCGTTCTGCATGCATAAAATTTTGCTTGAGAACGACTTTAAAGCTGTGATACAACCCCAAAGACGTCTAAATCCTACTATGAAGGAGGTTGTACACAAAGAAGTCCTCAAATTACTTGATGCTGGAATTATCTATCCTATTTCGGATAGTTCTTGGGTAAGTCCAGTTCAAGTGGTTCCCAAAAAGGGGGGCATGACTGTGGTAGCAAACGAGAGGAATGAGCTGATTCCCACTCGAACGGTGACCGGGTGGAGAATGTGTATAGACTATAGGAGGCTGAATGATTCTACAAGAAAAGATCATTTTCCTTTACCTTTTATTGACCAAATGCTTGAGAGGTTGGCTGGTCATGCTTATTATTTCTTCCTAGATGGATACTCCGGTTATAATCAAATCATTGTAGACCCTAAGGATCAAGAAAAAATTGCTTTCACTTATCCTTATGGGATCTTTGCATACCGGAGAATGCCATTTGGGTTATGTAATGCACTAGCAACTTTTCAACGCTGTATGATGGCCATTTTTAGTGATATGGTAGAGAAATTCATTGAGATTTTCATGGATGACTTTTCGGTATTTGGTTCCACTTTTGAAAATTGTTTGGAAAATTTAGCTTGTGTGTTAAAACGATGTCAAGAAACCAATCTCGTTTTGAACTGGGAAAAATGTCATTTTATGGTTCAAGAAGGGATCATTTTAGGACACAAAGTTTCTTTTAATGGTATAGAAGTGGATAGAGCGAAAATCGACGTGATAGAGAAACTTCCTCCTCCGTTAATGTGAAAGGAGTGTGTAGTTTCTTAGGTCACGCCGGTTTCTACCGAAGGTTTATCCAAGATTTTGCAAAAATTTCGAAACCATTGTGTGATTTGTTGGTAAAGGAAGTGACTTTTGATTTTGATGAAGCTTGCCTAAAAGCCTTTGAAACGTTGAAAGAAAAACTAACATCGGCTCCTATCATAACTGCTCCGGATTGGAGTTTACATTTTGAAATAATGTGTGATGCAAGTGACTATGCTATACGAGCCGTATTAGGACAAAGAAAGGAAAAACATATGAGAGTCATATATTATGCTAGCAGAGTGCTTGATAGTGCTCAAGTCAATTATTCAACAATAGAAAAAGAATTGCTAGCCATAGTATTTACTCTTAACAAATTTCGTCCTTATCTCATTGGGTCAAAAATTGTTGTATACACCGATCATGCGGCTTTGAAATACCTTTTAACGAAACATGAGAGTAAACCAAGGCTGATTCGCTGGGTTCTTCTCTTACAAGAGTTTGACATTGAAATAAAAGATAAAAAAGGAAGAGAGAACCTGGTGGCGGATCACTTATCGAGGTTACCTCATGACGAAATAGAAGGTTGTGATATTCCCATTTCTGAAACATTCCCGGATGAAACCTTATTTGGTATTTCCGATGCTCCTTGGTTCAGCGATATCGCGAACTTTAAGGTGTCTAACTATATCCCTCCTGGATGGTCTCACCAACAAAGAAAAAAATTGTTTTCTGATGCAAAATACTATGTATGGGATGAGCCGTTCCTTTTCAAATGGGGTATAGATGGACTCCTTAGGAGGTGTATTCCCGAAGAAGAGGTTGGTTCTGTTCTTTGGCACTGTCATACCTCCCCCAGTGGAGGCCATTTTAATGGAGAAAGAACGGATAAAAAGGTTTTGCAAAGTGGTTTTTATTGTCCGTCCATTTTTAGAGATGCTAAAACTTTTGTGAAAACCTGTGACAGGTGCCAAAGAAGTGGAAACATTTCTAAGAGAGATGAGGGATCTTTGAATAATATTCTTGAGGTAGAGGTTTTCGATGTGTGGGGGATGGATTTCATGGGACCATTCCCTCCCTCATTCTCCCACACTTACATCCTAGTTGCTGTAGATTACGTGTCTAAGTGGGTGGAAGCTATTTCTACCCCAACTAATGATTCTAGGATTGTAGATGCCTTTATCCACAAAAACATTTTTTCTAGGTTCGGAGTACCTAGGGCCTTCATCACTGATGGTGGAAGTCATTTTTGTAATAAATATTTGGAGAGAGCTCTTAAGAAACTTGGGGTGAAGCACAAAATTGCAACACCATATCACCCTCAAACCAGTGGGAAAGTAGAGTTGGTTAATAGGGAGATTAAGAAAATCCTAGAGAGAACTGTGAACCTTTCTCGCAAAGATTGGTCGAAACGGTTAGATGATTCTCTTTGGGCATATAGAACAGCATACAAAACTCCTATTGGCATGACACCATTCCAGTTGGTTTATGGAAAGGCATGCCACTTACCCATTGAACAAGAACACAGGGATTGGGCCTTGAAATACCTAAACACCGACCTTGATTCAGTTGGTGAGAAGAGACTCTATCAACTCCATGAATTGGAGGAATTGAGAGCCCAAGCATATGAAAATGCCAAAATCTACAAGGAAAGAACAAAATTATGGCATGATCGTAAGCTTAGGAAAAGAGAGTTTCAACCGGGACAACTAGTTTTGCTTTACAATTCTAGGTTAAAGTTGTTTCCGGGAAAACTCAAGTCTCGTTGGTCTGGTCCTTTTGTTGTGAAAGAATTGTTTCCTCATGGTGCCATCACTCTAGAAGACTTCGATAAGTCTAGGGAATTTAAGGTGAATTGCCAAAGGGTAAAACCTTACATGGGTGGCAATATTGAGAAAGATAAGATCTCTATTGTTCTTCAGGACCTTCCTTGACAGGGTTACACGTCAAGCTAATGACGTTAAAGAAGCGCTTAATGGGAAGCAACCCATGTGAAAAAAATAAAATAAATAATAATAATAAAAAAATAAAAAAATAAAAATTTAGAAGATCAATAGAAACTCAGATAGAATATAGTAATTTTGATCTCTGTTTTGTTGATTGACATTAAGCATAGGAATAAAATGTTAGTACTTCAGTTGATATTGAATTGGTAGGAAATAAGAGAAGGTTGAGAGGTGAAATAATATTGTTTGGTTAGGGATATTTGAGGTTTGAATGCATGATTAATGTTTGATATGGTCCCTTGTTAGCAGGGTAAGATGTGTATAGATTCTAAGTCAAGTCACACTAGGAGGTGCACATTTTTACTTATTTGCTGCCTTATTGCGCCCCAGGCGCAAATCTACTAAGGGGAAGACGCAAATCACCTTCCTTTGCTGCCATATTGCGCCCCAAGCGCAAATCCTTCAAGAAGGAGGCGCAAATTTTGCGCCAAGATATATGAAGGGGGCGCGGCCAACTTCACTTCTCAAAGGGAACCATTCTTCTTCACTTAGATGCTTAAGAAACCTCAAGAGAGCAAGGCAATCCCATTCTTAAACATCTCTTACTCCCACTTTCTCACATCACAAGTGATTCTTAGATAGTTTCTTCATCTCCATCATCTCTATTCTTCATCTCATTCTCCATTATTCAAATTTTGCAACGTTCTTCACTTTATGCGTTTGAATTTCTTGTGCTCATACAAGGTACACTCATCTATTCTTTGATTATCAATTGTTTTCTTCATTCTCTAACTTCTATGTGCATAACTGACATGAATTGTTGGAATGGGGATTCAATATTTTTGAAAGAACATGTTGTATGTGACCTTGATATTGCTTATTTTCATGATGCTTCATGACCTTGTTTTGATGTTTTCGGAGCAATGTGATTGGTTGTTTGAAAGTAGATACTGTTCTTTGCATTGGGAATTCATTGTACAAAGCAATAAACACTATGTTCATTCATACTTACAAGGTGTTTGATAAAATTCCTCAATGAACTCTGAATGTATTTTACATGAGAAAATCTAGTGAGCATGACCACATCATATTTGCTCACGTTTTCCCATTGGTAATTCCATTTTGATATTTCCTCTCATTACATTCACTTTATCACATTACATGCTCTTTATTTTGCTAATTGTTATCTTGCACTCATTTTTTTTAATTTTGGTTGTGTAGGTTTACGTTCAAGAAGATAACCATGACAGCAAAAGATAAACCAGTTGCATCTTCTTCAAAAGCACCCAGAGTTAAGCATATGGCCACTAAACCAAAGTTTCAAAAGCAGAAAAAAAATCTACAAAAAAAAGGCCAAGACAACTGCAACTCAGGAACCGGAAATTCCCACTTTTGACACACATAGGTTCCAGTCCTTGGCACATGCAGAAGCTTTTGTTTCCCGATTTACTGCGCGCACGGTTTTAGTGGAGAGGAAATTCAATCTTACTCCGGGAAAATACGTATATAAAGGGGGCGATGAGTCATCCGATCATCCAATTTTTGAAGAGATCTGCAAAGAGATTGCTGGTAGGAAATGGAGTATGTTGGCCAACATGAGCTTCCCGTCCTATCAGGATATTGTTCTAGAGTTCTATGCTAACTTGACTAATGGGGAATACAAAGAACTCTACACATCATACGTCCGCGGGAAGCAGATATCATTTTCACCAAGAGCCATTAATACATTGCTTTCGATTCCTTTTTCAGAATCACGGCATTGTGCTTTTGAGCATCGAGCTTCTCGTACGGCCAATCCAAGCATTGTAGAGGAGGTATTTTGTGCAGGAAAAGGGGATTGGAAAGAAAGTGAATGGCACAACAACGGTGTTTGGCATTTGAAAACTTCGTCATTGTGTCTCAAAGCAAAAATCTAGTGGGCGTTTGTTTGTGGAATTTTGTTGCCAATTCAACACAAGTCAACGATTACAAAGAAGCGGATATGGTGTCTTTATACCTTGATGAGCCAAGAGTACCTTAATGTCGTTCTAACCATGGCCAATGAGATACAAGCACTTCATAAACAGAACAAAGGATCTTTATCATATGTCAGTATCATCACGCAGCTTTGTATTAATGCCGGAGTGTTCTGTGAAGACTTGAGTCCTATGAAAGCAGGGTCAGCTGTAGATTTAAACATTACTCTGGGATTATCCGGAACAAGATCCATACCCACAATCGCTTCCTATCTGCCGCCAACCCCAATGTGCCCTCAAAAGGCAAAGCCCCTATAGCTAGCACCTCCAACCCTTCTAGTTCTTCCAATGCTTCAGATTCTAAGCAAGAGAAAATATTGCGCCACTTGCGGGTGGTTCACGAAAACATTCGCCGAGTTCACGAACACACGAAGGTGTGTGTGGCAATTGAGCCTTTGCTTAGAACAGTTGCATCATAATTGAATCTGCCAGTGGAAAGGTTGGTGCAGATAGCAGCCTTCAACAAAGAATTCATAGAGGATTTGATGAAATTTGATGAGTTTTCTGAAGATGAAGAAGCACAAACGAAGGATGATGAACATGATGATGATAATGATGATGTTGCTTAAATAAATGTAATTTCGTTCAAAAAAAAAAACGTATTTTCTTGTTCTTTTAGTTTCTTTAGTGTTATTTTGAATTTCTCGGTACTATGCACTTTTGGAAAAACATGGAAAGGTGGCACTTGTTGCAAACTCCTTGAGCATTAGCACTAATCTTCAAAGGGGAGTACTCTTAACCTCTATCTTTCTAATTGTTGATTGAGTTTGTTTTTAGGAGGCATTCCCTATTTTATTGCATATTCTAGTGTTTGTTTCTCCTTGGTGTAGCATTATCTCTGTGGCTTAAGTAAGGATGATGTATGCAAATTTTGGCACTTAGGCTTCAGCTTGATGTTCAATGACAAAGTTGCAGGTTGTTCGTAATGATTGGAGAGTAATTGTATGAGGATTCTAGCCTGAGAAAATTTCTAGATTTTGACATGAACAATGTAATTTGGCAATATTATGCAATGTTATCCCTAGATAGACAATTGAGCTTCCAACTTGTTCAATTCTTGAGTGCTTGTTATCACTTGTAGTGTTATGCTCTAGAACTTGCTCTTGCTCTTGATCGAAATTGCATACATGTATGATTGGACACAAATGATAAAGGCATGTTCTTTCTTGTACCCTTGAGCCAAATGAGCCTTGCCCTTGAAATTTTCCATTGCTAGCCATTTTGTGCCTTGATTACCCTTTTTCTTTCTTTAAATTTAAACTCAATACAAACCTTTTTAAGTGGAAAACCAATTGTCCTGCCATTGGAACTTTTTCGGAGTATTAGTTTCTTCACTTAGATGATAGGTTTTGGTATTAAGTTTGGGGTTTACGTGTGACTTGAGACTTGAGGACAAGTCAACTTTCTAAGTTTGGGGTTGATGGGGGTCACTTTGTGTTGGGTGTTCATTATGGGTACTTGTGCATTCGTGTGGGTAGTAGTTAGTTAATTTTTGTTGCATTTCTCAATTTCCATTCACACCATGCATTTTTATTCTATTTTATTTTAATTCTGTCTTTCTCTTTTTGTTGTAGCAATTAGTGAGACCCATTTAAGAAAAACAAACTGAAAAAGGTAAAAATAATAATAATAATAATAATAATAATAAAAATAAAAAAAAAGTGCCAATTAAAAGGAAGAAGAAAAGAAATCTAGAAAAAGCAAAAGAAAGAAATGAGAAAAAGGTTAGGTTCATTAGTGTTTATGCTGTTTTGTATTAATCTTTGTTCTCATCTTTCATTCTCCCTCTTTCCATCATTATTTCATGCATACCATATAGGTTTAAAACTTTTACTCCATGAGTTCCTTTGGATTCTTAGCCAGTTCCTTTCTCTTTTCCCCCGCCTCTACCTAAGCCCCATTACAACCATGAAAAGACCTTTTGATTGTCCAATTTATACTTGAAGGCGGCGGAGATTTTGAGAGCAATTGCAAGCTTATGGTAATATAACCTTTGATTGGTAACCTTGAGAGAAAACACAAGCCCAAACACTTGAGAGATTGAGTGTAAACACTTGACTTGTGAGAATTGTTTGACATTGCTAAATTTCATTCTTCGCGCCAACCTTTGGTTACTCACTTATGCTTGATGAATTGTGTAGTTACTTGACGATGTTGTGAGCACATGTTCAACTTTCATCGATGATTTGAGTTTGACTTAAGGAGTCGAGAGATGTATATTGAAGTCTAAACCGCTTTTGAGCTAATATTATACCATTTTTGTTTGTCCATTGTTAGTGTTTGATTCTTGGATTGCTTGGGGACAAGCAAAGTTTTAAGTTTTAAGCGTCAGATTATACATGTTTTCTTAGTTGTTTTTAGCCCATTTCTATCGATTTTTACTAGGTTTAGTTGTAGTTTAGACAAGAAAACAGTGAAAATATCATGTTTGTTTAGTGTTAGTCCTTGATTTGGTGTATCGTTAGTTTTATAGGTTTTTTTTTTGTGTCTTTAAGTCATTTTGATCCTTTTCTTGTTGTTTTTTTTAGGCTTATTGAATGAATGGATTGAATGCGAGAATTGAAGCTTGGAATGAAGGCTTCAAGACCCAAGATGAAGATTTGAAGTGTAAGCCATCAAGAAGAAGGAAAGTTGAAGCCCAAGTTAAGGAAGCAAAAGCAGGGCGCAAACCAGGGCAAGCAAGGCGCAAATTCCCTTACCTCTCTGGAATTTTGCGCCCCAGGCGCAAATCAGTTTATACGAGGCGCAAATCTGGAGTTTTTAGGTAGTGGCAGTTATACATTTGCGCCCTAGGCACAAATCCTGAGGGCCGAGACGCAATTTATGGAATATATATGGGTCCTTGAGCGCGAAAAAAAAAAAATCATTCTATCTTCTTCTCCAATATTCCTCTGCACTATTCTCTCATCTCCAACCTCAATTCTCTCATCCTTCATCAAACCTAGAAGATTTCGGAAGCTTGGGAGCTTGTGGAAACAAGAACCAAATCTTCATGGAGTGTTTCCTGTGTTTGGATTTTTTTTCTCCTCTTTTCTTTCCTGTTTCCATGTTAGGCTAGATCTCTAGGTCAGGGATTGGGGATTCTGATCCTCTAACTCTTGTAATGACTCCTGTGTGTTAATGCAAGTTTAATTTCGTTCAATTGATTGATCTATTCTTGCTTATCGCTAATTCCTGAGGTTTATTCATGAAATTCAAATAGTTGATAGGAATATTGGTGTTTGGATCGGATTGAATTGTTCCTTAAGGATTTTTCTTCTCATTTCAATTGTACAATTGGAAGATTGACAGTTGAATTAGGAGAGAAAGTAGATCTCTATAGTTATGCATGATTCTAGGGATAGAACTTATATGCTATGAGATGTTGTGAATTCATTTGTTCGCTTCTTGAGTTGCTTTCTACTTTCACCTAAGGGATTAGGGATTTTAGTAGCAATTCAAAGAGACTAAATACCTAGGAATAATATTAGTCTTTTGTATCACGAATTCTATCTCCAATTGATTGGTCCTTGCTGAGTTGACATAGGATGTGGTTACTTGAGGGGAAGGATTAAATGAACCATTACCCTAACCTTTTCCATTATCTTGTAAAAACCTAAACATTTACTTGCTTTCTTTGCTTGTTTTATGTTATATTGCTCAATTTCATATAGTCGCTTAGTTTTACATAAATGTTCAATTCGTCGGTTCGTTCTAATAGAGAAGTGTGTTAAGTAGTCGGTAATTCATCATTTAGTCCCTGTGGTTCGACAACCCTCACTCACATTTTCTAAACTTGTAACGACCGGTACACTTGCCGTAGTGTGATAAAAAGAAATCAACACACACTACACCACAGCGATGGAACATAAAAGTTTTATGTATGCATGATAAAATTTAAATTATCATTGAGACACTTTTTTAATAAAAAAAATAAAGATGAAGACTTGGATAGAATGTCATAATTTTCATTTCAAAACATAGAGCTTTAGAAAGAGGATTGTGAGTAATTGTATTCAGCTTGACTCGTTGTAATTTTATTTAACTTGACCAAAACAATTTCTAGGAAAATACTTATTGACCATAAAAACAATGCAGACATTGACCAAGGAACCGCGTTTTTCTCTCCATTATGTCGGGTTGTTTCTCCATCTGAATGTAATTCAAAAATAATAAAAATTGCGTAACATCTCCTTGTTTTCCGATAAAGGGAATAAACCTCTGCATTGCGAGATGGATAGTGTTTCCCTTCCTTGGTGATTCCATTTCACAATTTTTTTTATAACGGGTATCCACTGACATGTATGTCATATTTAATTCTTGCTGTTGGTAATTCATTCGTGCAAAAAAAGATCTTTCTAATGTCAGACCCGACGTTGAAATCTTTAGTTACACGTCGGTTATTAAAAAGACTATCGTAAAAAGTAATTTTTAGTTATTTTTTATTTCAATTTTATTTGTTTGGCAAGGGTAGCCGGATGCAAGTTAATTGATTACACGTTAATTTTTTTGACCGGAAGACTAAAATAAATCTAGTAGAAGTTAAAATTAATTTTTCAATGTCACTGCCTCATGTGCTCTATGTAGCCGTGTCACTGTATAAGAGTTCATTAAGAATAAGTTTATTGATCACCCAATAATATTTTTGAGTTGAGGTAAAAATAAAGTTTAAAAGACATTAAAAATTATTATTATTATTATTATTATATATATATATATATATATATATATATATATATATATATATATATATATATATATATATATAAAAAGTTTGGGCACTGCCCATTTTATCAAACGTACCTCCGCCCTGTCCACATAAGCTGCCACAAGTGCAGGTGAATATTCATACCATCCCCCACCATAGTCAGAATATTTTCCTCTGAAGCAGTACATGAAGTCAGATTCAATCTTAGATAAGCAGAATTCAGGCACATACATTGCATTTAAGTGTATGGTATGTAAACTATAAAATCAAGCAATCAAAATTGGGAGTTAGAAAAAAGCAATGGAAGAATGAAAGAATTTGTAATTACTGATTACTGAACATATGCAGAAGATATACAAGTATTCTCAGTTACTTTCTATAAAAAAATTAGTTGTCTAGTTGTGAATAAATAACTATAACTATTTTCTTAAAATTAAGTTTAAAAGTTGTAACCATTATGCTTTAGTACCTCCAAGTCCTTTACTTTCTCTGCTTTCTAATCCGGTTTGGCCTCAGCAATAACACTTTCAATTCCTACTTCCCTTGCAATAGAACTAGCGGTTCCGAAGTTGTCTTCAGTCACCATGATGCTCTTGATATTCATGGACTTAAGAATGGAAATGACTTCTCGAGCACCCGGTTTCAACAGATCGGATACTGCTAAAACTGCAGCTACTTTCCCATTTATAGATACCAAAATTCCTGTTTGAGCCATCTTTTCGGCTTCAGCAAGCATTTCTTCAATAACAACAGGGATTGTGATGTTATGGTCACCGAGCAAACTCTTATTACCCACAATTATTTCCTTGTTATGAACAGTGGCCTTTACTCCATGTTCTGTAATGGAAACAAAATCTCGTGCTTCTGACTAAGAAGGGTTCTCTTCATCTCTAAATATTTTGGCGTACTCAAATGGCCTTGGCTAGTGGATGCTCACTGTTCACCTGAGATAAGAAAGTAACATTAATGGCAGTTGTTTATGGCATGCATATGCATCTATAATCCATGAATTTTAAAAGCACTTGAGCAATTAACAAATTCACTTGTAGTGATAACGGAAGAAAAAAATACATCAGAAAATAAACTCTTGTTTTGCATAACAATACATTTATTAAAAGGCTAAATGTTATTAGTGATAAAACATGTTGCATGCATATACAGGAGTAATCTTTACCTTAAGTTAGTTTTGTAAAGTTGAGTTAGATATATAATACATGTGTAAGGTACTTTCAAAAGGAGACAGGGGAGATAACTACCTCAGCTGCAGCCACGAGTTCAAAGAATTCCCGGAGAACCATGTTTGTAAGTAGTTCTGCTTTCACTATCACGGGTTTCCCAACAGTAAGATTACCGGTTTTATCAAAAACATAGCAGTTCACCTACAAGACAATCATAAACATACTCACGTGTAAATAAATCCAGATAAAACCACCAAAGTTTTTACAGATAACTTTCAGATGCCACAACATACAACAAAGAACCAGTTTCTCTATTTTAACTTCAACCAAATGTTGAGAGATAGGAGTGGAAAAGCACAAGAAAAATCATACTGATACTGATACCCAATACGATTGTTATTTCCCTTTACCCAGCATAACATTATTAACAAACAACATTATTTCACACTAAGAACCAACGAATGATACAAACATAAGTGCTCCTTTGGTAAAACACACTTGTTACTTGTTATATTCATTAGCAGAAATAACTCTTTAAGTCTTAAACATTAGCACTCATTTCCTATGGTTATTTCCTTGTTGCCACTTTATTAAAAGAAATACAATTTGGTTAGTTGCCTTGTATGGTAGTTGGTTACTAAGTATTTTTTTTTCCTGAGAGCCATCGTTTCAAGGATCAGAATAAGGCCTTAAAAGAACCCTGTTTCTGAGGTTGTAGTTCCTAAAAATTAGCTTCTCAATTAAACAACAAACCTTATCAATTAAATTATAACAAACTACTCTATTTTTCCTTTGGTATTTTAGTCTGTTTAGTGATTTGATGAATTTGGGGTAGAGATGCCAGGTCTAGTGTCCTAATCATGTTTTCACTTTGTTCATTATTATTTTGCAAAGTTTTTTCATTGATATTTGTTAATTTTTTGAACACTATAATAATAATAATAGACTCTCCAATGTTTCAACTAATAGTCTCAGTGATATACTATTTCTCACTTATTCACCACATAATCTAATTTCATTTCTAACAAAACCATAATTGATATTATAAGACGTCAAATCTTTGACTCTTAATCTTTTAATAGATTTTCGATTTTGATAATAACAAGAATTAAATAATTATGATTAAGCTTGATATGTTTTTTTAGATAGAAGAAATACACTTAATTAAAGTAATGTATTATTTTTTTTCAAAGAACTATTTCAACAGTAAATATATTATCTAGGGAAAGAATAGATTTACTCATTTTTTAAGAACAAAAGAACAACCAATCATATTCAACTGACTAGATTCGTGAGGTGTGATTTTTACACAACAAATGAAAAAATAAATATAATGTAACAAAAAATTTTAACATAAAGTAATGAAAATAATTAGCGTTATAAATATTTTTTAAGAATTTAAGTGATACAAATAATATTAGATAAACTAATTTTAAAATGATTAATTTTAAAGAGAATAAAATATATTTTACCTGTAT
The DNA here is from genome assembly GCA_026586105.1 of Hylodesmum podocarpum. NCBI lineage: Eukaryota > Viridiplantae > Streptophyta > Magnoliopsida > Fabales > Fabaceae > Hylodesmum > Hylodesmum podocarpum. The sequence continues at coordinate 7,573,898 of JALJEV010001430.1, read as the reverse complement.
TTAAAGAAAGATGTTCGAACCATTATAAAATTTTACCTTTTAGAGTACCCTTCAGAGTACATATAGTGAAAACAAATCATGCTTATTCATTGGATTATTGTTTAATGTCCGCAAAAAGTATTAGTTGTTTATATACATTGTATATGACAGTGTATACATAATTTTCTTTATATGGTAAAACAATTAATTTCTATAATAATAATTATTCTAATTTTTTTTTTTTGCAAAATTTATTTTAATTTCATACTTAAGTTAAAATAATTTATACTTAATTATCAATATAAAGATATTCATCCTAACTCTAGATCAAAATTAAATTTAAGATGTTTCAAAGTAAAAACCATAGCAGTCAAAAAAAAAAATTATATAACAGATCATTAAAAGGTGAGGAACTGAAATTTGTTTTATATTGATTTTGAAATAAAATAAAATTTAATGAAATAAAATAAAATTTAATGTAAAATTAAATTAATTTTTGTTCATTTTTTACTTTTACTGTTACTTTTCCTTTATATATGTATGTGAGGGTTGGCTTAGCTTCTAAACTTGCAACATTAAAAGAGTTTAAAGTTAATTTGAAGCACATTTAGAAAATTGCAGATGAAGGAGGTGGATGTATCTGGAGCAATTGAAGGTACTGATCTACTTCGATGATGGAAAACCCTAAAGAACAGGTTGTTTCTCAGTCGAAAATCTTTTTTCTTGTAAATTCCTTCTTCACGTGTATATATTATTTTAGTTTAAAATTAAAATGAGTATCGTTTTATTTTAGTGTTACTTTTCTTGATCTTTAAGGTCACCAACCAACCCAAAACAAAGGTCTCTTTTTTACACTATTTTTCCCCTCCTTTATCGAAATTATTTAAATGTGATTCTCTGATCTCATTAGACAAACTTTTATTGGGCTTGGGCATCCCTTTTAAACACTCATTTTACTTTTGAATTTAAAAGGCATCAATGTACATACTAAAATTAAGAAAGGTCCATTGTTTTTGGTTTAGTATTTGTAGATTTGTTAAGAATGGTAGGAGGTGAACTTAAGCATTATTCCACTGCAATTGTGTGTATGTATTCCGGGTCAATGTTCCTTGCTGGGTGTTGTCTCTATCATTTTTTTAATGACAAAACAGAATAAGGTCTCGTTTTAATAAATTTATTAACAATTTATTCATGTTTATTTTTAAATTTTAGAATTTACAAAGATATTTAAAAGAATTATAAATAATTTAGAAAATATTTATAACTTATTTTGATAAACGATTAAGATTCCAACCATGTAATCATAATATAATGATGAAAGTCATCGCTTAATTAAATTCTACTATAATCCTTTTTTCTTCTAATTACATTAAATTATCCCAAATGAACCTTGTGTTTTTTGCTTTGACTATCAGGCTCAAAATTGGAACTTTCTTTTAAAAATGTGTTATTGACGAGGCTCTTAATGACCCTTGTTGACTATGGTTACATCTTTATTTTATTCATTTTCAATTATTGATAAGTGAACTTCTAGAATGTGCCAGGTTAGATTTTAGCACCGTACTAATATAAGTGAACATTAGATATGTATATGGACTGATTTCTGCATCAAGTTAATATGAGCAAATCTTGTCCCGGCTTAATGAAAAGGAGGCATAGGGTACTCAAGTTTTAAAGACACCATTATATTAGTACTAATTGAATACAGGAAAAAAATATCATTAAAATTTATTTAATAAATAATATTTTAAAATAATAACATAATTAAATAAAAATTAATGAATTATATTGAATAGTACATAAATAAAAAAAAATTACTTTATAAGTAGAATTAAATTGTATGTTCAGTCATCCTTTGACTGGCACTATTGGCATTGATGGGTCATTTCGTGGCTCCTATTACGAGAATGATTTTTTGGATTTGTATTGTTTGGCTGATTTTTCTCCCTTAAGTGGAAATCTTACCTTGTCTAAGCTCGATTAAGATTATTTGACAATTTTTTCTATTGCCATACATAATATCCTTATACGTGGGCTTTTTGGTTGGGCTTACCAAGGAGTCAAGTGATACTTTGGTGTTTGGAGTAATCCACATACACTTTCCAAAATCTCAATTTGTGGCCAGAGTAATACACTAATACTAGTACATCAGTCTACTTATTTTTCTACAAACTTCCCTGCATACTTATTGAAAGAAAAAAAATACTACTAATTTAAAAATTAAATATACTTCAGTGTATTTGTTTTCACGTGGATGTCCATCTTACACACTTCTCAATCGAAGCAATAATTTATAGCTTCTCATGAATAATAATATTATATTTTCCAACAAATCCTCCTCCTACCTTACAAAAAAGTAGTAAATCAACTTCTCCATCATCCAAAAATGAATGCAATTTAAATTTTTATAAAAATTTTAAAATAATTGATATTCTCAATTTTTAATGTATTGTAATTTTTTTACTAGTTTATCCTTACATAATTATTGAAAGAGTGTGTGTAGCATGTAAAAATAAAATATTTATAATGAAAATGAAATTATTTTAATATAATTATTTAAATAAATGACATATTTATTTTTGCTCTTAATCCGTGTTCAAAATTTTAAACTGTAATAATTTTAACGTGTGATATAGAATATTATACAATATGTAAAGAAAATATGTAAAGAAAGTAAGAAGGGAATATATTAAAAAAAAAATTCTAACTACAGTACTTATCCACGATACCATGTTGGTCCAAACATTTTACTAGTATATATAACCAATTCAAGAAATTATTATTAATACTTTCTGCTACAAGAAAAAGGTCACTGAAAATACTTTGCTTTAAAGAAATACTTAATATATCGTCACCTTTTATTTTAAGGTTCAGAATCATTTTTAAAATTAACAAATGAAACTCAAATTTATAAATAAAAAATTAGAATAAAACAAATTTTAGAAACAAATAAACAAAACTATATCTCGATTTCCAGAATAGAAAATCAAATAATGTTATAATAAAACAAAAACCAGAATTCTCTCATCTTGACTTTCACCAAAGCTTTTCCCTCTAAGTCCACTAACGCCAAATCAGCTCAGCCATCACAACTTTACAAGAATCCCATGATTTGAACCGCAGTCGTGTTTGAACCAGACTCTTAAATCTATACTCTCTAGTTGAATGATTCAAAGTTTATTTATTTATTGCATCCTTATAATTACAACTACTTTCTTCTTTTTCATTGCTATATTAAAATAATATTTCCTTTTCATCTTTATAATACCATTTTCAATTCTTTTTAAACTTTGTCATATAAACTAAAAAAAAATTAAATGATATATATAAAAATTAAAAAATAAAACTGATATATATTCGAATTAAAATAGTATAATCTTAAATTTAAAAATTTAAAAATAAAGTTCTTTTAACTTTCGCAAGTAATGAAACCCTAATTTAATTATTGGCTCTCCATCACTTTCACAGTGCGTGGCACAAATGTGCTTCTAGAATATTATTTATTTATTTATTAATTTGGTCAAAGTGTCACACTAGGAGTTATAGTGCATTTTATTATTTATTCTATTAATATATTTTTTATGAGTTAAAATTTATTAAAAATTTTAATTGATGAAAAAATTATTAAATAACTATATGATCAACAAAATATTTTGATTTTTATTTAGGTTAATTTACATTTTATTGTTTATGGATGAGTGTCAATAATACACTTATATTAACATTTTTTTATTGGTTAACATTTATTAAAAATTACAAAATAAAAAAATAAAATTATTAAATAAATATAAGATTAATTTTTTTTTATAAATTTCACTAAATTTTAATTAATAAAAATTATATATTAAAAATAGTATACTTCCTCTAATCTCGATTGCAAATTAATAACAAGTACAAGTAACAATTTCATGACTAAAAATAAATACTAGGTGTACTTATTAAATAATTTATTTACTAAATCTTTAATAAGCACAAAACATGTTCTAGAAAATGTCAAGTGTGTTCTGACTTTTGACATTTCTCTTACATTATTTCCCTTCTCAATTTTAGTCTTATTCTCAAAATTCAACAAGTACCTAATAACACAAACACCAACCAAGGCAACAACCCTTCCCAATTTTGAATTTTAGCTTTGCCCCAACCTTCACCTATCAATCATCATTTCCCCGCAAAAAAATTCTGAGTCATAATGTCCAAAATACCCTCAACTGTTTTCAAATTCAGTGCCCATCTCATCGTATTCCTCACCCTCTCCCTACCCTTTCCCGTAATTTCGCAAGACCAAACCACCCTCCTCACCGTCAAACACCAACTCGGCGACCCTCCCTCACTCCAATTATGGAACTCCTCCTCTCCGCCGTGCTCCTGGCCGGAAATCCGATGCTCCGGAACCTCCGTCACGGAACTCCACCTCGCCGGAAAAAACATCTCCGGCAACCTCCCGGCGACAATCTGCAACCTCACACTACTATCCTACCTCAACTTATCCAACAACAACATCGTCGGAAAATTCCCAACGTTTCTCTCCAACTGCTCCAACCTCACACTCCTCGACCTCTCTCAGAACTACTTCACCGGTCCCATCCCAAACGACATTAAAAAGCTGAAAACACTAACGTACCTGGACCTCGGCGGAAACAGCTTCTCCGGCGACATTCCAGCGGCGTTCGGCGCGCTCTCCGAGCTCCGAACGCTGCTCCTCTACCGCAACGACTTCCGCGGCACGTTTCCGAACGAAATCGGAAACCTAACGAATCTCGAGGTGTTAGGTTTGGCTTATAACAAATTCGCAAACCAAACGACGCCGTTTGAGTTTGGGAAATTGCGTAACCTAAAGACCATGTGGTTGCCGTGGTGTAACTTAATCGGAGAAATTCCGTTAAGTTTTTCGAATCTTGTGAGTCTTCATTTACTCGACTTGTCGTTTAACCGTTTAACGGGGAATATTCCTAACGGTTTGTTCGCGCTAAAAAACTTGGAGTTTTTGTATTTGTACCGTAACGGTTTATCGGGTGAAATACCGGTTTTACCCCCGGTTCGGGGTCTGGGTTTTAGTTTGAGCCAGGTTGATTTGTCTATGAACAATTTAACCGGTTTGATTCCTGAAGGGTTTGGAATGTTGGAGAATTTGACAGTGTTGCATTTGTTTTCGAATCAGTTAATTGGTGAGATTCCCAAAAGTTTGGGGCATAACCCCAGACTTACGGATTTTAAGGTTTTTGGGAACAAGTTGAATGGGACTTTGCCGCCAGAACTTGGTTTATATTCAAAGCTTGAGTTTTTGGAAGTTGGGGATAATGAAATTAGTGGTGGTTTGCCGCAGCATTTATGTGATGGTGGTGCTTTGAGAGGGGTGATTGCGTTTTCTAACAATTTAAGTGGGGAATTGCCACAATGGATGGGGAATTGTAGTTCTTTGAGAAGTGTTCAGCTTTATAATAACAATTTTTCAGGTGAGGTTCCGTTTGGTTTGTGGGGTTTGCCACACTTGACGACATTGATGCTGAGCAATAACTCGTTTTCGGGTCAGATTCCGAGTGAGTTAGCTTGGAACTTGTCGAGACTAGAGATTAGAAACAATTTTTTTTGGGGTAAGATTTCAGCTGCGGTTTCTTCTGCGGTGAATCTAGTAGTTTTTGATGCAAGGAATAACATGCTTGAGGGTGAAATTCCAAGGTCTTTGACTAGTCTTTCTACGCTCACCACTCTCATGCTTGATGGAAACCAATTTTATGGTGAACTTCCATCGGAGATAGTCTCTTGGAAATCGCTCAACACTTTGAGTCTTTCAAGGAACAAACTCAATGGTAATATTCCAGAAGCTATGTGTGATATTACTGACCTTGGTTACTTGGACTTGGCTGAAAATAACTTGTCGGGTGAAATTCCACCAAAATTTGGTACCTTGAGGCTTGTTTTTCTCAACCTTTCGTCCAATAAGCTTTCGGGGAGAGTACCTGATGAGTTTAACAACCTTGCATATGAAAACAGTTTCTTGAACAATCCTGATCTTTGTGCTAATAACCCAAATATCAACCTTAAGAGTTGCTTTGCCAAAATGTCCATCACCCCACAAACTAAAAACTCTAGTTATTCGAAACACCTTGTCCTAATTCTTGTTCTCATCATTATTGTGTTGTTGGCCACTGCATTTATTGTCTTTTGTAAGGTTAGAAAGAATTGTGGGGAAAAGCAATGTGGGGGTTACCTTTCTACTTGGAAGCTTACCTCATTCCAGAGGCTAAACTTTACTGAACTTAATCTCTTCTCTAGTTTGACAGAGGAAAACCTCATAGGGAGTGGAGGGTTTGGGAAAGTGTACCGTGTTGCCTCCGATCAGCCAGGTGAGTATGTTGCTGTGAAGAAGATACGGAATTGCGGGAACATTGATGAGAAACTGGAGAGGGAGTTCATGACTGAGGTTGAAATTCTGGGCACCATTCGACACTCCAATGTGGTGAAGCTTTTGTGCTGCTTTTCCAGTGAGAACTCGAAGCTTCTTGTTTACGAGTACATGGAAAATCTGAGCTTGGACAAGTGGCTTCATGGAAGGAAGAGAGATTGGGTTAATGGGTTGGGTTCACCTAACGAAATTTATTCGTTGAATTGGCCAAAGAGGTTGAAGATAGCGATTGGAGCTGCACAAGGGTTGTGTTACATGCACCATGAGTGCTCTCCTCCTATTGTACACAGAGATGTGAAGTCTAGCAATATATTGATGGACTCTGAGTTCAGGGCCAAAATTGCAGATTTTGGGCTAGCTAGAATGTTGGTTAAGCCAGGGAAGGCGCATACAGTGTCCAATATTGTAGGGTCTCTTGGCTACATTCCACCAGGTAAATGATTAATTCTTTATTCTATGTCAAAAATGATAATTTCACATCCCTGTGCTTTTTAATTACATTATTCTCACAGCCCTCCAAAAAATTACCAATTTGTATGTCTCTTCTTTTATACCATAAAAGTAAAAGGAGGTTTTGGAAAGTGTAAAAAAATAGGAGTGTGAGAAAAATGATAACATGACAAATGAGTTACTTGATCAGTCACTTTAATGGGGTTACATGTGTGACAAATTAGTTATTTGACAAGTCACTTTAATGGGGTTACATGTGTGACAAATTAGTTATTTGACAAGTTAAGCTATGAGTTACCGTACATGAATAGCTTTGAGCACAAAAGAATGGTAACAATATTGTTGGACATCCACTTTGATTAAAGATATGGTCTAGGGTTGAATATTTTTTGGTTGAATGATTGAGTTTAATCAATGATCCACGTTTTTAGAATTATACCTTCTAATATTTTTTTCTTACAATTCTTTCTTATTGCGTAAATTCATGGGAATCCTACCAAATATGTGTTTCATTCTTCATTTAACGAGCCTTATTTCCAATTCAACTATTAACAAGGTAAATGTTTGGTTCGACGTTGTGAGCCATTGGATCCGCATCAAACGAAAAGCTACTATATAACTTTTACATTTTAGTTTACTTTAATGTGAAAATTTGTGAATAGATGCATTAATGATGTCCATTCAAATACACTAAAATCTCAACACGCAACATATATGCCATTTCACAAAAAAAAATTGGTGTAGTTCTTGGTTTTCTTTTCTTGAAATTTTTACATTCAATTAAACTCAGATGTCCTGTTGTATAGTTTGTTATCTAATTATAAGCTTGCATTGCAGAATACGCCTATTCAACAAAGATCAATGTGAAAGCTGATGTATATAGTTTCGGGGTGGTACTCCTAGAGCTTGTAACAGGAAAAGAGCCTTATAGTGGAGGACGGCATACAAGCAACTTAGTAGATTGGGCATGGCAGCATTACAGGGAAGGGAAGTGCCTCACTAATGCATTGGATGAAGAAATCAAAGAAACAAGTTACATGGAAGAGATGACCACAGTCTTTAAATTAGGCCTTGTTTGCACAAATAGGTTACCCTCAAATAGGCCTTCTATGAAAGAAATTTTGCAGGTTCTTCGAGATTGTTGTTGTCCTTCAGGTAATGGATGTATGAGAGTGGGAATTGGATTTGATATTGCTCTCCTTGACGGGGATGCCACTTACATTTCTAGTTATAAGCATAGTAGGGCTATGAGTGAAAATGAAGAAAGCTGTTTATATAGAGTGTAACAATCACCTGTCTAATATGGCAGTAGTATTCCAAGAAAAGGTCTCTAAAAGATTAACATGTAATAATGTCTTCAAATGATAGCATAAATCATTCTGCCCGAAATTTTTACACATGGTAATATAAAGTTAGTAATTTACTGGGGAAGAGGTAAATGGAGTCTAAATTTTGGAAATCTGCCTAGGTACTTGTTGAAAGTCTCCATTACCTGTTCTTTGTCTCTCTTTATTGTAAATATTTTGTTTTTATGGTAAACAATCATGTGGAAACAGAGGGAACTATTTATTTATTTCCTGAGAATCAGTAAATTAGTTAGTTCCTTTTTTAATAAGGTATGTTATTATGATACCTATTTTTGCTCCCTTTTTCCTATAAAAGGAGTTGTACTGTATTTCTTCAATATGTGCAAAAATATTGTCTTTGAAGTTGGCATCACAGCAGAGTAAAAGTATCTGCTCTGCCAGCCTTAATTCTTATCAAGGCATGGCCTTCAAGTCACATAGTGATGTCTCGGCTACTACAGTTTCTCATTGGTTTAAATAAAGGAGGATGGTTGAAAATAGAAATTACGTAGAAATAAGAATAATTTTCAATGAATTTTTTACTTATATTTAGAATTTAATAGACAAATTAAAAATCGCATAATATAAATTGATCCAAATTTGGTTTGATTGGATCATATTAGAGTTCTTTTTTTAAAATATATATCTAAATTGAACAAAAATCTTTCTTTAGAGATTTTGATTAGATCCATTTCTTTACTTCAAAATTATCCAAACATCTTTATTTATCATTAGATGAAAATATATAAGACATGATAAAATCATCTCAATTTGTGTAAATAGTATATAAAGTATTTTACTGTAAAGACAAAAAAGTCATCATTACTTGCTATTTACGTTACTGACCGGATAATTTCTACCAAACTATTGACCGGTCAATTTGAAAGTAATATGTGTTTAATGGCTACACGTAAATACTTAACACTCATGTTTCATTATCATTTGATTGACAACTGAACTATGCAACTAAGTCACGTCAGATTAATGACAAGTCACTGCGTCTGGTATAAGTATTACTGAGTCAGTATGAATAAAATTTTAATGTTAATCTCAATCTATAAATACTCTTAACCTTCACTCGAGCTTATCACTCTCACTTTTCCTCACATCCTTTCCACACTAACTCTTATGGACTAGAACGTTGGGATATCCTTGCAGGTACACCCCACCCTCACCACGTGAAGACCACTTCTCCTCGCTAAAAGACTATTTGCCCAAGATCTATTCAAGCATTCACAACAGCTCAGTCATATCATCCACGTTTACTCTAAGACTCATCTCTGGTAAGAACATTTGACGTCCACCGTAGGGCCTTAGTAAAATTATCCCAGGACCACATATATGGTAAACACCTAAAGCCATACAACAACATCAACTTCAAAAGCAGAAATGGGCCCAACTTTCTTGGACGCGCTCAAGGCGCATATAGACTCAGCCATTGATGGCGTAAGTGATGCGGAGGAGTGTTACTTCTTTCCCGCTATGGCAAGTATACCACAACCGTCAAGTAATAAGTATTTAAGAACGGGGTTGTCGATCCCACAAGGATAAGCGATCAAATTTTATATTAATTATATTCCTTATTTATAATATTTAAAATATAATATAACTTAGTAACCTAATTGTTAAAGGATGGGATTTAAATTCAAATTAAGAAAAGCGATCGGGATCATGATTTCACCACTAATTATCCTAATATCCTCCCCATCGTTATTCAAATTATATTCTTGGATGAATCAGATACTTATTCTCGTAACAGTCCCTCTTAAGGTCAATTACGCCGCCTAGATTGACCTGATTAATTAATCTCTAAAGTTAAACTAAGCCAATTAAGATTTACCCTCTCTGAATCTAAAATAACTGTGAGGTTATGGTTCACACTACCGTCTACTCTTATCTCTAAGACTCTAATTCAATAATAGTTATTTCTCTAGTACCACCCAAGTTTCTTTTCTCGAAGTTTCCCTAGGTTTACGTTCAATTCATTAGTGACCAATTAACAAAAAACATTAAGTTTAGAAGAAATAAACTCACAATCATATAACTGAATAACATCGAGAATTATATATTAGGAATAATTAGGGTTACATCGTTCTCTCAATCAAAGAGGGATTTAGTTCATGATAGTCAAGAGCACAACACAAGAATAATAAAAAAGAGAAAAATACATAGACAATTGATTTCCCAAAGGAGATTGAAGAAGCCGAGTTATCCCTTGTACTTCACCTTCACCTACGCTTGAGGTCGTTCTCTGGTTGTCACGGTCTAACTCCCCGAATAAGTGTATTCAGGAGCTCTGGATATTTAGAATCCGAGACCAAAAGTAAGCTTATTGATGAGAGCAGCCTCCTCTTATTTTATAGACTTCTTGTTGGATTTGGGCCTAACGAACCCAACTTGAACGACTAATGAGCAACTCTCGCAAGTTGATGTTAAAGAGGCCAAACTTGAAGTGTAAGCAAGGTCAACTCACGCGAGTTATAGAGCAACTCGTGTGAGTTGAGGTTACAGAGAGCAAACATGATGTACAAGAAAGGGCAACTCGCACGAGTTATGGAGCAAGTTACACGAGTTGAGGTTACATAGAGCAAACTTGAGTTGTAAGAAATGTCATCTCGCGCGAGCTGTAGAACAAGTTGGGCGAGCTGATGTTACAGAGACGAATTGGATCCCACTGGAGATCTAACTCGCACGAGTTAAGTTCCAAATTGCGTGAGTTGTGTTCTTTTGCACATTTTCTTCTGTACTTAGTCATTTTTTACCCTTAAAACACTTAAACAAACCATTGATATGTTCTATAACATGATATTGCAATTCAATGTATTTAATGGCTATTTTGGCTTGCTTAAGAGTTTTTCATGGATAATTTCTAAGTTAAAAAGCGTATATCGATAACTTACTTTTGCAAGTTATCAAATACTCTCAACTTAAAGCGTTGTTTATCCTCAAACAAAAGGGAAATTTACTAAGTCAGCAAGCATTAACAACATAACCCTAATATGAGAGGCGAATCATGACATTCTCTTTAGTGGATTATACTAAGCATTACTATGATGAACGAAGGTTCAAGTTACCGAACTTTTCATCATGATCAATTCTTGAATTGCACGATTCGCTGCACAAGAGAGTTAGTCATGCATGCATATTCAAATTATGATCGTGGTCATTTGTGTGATTATTGTTCCAAGTTCCTAATGAGTTCAAGTGTTGTCAGATTTCAGAGAACTATGTTATCCCTTTCCCCTCATGTATTTCCCTCTTTATCTTCCACACAAGTTAGCATTTACCGGGATCATTAGGGTTTTTATTAGGCTTGTAATGTTCGGCTTAAGTAAATGTATGGTGACAAAGTCAATTTAGGCTTATTAGCACATTCTTCTGCTTAAGGAACCATAGTTCCCAAATCTTCCACTAGATAGACTCTTAGTGCTTATAATTTCTAATGTGTGCTACAATTTGAGGGTGTTCAATGATACCTCTTTATTCCAATTCTTTTTGGTTGCCTTGAACTATTGGCAGAATTTTTTCTTTTCTCAATTTATTTTTTTGTGATCAACAACTTGTGATCTTTTCTTGTTTTTCTAATTTTTTTTGTATTTTTGCATTCTTTTCTTCTTTAAAGGTTTGTCCTATCCCTACTTAATCATGAATTTGCTTAGCACATAGTTTTTTTTATTGACTAAAAGACGTCTCTAGGATGATATTTAATCAGAAATTCAATTATGAATCCAAACATATTGGGTTTGAGTAGAGATTTCCACTTTAGTGTAAGGATTCGTGCCTATCTGATGGTTGCGATCAAGAGGATTAATGACATGTCATATGGAAAGTGACATGTAACTTGAGCCTAGCAACTTATGGCTCTCATTTACCTTCATTCTCAATCACTCATTCTTAGTTTAGTTTGTAGAACAAGTAACATAGGTGTATAAAAGCCTTCCATCGAAAATTGTAAACACTTTTGATCAATTTGAGTGAAATAAGCATTTTGCTTGAGAGGTTTTCTCTTGTCTTCTTAAGAAGATTTCTTGAATCTTATCAATGATTTTCTACACTATTGTTGGCTGTTCTTCCTAAACTTATTGATGTATCCATAACGTCTTTCTTCGATTTCTAAACTTTGTCCATCTTTTATCTTATATATATATATATATATATATGAGAGAGAGAGTGACACCTGCCCCTGCGTATGGTTCACCCATTATAATGACATGTTTGGTTTTAAATAATTGTTGTAATTGTTCAAACAGAGGTATGGATATTGTATTCTTTTTCTGTCTCAAAATATGCGATGATTTCCATTCTTCAACATCCATGAAATGTGATGATGCATATAATAGTATAAATTATAAATCATTATTCTAATATTCTTTGTTAAAAATATGTGCAATAGACAGAAGCTGAAATTTCCTGTTAACAATCTAAATAAATCATTAAGTCATTAGAGCATAATATAAATAGATATTGCAAGACATACAGAAATAGAAGTCAAGCCTTCAATTTAGTAGAGAAATAGAAGTCTAGTCTTCAAGTTAATTCATTAATTCATCACTCTTAGCTTATTTTAAGCATCACTTGCAATTACCCTTAACTTAATTAAGCATGTCCAAATGTTTTTTATTACTCTTATTTTTTAGCATTGTTTTTTATTACTCTATGAAGCCGATACACCTTGGTTTGAGATGCAGTCAAAGGGAGAATTATTACTGCTTTGTCCCACTCTTGTACTGATTACCATTAGGGTTGCATAATTGATCCTTAGATTAGCTACATAACTGAAAGCAACAATTCCATGAAACCAAATTCGCTAAATAAAGCTTAGTACATATAAGATTATATATTTATCGAAGGGCAACTATAAAAATTAAATATTTATTTAATAAATATACAAATATTAAGTTTTGTGTGACGTGTTTTTTTAATATATATTTTTTAAAAGGATTTTATGAATTTCATACAAAAAACTATGCATACTTAAAAAGCTAACTTTTTTTAATAACATTTTAATCTTATAAGTAAACTTAATTTAATTTTGAAAAAAATTAAAACAAACATTTAAAAATTATTTTGTTAACTTAAAATTAATAAAAAAAATTAATTGATTTGAAATGGTACGTATGAATCAAACGTTAAAATAGTATTACTATTTATCTCATTACTCAAAAAAAATCAAATTTATAATTTTTAGTTTATTATATATTTAAAAATATTAAAGTTATACATTTTATTAAATAATTGAATAAATTTTCATGAAATTTCACAAAAAAAAAAATTATCCCTAATTAAAACCCTGTAATTATTTAAGAAAAGTTACAGTGACACCTATTGATCTCCCTTAAATTTTAAAAAACATTACATTATTCTACAAGGGATAAATATATTTCCTTACATCTACCACACATGAAATTATAAGCATTTTCATCCCTTTCCAACTGCAAAAATTTACATATTAAAATATGGATTATTTGAAGTAATATGCTATTTTACATATTTAAATAAAAATTATTAGAAATAGCACAATAATAGTTTACATCCAACTAAATGACTTATTAAATAAAAACTAAATTCAATTGAAGTATTCAATCAATTTATTTTTAAGTATTGAACTAATATAGACATATTAAACTAATTATTTTCTATTATTTGCCAATATCACGTGATTATTATGATTATTTTCATAAACTAAATACACCTAAATAATTATTTTTCAAAAAATTATAATGTATCACAATAAAACAATTTAAAAATAAAATGTATCGGAACAAAAACAGTTTCATAGACACGTCAGCCTACACTAATATCTGCTGACCAATCTTAAAATATAATAAACATAAATTTAAAGTAACATATTAAAACATTTCAAATATTATCTACCAAAAAAACATAAAAACACCACAATTTAATTTAAAATAATTTATCCCTTTTTTTGCAGTAAAAAGTTAATAATGTTTTAGTCTGCCACCTGTTTTATATAATAATAGTAATAATTACATTTAGCTATATAGTTTGTTTCATTTAATTCTATCAAGGTCAGATCTTAAGCAACGGGCACCCCAAACAATAATGATCGGAAAAGGCTGAAAGAGATACATGTAGGTAGTATAATATTTCACAGGCTTTATTCAGTTTTTCTATTCAGTTTTCTAGTCCACACCTCCAAAACTGTAACCAATCAACTACTCTTGGGTTTAGTATTTATGGAAGGAAAAGTAAATGCATGACTTAGTCACTGTATATATAAACTAAAAAATTAATCAAACATAATTTATTTGAGTAATTTTGAAGAGATAATATTTCAAAATTAGCCCATTCAAAGTTGATGATAATTCAAAAATATTAAAGATATAATATTTTATTAAAAATATTTATTTTAAAATTTTAAATTTAGAAAAATGTGTTCTATTATAATACGTATTTTTAATTAGAAAACATTGTTATCATATAAATTAATAAACAATTGATAATTATGTATGTCTTTTATACTTCAAATTTTTTTAAATTTTTAAAATATAACTAAAAAAGGATAAAATGATGCGACGTGTTATGGCATTGTGACAAACATCTTTAAAAAATTATTTGGAAAAATAATCTAGGAGTAAACAGGTTAAATTAACCAAACACAGTTTATTTAAGTATTTTATGCCGAAAAAATATTTTAAGTCATATAAAATAATGTGATAATATATCTTTTAAATTATATACAAACAAAAATTTAAAACATGTACAAGGGTCAACGTAGTATGTGAACATCATCCTGTATCATGGTCGTGACAAATGTAATAGCCCGGTATTATTGAAGCAAACATAAATACATGACAACCTGCCAAATTCTTTGAAATTTCAACCCATTATGAATGACTCATTTCAAAGTGAATTTTACTTAAAAAAAAATATTTAATAGACAATTAGAATATACAGATAATTATTTATAAATTATGAAGAGAGAAATATATATTATATAAAATATGAAAAGAAAAAAATATATATATATTTTATAAATAAGTTAACTAATTAAATATATTACCATCATTAAATACGGTACGGAACTTGAGATCCCGAGGCTCAGTCCAAATTGCATTGTATCTTACAAGATTACAGTAAAATATGGAAATATTAATGTTGGAGTCTTCAATAACATGCCATCATCAGACCGCTTAATTAATAGAAGCTCGTCCTTCAAGTATTGTTACTTTATCGGGGCAACGTTTTTACATTCATTGCTCAAAATATTCTTAAATTTCAATTCCGATTTTGTAACTGCTAACTGGCTATATATTAATCGACATAAATATGTTAAAAGACAAGTCAAGTTCATAAATTATCATTTAGCTAAAAAGTTGAAATTTTATCCTAGTCATCGTGTTTCTCATTACATATTAAACCGAGATACTCTTCTTACATAATTGAGATGAGCTTTTTTGTGTAATAAAACTAGTTATACACGAATCTTAGTTTTTCATCTTATAAACAAATCAATAATGTTCCGCCGGATTCTAGGCTTAGCCGAGCTCTTGCGTGGGAATGGGCGAGGTCTTCTTTTTCCGTAGCCAAGTCCGATCAAGTAGGACACTTCCAAAAAGTGGTGGGAGGTACCTACAAAAGGTACTCCGATACTAAAGTCAGTGTTTGATGTGTGGAGTGGGAATAATCTAAGTGTATAAAGGAATGAAAGGAAAAGAGTAGTTTTGCAGCCAGAAGAACTTAGCCTTTTGACTTTTGGGAGGTCTTTTATACCCCATTTCCGGCGGTTAGTAGGTGAGGGGAAGGTCCCGAAATACCGGTTATGTTTGGCTCGAGGTACACGTGTCGGTACAAGGGTAATTTTACTAGTTCCAACGTTCATCATTACATGAAGGGAAAATGTCACATCACCTCGTCGTGTTACCGGTCCCAATCAATTCTTGATAAGGCTATATCCCGGGCTCGGTTCCTTCCTTCAAGCTCAGCCAGGCTCGGCCCATAGATTCTGTCGAGCTCGGATCATCTCGGTAGGTACATAAGCCCCCAAAATCCGAGGACAAGATATGTATTTTAGCTCGGAAGAGGGTTTTTCTACTAAAAGCTTCCTCAACACACTGGGGTTTTTACCTGGCTCGTCTTTGTCATAATTGAGCGGTTCCTCGCCTTTGGTGTTGTGGTTAACGAGGCGTTTTTTGAATTTGTCTTTATTATTTGCGGGAGCGGTTTCTGTATTGGTGTGTAACGGTTGACATTCCTTAGGGAACGGTTGGTATTCTTTTATTTTGCCTTTAAGTTTCCATTTTGTAACTCCTTTGAGACTTTTCCTTTCTCTAGTCTGAAAACCTCTCTCTTTCTTCATCTCTCTGTTTCGCTCACCGGCGCATTCCCTCTCCATTTTCCTTCATTCCTTTTGCTTCTGCTCACCGACCGCCGTTCATCTTGTTCTAGGCTCAGTTTGTGGTGGTTTGAACCAATCCCTTTGCTTCAGCTTCCATTTTTTGCCGGAGAAAGCTTCATTTCTAGGTATGCCACCATGTCTCTCCCTTCTTCTGATTCTTCAAAGGTGAAACCTTTGCTTTCTAGGGAAATATCCCCTATTGGGGGGTCCTTATCTACGGAGAGGACTCCTAGCCCCTCCGCCGTACCCGCTAGTAGGTTTGGTGAGGGTTCATCCCGGGTGTCCACAACGGCCGCGGCGGCCGCCACTGTGGCTGCACCCCAAAGAAGGGTAAAGCCCCCAGGCCTAAGAAGGTGTACCCTCCGGCTCCGGCGGAGTATTCTTGGGTCTCGGACGAGACAAACTTCTATTCTTCCGATCTGACGTCGGATCAAGTGGGCTACCTCGTAAGGATAATTCCACCCGTTATCCCGAGCTTAGAGCGATCTGTGCGAGTAGAGCTTTGTTTTCCCACTGAGAGGATATTCATGAAGCCCCCTACTGACGGAGACGACTTCGTCTATGTGTATGAACACATGTTTCGTGACTTCGGGGTCACATTCCCCCTGAGTGATTTTGCCTGTCAAATTCTGAGACTCTTAAATATAGCCTCTTCCCAACTCCACCCGAATAGTTGGGCCTTTCTAAGGGCTTTCGAAATTTTAAGCCCGTTCCTTGGTATAACCTGTTCGGCCAAGGTGTTCCTATATTTCCACCAGCTGAAGCTAGGTCGAAAAATCGGCTGGTGTTCACTTAATGGTGCCCAGTACGGTTCGGTCTTCACCTTGTATCACCAATCCTTCAAAAACTTTAAAAGCAAATTCTTTAAGTTGAAACTGATACCACGTACCGAGGGTAGACGCATTCTCTTTGACGAGCGTGAGGTCCCCTTATATCCTCTCTATTGGAGTGAGCGTCCCATAAAGTTCACCTCTTGGAAAGATGGCGACCTCCTCCCCGAAGAGAAAGAAAGTGTTGACAAGCTCATGGCTCTTGACCGTCCTTTAGATGTCCGACGTGTCTTAAGATTGTTGGACGTTGAGGATCCCCAGGCTGACTTCTTAGGTATTTCTATTGTACACACGGTTTTGTCCCTGGTTTGTTAAATATTTTTCTGACTAATTTTGGTGCATTATTTTCAGATCTAATGGCCGATCAAGGGAGGTCAGCACGTGGGAAGTTGATTCAAGCCCCTCCTTCCCAAAACAAACCTCCAATCAAGCGACTGAAGAGGGCTTCACGCCCGAGTACCATTGTTCTTTCCGACTCCACCACCATCGGTGAGGTGGAGAGAGTTCAACCTGGTCCCTCCGGGGTTCCTCGAGCTCCTCCTCTGGTGGCAAAAGACCCTCCCAGTCCCGCCAGGGATAACCGACTCCCTTTTGGAGTCGTTCGGGCCCCCCTATTACTATGGTTCCTCCTACCGATGTCGAGGTGCCCTAGGCACAGCCGACTTTCACCTCCACTGCTGGGGACTCTACTCCAGCCAATGACAACCCACCCCCCGAGAACTCAACGAGCATAGGTCGCTTGGCTCCCCAGGGGTTGATCTTCCATGGGTGTCCTTCCACCGCACCAAGGTTGGAGCATCTCTCTTGTCGCCAGCCTGGGCCTCCTTCCTTATGGGGTACAGAGGTGCGTATGGGTGACGTGTCCATTGAGGGAGCTTTTCCCACTCGGTACGACGCAGAGCTCATACGCTATGTCGGCACCACCGAAGCGGTTGAGGGGGCCTACCTGATGATGCTGCGGAGTGTAGCCGTTTTTCATCATCTAAGGTGCGAACTCGTCATTTCCTGCTTCTTTACCTTTTAAAGTGTATTTTATGTTTGTGTCATTTAACTATTTTTTGGTTCCCAGGGATGAGGTCGTTGGTGGGGTCGAAGCCCGTCGCCAACTTACCGAGCTTCAAGCCGTCAACCAGAGCCTTCGAGAAGCACTGCACGAGGCTCAGTCTTCCAACCGCAATCTCCATAATTCTTAGCAAGAGCTCCTTAAGAGCAAAGTGGAATCTGACCAGCTTCTCCACCCTATGGGCATGGAGATCGAGCAGTCCCGAGCCTTGCTGAGAATGGCGAAAGAGCAGAAAGATGCCACCGACGAGTTCGTCCGAGAGCTGCGCCAAAAATTTGACGAAGGCCAAGCAATTGTAACTTCTAGCCTGGCCAGGGAGGATGCTTTAAAGAAGTTGCTGGAAGCTTCTGAGGTCCAATGCCAAGGTCTTGATAAGATCATTCAAGATCGGGACGCTGAGATTTCTTTGCTCAAAGAGGAGTCAGCCAAGCTCCAAACTTCATTGGCCGAGGCAGAGGATTGCAATGAATCTTTGGCCGATGGGGCGGAGGAGACAGAGGCTGAGGTCGAGAAGCGTACCCAGATCGGCCTGGAGGCGTTCTCGGAGGGTTTTGTTCGCGCCATTGAGCAGATCAAACTCTCCTATCCTGACTTGGACACCTCTCAGCTTGACGAGAAGAAAATGGTGGTGGATGGCAAACTAGTTGATGAGTAATTCTGGCGGTGCTTTTAAAGCGCTTGTAATTTTGCTGACATTGGACCTTTCTTCTTTTCTGACATTACTTCAAACTTCTTATTTTATAATATTGTTTCGTTTTTGGTAACTTGCAATTTCTTTTGCTTTTTGGCTGCTTTATCGTAAATTGTAGTTTTGATGTGAGTTGTGCCTGTCCATATTTCGGGACTTGATGTTTGTCCACTAGCGTTTGTTTATCTTTGTTGGCTGTGTTCATTCGTTTAGCTTTTGTTTGCCTATAAATATCGTCTCGTTCCTTTTCCCCCAGTGTTAGCACGATTTTTCGTCTGTGAACATTACCTGTGAATCATGACCCCTTTATTCAGGCGTGGGAAGGTTTTCTTCTTCCCATGTCTTGGTTCATGCCTGCCGATAAGCAATCTTAATTGTTGGATGATGTTTGGGATGAGAAGTTCTGGTACCGTAGTTCCTTAAATGAGCTACGATCAGTCAAGGTATTTCCGAGGAGCACTACTCTGAGAGTTCCAATCTTTTTGTGTATCTCTGCCTGTCACCTTCCCTTGACTATTTGGCGTCCTCGGAGTCGGATGCGGAGGTCAGAGCTTCGCTACTTCCCCCAGCTTGTGGCTCAATGTTCGGGATTTGCCTTCGCCTTACTGGCCTTCATGGTTACACCCTCTTTTTGTAGTTGCGTCGCTTTATTTATACAACGCTGGAATATTCTTCGGTCATATGTTAATTTTTAACATTTTTCCGAGCTCATTTTGGAGCTTCTTTTGTATGGTGCCAGAATATTCTTCGGTCGTATGTTAATTTTTAACATTTTTCTGAGCTCATTTTGGAGCTTCTTTTGTATGATGCCGGAATATTCTTCGGTCGTATGTTAATTTTTAACATTTTTCCGAGCTCATTTTGGAGCTTCTTTTGTATGGTGCCGGAATATTCTTCGGTCATATATTTTTTGTGTTTAATTTATAAGTAATAAGGCACATTTCGTGTTTGAAAATGAAAAGCATTTCATATATGGGTACGACACGCTTCTTAGCCTAGGCGATAATACTAAGACATAAAATATTAGGTGGCTTCCTGCCGTAGCACGCCACGCTTAATCTATCCAAGACACAAAGACGCAATCCTTCCCAGGCTTGCTACTTCGTACCGTACTACTTCAAAAAGAAGATCAAATCACAGTCTTACCTTGACTAGCTGTAGTAAGCCTTCAGGTGGGTGACGTTCCATGTCCTGGGGACAAGTCTCCCTTCCAAGGTCTCTAGTCGGTATGCTCCATTTTGCAATGCTTTGATTATTTGGAATGGTCCTTCCCAGTTCGGAGCGAACTTGCCTTCCTCTCTGTCCTTCCGAGCTATTTCGACCTTGCGCCAGACTAGTTCTCTCTGGCAGAATTGTCTCAGTCTTAGTCTGCTATTGTATCGTTGGGTTGCCCTGAGTTGCGCTACTTCATTCTGAATCCTTGCCGTGTCTCTGACTTCTCCCACTAGGTCAAGTTTTTCCCTTAAATCTTGTTCCTGGTTACCATCTGGGGCAAGTTTTCTTCTCAGAGATGGCTCGCCTATCACGACTGGTATCATCGCATCGACCCCATAGGTCAAACGGTAGGGGGTTTCCTTGGTGGATGTTTGAGGGGTGCAATGGTATCCCCAAAGGATGCTGGGAAGCTCTTCCGCCCACCATCCCTTGGCCTCACCCAATCTCTTCCTTAGCTCCCGCAAGACCACTCGGTTTGCAGCCTCAGCTTGGCCATTGGTTTGAGGGTGTTCCACCGAAGTAACTTTGTGCCGAATGTCCAAATTCTCTAGGAAAGTCCTAAACCTGGCATCAGTGAACTGACGACCATTGTCAGTAACGACCGAGTAGGGGACTTCGTGGCGACATATAATGTTCTTCCAGCAGAATTTCTCCACTTGTTGAGCCGTTATTCTGGGCACGGGCTCTGCCTCAATCCACTTGGTAAAGTAATCTATTGCTACGATCAGAAATTTGACTTGTCCTCTGCCTTGAGGAAAGGGTCCGAGAATATCGATCCCCCAACTCATGAAAGGCCACGGGGATGTCATGATGTGGAGCTGTTCTTGAGGGATGTGAGGGATTGGCCCATACTTTTGACATTGTTTACACTTTTGCACCGTATCCTCGGCATCTTTTTTCAGGGTCGGCTAGAAATGTCCTGCTTGTAGGGCTCAGTGTGCTAGGGTTCGCCCCCCGGTATGCATTCCGCATATCCCTTGGTGCAACTCTCTTAGGACATATTTGGCTTGTTGAGGGTCAAGACATTTGAGCAGCGGTGTTGAGAATCCTCTCTTAAATAATTCCCCATTGACCAGGGTGAAGGTGGCGGCTTGCCGACGTACCTTCTTGGCCTTGGTGTCGTCTCCGGGCAGGTCTCCCTTTTCTAAATATGCCCTAACTTGATTGTACCACGGGGAGGGGATTTGTGGCTGAGAAGTTTAGGCCATGCACATAATTTCTCCTTCTATGGACGGTCTCGTCATCGTTTCTTGGATCAAGGTTCGGTATTGCCCGATCTTCTTCGTACTAGCTAGCTTTGATAGCACGTCGGCTCTCTCGTTTGCTGCTCTAGGGACCTGGATCATGCTAAATTGTGGAAACGAAACTATGCACTCTTTGACCAGCCCCAGGTACTGGGCAAGTATTGGTTCTTTTGCTTGGTAAGTTCCATTCACGTGGCCAGTGACAAGTTGGGAATCACTGTGACATCTTAACTTTTTTACGCCCATCTCTCGGGCCAATCGCTATCCTGCTAAAAGGGCCTCGTATTCTGCTTGGTTATTCGAGGTCGAGAACTCGAACCTAACAGCTTGCTCCAAGATTAGATTCGAGGGTCCTTCTAGTATAACTCCTGCCCCGCTCCCTTTTTTGTTGGAGGATCCATCTACACTGAGTGTCCAGAATTGGTCACCTTCATTGCCATCATTGTTTGGAAACTGGGGGGAGCTCGGTCAAGAAATCAGCTAAGAACTGAGCTTTCATGGGTCCCCTACTTTGGAAAGTTAAACTGAATTATGACAATTCAATGGACCAAGCCGTCATCCGTCCTGCTAGGTCGGGTTTTTGAAGCACTTGCCTGAGTGGATAGTTTATTTTGACGATGACCTTATGGTTTCTGAAGTAGTGTCTTAATCGTCGAGCCGAGAATATGAGTGCCAACATAAGTTTCTCCACAACTTGGTATCTTTCCTCCGCGGGCAACAAAGTTCGGCTGACAAAATAGACAGGGTACTGTTTTCCTTCAACTTCGGAGGCGAGGACTGAACTTATTGTCGAGTGTGCGTCTGATAGATATAAGCAATTCAAATAGATCTTACGGGGTTTTTCAGAATCGGTATACAGCTGTTATTGCTTCCTTCAGGTCTGCAAACGTCTTTTCACTTTCTTGGTTCCACTCAAACTTGGAAGCTTGTTTTAACAGCTTAAACAATGGCCTAGCTTTCTCAGCTAGTTTCGGCAGAAACCGAGATAAAGCAGCTAACCTCCCATTCAACCTTTGTAGTTCCTTCAAGGTCGTCGGGCTCTTCATACTCAGTATTGCTTTACACTTATCAAGATTGGCCTCTATTCCTCTGGCCGTGATCAAGAATCCAAGGAACTTTCCGCCCTGAACTCCGAAAACACACTTTTCCGGGTTCAATCGCAAGTTATGCAATCTAACCTTGCTGAACAACCTTTGGAGGTTAGCTAGGTGATCGGTAATTCCAGCTGACCTTACTACCATGTCATCTACATATACTTCCATTATCTCCCCTATTTCTTCTTTGAAAACTTGGTCCATCAACCTTTGGTACGTGGCTCCAGCATTTTTCAACCGAAATGGCATGACCTTGTAGCAATATTTGTGCACATCGGACATAAATGCAGTCTTATCCTCATCGGGGGGGTACATGGGGATCTGGTTGTATCCCGAGTATGCATCAAGAAAACTCAGCATTCCACTGCCCGACGTGGCGTCTACCAGGCGATCAATGCTTGGTAACGGGTAAGTGTCCTTTGGGCAAGCCTTATTCAAATCTGTGTAATCCGTACACATCCTCCACTTTCCACTTGCTTTCTTTACCATCACAACATTACCCAACCAAGTAGTGTATTTGATCTCGCGGATGAAACCCGCTTGTAGGAGTTTGTTCACCTCTTGTCAGACTGCTATCAGTCTTTCTTCTCCTAGTTTTCTTTTTCTTTGGGCTACGGGGTGAGCATCAGGCATGATGGGGAGCCTGTGGCATAGGAAATCGGGATCGACTCCGGGCATATCAGCGGCGCTCCACGCGAAAAAATCTGCGTTCTCGAGCAATATCTCCTCTAAGCTCTGACAGGGATACCCTTCCATTGTTTCTCCGATCTAGACGTCCTGCCCTGTCTTGCAACCTATCTGGAACGGAGTAGTCTTCTCGGCAGGTGACGGTCGGAGCTCTTCAAAGTCCGAGGCTTCTGACTCTATGCTCAAACACTGAGGCGGGGTTTCCTTTGTCGTGCTCGTTTTCAATGTGTACGGCTGAATCTTCAAATTCTGGGCGTAGCATTGTCGAGCCATTTTGGGATCGGCCTTGATAGTGACAATCTTAGCCTCCACCGGGAACTTCATCGCCAGATGGAGTGTTGAAACTATCGCCCCCAATTGGCTAAGCGTCCTCCTTCCGAGGATAACATTATACGATGTTCGAGCTTCGACCAACAAATACCTGATCGAAATAGTACTTCCCTCCTCCTCATTTCCAAAAGTAGTGAGGAGGTCAACGTACCCGCGTGTGTGGACTCGCTCCCCGGAAAATCCAAGGAGGGGCTCGGAGTGATCCCTTACTATGCCTGGAGGTAGATCGAGCTTGAGGAAAGTTCCCCAATAAAGGATGTCTGCCGAGCTTCCTTGGTCGACCAGTACCTTCTTTACTTTCCAGTTGGCAATAATGGCAGTGATGACCATAGGGTCATCATGGTCGGCGTTATTAGTGGAAAAATCCTCGGTGGTAAACGTGATTGGCAGAAAGTTTCTTGAAGAAGGGTAGTTAGTCACCACGTTTACGCTTCGCAAGTATCGCTTCCGAGCTCTAGACGTCACTCCACCGCCTCCAAATCCTCCGGCTATGGTGTTGATCGTTCCCCGCACCTCCTGTACTTTATTTTTCTGAGAGTTTTCCTTTTTATTTGAGCGAGACTTGTCATTGTTTTTATATGCAAAATACCCCCCCTGTCTTCTCTGGCGCTCATCCGATTGGTCTCCTCCTCTTCCTCCTTCCTTCTTAACAAACTTCGAAAGAGCCCCAGATTGTATCAACTCTTCGATGATGTCTTTTACTTTATAGCATTCTTCCGTTGTATGACCATGATTCTGATGAAAACTGCAGTAGCGGTTTATATCGGCATTGCGAGGGGTAGGGCAGGGTTTAGGCTGGCGAATTAAATCCGAATTAAAGACCTCCCTCAATACAACCTCCCTACTTGCACTTAAGGGGGTGTATCTACTATATTTTGACGATCCTCTCCCTTTGGGCTCATAATCTTTTTGGGCGGGCGGTGAATGGCGATCATATCGACTGCGTGGTTTCTTTCCCTTCCTCTAGGCTTCATCGTTCTTTTCCATGTTTATAAACCGGGCTGCTCGCTCCCTGAGCTCATCCATGTTGCGCGGCGGTTCAGAGAAAAGTGACCTGGAGAACGGTCCCGACCTCAATCTGGCTTTGATTGCATGCATGGCTACGGCTGGGTGGAGATCGGGAATTGTCATGCTCGCCTGCGCGAACTTCGTCATGTAACTTCTGAGTGACTCTCCCTGACCTTGCCGGACTCTTGTGAGGGAAACGGAGTCCGTCACTACGGGCTTGCAATCGGCAAATCTAGCCACGAACTTGGCACATAAAGATTCAAAGGAACTTATGGATAGTAGTGGTAAAGCGTAATACCAATCCAGTGCTACACCCTTTAGAGTGGTGGGAAAAAGGCGACAATGCACACGTAAGTCATCAGACACAAGGCTGGCCTGGGTGAGGTAGGCCTTTACGTGCGAGGTTGGGTCGGTTCCCCCTTCATACTTTTCTGTGGTTATTCCTTTGGTATTCTCAGGGAATTTGCACTTCATGATTTCTGGTACAAAAGGGTGGAAAGTAGTCAATTTTTGCAAGTCCGGATTTTCCGGAATGCGTGTATCGTGGAAAGGCATCTCTTGTACGATTGGGGTGGAATTTTGTAGGTCTTTACCTCCCTTATTCTGCCCTTGGTTTTGGCCTTCCGCTTCATGATTGTCATCTTCTTTTCTCCCTTTTTTCTTGTGCTCTTCCTGCTCTGTTGCTACAAACTGATTCAGCATGTTCCCCTTCATGACTGTCAGTGTTACCCTCATGGGCTGTCTTTTGCTTTTCTAGAGCTGCTATTTCTTCCTTGTGCTGCTCCCGGATCTTACTCATCTCTTCTTCCTGTCTCTGCCTCCATTGTCGCATATCTTCTTCCATTTGTTGCTTCAAAGCTGCCATGGAACTTTCCATTTGACTCTTCAAAATCTCTATTAATGCCGGATCCATTTGTATTCCTTCCGAAAGTAATTGCACTTGACTCCGCGTCTTTACCATGTACCTTACGGTCCTGGAAAAATGATTTACCGGGGCCCCACAGTGGGCGCCAAAATGTTCTGCCGGATTCTGGGCTTGGCCGAGCTCCTGCGTGGGAATGGGCGAGGTCTTCTTTTTCCGTAGCCAAGTCCGATCAGGTAGGACACATCCAAAAAGTGGGGGGAAGTACCTGCAAAAGGTACTCCGATGCTAAAGTCAATGTTTGGTGTGTGGAGTGGGAATAATCTAAGAGTATAAAGGAATGAAAGGAAAAGAGTAGTTTTGCAGCCAGAAGAATTTAGCCTTTTGACTTTTGGGAGGTCTTTTATACCCCATTTCCGGCGGTTAGTAGGTGAGGGAAAGGTCCCGAAATACCGGTTATGCTTGGCTCGAGGTACACGTGTCGGTCCAAGGGTAATTTTACTAGTTCCAACGTTCATCATTACATGAAGGGAAAATGTCACATCACCTCGTCGTGTTACCGGTCTCAATCAATTCTTGATAAGGCTATATCCCGGGCTCGGTTCCTTCCTTCAAGCTCAGCCGGGCTCGGCCCATAGATTCTGTCGAGCTCGGATAATCTCTGTAGGTACAAATAATAATAATAATAATAATAATAATAATAATAATAATAATAATAATAATAATAAAACACTATTTATTTGCCAGAAAAAGAAATAGAGTGAACAGAAATAAAGAAAAAGAGAAACTAATAGAGTGAAAAATATATAATGAAGATGGTTTGTGAGAAATGATAGTAAAAATTAAGAGAAAACAATGTAGCAATTTATTATGAGTTTTCTTAGCTTAATGTGAAAAAAAAGAGAGAAATAAGTTTAGAAATAAACAATATTATATGAGTTTACTTTTGTTTTAAAGACTCTAAAATTTTCCTGTTTTTGGACGGTAAATAAAATTAATTCATTTATTTTTTTATTAAATTTCTATATCTTAAACTTTTAATACACCTTATTAATATTTCATCAGTCAAATTTTAAAATGGGAAATATAATTTATACTCAAACACTCTTTTTTATAAATATTTATCACATATTATTTAACAACATTCTAAATTTATTTTTTGTGTCAAATTTGAAACTAATATATAATTATTATCTAACAGATTAATATATCCCATAACTCTTCAATCAAGATAGTTTTAATTAACATTTATATGATGTAATTAGTTGATTTCTTCGTACATTAATATTAATTAAATAATTTAATTTTTCATTTTATGAAATTATAGTTATCTTTAATGCATATTAATTTAATAAATTTTCAGCCATAACATTTAGTTGTATGTGAAATATTATGATAACTTTATTTATATAAATTGTCATAAAAAATTTTCCGGATAGTTCATCAACATATTAAGTTTCTTCTGACCTGTTCCTTAAAATATAAATATAATTTTAAAAAGATTTTTTGAATTTCATACACAAAATTATATGTAAAGTCAAAATGACTTTACATCTTTATTTTGATAATTACAAGATAAACGGATATGTTATCAAGAATGATAAGACGGATCATTATCAACATGGACGAAAGATGCATCCTAAAACATAAGACGCACAAGACGAAGTGTTCAAGTCATCAAGCATCAAAGCAACCTTATCAGATGAAGAACCTTCAACGAATAAGACGGAGAGCTCATCTCAACTTCAAGTCAAGTGCTCAAAAGTGAAGATGTAAAGTACAAAAACACACAAGAAGGGGGTTGAATTGTGTAGACTGTTTTAAAAAATTTTCTCTAAGACGATGCGTTTGCGTCTGTTGTTTTAAAAGCTTGATCAGACGCAAGATTGTTTTCTTCTTTAAGATTGATTTTATTATCAGACTGTTCAAGTTATTATCCCCTGTTAGTTAACAGATAAATCAATAAAGAAGACAACAATATTTTTATACTGGTTCGTCTGATCAAGACTACATCCAGTTTCCCAGCAACACGTTAAGGTTCCACTATGAGTATTCTTTGAACCCAGCTACTCCTGGTTAAAAATAGTGTTGAAGCAAAAGACCCACTTGGAGAATAAAGTAATAATAGAGAAAATAACAACACCGAGATTTAACGTGGTTCGGCAATTTGCCTACGTCCACGGCTAGAGAGCAACAATAAAATTTTACTATGTCACCAAAGAATTACAAGCTCACTAAGTGTTTCACTCACAACCCAAGACCCAATTACACCCAAGATTACTCTATCTCAATTCTCTCTTAAATGCACAAAACTTTCTCTCACTACTAGAACTTGTTCTTACTATAGAACAAGAGAAAGAAGAGAAAGAATAACAAGAGAGAACTCCTAGAGTTTCTTTCTTTGTTGGTGTGTGTTGGTGTGTTTTTTAAGCTTAGAATGGAGTTCTATATATAGATGCAAAACTTAGTCTCTCTCACAAATCTATACAATGTGGGACTAATACATCATTTTACAAGATGTGGGACTAACACCACTAGTGTTCTTGTTTCTTAGTCTTTAAGCCATAATTCATCACAAATCTCCACCTTGGCTGAAAGACTTCCATAGCTTTCCTCTTGCTGCTCTCTCTCTTTAAGGTTTAACTATTGGACACATTAATCAAGTCCAGACAATGTCTGAACTTGATTGTTGTAACTGGTTTCGTCATCATGTCTGCCGGGTTTTCTGTTGTGGGTATCTTCTCAACTCTAACAGTTTTTCTTTCCACGATATCTCTGATAAAGTGCATTCTCACGTCAATATGCTTAGTTCTTTCATGATACATAGCATTTTTAGTCAGATGTATAGCACTTTGACTATCGCAGTAGATAGTTGTTTCTACCAGTTGTATACCCAACTCTTCAATTAATCCTCTCACCCAAATAGCTTCTTTTACAGCTTCTGTTGTTGCGATGTACTCTGCTTCAGTTGTAGACAAAGCAACAATCGATTGTAGCGTTGCTTTCCAACTAATAGTACAGCCGCACAATGTAAAGACATACCCAGTGAGTGATCTTCGCTTATCTATATCTCCGGCATAGTTTGAGTCAACATATCCGACAACACTTCTCTTGGTGTCATTCTGTTTCTTGTAGACCAAACCAACATCAATAGTACCCTTTAAGTAACGCAAAATCCATTTTACTGCTTGCCAATGGATTTTTCCTGGATTTCCCATATATCTACTCACCACACTCACAGCTTGAGAAATATCAGGCCTAGTGCATACCATAGCATACATGAGACTACCAACTGCACTAGCATATGAAACATGAGACATGTGCTCCACCTCCTCCTCGAGTTTCGGTGATAATCTTTCTTTGAAAGTTTGAAATGAACTTGATGGAGTCTGCGACGGGTTTTGAGCTTTGCATTCCAAAGCGCTCTAATACCTTCTCGATGTATTTCTTTTGTGATAGAAAGAGCATCCTTGCTTTTCTATCCCTGTGAATCTCCATTCCTAGAATTTTCTTTGCAGCTCCTAAATCCTTCATTTCAAACTCTGAACTTAATTTAGCTTTCAAGTTCTTTATCTCAGACATTTTCTTACAGGCAATCAACATGTCATCAACGTACAGGAGCAAATAGATGAACGTCTCATCTGCAAGCTTCTTATAGTAGACACAACTATCATGCTCACTTCTACAGTAGCCATTTCTAAGCATGAATGTGTCAAACCGTTTGTACCACTGTCTAGGAGACTGTTTTAGGCCATACAGAGATTTCTTCAACAGGCAAACATGGTCTTCTTTCCTTGAATTTCAAATCCCTCATTGCTTCATATAGATTTGTTCTTCCAGCTCACCATGCAAGAATGCTGTCTTGACATCTAGTTGCTCAAGTTCTAGATCAAATTGAGCTACGATGGCAAGTAGGATGCGAATTGAGCTATGTTTTACCACAGGAGAGAAGACTTTATTGAAATCAATACCTTCTCTTTGTGTAAAACCTTTAGCTACCAATCGCGCTTTGAATCTTGCATCTTCAGTTCCAGGGATTCCTCCCTTCTTCTTGAAGATCCATTTGCATCCAACAATCTTCTGAGCCTTCGGTCTTTCAACAAGATCCCAAGTATGATTCTTATGAAGAGATTCAATTTCCTCTGTCATGGCAGTAGTCCATTGGGAAACTTCTTTGCTTTTGATGGCTTCTTGATATGATTGAGGCTCACAATCTTGATATTATCAGCAACATTTAGAGCGTATGCCACCAGATCAGCATAACCATACTTTTGAGGAGGTTTTATCTCTCTTCTTTGTCTGTCTCTAGCCAACGATATTCTTTGCAATTGTGATGTATCGATGTATCATCTGTCTTGGTCTTGTTTTACTTCTTGATCATTTGATTTTTCTTTTGTAGGCTCCACCTCAAGCTCCACCTTCTTCAAGATATTAGGATTTTCACTTTTATGAGGCTTTAGCATTTCAGCTTCATTAAAAGTGACATCCCTGCTAATAATGCATTTTCTTTTCTCTGGCCACCATAACTTATATCCTTTCACACCATCAGGATATCCGAGAAAGATGCATTTCAATGCTCTCGCATCAAGTTTTCCTTCTTTGATATGAGCATATGCAGGGCAACCAAATATCCTTAAATTTTCATAATTGGCAGGAGCACCCGACCATATCTCTTTTGGAGTTTTGAAATCAATGGCCGTTGATGGACATCGGTTGATCAAGTAACAAGCCGTATTAACAGCTTCAGCCCAAAATGCTTTTGGTAATCCAGCATTTGACAGCATACATCTTGTTCTTTCAAGTAGGGTTCTGTTCATTTGTTCTGCAAGTCCATTTTGTTGTGGAGTGTGCCTCACTGTGTGATGTCTGGCAATACCATGATCCTTGCAAAACTTTTCAAATTCACCGCTACAGAATTCCAAACCATTGTCAGTTCTCAGCCGCTTGATCTGCTTCCTAGTCTGCTTTTCGATCAGGGCTTTCCATTGCTTGAACTTGACAAATACTTCATTTTTGTTTTTCAAAATGAAGATCCAAACCTTTCTTGAATAATCATTGATGAAGGTTAACATATATCTGCCACCACCGTGAGAAGGTACTTGGGAAGGACCCCACAAGTCAGAATGTATATAATCCAACGTGCCTTTTGTTCGATGAACTGCAATGTTGAATTTTATCCGACATCTTTTTTCGAATACGGTGTTCTGAAAATCCAACTTCCCAATTTGTTGACCACAGAGTAATCCTTGTTTGCTCAACTCTGTTAGACCTCTCTCACTGACATGCCCCATTCGTAAATGCCATAACTTGGTGACATCAGAATCAGCTGTTGAGGAGACAGCAGCAGTACCCGTAATTGTGCTTCCTTGTAACACGTAGAGACTATTCTCTTTCTTTCCTTTCATCACAATCAGAGCGCCTTTAGATATTCTTATAGCTCCACCTTCACCTTTGTAGCTATAACCTTTTGAATCTAAAGTTCCCAAGGAAATCAGATTTTTCTTTAATTCTGGAACATGCCTTACATCCGTCAATGTCCTCACGATTCCGTCGAACATCTTGATTCTAATTGTACCGATGCCAACGACCTTACAGGTAGCATTATTTCCCAAAAGGACCTTGCCCCCATCTAAGGGTTGGTAAGTGGAAAACCAATCCTTATTGGGACACATATGATATGAGCATCCAGAATCAAGTATCCACTCATCTTTCGAGTCATGTTCTGAGACTGTAAGTGCATCTGCACTATCGTAGCTATCTGCTACAGCTGCATTTCCAGATTCAGATATCTTTTCCTTGCCTTTGCGCTCTGGGCAATTCTTTCTTATATGCCCTTCTTTGTGGCAGTGGAAACATTTGTATTTTCTAGGTTTTGCTTTGGATTTTGACCTAGATCTTCCTCTTCCATTATTTTGATTTCGTATCTCTCCTCTTCCTCTAACAAAGAAACTTTCACCTGAGCCTTCAGATTTTGAATCTGATACTCTTTTCTTTTGTTCTTTCGAGTGCAACGCAGCCTTGACTTCCTCTAGGGTGAGATCCTCTCGCCCATACATCATGGTGTCAATAAAGTGCTCGTAAGAACTCGAAAGGGAGCATAATAGAAGAATTGCTTGATCTTCATTCTCGATTTTAACATCGATATTCTTTAGATCAAGAATAATCCTGTTAAATTCGTCCAGGTGTTCTTTAATGGGCTTTTCTTCCTGCATTTGAAGAGTATATATCCTTTTCTTCAAATACAGTCTATTGGTGAGTGACTTCGTCATATACGAGGCTTTCCGACTTCAATAACAACGGCTAAATCGTATTTTCTTCCGACACTTCTCGTAGAACTTCATCTCCCAAGCACAACAAAATTGCCTTGTGTGCTTTCTCCAAGATGTCATTTTTTTCTCGATGTCGGTTAGACTACGTGGCGACTTGTCTCTACCTTCCAAGGCTTTGCCCAAGCCTTGATGAACCGATAGAGCTTTCATCTTCAACCGAAAGACTAAAATCATTTTCTCCATTAAATTTCTCCAATCAAATTTAGCACTTTTCGTCATGATATTTGTATCGTGAATAGTGACGTATATGTGAACGATCTGGCATATCGTGAATAGTGGCGTATACGTGAACAGTCTTGCCGTATCTTTGGAACAGGTGGCGTAGTCCGTGAATAGTACACCAGGTAAGTTCCCAGGAAAGAGAGGTGGCTCACTAATGGACGCACTTAAATACCAAGTCTTTCCTTAGCCAGAACTTTCCTAGACATGCACTTTCACACTACCACACTTTTCAAGCAACAAGAATAATTCTTTTCTGATGTGGAAGATCAGACAATACTGCAACCACAGAGCATACTAACAATTTTCTTGGCACTTAGTATCCGAGAGCTATGAGAGCTCTGATACCAGTTTGTTGAAGCAAAAGGCCCACTTGGAGAATAAAGTAATAATAGAGAAAATAACAACACCGAGATTTAACGTGGTTCGGCAATTTGCCTACGTCCACGGCTAGAGAGCAACAATAAAATTTTACTATGTCACCAAAGAATTACAAGCTCACTAAGTGTTTCACTCACAACCCAAGACCCAATTACACCTAAGATTACTCTATCTCAATTCTCTCTTAAATGCACAAAACTTTCTCTCACTACTAGAACTTGTTCTTACTATAGAACAAGAGAAAGAAGAGAAAGAATAACAAGAGAGAACTCCTAGAGTTTCTTTCTTTGTTGGTGTGTGTTGGTGTGTTTTTTAAGCTTAGAATGGAGTTCTATATATAGATGCAAAACTTAGTCTCTCTCACAAATCTATACAATGTGGGACTAATACATCATTTTACAAGATGTGGGACTAACACCACTAGTGTTCTTGTTTCTTAGTCTTTAAGCCATAATTCATCACAAATAGATATTGGGCACAACCTTCTCAGGCTAAACAAGTATTCTTTGAACCCAGCCTCTACAGGCTAAACAATGTATTCTATGAACACAGCCTCCACAGGCTAATACAAAGGTATTCTTTGAAACACAGCCTCCTCAGGTTAAGAGCACCACAACAGTGAATTTAGGAAGATGAAAGAATAAGTTTATCCTCTACGCAGAGAGGGGTTTTACAATGAGATCTATTCTAAGTTCAGGGCGAGTGAACTTTGCTTGAGAGGTTGAAGCTTGGATATAATTTCTTTGTTATGCAGTTCGTCAGCCTTCTCTTGAAATAATGAAGTCCTTTTATAGAGAGCTTTGTGAAGTATCCGTTAGACTGAAGATTTGAACGTTAGTCCTCTGTCTTGGGGTCTTCAAACGTGTGACAGAGATCAATCAGAATAATTAATGTTTGCACAGGCTTTTTCTGACTTGATCAGAGACATCAACAAAAGGCATGGTTACTTTTTGTGTTGCAGGGGTTTTGCACATATCTCTATTCTGTCTTTGGAAACTTCTACGAGTAACGGCTAGATTTAAATTAGGGCGCGAATTACTTCGTCTGAACTTCATTAAATGAGGTAGACGAATGAATAAATGAATGGGTTGTGTGTTGAATTCATTCGTCTGTCTCCTTCCGTCTGTTCCTTCAGTCTGATCATTCTTCTGTTTGCATCTGATGACTCTTCAGTTTCCAACTGTTCAGTCTGTTCTTTCAGTCTGCTCTCTTCAGTCTGCTCTTTCAGTTTCTTCCGTCTACAGACACAACAGACTATTCTATAATTATCAAAACTAAGATGCTAAATCATCTTGACTTAACAGAAGATATGAAGACTGAAGTTAAGAGGAAGAAAGAAGACAGACGAATGAATTCAACACATAACTCTTCTTTTGTTCATTCGTCTATCAAGTTTAATGAAGCTCAGACGCTGAGTAACACGTGCCTTTACTTAAATCAAGTTGTTACTCAGAAGCTTCTAAAAGTGGAAAGAGATTTGAAAGTAAACCTCTGCAACACGAAAATAAGTTGCACGTTACTATGAAATCTATGAGCAAATCAGTCAAAGCCCGATCTCACGCTGACATCCGTTGACTTTGCATTTAATGTTCTGATTTCTCACTCTGCCAGATGTTGGAGTACCCAAGATCAAATCTTCAGTTCAACAGATACTTCACGGAGCTGTCTATAAAAGGATTCCATTGCAACGAGTTAAAGTTGGCGAACTACACTACAAAGATATTATATTCAACTATCACTCAAAGTTCTCAGAAAAAATTCACTCGCCCTAAAATTAGAATAAAACTCATATTGTAAAATCCTTCTTTGCGTAGAAGATTATTCGTTTGATCTTAAATTGTAAACTACTATTGTGGTGTTTGTAGCCTAAGGAGGCTAAGTGTTTAAATAATACCTTGAGTTTAGCCGTCCAAATAATACCTATTTTAACTTGAGGAGGCTAAGTGTTGAAAGAATACCTGGTTTAACCTGCGGAGGCTAGGTCCAAAGAATACCGGTTTAGCCTAAGAAAACTGGGTTCAAAGAATATCTGTGTAATTAGCCAGGAGTGACTGAGTTCAAAGAATACTCTTAGTAGAACCTCAGCAAATATTGGACGCAGTCTTGATTAGACGAACTAATATAAAAATATTACTGCTTTCATTATTTATTGTTTGTTGACTAACTGAGAATAGTACTTGAACTGATTCTTTTATTAAAATCAATCTTTGAGAATATAAACAATCTTGCGTCTGCTCAACGTCTTTTTTAATAGACGCAAAATGCATCGTCTGAAAAAGTTTTAAGTTAATCAACATAATTCAACCCCTTCTCGTGTAAAATATTTTACATTATACATACTTGGAAAAAAAAATTCTATAGTTTTTATCTTATAAGTAAACTTAATTAATTTTGAAAACCAAAAATTTAAAATAAACATTTAAATATTATACTGTAATTAAACTTAATATTAGTTAAACATATAAGAAAAATATTTAATAAATATATTATAATTGAATAACTAGTTATAAAATGTAGAGAAAGAGAAATATATATACTAGTTAGCTATGATATAGTTGAACATTTAATTGATTTAGTTGAATATTTATTTGATTTTAAAGAATAGTATGAATTAAACATTTTTCAATATTACTATTATCTCATTACTTGAGAAAAAAATTAAATTTATAAGTTTCGGTTTAAGAAATATTTAAGAAAGTTGATCAAGTCTTCGCTACCGTCAATGCTATTCCAAACCACCGCCAAAGAAAGTTGATCAAGTCTTCGCTACCGTCAACCTTTCTATTTTTCTTTTTTTCCCCGAATGAAATCAAGAAGACGACAAAATGTACATCATTTGACTATATTCTACATGCGAGTCATTTACGTGAACCACCGAGTCGCTGATCAAGTCTTCGCTACCGTCAATTCTATATACCGTACATATACTTGAAAATGATCCCCTACAACTTAAATACTAAAATTAAAGAAGGAACAGTAATATTAAAATCCATCAATAAAAATGCCTATATATAAGCGTACAATTAATTTCAAATTTCTAATTAATTTTATTTTTTATTATATTTATCTGAATAGCTTAAAGCTAACTAACAATAAAAGATAAAATAAAAAAATTGCAACAATTTTAACTTACTCTATCTAAAACTTATTAAAAACTTAAATCAAATAAGACAAAATCTCATAACTCTAACTATTTATATTTTCCTCCATTTAATTGATTTAATCTCGTTTATGTGTTTTTTTTTTTTTTTTTTTTTTTGCAAAGAATGGTACTATTATTTCTTTCTGTCATCTATTTTATTTTTACTATTGATAATTGAATGTTTGTTTACACATCACATTTAATTTTTTCTTTTTTACTAAATACAAATATATATTTCTTTTAGTCTTTTTTTCCCTGAACACAAATATATATTTCTTTTACTCATAAAAAGAAATATGTTAAGTTTTTTTATATATGTCACGTCTTAATCATAAATTTTAATTTGCCCCACATATATTTCTGTTCCTCCATATATTTTATATATATATATATATATATATATATATATATATATATGTTCTGCAAGTTGTGGGTGATTTATTGAGTGTACTAAAACAATGGGATTCAAGGGAAAACGTATGCAACTGGCCCTGTTGTTGCTAATTGCTTTAGCAAGGATAGAAGCTGCAGCAGATGATGATCATGCCCTGCTCGGCTGCACAAGCACTTGTGGAAATGTTTCAATTCCATATCCATTTGGTATAGGCACCTCATCTTTCAACGGTGACAAGTGTTTCTTGGAGAAAAAAATGGGGCTCGTTTGCATTAACTCCACTCTATATCGCGGCAACAGTAGCAATCACGATAGCATGTCAATTTCAAATATAAGCATCAATGGTAGAATGGAGATGCTTGCCTCCGTCTCGCAAGTTTGCAGAAATGGATCTTCAGGTGAAATACAAGAAATTGGTAATAAATTCCAATTTCAGTATTTTCCTTTTTCTAGCGACGAAAACAAGTTCGTAACTGTGGGTTGTGACAGTTATGGCTATCTCGACACTTATGATGATGGCAGCAACAACAGACAATTTATGGCTTCAATCGGATGCTTGACAAGATGTTACAACCAAAGTTATGTAAAGAGAATGCAGAGAGATGGAAACTGTACGGGGATAGGGTGTTGCCAGGTGGATATACCTCCTGGAATGAAGAATTTTGACATACATGCATACAGCTTTAACAATTTCAGTGACATTTACGACTTCAGCAAGTGTAGCTATTCCTTTGTTGTCAAAAAAGGATACTATAAATTCTCTATGGATGATCTCAACGACCTTTCCTTTGGGAAGCATGCGCCCATTGTCTTCGATTGGACTATTGGAAACGACACATGTGAAAATTCCAAGCCTAATGCATGCAAGAATAATAGCTATTGTGAGAACTCTGGCGCCGCTTATGTCTGCAAATGTAAACCAGGTTGGGAGGGAAACCCGTACCATCCCAATGGTTGTCGAGGTAATTAATTCTGCTACACATTCACAGTCCTTTTTCCTCTAATGTATAACTTTCCTCTCCTGATTATATTTTTCAGATTATCCAATTTATTCCACATTAAATAGCTTTATTGTAATATTTATTAGTGTAATTGATGGACAAAACTTTATACCAATTATTTTTATAATACCTTTTAACTTTATTTTTATTTATGGTAAATATCAAAAATTTTATATTTAATTTTCCTTAGGCACATAAAATTCTTTAATTCAGCGTGGAAATACCTAGCTCAAAATGAGATTTGGAGCGGATATCCATGGAAGGAGATTTTTTATTAATTGTATTTTTTTCATATTTCGTAAATAGTTATCTAGTTGTCGTAACTAGTTATCTAGTTATAAGACATATTTCTATCAAATATTTTTTTAAGTAAAAAGATAGTTAAAAGTTGTATTATTAATTGTACTGTGAGTAAACAACCAGCCAATTGAAATAGTATGATTTTTTACTGGTACCAATGAATACGTCCGAACTAGTTATTTCAACTTTGCTATTTTATTAAATTATTATATCTGTTATGCCCTTCTAGACATTCTGGAATGTTCAATTGGCAAACACAACTGCACAAGTGAACAGTATTGCCGTGAAACCCCTGGGTCTTTCAAATGTGTAGCAAAGCGCCAAAATGATCCATTTTGGAAAATCAGCATTGGTAAGCAAATAAGAGATTTGAGTTTGTTTTTTCTTCCTTTCTTTTTGGCTCCACACTGTAACACTATTACCTTCTTTGTAGAAGTAACATAGTTATCAGTTAAATGTTCACTTAGTGAATTGCATTAATTTTTATTATTTTTTTTTTCTTCTGAAAACAGGTGTAGGGGTAGGATTAATTACTCTATTAATGGGGACTTCTTGGCTACATTTGATACACCGGAAAAGAAAAGTCCTAGAATTAAAGGAGAAGTTCTTTAAGCAAAATGGTGGTATGATTCTAAAACAACTCCTCTCAGGAGAAGACTCATCTAAGTCCACTACAATTTTCACCGCAGAGCAACTTAAGAAAGCCACCAACGATTTTGATGAGAAATTAATCATCGGTAAAGGAGGTTATGGTACAGTTTTCAAAGGATCACTCTCAAATAACAAGATTGTGGCTATTAAAAAGTCCAAAATAGTTGACCAGAGTCAAGTGGAACAATTCATTAATGAGGTTGTTGTACTGTCACAAATTAATCACAGAAATGTGGTCAAACTCTTAGGTTGTTGTTTAGAGACAGAGGTTCCTTTACTTGTTTATGAATTTATCAACAATGGTACCCTTTTTGACTACTTACACGGTGAAGGAAAGGCAGCCAATGTAAGTTGGAAAACCCGTCTAAGGATAGCATCAGAGGCAGCAATAGCTCTATCATATTTACATTCAGAAGCTTCGATACCCATAATCCACAGAGATGTCAAGACTGCCAACATACTCTTAGATGACAGTTTCACTGCCAAAGTTTCTGATTTTGGAGCTTCAAGATTTGTTCCCCTTGATCAAACTGAATTGGCCACAATTGTGCAAGGAACCATTGGCTACTTAGACCCAGAGTACATGCAAACAAGCCAATTGACTGACAAAAGTGATGTTTATAGCTTTGGGGTAGTGCTTGTAGAACTGCTAACAGGGGAGAAACCTTTCTCTTTCATCAGGCCAGAAGAGAAACGGAATCTTTCAATTCACTTTCTATCTTGTTTGAAACAGGATTGCCTGTTTGATAGTCTTCAAATTGGTATTTTGGATGATGAAAGTAAACATGAGATCTTAGAGGTTGCTATTCTTGCTGCAAAGTGCTTGAAACTTACAGGGGAGGAAAGGCCTAGCATGAAGGAAGTGGCAATGGAATTGGAACGAATAAGACTAATGGAGAAACACCCATGGACCAAAGCAAGCAGCTACAATTTGGAGGAGACACAATACCTGCTTCATGAGGCATCATCTAACATTTATGAACCTGATGATAGCAGCAGCAATCAAGATTCAGGGTATGGCAGCATTAGGGATCATGTACTAGTTAATGTGGATCATGGAAGATGATTATGGCACAGAAGTTTATATTTCATTTTATGTATCAAAGCTCTGTTATGACGTATAACCCTTTTGTAATCTTTATGAAAAGTCCTATTAGTTGGTGCACTGGTACGAGTGTGTATGTACGTGTTTAAATATGTCATTTGACCTTAATATAACGTATTTGATGGAAGTAAAATTGCCTACGGATTCAATTTCAACTTCAATCACGATGGATTAAGCGATGGGGTACGCTTCTTATATGCAGTGTTACCAGTTCATCACTTAATTAACATGTTATGATTGCTCAATTCTTAAGTTTTGTCATTTTTAAACTGTTTACGTAACGGTTATAAACTTATTATTGAAGGGTTTGTTTTTACGAGGTGTCGTGGAACGTGTCTTGCATAACCAGTTCATCTTCAGGTAACTTCGTCTTCTTGGTATACAAGTCTTTCATGAATTTTGCATAAGTAGGCATTCTGCTTTCAGCTGTTGAGGTGGTTGACATGGTGCAGTTTGGGAATGGGAGAGATTAGGTTGATTCATGTGGTTGAGGTTCCCAGAGTTGTTATGTGTGTACCTCAATTGTTGCTGCCCTATAAAATTAAAATGTTCGTTAGTAACACAACAAGCATTAGTTAGATGATTATCTCCACATGTGGTGCAAAAATCTGGATAAGGTTGAGGTGTTGGTGCAACAGTTGTAAGTGTGTTTCAGGCTTAATTATGTTTTTCTAGGCTTTATTGTCTGTTCCTCTCTTCTGGCTAGTATCTCTCTATTGCCAAGATATGGTGAACGTGCCATCAGGTCAAACAAGTCCACACATGCTTCAAGCGTTTTTAATTCTGCTAGATTTCCCCCGACCGCTATGTCAACCTCTTTTAATTCCACAACTGTTAGTCCTTGAAGGAACAGTTCTATTTGTGTGGTGGTGTCTATGTCTTTCGATTGACACTTGCTATGGAGCACTTTAAACCGACATCAGACCTGTTAGAAGTTCTCTTCATTCTCCTTTTTAAGGTGTATAGGGCGTGCATCGAGTTCCTTTTTCTGCATTCGTCCATGAACTTGTACAAGAATTGAGTTTCTAATTCCCCCAAGTTGTGAACTTACCGGCTGGTTGTGACTTGAGTCACACTTTTGCTTCTCCATGCAGGGTGTATAGGAAATATATCACTCTGGCTAATTCTCGGTTTGTAGTTCTGACGACGTGGTCACACTCAAATAAGAAACTCCTTAAATGTTCAGTTGCATCCTTATGTGATAAGCCATGAAATTTGCATACCCGACCGAAATAGCCAATTAAGTAGGTGCGCCTACCATCCTCTATGCGGCCAGGAGGTAGTTCAATAGGTGGTCCAATCTTCAGGTTGCCTTGGGAACATTGAGCTAGGGTCTTGGGTTGAACGGGTTGTTCGTTACCTTGATCCATATCTCAATGGTTAAGGGTTCGTTTTCGACTTCTCTGTTCACTTGTGAATTTCTTGCAAAACAACTTGTTTCCTCGAATCAAGTGAGAATATTAAGAGGATAAAAATCCAAGAAAATTATGTGCAGGGGTTAATATGAATAAGAAAAATATTTGGTAGACAACTGCAATACGCAGACAACCAGACAACCAGACAAACAGTTATAAAATGTGAAGAAAGAGAAATACGTATACGCATAAAGTGTGAAGAGAGAGAAATACGCAGATATTCGTGAGTGAGTTGGGCTGGTTGGCTGCGTATTGTAGTTGTTAGCGTAGTAAAGTTGTATGAATAATTCATATGAATAATTCGAGAGAATGCCTAGAAGATTGGTGTAAAAGAAGGCAGAAGGTTTTTAATAGAAAAATAAAAAGAAATAGTAAAATTAAAATAGAAATAAATCCTAATTTGACTTATCCCGACAAAGTTGCCAAAAACTTGATGCACCCAAACGGTGAGTACACCACTTGCTAGCTATGACAAGTATACCACAACTGTTAAATAATAAGTAATTTTAGAATAAAGTTGTCGATCTCACGAGGATAAGAAATTGGAATTTATTTTATTTAATCTTACTACTGTAAAAAGGTTTTGGGAAATTGATAAGAGAAAAGTTATTGAAAAGAAAATAATAATAATTAGATAAGCGATTGAGATCCCGATTTCACCGCTAATTACTCTAATATTCTTCTATCTGTTATTCGAATTATACTCTTGGTTGGATCAAATTCCTACTCTCGTGACTGTCCCTCTCTCAGGATCACCCATGCCGACTAGATTAACTAGATTAATTAATCTATTAATTTAATACTAAGTCAATTAGGGATTTAGCTTTATGAATCCAAGGGTAACATTAGATTACGTCCACACTATTACCTACTCCTATCTCTAGGACTCTAGCGCAATAATGATTTTTATTTCTCCAGTACCACCTAGGTTTCTTTTCTCAAAGTTCCCCTAGGTTTACTATCAATTTATTAATGACCAGTTAACAAATAACATTAAGCATAGAAGAAATAAACACCTAATCATATACTGAATAATATTGAGAATTGTATTAGAAATAATTAGGGTTACATTGTTTTCCCAATCAAAGAGGGATTTAGTTCATGCTAATAGGGGAAACAACACAAGAATAACATGAAAGAGAGTACATAAGTAATCGAATTCTCAAGAAGTCGAGTGATCCTGGCGTCTCCTTCTGTAGGCTTGGGGTTGAACTTGGAATGTCGCCTGAACTGAGAGTGATTCTAATTCCGAGTGGAAAAAGATTGGTTTTTTTTTATAGTGACAAGGTGAATAAATAGTCTCCTGATGGATTTTGGCCTTTTGCAGACCCAACTCGCACTAACTCATTTTGACTCGAGCAAGATGGGGTTCCAAAGAGCTAATGTGATCATAAAGTAACAGAAACTCGCGCGAGTTATAAAGAGATGCCTGCGAGTTGATGTTACAGAGAGCTAACTTGGGCTTCAAGCAAAGTCACCTCGCGCGAGATGTGGAGAGGTGCTCACGAGTTGAGGTTCTAGAGAGCTAACTTGGTCCTCAAGCAAGGTCAACTCACGTGAGTAGTAGAGAGATGCCCGCGAGTTGATGTTCCATAGACAAATGTTCACCACTAGAGCTCCACTTCACGCGAGGCCAGTTCTAACTCGCGTGGGGTGTTTTCTTCTGCATGTTTTCTCCTGTTTTTAACTATTTTTAACTCCTGAAAAACTTAAACAACCCATCAACAAGTCCTAATACAAAATAATATGAATTCAAACATTTAGAGGTTGATTTAGCTTGCTCAAGAGTGTTTAACAGAAAAATTATGTGAAGAAAAAAGCATAGAAATAACTCACTTTTGTGAGTTATTAGAAGCCAAGGACAAACTAATAAATCATCAGAAGCATATCAAGATAAAAGCTACCTATCAGTTCTAATAATTGAATTTACACATTGAAACTCTGATTACTTTACTATTTCATGTGCAGACTAAGAAACCTTTATAAGAGTCCACGTTCAAAATTAGAAGTCAACCTAGTACTTGTGAAAGGAAAGTACAAAGCAAAAGAGATTTTTCTGACACAAAGATTTGTAGTAGAATGGAGCTTAACTTTTCAGAATCTTTGAACCTAGAATCAGAATACTTTTTGGCCCTAATGTTGACAATGTCCATGCTTGCATTTGATGCAAATGAATGTTGTGTGTTCAAGATATATATTCAAGGAAATTTGTGTCTCGCTCTATCTAATAACTATATCAAAATCTTCCTCTATAAAATGACTCAAGCTTAAAGATTACAAGTTGGCAAACATGCTACATTTGAGAAGAACTTATAGT
This sequence comes from Hylodesmum podocarpum, assembly GCA_026586105.1. Classification (NCBI taxonomy): domain Eukaryota; kingdom Viridiplantae; phylum Streptophyta; class Magnoliopsida; order Fabales; family Fabaceae; genus Hylodesmum; species Hylodesmum podocarpum. Next base: position 7,531,086 of record JALJEV010001430.1, on the reverse strand, counting down.
TCTTAGAAAAATAAATGTTTTTGTAATCTATTCTTGTGAGCTTAATTTGTAAATCCTTTTATATTTAGAGGTTGAACTTTGAATGAGCTGAATTTTTAAATTTCTCTTTGCGAAGAGGTTATCTGAAAAAGAATTAAACATTCTTTACACCTGTGGTGGTGTCTAGCCTGAAGAGGATGTTATCTATGAATAGTTGGTTCACCTGAAGAGACAAGGATAAAGGAATACTCATTTACACTTGGAGAGGTGTTTAAGCTGAGGAGGCTGATTATCAAAGAACACGTGTTTAGCCCGAGGAGGCTGGTTGCCAAAGAATACTTGTGTTTAGCAAGTGGAGGTTGATTGTCAAAGAATACTAGTATCAGACAGGAGTGGCTGAATTCAAAGAATACTCGATTGTATTTTACTCAATAATAGTGAAATCTTAGTAACTTGTTAAGAAATTGGACGTAGTCTCGCTGAGAAGAGTCAGTATAAAATCAGTTGTGTTACTTCTTTCTCTCTTCTTTGTCTCTATTTATTATTGTTAATTTATTGTTTTATATCTTCATCATTTTAAATTGCAACTAATAGAGATTAAACTAAACTAATTCTTTCAAACATTTCTTACATCATCTACTGAAAACTTATTTCTGTCTGCTTTTGATCCCTCTCGATAATGTAATTAAGTTTTTGGATTTCAAAAATCTTGTGAAATTTATTTTATACACAATTCAACTTCGTTCTTGTGCTTTTATCTTTATAATTTAGTATTAGAGCTTATCCTCTAAGGGTTGAACACCTTATGGTTCCTAAAGGAAAAGATCTAGGATGCCAAACTCATCAACTATGTTTATAAAAGAAGGATCATTTATGAATAAGCCTCTAGCTTTTTCAAGGGATGATTATCCCTACTAGGCTAACTGAATGGAAACGTACATTAAATACACCATTATAGACTTTGGAGGATAATCACAGAAGGAGACATTCCCCTCACAAAACCAAAATCAGAATAAAGGAATGAGGAGTACTTTATAATGGAGCTAAACAACAAAGTTTGCTATGCCATCACTTGTATTCTGACAAAAAATGGGGTATAATAGATTTTTCTCCTACAAGATAGCAAATATGTTGTGGGGTGCTCTTAAAATATCCCATGAAGGAATTGAACATGTCAGACTTAGGAAGACAACCACTCTCCAACGTGAATATGAAATGTTCACAATGAAGAAAGGAGAATCCATTGATAATATGTTTAGAAGATTTGAAACCATCCTAAACAGTTTGAATCCTAACCCTTGCTTAAATCCTTTAATCACACGACTACTAAGCATTGGTCGCTAGCATGGACCTTATGATCTCTTCATGTCCCTTCAATCCAAGGATCCAATGGTTCATAAGTCTTTTCAATCACCACCCTTAGATTAGATCCTCTTACTCTTCAAGCCCTTCCTTACTATATAAAAGGTCAGGAAACCGAAACCATGTATACTTAGATTTTGATGATTAATAAAATTTGAAGCATTGTTGCTTTTCCAAAGAGAAAGAGTTCTCTTGTCTTCTTCCTTTAGAGGAACTTGAATCTTATCAATGACCTCCCATTGTGGCGATTCCTCAAGACTTATTGGCATAACCATGACATCCTAAACCATCTTCTAATCTCATCCACTTTTTCCTTTTCTTCTTCCTAATCACTTAGACCCAAACTTACATTGGGTTTTTATGAAGGATTTTTGAAGAATTGAAGATAAGGACAACATTTTCAAGCATTGGATTCTAGTGCTTATATCAGAACACGCTAGCCTAGTGCTTACCTTGATACTTCTAAAAAATGACATAGAGTCAACCAAGCAAGGTATAAATATGGAATCACCCCTTAAGAAGTATCTCTAAACTCTTAACTTACTCTCATACTGTAAAGGATAAAATACAAGAAGGGGGGGTTGAATTGTGTTAATAAAAATTTTGGCCTTTTCGTTTGTTGGTTTAAAACAGGTTCACGAAACTGTTCTTATCTTCAAAGATCAGTTTTAATGAACAGACGTTATAAGTTGATTACCCCCGTTAGTTGCAAACTTAAAGAAGATAAACACAAGTATTTTTATACTGGTTCGTCTATTCAAGACTACATCCAGTTACCCAGCAACTACTAAGTTTTTACTACAAACCGTGAAATGGTTACAAGTATTGTTTGAACCCAGCCATTTTTGGCTACTACAAGATATTCTTTGAGCACAGCCTTCTCAGGCTAAACAACCAGGTATTCTTTGAACACACAACCTCCTTAGGCTAAAGCACCACACAAATGGATTTACAAGGTTTTCTATGAAAGAAAAGTTCCTCTTCGCAGAGAGGGGTCTACAATGAAGTTTAACAGAAGCAGTGAGTGAAAGCACAAAGTCTTAGCAATATAAGCGTGTTCGCCAACTGAAACTTGGAAGAGTGAGGTCCTTATATAGGCAGGGTCTTCAGATATCCGTTAGAGACAGAAGAATGCCGTTGAGCTTTTTCCAAGTGCAGTCCAAAAAGGTGTCAGAGTGCAATCAAGTGATAAATAGCGTGCGCAACGGATTTGATGGCATGCTCAGTCCTTTTTCTGACTTGTACAGAGATTTTCTTGGAAAAGGAGAACCCTTTTCGTGTAGCATAGGTAAGGTCGAATCCCCATACTGATCTTGGAAGCTCTGATGAGTACTTTAGCAGATTTGAAATTGGCGCGAGTTACTCAGACTGTACTTCACTCTTATGACAGAAGATGTAGATCTTCAGTCTTAAGATTGGCTTGTAAGTTCCGTCTGAAGAATTTCGTCTATCCTTTCGTCTGAAGACTTGGCTTTGTGACAGACGAATGACTTCACTTTTGAGGGGTCATCTTCCGTTTGTGCTTGTTCCGTCTGACTTTGCTTGTAACGCTTTGTCTGAGATGTTCCGTCTGTCTTGTAATTAATCAAAACTTAGAGTCGTTAATCTCCTTGATCTAACACATACACTTATTCTCTCTACGTACCAAAACATTCTTCCTAAATACATTTACTAACTTAATCATCGGATGATTTTTGCAGGTACCGACAAACACAAGATCTGTCAATATAACCTGAGCTCAATCACTTGACTGTCCCTAACTTTGACCACATTAGCATCACCTTTAGTTCCCGACAATAACAACTTCCAAACTTGATATTTAGGTTTATATTTGCTTCGCAACATAGTAACTAAATGTAAAAGACAAAAACACAAGAAAGGGGTTGAATTATGTTTTTAAAAAAATTTTGTGTTTGCGTCTGTTGTTTTACAAAGCTTTCAAACGCAACTTTGGTTTCTTTAATTGTTAATTTTAAGTTAAGATCGTTTGAGTTGTTAATCCCTGCTAGATGAAGTAAAGCAGTTAAAGACATGTATGTTTTTATACTGGTTCGTCTTAAGTAGACTACGTCTAATTACTTAACAACTTACTAAGTTTTCATTACAAACCGTGAAAATGTTATAAGTATTCTTTGCACACAGCCACTTCTGGCTATATCGATATTCTTTGATCCTAACTTTCTCAGGCTATACAACTAGTATTGTTTGGAACGCAGTCTCCACAGGCTAAAACTAAGGTATTCTTTGAAAACTCGGCCTCCTCAGGTTAGGGCACCATAACAGTGGATTTTGATAGAAGATTACAAAGATTTTATCCTCTTCACAAAGAGGTGTTTACAATGAAGAACGAAAGCTAGAGAGCTTTAAGAGCTTTAATAGCGAAATTCAGAATAAGAGCTTATTAAGCGTAATTTTGCCAACTTGAGCGATTGGAGGTGAAGCCTTTTTATAGACAAGATCCTCGAGATAGTCGTTAGACTCATCGAATTAGATCTTTGTCCTTTATTTGAAGTCTTCAAAAGAGTGACAGAGAGATCAATCAGAATAATTAATGTTTACACAGCGGAGGAGTCAGCATATGTTCAGACTTTTTCTGACTTGATCAGAGAAATCATCAAAAAAACATGATTTGTTTTTCGTGTTGCAGATGTTTTGCATAGTTCTCTGTCTATCTTTGGAAGCTTCTTCGAGTAATAACTTGATTTGAAATAAGACGCGAGTTACTTAGTCTTGGGACTTCACTTTTCTTCTTTTAGACGAAGGGCCTTCATGTCTTCGTCTGTCTTTCTATCTTCAAAACTTCGTCTTGAGGTATAACTTCATCCGTTAAGCCAGTAGACGATGACTTTTCAGAATATGACTTTGAGGGATTCATCTTCGTCTGTACTTGTTTCGTTTATCTTAGTCTTACAATGCTTCAGTCTGAAACTTGATTCGTTTGTTCTATAATAATCAAAATCTTAGGATGTTAATTATATTGATCTAACTCTAAACATGAACTATATTTTGACATTGAAACACGGCCTGCCTAATCCCATGTCAGCCAATTATGCAAGGTGAATATAAGAGTTTAGCTACAAATATGAAATAGGGTAGCATAAAAACCATATATTTTGATTGGTTAAAGTAATTATCGCTCCGAAGAAGATGCTGTTTGATAGTATTAAATCTGGATTATCAGGAACCTTATTCACGAGAAAACTAAAAAAATGCAAAAAGCAGAGAATAATTGAAACATAATTATCTCATTAGTTTTCTATATAATCGCTATTAACACATGCTTTCTAAGATATTTGTTTATTTGGACAATACTTATCTTGCGTGCTTTATAACTAATTACGATTAGAGTTGAGGAAAAGAGAACTTAAACTTACACTGTTAAAACACAGCGAAATGAAAATGTTTAATTAAGAAAAATTTGTGAATAATATTAATCTAATGCCTCTAGTGCAGCACAGATTTAGGATTAGTGCAGTGCATGCCTCTAGTCATTAAACTTTGAACTGCCCCTACAGTTATATGTGGGACTGAACAGTTTTTGAATATGCAGTGGAACTGTTTCTTTCCATTTTCCCTTCACCTTCAGTGTGTCTAGGTTCTAGTTTACCTCTAATTAATATATATATATATATATATATATATTTAAAGATAGCTATTTAGTCATTATAATTTGTGTAATTAACAAATTTTTAAGGAAATAGGTATTACTTTAAAAGAAAAATAATACAAAATAGAGGAAGTAATTAACACAAATGCATCTTTTGAAAGAATAGAGCTCATCAACATTTTGTTTAAATCAAGCTAATTAAAAGGTTTGAACCTCTTCCTATGGCCCCATGTTTATGTTTGTTTCCTCTTAGAGAAGATTTTTTGTGCTTTGAGAGTATTCCTCTAAAAGTGTAAGACATAATTAACTCAGTTTTATATATGTATATAGGAATTGAGTGAAGTAGGTGTGTGGTTTGATGTTAATAGGAGTTTAGGTTGGTCAGGTAAGGTACACTTTTTCTTCTGAAATTTCATAATTAACTCTTTTTTTTTTTCTTTTTTTTTATAAGAATTTCTTTGAACAATAAATGAATGTGAGCAAACTCATAGCAAATCAAAATTGGCTAGTCTTGATAGGATTTTCTTGATGGTAATTCAACTATTCAACTAGGAGCTGAGATGAATTACTAAAGTTTCATAACTTAGTCTCTTGAAATAAATTTCTGTAAATAAAAAATAGTATGGACAAACTCTTAACCGATCCAAATTCAATTAAAAAAAAATACACTGCTAAGTCTAAACAAATGATTTCTTTCTGTTTGAATATTATTTTTAAGAATATATAGTAAGATCTAAACATATACAACTTTGTCGCATGATTGTTTCAACAACTTTACTACGCTAATAACTGTAATACGCAACCAATCAACAACTCACTCATAGAATATCAGTGTATTTCTCTCTCTTTATATGTGTAGTTGTCTATCAAATATTTTTTTATTTTAATGGATTAACTAGAAGATGCAAATGAACTAGATGTTTTATGTGAATTTAATAATTCTTACAAGGCAGTTGTATGAAGGTCTTGACACGGGTAGGTAAATAAGTGGATAATCCAATAATCTCACGTAAATAACTGTAATTAATTAGTTAATTAACTTTTAAAACATATACGACACAGGTTCATTTTATTTCTTTTAATACTTCATTGTTATTTTTTTGTCCAATAAGTATAATCCGTTTGCACTCAACACAAGTTCTTATTTTATTTATTTTTATTAAAAAGTCATAGAATGCTGACTTCTACTGATCCTTTTGTCGGAATCACTTGCAACTTAATTAAAGTTCAAATTCTCTTTCTCCTTTACACCTTTAATTATCCCATATTTCATTCTTAAACCTTAACTTCGTAAAATTATATTTTTCATTATTTGTACAATCTATATTTAATTATTAATTAATAATAATAATGTTACCTTGTGTTGATTTACGGTGGTATGATTACTGTTTTTAGTATAAAATGATTATTTTTATTATTATTATTTTTAAACAACTTTATGTATAATTATTTTTCATTTTTTATTGCAAAATACACTTATATAAAGTTAATTTTATAATTCTGTTTTAATTTTTATAAAAGTATAATAAATTTTTTTTTTGTATTTAGTAATTACTATAATAATATAATAGTATTTTGATTTTAAAAATTGAATGGAATATTCAAAATTTGCTGGAACGGTCTAATAATAGAGATCGAAGAAAAGATATAGAAAGCTTTCACCGACAATGTATAAAATAATTTATCAAAATTTGTAGAGTTTTAAATATTAAAAGACTTTGATTTTTGTGAAAAATATTGATTAATTATCACTAGATTTTATTAATTTGTGCAAAACATTCAAATAGTTTCGATTAATTGCACAACAATTTTTTATACTATAAAAAAGTTTTGGTTGAATATTATTTCAATAATTATGAAATAAAATTGCACAACAGTAAATATTTTTATAATATTGCACAACACTATATATTTTCTAATTAGAAATAAAATATTATTTCAATAATTTACAAAATAAAAACTTACATCAAAAGATGTGTTGGGTTTTCTAAGACTATCTTCATCCAAGCATAGTGTGTCTTTTATACCCATAACTAATGCCAACTATCTATCCTTATTGGTTGAAAAATATTAATTATAGAATGAGTGAAATATCAGTATAATGTTTAACTCTTTGAGATAATATTATACTAGTCTTTGTCTTTCAAAAATGAAAAAAATATTTTTCTAATTTGATTATCTAGTTTAGATCTCATTAATAATAGTTATAAAATATTTTAAAACATTAAATTGAATAAAAAATATTAAAGAATGAGAGACTAATATTTAAATTTTTTAAAATTAATTACTAAGTAGTGCAGATAAGATTAAAAAACTTAAACTAAAACACATTGAAGTTTTTTTTAAATAAATATACTGTAATAGTAATAAATTATGAGTAAACTTAGACTTACTGTTAGCACATGAGGAACCACAGAACGATACTCTATACTGTAGCGGTTTAGCCTCCTTCGCTCGGGCCGCTGTCTTAGCACATCGCGGAAACATTCCAACAACTGAAACGACGAACCATTCGTTGGGAACTCCGTTGCTACATGCTTCCCCGTTTCTCTAACCTCCTCCGCCACCCTCCTCCACTCCACGCCATGGCACGTGTTGTCTCGTGCGCCGCACCTCCCTCTCATTTCCACCACGCTCAGCCCAGCGTCGCCGCCACCTCTCCCCACACAGTGTCGCTGCCTTACAAGTCTTCTCTCTTCGGTCGCATCTTCCTCGCCCTCGCTCGGTGCCGGACCGGAGTGGCGACGCCCGTGGTCGGAGTCCACGCTGCACAGCGGGAGTACCGGAGAGGGAGGAAGAGATTGCCCAAGAACAAACCGAAGGAGTTGGAACTATGTGTTGACATTTGCATCGAAGAGGGTTTGCCTGACGATCCTGAAATTTTGGTACTGCACACTTCGTGTTTGGTCTTTTGTTTTGAAAAACAGTTCTCCGTTTTAAAAAAGAGTATATTTCACTGAGTAGTATTAGTGTCAATCAGTCCTTGCAGGCGTGTCAGAGTAGTATTAGTGTAATTTTTTTTTTATTAAGGGGTTTAGTGTAATGCATGAATGAGGTATCAGTTTAATGTTTCTCAAACAATTAGTGATTATGTGTAAGGGTAAAACTAGCCTAAGATCTGTGAAATCTCAAGGAAATATAGGAGTATGAGCGTAATTTATCCTTTAAAAATGAAAAATAGTTGGGAAATATAGGAGTATGAGCGTAATTTACCCTTTAAAAATGAAAAATAGTTGGGAGACAACTGCAATAACAGACAATCACACAACTAGTTATAAAATGTGAAGAGATAGAACAATACACATATGTATGTAACTTATATATTCTATAAGTGAGTTAGTTGGTTGGCTGCGTATTGCAGTTGGCTGTGAAGTAAAGTTGTTAAAGAATATATTGATAAGAGGTGGATTTTGGAAGATGATGATATTGTTGATTAACATCCCCTCAAAACTTGAACAATAGTATTGAAAGAAAACAGAGAAGAGAGTGAGAAAACATTTCTCAGCTGTTTAGTTTTTAAAATACTTGTTTTCGAAGCAATTTTGAGAACATAGCAGTTGTTGACGGTAAATTGATGGATAAGTAGTGTAAAATTAATATTAATGTAAGATACAGTTTTAAAAACAGAAAGAGTAAAAAGAGAATCATGCGGAAATTTTGTGGTTTCTGATTCTTTTTATAGTTATTATTGTCTGTGGGAATTGGAAAGTACTGGGTGCTGTGTGGTTTCGGTTTCAGCTTCTGTGTGCATGTTTGTATAACAGTTTGTCTGCGTACTTATGTTTGCAGTAGTTTCCATTTTGCAAACAAGTACACCATCAATTTAGTTCCTTGATTATTACTCTTGTAAATAGTCTATAAAGTATTAGGAATTATATGAATAGTCCATCAAGTATTAAAAATCATGACACATTGTCCCTCAAGTATTGCAAAATCCTTTCGATTAGCCCCTCAATGTTACAGCCTAGCGACTATATTGAGAAATAAAGCAGAGTGACAGATAACTAATATCAATGTTGATATAGAGAAGTATGCACACTTTCTTTGACTAATTGCAATCTTGTGAAATTGCTTCTGAGTTTTGGACTTAGGTTCTATTTTGATAAATGTTTCAAACAGGAAGGTAAAATGAATTAAGTATCTCTTTAAGAATCATCTCATCCACTTCCACCTTTATAGAAGCTCTTCAATCTAACTTCTTCTAAAGGATGATTTCAGTTTATGCATAAGTTAATTTTAACTCATGAGAGAACCTTAATTCATTTACCTTCCTAATTTCTTCTTGTGTTAATTGAGAATTTTGTCTGAACAAAACCTTAGTTTGGCACTTATTCAACATGAGCTTATCATATGAGAGCTTATAGCTTGTTAGAAGATTATAAGACACTTACATAAGCATAAAGATACACGTGCTTAAGTACTTACATGACGAGTTTAATTAAACTCCAAATAAACTCTTCCAAATGTCTTCCAGAATTGGTTTTTTAATAAAAGATAATAGGTTATGTGGAAAGAGAAATTTGTAATGGGTTCTGCATTATTCATTCTTTTTGGTCCTTTTTTTACTGGTTACAGAGCATTGCAGAGTTGCTTCGACTAAATGCTCCAATGGCAATGAAACTGGCATTTGATGGTTTGAAAGGTTCGGGGTATAAAACACGTGACACTGCTATAAGTGATGTTGGTGGGTTTGATAGTGTTGAGTTATCAGTACTTCTTTGCAATGATGAGTTTATTCGGAAACTTAACAAGGAATGGAGAGATGAAGATCACCCTACGGATGTTCTCTCAATGTCACAACATGTGCCTGGGCTTAAGCTTCCTATTGTAAGAATTGCATTGTTTAGCTGATGCACAGGGTGTTGTAAATAAAGCTTAGAACTTACATGATGGGATGCTAATTATTTGATGCGTTCCCTTGTTTACAGCTTATGTTGGGTGATGTTGTAATTTCTGTCGAGACAGCGGCAAGACAAGCAGAGGAAAGAGGGCACACTCTTCTTGATGAAATCCGAATCCTCCTGGTTGGTTTCATGATATTCTGACAATTTTCTGTCTGGTTCTGAAGTTTATTGTGTTAGATTGTGGTACCTGTCTTCTGCTGCCAGCATAGTGGAAAGTGAGCTGGAGTTTCATTTACTTCTCGGTGTGGTTGTTTAGTTCAAAAAGATTGTACAATGTGCATGTTAGAATTTTATGTTCTAATACTATGTTGACATTGTGTGAATTGAAAGATGAACTTGAGAATGTCAATTACTTCATCTTTTTGCAGATTCATGGCTTGTTACATCTTTTGGGATTTGATCATGAAATAAGTGAAGAGGCTGAAGTAGAAATGGAAAGAGAAGAGGAAATTCTTTTAAAGAGTCTTGATTGGAAAGGAAAAGGGCTAATAAAGAGTGCATGTGATGCTGAAACAAATTCTAATTTTCACCAATACAGTTCAGATGGTAATTGTATTTTTCACTACTTATTCCTCAGCGATCCTCAACTTGCATAATTTATTGGTTTTCTACGTTCCCCTCTAATTCAAAAAACTACTATTTGTATAAAATGTATATGGGGAAATAATCTTATAGATGAATTGTCAAAAGACAGGAAGAAAGAAGGCAGTCTGAGGTTTTACAAGCCAAAATTCAGCTATATCTTCTGTGATATGGATGGTAAGATTGTAGAGAAACACACTCTTACGATATTCTTTCATCTTTTGTTTGGATTTTAATAAATTCCTGTATTATATAAAAGGAACATTGCTGAACAGAAAAAGTCAAATTTCTACTACAAATGTCAATGCTTTGAGAGAGGCGTCATCAAGGGGTGTGAAAATTGTGATAGCTACGGGAAAAGTAAGATTCATGTATCCATGATTTGTCAGTGTGATGTTAATATAGATTTTCTATGTCGGATAATACATATCATTCCTTGGTTTCTGTCACTGCTAATATCTTGGTATATTTTCTAATATAAACATATGCATTCTTTTGGTTGAAAATATATTCTGATCATTAGTTTTTATTTTGGGAAATAGGCTCGTCCAGCTGTGATGGACATTTTTAGGATGGTAGATTTAGCTGGAAAAGATGGCATTGTTTCAGAATTTTCTCCTGGGGTTTTCTTACAGGTAGTTTTTCTGTATGCTTTTAAAGTTCATATGTTTCTTGATTTGGCAAGGCTGTACTTATGTGTAGCTGAAAGCATTATTAAGTATTATAATCCCTTCTCTTACATCTTCATACATTTGTTCATGTATACTATTGGAAAAAACTCTATTCCTGCATCGACTAGAGATAAAGATAAATTAGAGTATATAAGTGGGGGACAATCCCCACTTCTTAAGCTAGCTTTTGGGGTTGATTTAGGTCCAAATCCACATTCTATGATCTACCAACTTTACATACATGCAATGTCTATTCAATATCATCTATCAAAATAGACTATAAATAGTTTTGGTATGGTAAAGTTGTGTCTGGGTGACCGGTTGGTCATGGGATTGAATTCAAAAACAGCCACTCTGCATATGCAAGGGGAAGGCTACATACAATTCCCCTCCCCCATACCTGCGTGAAGGTAGGAGCCTCTGGCTCCAGGTATGTTAGCTTTGCTGCCTGAATGTTTTATGTTTTCACAAATAATTAAAAAATCATAAATTGTTTAGAAAGTATCGTTTTTGTAATAATTAGTAAAAATGGAAATTATGGACTTAGACCCAAAATGCCAAATTAATCATTACATGGATATTTGATGACAATGATGACATTAGAGGATAATGTAATGGAGATTTCTTAGAGTAATAGATAAGATAACCACACATGTAGACTTTTACTATGAAAATTTTTATATAGGCTATCCATTAGTATATTCTTCCACCTTCCTAAATGAATGTCCATACTCAATTCTGTTCACTCTCTAGACCAGCTAGGACTCTGGTTCTGTCCTTTTGAATGACCTATATGAGTTCCTTTTTCTGTATATTATTTATTATATATCCATACGTATCTACAAAGACTTTAGTTCAGACCTACTTACTAAGAGAATTTTACTTTAAAATTTAAATATGTACTAGGACTGTGGTATTCACTATCCTTCTAATCTAATTGTCCTATATGCTTCTATTATCCTAAAAGTTAAAATTTGTTAGCTTCTTCAGTTCCTTTATGTTGAGAATCAAAATCAATATTATGCTTTTATTATTAGATAATAATTAGGATTTCCCTATCTTTAATTGATCCTATGTAATTATGATTGCTTTGCTTTTCCAATTATCAGTAAAGGTTATGTGTGGTCATCCAGAAAACATAATTCCAATAAACACTCTTACATGGTATCAAAGCTTGGTTGGTGCAACCCTAGAAATGTGCTTTCCTAGTGGCCCATGCATGGTATCAGAGCCTAATATACTTTCCCGGTGGCCCACTGTTCCTGGTGACAAACTGCCACCCTTGCCTTCCAGTTTTAGGAGAGGACAGAGAAACCTCTGGCCACTAGCATTTGTTTCTCCTGTCATTTCTGCAATGAGCCTAAAGTTGTCATGACATTTTTCTCCAGCAAATCTTCATAAAGAGAAAACTGCTTCATTCGACATGCTGACATGATACTTCCCCTCTGGCAAGCCTATGCGATTGGAACCACATTCCTTTGGAGAGTTGAATGTTGTCTGACATGTTGCCATCTGCTGTTGCGACGTTTTTTCTCTGGTGAGCCTATGTGATCGGAACTGCTAAATGCCTCTAGAGAATTGAACGTTGCCTGAGTCGTTGCCACACACTGCCTACATTACTAGCAATCACTCCTTCCAGTTTTCTTATTACAATCTGAAAGCTTAGAAACTTTAGCTCAAGGGGGAGTGTTGAGAATCAAAGTCAATATTATGCTTTTATTATTACAGAATAATTAGGGATTCCCTATCTTTGATTCATCCTGATTGATCCTATGTAATTATGATTGTTTTGCTTTTCTCATTATAAATAATGGATATGTGTGGTCATCCAGAAAACACAATTCCAATGAACATTCTTACACTTAACACAAGATGCTTAATGATTGTGTTTGTCTGACTCTAATTTTGCATTTAACTTTTCTCTTTCGTTGTTTCTGTTTTAAGATGCTTTCATTTTCCCGTGTCTTATAATTCCATACCACATGATTCCAGGGATTGCTTGTTTATGGTAGGCAAGGTCAGGAAATATTTAGGAGCAACTTAGATCCAAATATTTGTAGAGAGGTAACATTTTAACCCTCCTTATTCATTTCCTGAAACAACTTTTCTCCAGAAGAAACAACAAATACCTTATTGGATTTTAGCATGTTATCCTATACTGCTTTGTTCTTCTGGACCTGGGTGCGAAGGTCAGCTATGAATATTTTGTCTGTTTATCACTGTATCCCCCAATTGCTTATGTAACTTTCAGTGAGCAGCTTAATTTTCTCAAATTATAAATTTTTCAAGTTGTTTTATTTCTACTCAAATATGAAAAGGAAAACATTTTTCACCCACTTTCATGAATATTTGGGATTACTTTATTATGCCAATTTTCTACATATCAAAAGGATTGTGGGAATTCTAACTTCCAAATATACAAATATGATTACTTATTCAGGAATTTTATTCTTGTTGTTGTATGAAGAAAGAAATGTGTTTCTTTAACGTGTAGGCATGTCTTTACTCCTTGGAGAGTAAGGTTCCACTTATTGCATTTTGTGAAGGGCGCTGCTTAACCTTATTTCATGATCCACTTGTTGATTCATTACATACAATTTACCATGAACCAAAGGTACCTTGATTTTGGAATTCTATGTGCTTGCTTCCTTGCATTCTATGTTGCCATTTACCGTGTCTTAGCCAGAAATACTTTACAGGCTGAGGTCATGCCTTCTGTTGAACATCTATTGGCTTCCGCTGACATACAGGTATTCTTAGGGCAGATCCTTGCTCTCTAGTTTCAGCTTCTGATTACTGTATACATGGACGCTGAATGATAGCTTTCTTAACAAATCATTATACTATTCACTGCACACTTAAGGTGTTCCATGCCAGCAAAAAAAGAATAACATAAAAATTGTAGTTTGACATTTAACCTTGGAAGGTTTTTTTCCCTTGGAAGGTGCCCATATAGTTTCTTGTATCAAGTAAATATTGCATTTGTATTTCACTGCATTTTGTACTCAAATATAACTGCTTGTGAGCTTGACTAAATCCAACATTATGGTTGTTTGTCACTTCAAATTTCAAACTTGAGCGAAAAATGTCAGACAAGCATGAAGATAAATTTAATGAGGTTCTTAATTTTACTGCAGTAGTGGAAAATTTTCTTTATATACAATTGCTGATGTTGTGTTAGAGAAAGAGAGCATGATATTATTGAAATTCCAAACCTAAATCTGATATTATTGAAAACCCAAAAGCAGAGAAATTAGAATGAGAGTTTATATAGGGTGCCAAGCTTGCAGAGCAACCTTTGGCAGAACAAAGCTAACTAACAGAATCTTAACTAACCTCAGTTAGTTAGAGAGTTACAAAGAGAGAAACTAAAGCTATTCTAGACAGAGAACAGAAAAAATTAAAACTACTCTATTTTATACATAGCAGGACTTAGTAAAGTACTACTCCTAATATGTTGTTTGGAACTGAATGTTGGACTGGTAAAAGCCAACAAGATACTAAACTTAAAGTGGACTTGACAATGAGACATTGGATGGCTAGACATACTAGACAGGGTAGGGTAAAGAATGAATGCATTTGAGTAAAAGTTGGGATAGCACTTACGGTAGAATAGATGACAGACTCGATGTAGTTGATCTAGGAAGAGAAAGAAAAAATAAAGAAAGAGAAGATAAAGAAACAAAATATTTTAAAATTAAAAAATAATTAATTTTATAAAAAAAAACTATTTTGGTGGATGGATGGATATCCATCCATGAAAAAATGGTTAATGGATGGATTGGATGAATTTTTATCAGCTTGAATTTTTAATGGATCAGAATGAATTAAGGATTATTTTGATTCAATTCATTATGATCCAAAACAAAAATGATCCAATCTATCCATTTTGCCACCCCTAAGGGAGACCAGGAAAAAGTATAGGCAAACCATTAATAAGTACTTAGCTGTCAATTGAATGCTATGGTGTATAGATTGTTGTGACCAACCCTTTGTGGTGAGAAATGGCTTGGTTGTTGCTGCTTGTCATTCACTTTCCACATGCAGATATTGCTGACACTTAGGTTTGATTATGCAGAAAATGCTTTTCTTGAATACTGCCGAGAGGGTTGCTGATACCATACGGCCATACTGGTCAGATGCAACAAAAGGTCGTGCCACTGTTGTTCAAGCTGTGCCAGACATGCTGGAAATTGTACCCTTGGGAACATCAAAAGGGAATGGAGTAAAAATGTTGCTAGATCATTTGGGGGTTACTGCCAAAGAGGTACCACAAATCTCGGTTCACCTTTGTTATTGATTGCACTGTCTGTCTCTCCCAGACTTTAAAGTAACATCCATTCAAATATATGAAAGGGGTGGTAATATTTTAGTTAAGATAATATAGTTGTTTAAAATTGTAAATTACTAGATTCTAGCCATGTTTTCCATGACAAGATTTCATGATTGCATATGGCATGGTGTGTGGCACAGGATTTCATGATTTCATGGTGGCATTATTAATCTTCCATTGAATTGAGGGTACAAAACAGATGTTTATGGTATATTTTGATGATTTGAGGAGTCAATCTTACAATATTTATGAGTCTGTGATGGAATGTTTCTAATGAAGGGCAAATTAGGAAGAGTTCCAATATTTATGAAATAAAGAAGTGGAAACCAATTAGCTAGGGGCATTATTAATCTTCCATTGAATTGAGGGTACAAAACAGATGTTTATGGTATATTTTGATGATTTGAGGAGTCAATCTTACAATATTTATGAGTCTGTGATGGAATGTTTCTAATGAAGGGCAAATTAGGAAGAGTTCCAATATTTATGAAATAAAGAAGTGGAAACCAATTAGCTAGGGACAACACATTTGAGTACCCACTTAATGTAACAACCTACCTATGAGGCATGTGAGGTAGTGGATAGAAGAATATTCAGGTTGTTCTAGGTGAGAGAATATAAATAGAGAAGGTAGCAGTAACAGATTTTTTAGGCTGAAATTGGAATTGGAATTGGGCTTGGGACTTGGCACTCCTGTTGCCATTTTTTCTGTTTCAATGCTCTTGCTTCATTTCCTCGTAATTTGTTCATCACAATTCTGAGAGATCCTCAGCATTGTAGCTTTAATACAAGGATTCCTTTCAATTTTATTTTCTGTGTTTGGATACTCATCAGTGTGTGTATTGACTTCCTTATTTTTATTTACTGTAATATTCTTATACTCAGATAATGGCTATTGGTGATGGGGAAAATGATATTGAAATGCTTGAGCTGGCTTCTCTAGGCATAGCACTTAGTAATGGATCAGAGAAGACCAAAGCCGTGGCTAACTTAATTGGTTTAAGCAATGATGAAGATGGTGTAGCAGATGCCATCTACCGGTATGCATTCTGAGCAACAGAACGCTACAATAAGCATTTCATTCGAATTCTATAGGGGTTTAAACTATTACCCATGATTTGTTAATTTTTTTCCATTTATTTTTTTGACAAAAAGTTGAAGCTGAGGAAAGTATACCATGTCATCATTTATTGCAATCATCAGAAGAATTTGCAACTAATCCTTCTTTTAAGGTTTCATAGGGTTTATGCCTAAAGGCATGCCATTTTTACTTCCTCTTTTTATGAAGTAAAATTCGGCTGTTACTGTGAACAATTTGATGAATCTTATTTTGGGTTATATGCATTTGCCATGGAAATAATAACTTATTGAGAGTGGAATTTTGTTAAAAGGATTGTATAAGCCATAAAATTAAGACCATCATCAGGTCTCAGTTGTTACCAACACTAGCAGTGCTAAATGTATTGATGAAATGATCCATTCTTAACTAATAGAAAAGAGTTCAGTCTTTTTTCTAGGTGCTTTATCCATGACTCAAGATTTGGTGAGGTAAGGTTAATTTTTTATGGGTCAAGGACATTTGCATGACATTCTAAATATCATAAGATTCATAGTGACACAATCATAAGATTCATAATGACTATCTTAATTTCCTATAAGTAATGATTATACTTTGAATAATTCTAATATGTATGATGGGATTTAAAATAGATTTGAAATTTAGTATAATTCAAAATGTTTAAAACAAAATACGTAAAATATCATGACCAAAGACTCAAATTTTACTGATATTATATTTGTGTCTAAACATAGATACCTAACAAGACAAATGACAACAAATGAAAAAGTTAAACAAGACAAGATGATTGACAACGAACATAAAATTAAATAAGATAGACTCTTGAAACTTTGCTAAGAATTAATCCAACCACTTGTAAGATTAACATCATCTACCAAAGGTAACATCTCATTCCATCCACATTGGTTTTTGACACTTGGACATGATTTTCATGTGCTTATTCTCGTTGACACATGGTTTCTCCTCCATCTTCAACAATTGGTGTCATCTCTTGGGCTTGGTTCATATTGATTTTCTTTTCTATTTCTGCTAAGTTTTTGTCAATAAAGTCTAAGATATCATTCAGATTAGTCATATTTGCATCCGAAAAAATCTTCTCAAGATTTAGATATTGAAGCATATAAAAAGTCATTTCTTTCTTCCTAATTTCATCCCTTAATTTCTTCAACTGTATTTGGGCTTTGACGATCCTCTGCTTCAAAAAACTTTCTTGACTCACCTTTTTTTGGCTTTGTTCCAATTTAGACAATCTCCGGTACCTGGAGAGCACACTTTCAACTCCTGAGACAGATGGCCAAACCTTTGGCCGAGGGTTGTTAGGAATATAAATTATAGCACATGCTTCAATCCCACAAAGGATGCTAATTTCATCAATCTTGTTGATCAGACCTGTTCACGTTGAGATATACAGTAAAATCTATAAAGAGAAATGAGATAAAATGAGAAATTAGTGGAAATGAAATTTTGTTAAATTACAAAATGCACATGTTACAAGATTAATAATACATAGTTAAATGAACTAGAAAGGAATCATTTTCCAACCATTTTTCCTGTTTTCAAGTGTTGCTTTCCTCTTGGAGGCATTCATTATGAATGCAAGATCCACTTTCTTTCTAGTCATGATAATGATAATGACAGAAAGAAAAACAAAAGACTGAAGGAATTATCGAAATTTTGTTATTTGACGCGTCTTTCTTGTTTACGGGGTTGTACTATTTATAAGACAACGCAAACATATATCACGGTTTAGCATGTAATTTTTATTTTTAATCCTTATTAACTTTTGTTTTTTTTTTATTATCTTAAACTTTCTAAACATTTCATGTTTATACTTGTAATTGTCTTTTTTATTTTTTCCTATAACTAGTTTTTTGGTTTTCATATTTAGCCCTTATAATTTGTTTCTTTTTCATATATATAATGAAAAAAAATTACAAGGATTTAAAAATAAATAAATTACAAAGTCAAAAAGAAAATGAAAATGCTAAGAGTACAAATGAAATGTTTGAAAATCATAAGAATGAAAAGGAGAAGGAAAAAATCATAAGAATTGAGACTTCACCTAAATGGACATAGTATGATAGCAAATAAGCATAAAAAATTAACGTGACTAGTTTAATTCCAATTTAAGGACCTCATTGAAACTACTTTCCCTTTTAAGGAATAAAATAAGAGTGTTTACCTCATTAAAATGAGAGTGTTTACCTAATTAAAATCACCTTCTATACAGAAAATATGAAATTTTCATTTTGATATTTGAGTTAATATTATTTTTTATTTATTATAAAATAAAAAAATATAATTAATTTCCTCTTTATGTGAAAATTATTATTAACTTCCTTATAGAATTTCACTATTATTTTTTTTTCTCTTTTACAATATATGTATATAATTGTAAATTAGGTGAATATAAATATATAGTTAAAAGGGCAGAAATTAATATTTAATTACATTGTCCCTATATAAAAATAGTAATTAATAATTGTATTAATATTAATTAATTAGAGTTTATGTTTTTTGAAATATTCAAATTTTGATTATCTTAAATGGACAATTTTTAGTTTAGTTTATTGTAATAATTAAGAGTTGACTCACTTAATTTTTAAGGTATGCATTAAAAGCTTTTTCTGATGTGGTTTATATATTTAAGAAAATTATTAAATATATAATTTAAATATGATTTCATTATGGTCCAAATATTTAAATAATTATTTTATTAAAAATAAATATTTTATGATGATTTGGTAGGTAAAATTTCGGTCAATTGTATCATCATTATAAATTTTAAATAAGAAAATTGTGCCATTGACTACAAAAGAAGAAAGAGAACAACATTAATTAATTAGTAATTAATAATATTAAATAGTGTATATAATTTTAAATAGTAATTAATAATTGTATTAATATTAATTAATTAGTGTTTATATTTTTTTTTGAAATATATAATTGTATTAATATTAATTCATTTTGAGATTTTAGTTAATATCTTTTTTTTATTTATCATAAGATAAAAATTAAAAAAATATAATTAATATCCTTTTTATGTTAACATTATTATTAACTTCCTTATAAGAATTCACTATTATTTTTCTCTCATTTACAATATATGTATATAATTATAAATTAGGTGAACATAAATATATAATAAAAAAGGTAGCAATTAATATTTAATTACATTGTCCCTATATAACGATAGTAATTAATAATTGTATTAATATTAATTTGTTTAGTGTTTGAATTTTTTGAAACATTCAAATTTTGATTATCTTAAATGGACAATTTATAAGTTAGTTTACTGTAATAATTAAGAGTTGACTCACTTAATTTTTAAGGTATTCATTAAAAGCTTTTTCTAACGGGGTTTATATATTTAAGACAATTATTAAATATATAATTCATACATTATTAATTAAATATGATTTCATGATGCTCCAAATATTTAACTAATTATTTTATAAAAAATAAATATTTAATGATAGTTTGGTAGGTAAAATTTCGGTCAATTGTATCATCATTAGAAATTTTAAAATAGGAAATTGCAGCATTGACCAATGTAGAAGGAGAAGAGCATTTTTAGATTGACTATATAAAAGTCACAGAGAGGAGTAAATTAATGATAGTAACATATCTCTTCTAATATATTATGAAAAAGATGTCATATATTATTAATATAAATATTTTTTAAATTTAATTAATTACCATTTATCATTTATGATCGGTTGATGTAAAGTATTTTATACAATTAATTAATTATAATTTATGATTAATTGACTGTTTAAAATATTTTATGTTATTAATGCATAACCTTTAATCTTATATATTATTACCGGAAGTACTATTTATATAATAATTATCTAAAATTTCAAGATTTTAACCTTGAATAAAAGGCTTTCCTGATTAAAAAAAAAAAAAAACACAAGTAATTATGATTATATTTTGATTTCTGTTAAGCATAAATTACAAGTCATATTTTATTATCTAATGCTAAATAAAATAAACCATCTAATGAGTAAAAAGATTATATCTTTGTTTAGGAGATAAAAATAGCATCCAAATACGAGAAATAATGTTCGACGTATTTTTATTAAAGATATTCGTTTAAGAAAAATGCATGAAAATATATCTTTGTTTAATAGAAGTACTTTTATCTTTAATTTTTTAACTTTTTTATCTTAGTATTCTTAAAAAGTATTTACACTTTAATCTTCTATAAAATTATTTAATTTATTGTGATTAGAAAATTAACATTAGAAATGTTCGTCATTCTATAAAACAATAATTAAAAAGATAAAAAATAAAAATGTTTTAGAATTACAAAGGACAACACATATTAGCATAGACTTGACCTTTCAATTTGTCATATTTTTCAAAAACTTTGTGGGCTTGTGCTTCTTAGTAACAACTCGAATCTCAATAAAAATTATTCATTATATAAAAAAAGAATAAAAAGATAAAGACAAAATATATTTCAAGAATTTCTACATATTGGAGGAAATTTTTGGTTTCAAAAAAAATCTTTTTGAGTGTAATCTTTTATAAATTCTTTACTTAGTACGTACTTAAACAATATGAGCTTATTTTGTATATTTTATCACTGAGAGTTATCCAATAAACACACAAACTTCATTTCTTTTTTAAGAGTCAGAAATGACTCAGTAAGAAAAAAAAATACTTGGTTAGTAAATTTCGTTATAAGTTTGCATGGGTTGCGAGCCAAGTTGTCTTTATAAGAAAGAATATAACACCCTAAATTGGTGTCACATTCGATCAATACTAAGAGCACAATTTATTTTAATTTCAAAAGTTTAATCAGTTAATTAATGAAAACATGAGACAATCGTCATACATAGAAGAATAATAAAAATAAATACATCGATGTCGAGTCAACAACTAAGAGCACAATTTATTTTAATTTCAAAAGGTTAATCAGATTAATTAATGAAAACATGAGACAATCGTCATACATAGAAGAATAATAGAAATAAATAAAAATCGATGTCGAGTCAACAACTAGGAATCATAACAGGCGTAGGCGTTAAACACACAAGACATAGAAATTGTTATCTCTTCAAAACAACAATAATAATATCAGGTGAACGATAAATAATCCAACATAGGTAAATCCAATTACACACAACAAATGATGCTTTTTCTACACTCGAATGTCATGTGGTACTATCCAAAACCAATGAGCAATGTGTAGGAGTACATGTCGCTGCGGGTAATCCCACTAGAGAACACTAATGACCAAAGCTACTAGTGTTGCAACAATATTCATTATTCAACTCATTATAATCGGTCATAGCGGAAGTTTTCCCCACTAAGTGACACACCCCTTAAGTCCTGAACCACTCTTTCTTAGAGAGCTCAATCAGGGACCTATTGTACTAGCTTCATTTATCCTTATATTTCGAAAACTTTTGATTTTCATGGAATAATTATGATGATTATACAATACTTTCATCAAGCAAAATTACATTTTACTATATAGACTAAATTGGGCAACCAAACCACAACTTGGTAGTTGGCATAAATCCCTACAACTTTCATAAAAACAATCATCATAATCTTTCAAGATTGCAATATGCACATATGCTCCACAACATAGATAATAGGCTCAATATACCCATATTCCATTCACCAACATTCAACCATGTGCATAACATCATATCATTGCATAATGTAGTAAAACAAGAGATAAAACTTATGAAAACAAGACATAAGAACTATATGAAAAGGACCAGAAATAGAGGACTCTCACACTGGGCGTGAACTCCATCCCAACACAAACCATATAACCAACCTTAGTCATTACACGAACAATGCATACATTTACAAAAGAATAAGTACAGAAAATTTTATTCCAAAATAGCACCATGATTATTCATTCATATAACAACTACATTAGATAACAAGTAAAAATAGTAAGATATATCAATCAAAACAAATAATACACAACCATTAACATCATTATTGGACTTAATGAACTACCCATACTTGGAATGAGAGAAAAGATAACCAATGAAAGGAGAGTTGAGTTTATAGAAGAAGAGAGCTTCCAAAATCTGAACTGGAATATCTAAGAGCTTGAGATGAACTTGAAGGAAGGAGAAAATAATAAAGAAAATGAAGCTCTCCAAAGCTATTTTGGGTGTGCTCAACCAGGGAGGAAAAAAGAGAGTGAGGGGTTGCAAGGGGAGGTAAAGGAATGAATAGGAAGTGAACTAGCTTCAAACTAGAAAAATAGTAATTATCAAGGATGTTCACTTTGTGGAAGAAAAATAATGGAATTGGGATTACAAAGAGAAGACAGATTTGGAGTTCAAGCCTTCTACCTTAAACACAAACCAGAATAAAGATGAAAGTTGACAAAATGAATTAGTGGATGATGTTCTAGTAAAAGGTACCAGACTGCTCTCTAAAATTTATGAATGATACAATGTTTTTGTGCGTGAACTTGCAGATTATGAAGAAGTCAAGAAAATTCCAAATTGGATGCTTGTAATGAAGGAAGAGTTGTCAATGATCGAGAAAAACCAAACCTTGATTCTTGTGGAAAAACCTCAAGGCTGAAAAATAATTAGGGTCAAGTGGGTGTATAAAACTAAGCCAAACGTTGATGGTTCTATCAACAAAAACAAGGAAAAACTCATAGTGAAAGGTTATGCACAAATTTTTGGTGTCACTAGTACAAAAATAGATTTTAATGTCGGTTAAAAAAGGTCTATAACGTGAGTTAAAAATCAACGTGTATAGTGGGTTGATCGAGGTCGTACTCGGTCAAATATATGCAATCATGTGCAGTACTAGGAAGTGATTCCTAGGTCGTCTCTCTCAAGGACCATCACTCAATTTCTATCAAACACAGTTCACAAGGGGTGGTGGTGGATAGTTCAAACAGATTAGTAAAAACAGGAATTAACAATGATTAAAATGAGATTAACCTCTTGATTAGATTGCATATTGCTTATCCTTGGTTACAAGAACCCTTACTTAACCTCTTGATTATGTGAATTAAGCATCCACATACATCAATCATTCCATTTCCAGCAAATTATAAATCAATTCATTAAGCATGAACAGAGAAATGATTTGCCTATTAACTGAAACACTAAGTATGAACAGAAAATGGGGCATTTAATTACTAGAATAATTGATGAAGAGTTAAGCACTAAAAGAGCAAAACCAATCAGAACAGAACCTCAAAGCTCAATTGCAATCTTGAATCAAGAGGTTAATCCTTCAAATTAATTTTCCATTAAAATTGAAATGAAAGGCAAATGCAGTAAATGAAAATGAATTAAACAAAAATGTGGTAAACTAATTGAAGAAGATAAATGCAGAAATGGAACTTTCACAATTGAAACAATAATTGGAACAAACAGTAAAACGAAATTGCACTTGAATTGAAAGAGGGAATAAGAGAACAAACTGCAATTGATTGATGAATTGGAATTAAAATGCAAATCTGAACAACCCAAAATGGAGAACCAGCAGCAAAATGAAGAAGAAGCCAAACGAAAAAGAGAAGAGAAGAGAAGAGAAAAGAGAAGAACCTCCACTAAAACCTAATCTAAAACTCCCAAAACGAATTTCTCCAATTGTCCAATACCCTTCTCTCAAATCTGATTGCCCCTTCTAATTACCCATGACTAGCCCCCCATGTGCAAGGCACATGTCATTTTTAAGTGAGAAGGGTCCCCAATTCGAATCCCATATACAGCAAAACAAAGAGAATGAATTAAATGCATTTAAATGAGTTCAATTCACTGGAAGTTCCCGCATGCACTTCGTGGTCCACATTCAAGGTTCATTTCACCCCAGATGAAGTCCGAATTGGCTCTTTGTTTCTCATGACATTTGTAGCTCTGTCAATCCTCTTTCATTTTCAAAAAACCTGAGCTCAAAACGATATCTGTGGAGGAAGTTATGTCTGTTTTAGTGAAACTACTCAAATCTGAAAAAATATAGCAAATTGAAACAAATTAAGCACTTAAAGCTCAAATAAGCCCAAACTCATAAATGCATTAAATCATGTTAATTAACCATTAATCATTCTTTGTCAGGATATAAAATATGCAGAGAAAGTGATCAAAATAATAACTCATCTATAGTGGGTGACATTAAAAGTATTGGTTTTTTACGTTGTGTCTGTAACCGTCGTAAATACTAGTTTTCACATCGATTGTTTGAACGAACCAATATAGAAATGACATACTTTCTACGTTTGTTATTTTAATAATCATTGTAGTAAGTGGTTTAAAATTTTAAGAAATAGACTTTCCATATTCAGTTGTGTTTATAAAAGATATAGAAAAGTTCATTTTTAAAAATTCAAATAAATTTTTGCACACACAAATGCATCATTTTTTTTCTTTTTCGTTTTCTAAAACAAAACCAATGAAACACTCTAGAACAATAAAACATGTAAAATGAAAATGAACTACCATTCCTTTATTACATATAAAACTTGAGAAACAAAAAACTAGTTAAGTGGAGGTAAACTCAAAACTAGATCCAAGCGCTTTCTTTGAAATGATGTCCATTAAATTATTGAGGTAAACTCAAAACCAAAAAACAAAGAGTGAGTGCCTTTTTCTTTAGGTTGATTTGATTTTTTGAAGTGTTAAACATGGCCTAAGTTGCTTTTGGAGTAGCTTGCTAAAAAGCAACAGTGGGAGCTATTCTGCAACTCCTCCTCTGATGCTCTTGGACATGTTCTCAAGGAAACCACTCAAGTTTCTCAAAGTTACTTTGCTCCCCAATCGTCTTTCCTCTAAACAACACTGACTCAACATTCTCCTGCTTCAACAACTCTTTCAAGAGAATACCTTTCTCTTTAGAGTTCAAACCAAAAAGATAACAAAAGATAAAGATCTTACACCTGTTGTGTATGCACTGATCAATGATATCTTCCAAAACTATTCAACCATTCACACAACTTTCATCTCAAGAGAAATCTTTGAAACTTTGAAGAGAATTCTTGTAAAATTAGTGTTTAGCTCTTCCTTTCTTTCTTTGAAAACTCGAAAAGATCTCTCTCTGAAAACAATTCAAAGAGGTTTCCATTTAATGTAGTTTCAAAATCATTTGAGATGAATTCTGGTGTGGTAATCTATTACTGGACAGAGGTAATCGATTACTCCAGAGAAATTTGCCTTCCTCTGTTCTTCAAGCACGAAGTAATCGATTACTATGGAGTGGTAATCGATTACTCCAGAGCAGTTTGGGTTCCCCTGTTTTCTGAAACTGTTGGTAATCGATTACAGCACTATGGTAATCGATTACTTCAGCTTAAAACCTTTTTAAACCAAAGTTTTTTGATTTCTTTCAAATAAAATGGGGTTCCAAAACTTCTCTAGCTCAAATCACAAGAGTAAAATCAAATTCTCTATGAAACGATTGAATAAAAACCACACTCAAAGCCTAAACTAAAACAATCAATACATTTTAAACTCCTATATACAATCTATCAAAAAGATAAAAGATTACAAGTATATCAAAACTAAAACTAGGGATGCCTTCTTCAGCTTCAAGTCCAACAATCTCCCCCTTTTTGGTTTTGATGTA